>CAWUFW010004578.1:0-1200000 GCA_963921515.1 Calotriton arnoldi
CACCATAGTGGCGCTGGCTATCAGGACATGGGTGCATCATGGTGTCTGTCGCTGGTATGCATCACATGCATTTCCTATTTGACTCTGGGCATCCCTTTCATCCGGAAACCTGTACTGACTCAGTGGCAAGAGCTGTGATGTGTCCACACCGTGTCCTCTGCACTGTCCAACTACTGTGTACTTGGTGCATGTGTCCACACTGGGGTGCTGCAATCCAACAGACACCAGACAGATGGGTGCAAGGCCATGTGGGATGTGAGTGCCATGCTTGGCATCAGACTGACAATTGGCTTCTCCTGTTCAGTTAGGGCACTTTTAGCAATGTACAACTAATGATGCCAGGGCTTGCTCTGTGATGTGCTGTGCTCACAGTGGTGTGTGCGTTTGGTGCAGGTGACTGATGTCTGTCTGTTTCCCCATTGTTTGCAGATACATCCACGGCCACGGAAGGAGACAGCTCCACGGACCAGGAGGAGCCAGAGAGCCAGACTGGGTCAGCAGCCGAGGAGTGGTCGGAGGGACCCAGTGGCACGGAGGGCAAGGGGAGCCACACCGAGGAATCCTCGGCACCATCCACCTCAGCTGAGGACCAGAGCAACTCGGAGGATGACTCCCTTGTGGAGGCGGGTGTCAGCAGCCACCACACCCAGCTAGTGTTGCTGTCCCCGCCACCACCAGCACCACCACCGCCCTCCCATCGGCTCCCATTCCCCAGGTCCGTGGAGGCTCCCATGTTCGGGAGCGTGTCTCCTTTGGCCCAGGCACCGCACCCCCTGCCCCTGTGTCCCCTGCTGCCCTGAGTGAGGAGTCTGTGTGCCTCCTTCGCCAGCTCCATGTAGGGCAGACAGCCATGCTGAGTGTCCTCCATGCGCACACCGCACTGTTGACTCAGCTGGTGTCGTTCATGGAGGGCATCTCATTGGGCATGTCTGACCTACAGAGGGGCAACAGGTCCATGGACTCCTCCCTGACGGCAGCAGTGTCCCTCCTCAGACAGTCCCTCACCCCTCCTGCCTCTGCTCCATCCACACTCCCCAGCACCTTGCCCGTCCCAAGCACACACACACCGGCACAGGCACACACCAGCACACACACATCCAGCACACAGACACACACGCCACAAACTAAACGCACACGCACGCACAGTCAGGGGACTGAAACCAGACTCACAGGGTATGGGGCCCTGGTACACACACGCATCCACGGGCACTGCGCAGTCCTCAGTTGCCTCTCCCTCCAAAGCACCCTCCCTTGCCTCACCTGCAACCCCAAAGACTCAGCGCCTCTTCCTCAGTGACCTCGGCCTCTTCCCCTCCGATCCAGCTGCCCCAGCATCCAGGGGGAAGAGGAAGCCCCCACACGGAGCAGAGTGCCCCTCGCCCCCGGACACCCTCCCCCAGGCGCAGACAGACTGAGGCCCCCACCCGCAAGTCCCCCGGAGTTGTAAGAGCAAGACCCCGCCGCCGCCCTGCAGCTCAAGCACCAGGTCACCTTCCTCCATCCCTCAGGCCCCCACTCCACAGGTGCCCCCGCCACACCCTGCCCCAGGTTCCCCCACGCACAGATATACCATCCCCAAGAGGCTCCGGCCTTCTCCCCTGCCACTTGCTCTCCCGGCACCACACCCCCGCTGCGCTTGTCTGTGCCACTGATGTGGTGAGGGTGTCCTCCCCCTCTGTCCAGCCCACCTTGCCTGTTCCCCATTCTCCTCCCCTGGTGGTAGGCACTGCAGTGGAGTCCACTACCACCCTGTCTGACTTGGGCACTGCAGTGGCGGACCTGTCCACTCCATCTGCAGGGTCCACTGCAGTCGTGCCGGCACCCACAACATCTGAGCCATGCCCCCAGTTGTGCCGGCACACACCATGTCAGACACCTCCACTGCAGTTGTCAGTGGCTCTCCAGCACCCACCACCCCTTCCCTGCTTCCTCCTGGTGAGCCCTGATCCTGTCCCTGCGGTGCCTGGCCTACCCCCCCGGTTGCCCCTCCTAGTGGATTGTCCCTGGTTTTGTGCAGGCATGTGTAGGGTGGCATCTGCCACTGTCACCCACTTGTGACTTTGTTGATGGACTGGCCATTGGCCTTTGTTTATGTTCTACCGGACTTCTACTTTTAATGCCACATATGCTGAATAAAGCAACTTTCTGTTCTCTAGTGCTTTTGCTTCTGATGTACATGATGTTGATGATGCTAACAATGCCCTTGCTGCAGTGATGGTGATATTTGGTCTCATGATAATGAAGTGTTACTGTGCAGGAACCCATGTGGTCCAGGGGTTATGTGTCCTATCCTGTGGTGTATCCATGTCATCCATAGCAGCATCTGAGGGTGTCATGTGTTCAGTATTTGGCAATGAGATTTCCTACTTAGATTGGCAACTTCACATCTGTGGCTTCCACCCCTGCACATCTGTTGTGCCTGCCATTGTTCTATTCGTCTACTTCCCTGACCGTGTGGCCATCTCCAGTGAACATGCAGGTTTGGGCATCAATGGGGAAGGACTCATCTGTGTTGTCAGTGCAACATTGCTATACAAGTGTGTTGGATCTGTGCTGATGATTCCGTTGGCACTTCCATGACCAGGCTGATGGGACGGGAGCCCTCATTTGTTGCTAATTGTTGATTGTGTGTCCCATTGCTGCCATGGTATGGTATCTGTTCGCCTCACATCTGCAGTCTCCACAGGGTATCTGCATGTGTGTGCCCATTGGTGCAAATATGTGGGTCTGCATTCGGATGGTCACTTCTGTCATTGTGTCATTGATGATTGTTGACGGTGTCAGCCCTCATGGGTGTTGTTTGTCTGCACATGGCCAAAGGTATGTCTTATTTGCACTGCAGGATTTGGCTCACCCAATTTATGTTGCAATGGGACACATACACTACTTTGCCACTGATGTGTTTGTTGTTCTGTGACCAGGAATCATCCATGCAGTTTGGCAGTTGCACCTCTTACTTTGTCAACACTTGCCTTTTGGTCACTGTGATGATGGGGGTTTGGACCCCATTGCCACAATGTTCAAAATGTGCTTCAGCTATGGACCCCACACTTACATTTTGGTCACTGTGGTGATGGGGGTTTGGACCCCATTGCCACAATGTTCAAAATGTGCTTCAGCTATGGACCCCACACTTACATTTTGGTCACTGTGATGATGGGGGTTTGGACCCCATTGCCACAATGTTCAAAATGTGCTTCTGCTATGGACCCCACACTTACATTTTGGTCACTGTGATGATGGGGGTTGGACCCCATTGCCACAATGTTCAAAATGTGCTTCTGCTATGGACCCCACACTTACATTTTGGTCACTGTGATGATGGGGGTTTGGACCCCATTGCCACAATGTTCAAAATGTGCTTCAGCTATGGACCCCACACTTACCTTTTGGTCACTGTGATGATGGGGGTTTGGACCCCATTGCCACAATGTTCAAAATGTGCTTCTGCTATGGACCCCACACTTACATTTTGGTCACTGTGATGATGGGGATTTGGACCCCATTGCCACAATGTTCAAAATGTGCTTCAGCTATGGACCCCACACTTACATTTTGGTCACTGTGATGATGGGGGTTTGGACCCCATTGCCACAATGTTCAAAATGTGCTTCTGCTATGGACCCCACACTTACATTTTGGTCACTGTGATGATGGGGTTTTGGACCCCATTGCCACAATGGTCATGGCCTGCTTGCATTGTGGGTGCCACACACATATATGTGTGGCACATGTGCTAGGGGGTCACATTGTATGTTCAAAGTCATGTTCGGTGTTGTAGGCATTTGACACAGTCTACACACGCTTGTCATGGTGTTGGGGGATGTCTTCTTCTTGCATTCCCTAGTTTGTGGTGTGCTGGTTGTGTCATGCATTGTCCATCCTATGAGTGGGGGTGGTAGTAGTGGTAGGCATCCTGCCCCCTGTGTAAGGGTGGTAGTAGTGGTAGGCATCCTGCCCCCTGGGTGAGGGTGGTAGTAGTGGTGGGCATCCTGCCCCCTGGCTAAGGGTGGTAGTAGTGGTAGGCATCCTGCCCCCCTGGGTGAGGGTGGTAGTAGTGGTAGGCATCCTGCCCCCCTGGGTGATGGTGGTAGTAGTGGTAGGCATCCTGCCCCCTGTGTAAGGGTGGTAGTAGTGGTAGGCATCCTGCCCCCTGGGTGAGGGTGGTAGTAGTGGTAGGCATCCTGCCCCCCTGGGTAAGGGTGGTAGTAGTGGTAGGCATCCTGCCCCCTGGGTGATGGTGGTAGTAGTGGTAGGCATCCTGCCCCCTGTGTAAGGGTGGTAGTAGTGGTAGGCATCCTGCCCCCCTGGGTGAGGGTGGTAGTAGTGGTGGGCATCCTGCCCCCTGGGTGAGGGTGGTAGTAGTGGTGGGAATCCTGCCCCCCTGGGTGATGGTGGTAGTAGTGGTAGGCATCCTGCCCCCTGGGTGAGGGTGGTAGTGGTAGGCATCCTGCCCCCTGGGTAAGGGTGGTAGTAGTGGTAGGCATCCTGCCCCCCTGGGTGATGGTGGTAGTAGTGGTAGGCATCCTGCCCCCTGGGTGAGGGTGGTAGTAGTGGTAAGCATCCTGCCCCCTGGCTAAGGGTGGTAGTAGTGGTAGGCATCCTGCCCCCTGGGTAAGGGTGGTAGTAGTGGTAGGCATCCTGCCCCCCTGGGTGATGGTGGTAGTAGTGGTAGGCATCCTGCCCCCCTGGGTGAGGGTGGTAGTAGTGGTGGGCATCCTGCCCCCTGGGTGAGGGTGGTAGTAGTGGTAAGCATCCTGCCCCCTGGCTAAGGGTGGTAGTAGTGGTAGGCATCCTGCCCCCTGGGTAAGGGTGGTAGTAGTGGTAGGCATCCTGCCCCCTGGGTGAGGGTGGTAGTAGTGGTAGGCATCCTGCCCCCCTGGGTGATGGTGGTAGTAGTGGTAGGCATCCTGCCCCCCTGTGTAAGGGTGGTAGTAGTGGTAGGCATCCTGCCCCCCTGGGTGAGGGTGGTAGTAGTGGTGGGCATCCTGCCCCCCTGGGTGAGGGTGGTAGTAGTGGTGGGCATCCTGCCCCCCTGGCTAAGGGTGGTAATAGTGGTAGGCATCCTGCCCCCCTGGGTGAGGGTGGTAGTAGTGGTGGGCATCCTGCCCCCCTGGGTGAGGGTGGTAGTAGTGGTAGGCATCCTGCCCCCCTGGGTAAGGGTGGTAGTAGTGGTAGGCATCCTGCCCCCTGGGTGATGGTGGTAGTAGTGGTAGGCATCCTGCCCCCTGGGTGAGGGTGGTAGTAGTGGTAAGCATCCTGCCCCCTGGCTAAGGGTGGTAGTAGTGGTAGGCATCCTGCCCCCTGGGTAAGGGTGGTAGTAGTGGTAGGCATCCTGCCCCCCTGGGTGATGGTGGTAGTAGTGGTAGGCATCCTGCCCCCTGGGTGAGGGTGGTAGTAGTGGTGGGCATCCTGCCCCCTGGCTAAGGGTGGTAGTAGTGGTGGGCATCCTGCCCCCTGGGTAAGGGTGGTAGTAGTGGTAGGCATCCTGCCCCCTGGGTGAGGGTGGTAGTAGTGGTAGGCATCCTGCCCCCTGGCTAAGGGTGGTGGTAGGCATCCAGCCCCCTGGGTGAGGGTGGTAGTAGTGGTGGGCATCCTGCCCCCTGGCTAAGGGTGGTAGTAGTGGTAGGCATCCTGCCCCCTGGGTGAGGGTGGTAGTAGTGGTAGGCATCCTGCCCCCTGGGTGAGGGTGGTAGTAGTGGTAGGCATCCTGCCCCCCTGGGTGAGGGTGGTTGTGGTGGTGGGCATCATGCCACCACTGGGTGAGGGTGGTAGTGGTGGTAGGCATCATGCCACCCCTGGGTAGGGTGGTGGTGCGCATTCAGGCCCCTGTGTGCATATGTGGCATTGGTGATGGGCATCCCGCCCCTATGGTGCTGCTGTTGCTGGTGTAAGTATATTCAGCATCCCCGTGTGTGTGTGTGATGTGTCGTGTACGTGTTGTATGTGTTTTGTGGTTGGTGTCTGGCTTACCTTCTGCGCCGTACGCGTCCGTGCCTGTTCCGGTAGTAAATGTAGAATATTGGTATGATCGGGACGAAGGGATTCATGGTTGGTTCGTGTCGTTCGTCCTTCTCGTTGCTTCGCGTCGTCCTCGTCGCTTCGCCTCGTCCTCGTCGCCGCCTCGTCCTCGTCGCTGGCGTGTTCGCCTCGTAGCCGTGGATCGTGTTGTGGCGCGGACCGGAGCTATGTGCGCCTCTCCCGGATGCTTTGACGTGCCGGGCGTAGCGACGGGTTCGGCGCGCGTACGGAAGCGCATCGTACTTGTCCGGCCGGACGGGGCTGCATTTTCCTTCCGTGCGACTCGATTCGGCGTTTCCGGATTCGCCTCGGTCGGAGAACAGGACCTGGTTTGGGTGAGTACGGCTCGGCCGGATTTTTTGCTGTTGTGCGCATCGTACTTGCTCGTTCGGTGTACTGTACGGATCGGTCGGGAAACAGGCTTTCGCATGGCTTTTTTCCCGACCGAATGGTATTGGGTGCGCCTCCGACCGAGATCGGAATCGGCCCCTCAGTGTCCAAAATCCTAACCTCCCTAAACCCTATCAACCATTTTAATGACCCGCTCCCTTCCAACTGCCTAGCTGCCGTCGCCCAATCCATTATTCCTAGCTGGACTACAATAATTAACGCCTCTCTCCGGCAGGGAATGATGCCCGACTCTCTAAAAGCCGGCCAAGTCCTCCCCATTCTGAAAAAGCTGTCGCTGGATCCAGCCTCCCTGACAACTTCATACCCATCTCCAACATCCCCTCTTAGCCAAAGTGATGGAGAAATGTGTGCAGCAGCAGCTAAGTCAACACATCAACAACTTCCACCTGCTCGATGACTTCCAATCCGGATTTAGACCAGGGCACAGCACCGAAACCACTATGCTCCACATCATTGATGATGCTCTCCGTGCCCTTGACCTGGGTAAGGCCTGTCTCCTAATCCTCCTGGACCTATCCTCGGCCTTTGACACGGTCAACCATGAAAAACTTCTCGAACGCCTCAAATTCAGGATGGGTTTGGATGGCACTGTTCTAGAATGGTTCAGGTCCTTCCTCCAAAACCGGTCCCAGAGATTCCTTGTCAACAGCAACCTATCTGCACCATCCCCGGTCACGGTTGGAGTCCCTCAAGGATCAACACTGTCCCCCACCCTCTTCAATCTTTACCTGGAACCGCTTACCGAAGTACTACGCACTGCCAATATCTCCTATCATATGTACGCTGATGACACTCAGATCTACATCAAAACCTCATCTCTCGCAGAGATCCTCTCCCTGAACGAAGCCTTGAAACTCACTGTCCAATGGCTCGCATCCAATCAACTCAAACTCAACGCAAAGAAAACTGAATTTCTCCTGATCGCCCGCCCAATACCAACCTTGAGATTCAATCATGGATTAAGGCTATCACAGCCTTGAATTGCCCACCAACCATCGTGGATTCGGCCAAATCCCTGGGAATCACCCTCGATAGCAACCTGAACATGCGGGACTACATCAATTCAATGGCCAAATCAGCCAGATTCCACCTGAGCTACCTTAGGGAAACTGAAACCCTTCCTCGATGCTCCCGACCTAAAAATGGCAGTCCAAGCACTTGTCATCTCTAGACTGGAATATGGCTGTTCTACCCTCTCAGGTCTACCCAAGATCTCCCTGGCACCTCTAAAAGCATGCCTCAATGCGGCCGCCAGACTACTCACCGGCACGAGGAAATACGACCATATTTCCCCGCACTTGAAAGCTCTCAACTGGCTTCCCCTGGAGGCAAGAATACAGCTCAAAGTAGCATGCATCATGCACAAAGCCTTATATTCTAACTCTCCTGCATATCTGAGGCAGAAACTTGTGATCTCCGGAGGAATCAGAAACTCCCGATCTGCCAGAGACCTCTTGCTCCAACCTGCACGCTTTCAGAAAAAAAAACTTACAACCGGGCTTTCTCCGGGGCTGCTCCAAGAATATGGAACTCTCTCCCACCTGACATCAGAAGAATCCCCTCTCTGACTCGCTTCAAAAAGGATGCCAAAACATTCCTTATGGGTAAATTTCTCGTTTAAACTTTGCCTCTACCACCACTACGGCCCTGATCTATGGCCATCTATTGCCTCCCTTCGGATTATCTAGTTCACCCCATCAGAAACTTGGGGCCTTGTCGCGAACATTGGTTAACGTAATCTGTAAATATGTTACCTCGTTCTTGAGTATTTGGATATTTAATCTGTAAATACGTGCCCTATCTTCCTTGTGTATCCTGCACCTCACCCTCTCTCATTCAATCCGTAACTGGATGATGCCTTGCCTATTCTGTACATGGCTATGTTTTCCTGTAAAGCGCTCTGATACCCTAACGGGTCAAGTTCGCGCTCTATAAAACACATAAATAAATAAATAAATAAATAGGAGACAACTTCTATGGGGTTGGCATCATTAGTTTCTGCTTTTTTAAATACAAAATAGGGCTTTGGGATTTTGTATTTAAAAAACTCAAAAACGTGTATACATTCGACAGGTGCCTATCAATTTAATGGTACCCTCCGTCAAAATTTTAACACAGACAGGAATCGCCATATGCAGGGCCGGCACACATCTCTAAATGCAAAGTACAGGTACTCCGTCAGGGTGACAGAGTAGTTTACTCCATTGACATGATGGAGTATAAACAATTCTCCGCAATCTACATTAGGCCCTAAGACTGTGTCTGGACCTTGGCTCATGAAGTACATATACTGCCGTTTCCTGCTTTGTGCCTAAACTTCCATGTCCTGGTAAAGAAAGGTTGTATGACAAAATATTGTCCACAAAAATATGACACAAGAATATTGTTCAAAAATATTGTCAACAAAAGTTTTGAGTTTACATAATTTGTATGTAATCTACCAAAATAGAAAAAAGGTAAGTATATAGAAATAAATATAATTATGTGCAAATTATTTCAAATATTAAAATATCAAATAATAATATATTTAAAATAAATTGTACTTATTGTGGTAAATTAAAATATATAAATGTATACTTTAAAAAATATCAACACAATATTTAAATAATTAAAACAATGACATAAAAAATACTACCACTAATCAAAAAAAGTAAATTAACAAACATATATATCACCACACAATGAAGATTACTTCTAGAAGCCCCAATCTGAGGAATATCAGTGTTTTATTCTATCAGACTCGCAGCATTTCTTTCTCTGACGTGTTTTCGGCTGTACAATCAGCCTTGTTCACAGTTGAGCCGAGTAATAGTGCTGAGTAATGTAGGCCTTGAATCCCATTAAACACGTTATCTTCTTTTCAGAAAATACAACTCCCTCATTGCACCTGAAACGTACATACATTCTGTGTAAGTACACTATCACTTTTTGTTTAGGTGCAATGTGGGAGTTGTATTTTCTGAAAAGAAGACCGCCCTGCAGGGATGGGGGCTCTCAGCAAAAGGAGATGTTTGTTTGGATCTATTTGGGGAGCATGTCCCGCTTGCCTCTTGTTTGCATCACTTTGATGAAGTCTGGCATAAGGAACACTGAGGCGAGAAAGGGAGCAGGAGGAGAAGTGTCTTCTCTTGCCATTTCTGAGAACTGGTGTTTGACCATTACAATACGGATGTGGGTCCGGCAGCATGATATCAAGCGAGAACGCAAATACAAAATGAAGCCTCCTTCTAATGCGTGACTTTTTATAATTGAACATTATGTGCACTTGGACTACACGACAACGTGATGTTTTGAATGCTATTAAGAAAAACAAAAAGTGATAGTGTACTTACACAGAATGTATTTATGTTTCAGGTGCAATGTGGGAGTTGTATTTTCTGAAAAGAAGATAATGTGTTTAATGGGATTTAAGGCCTACATTACTCAGCACATTTACTCGGCTCACCTGTGAACAAGGCTGATCGTACAGCCGAAACACATCAGAGAAAGAAATGCTGCAAGTCTGATAGAATAAAACACTGATATTCCTCAGATTGGGGCTTCGAGAAGTAATCTTCATTGTGTGGTGATTTGAATGACAGGACACTCCTTACCTATCTTGACGAAGCCGCCCTGCAGGGATGGGAGCTCCCAGCAAAAGGAGATGTTTGTTTGGATATATATATATATATATATATATATATTCACTGAAAAAACCATAGGTTTTAGGGACAGTTATGGTTAGTTGGACATTGCACTCGTACAAAACCCGTGAAATTCCCCCGTTATAGTTAGTTCAGCTAACTATAACTCGCGCCCACAATGCACTGCTGATGACTTCACATATTACATCACTCATGACATGGTAAGTGACATCACTGATGACATCTCAAATGACATCACTGATGACATCATGCAGTGACTGTGTGTTTCTGTAAAGTTTAAATATTTTTAATATATATAGGGAAAGGCGTATTGAAAAATGAGTGGGTGTATAAGTGTCTGAATGGATGATTTAGTAGGTGCGTGACTAACTCTATAAGTGAGTGATTAAACGTATCTTACTGAATGCATGGGTTAGTGACTAAACTGGGTGAATGTCTGAATCCGTCTGTCTGTTGCTGTGTAAGTGGCTGCATGGGTTTGTGAATAGCTACATGAGTGTCTATATGAGTTATTGATTGGTTGTCTGAGTATCTGTATGGGTGCCTGAGTGTTTGTGTGGGTGGGGTGTGTGCGACTCTGTGCATAGATGTGTGAGTGGGTGATTCACTGGGTGGATGGTTTCAAGAGTGCATCTGTGATAGACTGTATGGGTGGGTAAGTGTGTGTAAGAGTGTGTTAGTGAGTGAATGTATGTCCCAGTGGTACATGTGTGAGTAACTATATATGTGAAAGGCAGTATATATGTGTGTTGGAGTATATAAATAGCTATAAGCGAGAGTGTGTGATTGTGAGAGTGACTGTATGGATGAGTGTGTGCTTGTATCAGTGATTGTATAAGAGCGTAAGAATGTGCTAGTATTTGTATGAGTAAGTGAGCTGGTGTGTGTATAACTGTATAGGTGAGTAAATGGCAGTGTGTTTAATTATTTGCATGACTGACTAGGTGTGTGAGTACCTCTATGGATGAGTGGCGGTGTTTGAGTGTCTATATAGGAGTTTGAGTGCATATGATAGTCCTGTACTGAGTGACCGTAAGTATGAGTGACTGTACGGGTGAGTGAGTGGATGTGTGTGTAGACCTAAGAATCAGTGAGTGGGTATGTAGTTATTGCTAGTTGGAGTGTCTATGGTTTTGCGAATGGCAGTCTGTAATTTAGAGTGGGTGTATCAAAGGTTATATTAGAGTGTGAGGAGGTGCATCAGATTATCATGTGGATGATGTCATCAGTGATGTCATCAGTGATGTCATTTGAGATGTCATCAGTGATGTCACTGACCATGTCATGAGTGATGTAATATGTGACGTCATCAGCAGTGCATTGCGGGGCGCGAGTTCTAGTTAGCTGAACTAACTATAACGGGGAATTTCACGGGTTTTGTACGAGTGCAATGTCCAACTAACCATAACTGTCCCTAAAACCTATGGTTTTTTCAGTGAATTTGTAAGGTTTTTTAAATGCTAATTTCTAACTATAACGTGCCTGAAACCTATGGTTTTTTCAGTGAATTTCAAAGGTTTTTTAAATGCTAATTCCTAACTATAACATGTCTGAAACCTATGGTTTTTTCAGTGAATTTCAAAGGTTTTGTAAATGACAATTTTTAAATGTATTAATTGTTATATTTATTTTTTAATACTGATTTACAACATTTTTTAAAACTATTTATTTTTACATATTTCATTTTTTAAATTACATTGTAATTACGTTATACATTACAAAATATACTTTCTCTGAATGAATTACTTTAGTTTAAATACTTTGCAAATAGGCAATAGACCTTTAAGTACAGTAGTTACAGTTGTTGCAATGGGCAACACAATTTCAAACACAATGCAACATTGAGCTCAATGTGAATTTCCAAGTTAAATGCAATTTGTTACTTTATGGATTACTTTTCTAACCACAGGACTGGATCCTAGATTCAGTCCTGCGACATGTCCTGTAAACAGTTGAGTAAAAGCGTTTTGGTTACAGTAGTGATTTTTAAGGAATATTATTGTATTTTAAAAGTTGACACTTAGAAACTTTTTCACATAGAATCACCAATATTATCCTATGGGAGGAAATTCACTTAGCAGGTAAGTAGTGTTATCGTTACTTTTTCTTACTTCGTGTTGGATCCTGGATCCAGCACTGGTGCATCTCCTGTAAACAGTTGAAAGAATGCGTTTAAGTCATACAGGCGATTTTTAAGGAATATTTGTAGTTTGTGAAAATCGACAAACTTTTCTGCTGAAAACCAGACAATGGATTCCTATGGAAGGAAATATAAGTTACTGGTAAGTACGGTTAGAATTACTTTTCAGGGTCAGTGCTGGGCTAAAAGATGCAGCACTGGGTTCTCTCCTGATAACAGGTGAGTAAATCGGAATTCGTAGTTCGGTTGATTTTAGAGGAATATTATAAAGTTCCAAAACTCCACACTTAGAAGAATTTCCAAGTGAAACCAGTCAATGTTAGCCTTTGGAAGGAAATTCAAGTTACTGGTAAGTACGGTTAAAATTACTTTTCAGGATCAGTACTGGGCTGAAAGATGCAGCACTGAGGTCTCTCCTGATAACAGGTGAGTAAATCGGAATTCGTATTTCGGATGATTTTAGAGGAATATTATAAAGTTCTAAAACTGCACACTTAGAAGAATTTCCAAGTGAAACCAGTCAATGTTAGCCTATGGAAGGAAATTCAAGTTACTGGTAAGTACGGTTAGAATTACTTTTCAGGATCAGTACTAGGCTGAAAGATGCAGCACTGAGGTCTCTCCTGATAACAGGTGAGTAAATCGGAATTCGTATTTCGGCTGATTTTATAGAAATATTATAAAGTTCCAAAACTCCACACTTAGAAGAATTTCCAAGTGAAACCAGTCAATGATATCCTATGGAAGGAAATTCAAGTTACTGGTAAGTACGGTTAAAATTACTTTTCAGGATCAGTACTAGGCTCAAAGATGCAGCACTGAGGTCTCTCCTGATAACAGGTGAGTAAATCGGAATTCGTAGTTCGGCTGATTTTAGAGGAATATTTGCACAATGGTGAAGGAAGGGGGTGGGGCCTGAGGTGACATGTCTGCAAACACACCCAGTGGCGCGTTTTAAGTTGGATAATTAATTCCTCCTCAATCCCGAGGGTCCCTAGGGGCCAACTAGCCCACCAAATACCTCTAGTATGCCCCAGACAGCTGCGTTGCAGAGAGGTGTTCAGAGGCCACGCCCCTTTTACAACACTCTGCAACGCAGCTCCGTGGAGCTTACTGGAGGTACCTGGTGGGCTAGTTGGCCCTCAGGGACCCTCAGGATTGAAGGGGATTTAATTCCCCATCTTAAAACGCGCCACGGGGCCTGTTTGCACACATGTCACCTGAAGCCCCGCCCCTCCCTTCACCACTGTGCAAACGCCCCGTGGCGCGTTTTAAGTTGGGGGATTAAGTCCCCTTGAATCCAGAGGGTCCCTGGGGGCAAACTAGCTCACCATGTACCTCCAAAAGCGCCACAGAGCTGCGTTGCAGAGAGGTGTAAAAGGGGCGTGGCCTCTGTGCACCTCTCTGCAACGCAGCCTCTGGCGCATACTGGAGGTTCCTGGTGGGCTAGTTGGCCCCCAGGGACCCCCAGTATTCAAGGGGAATTCGTTCCCCATCTGCAAACGCGCCAGGGGGCACGTTTGCAGAGTGCTCCAAAGGAGGGGGCGGGACCTCCGGAGCAATGCCGGTATTTTTTTTAATTTGTTTTTTAAGAAGGGGGGCTGTGTGGCCCCCCTTCTTTTTCAAATTTTTTGGCCCTGGGGACCCCATTCCCCAGGGCCTGCCCCCTAATATTTTGTTTTAATATAAAAAAATTGGAAGGGGGCCGCGTGGCCCCCTCCCCAGGCCTTAATCGGCCCCGGGGACCCCATCCCCCGGGGCATGGCCTTCTTTTTTTTTTAAATAAAACTTATGGAGGGGGGCTGCGTTGCCCCCCTCCTCATGCCACTTATGGCCCCGGGGACCCCATCCCCCGGGGCCCGGCCTTTTTTTTATTTGATTTTTTTCATTTTGGGGAGGGGGGCCGCGCGGCCCCCCTCCCGGGCCACTACTTGCCCCGGGGACCCCATCCCCCGGGGCTGGCCCTATCCTTTGGGGTCCGTGGGGGGACCCCAACTCCCCCACGGACCCTGCCGGCTCCCCGCCTCCTGCGGGAGCCGGCATTGCTTTCCACATGGGGAGCTGCTAAGATGCAGCTCCCCATGTGGAAAAGCAATTGTCTTTGAATTTTGGAAGAGAGAGCAGGTTTCCTGCCTCTCTTCCAAAACCAAAGCAGTTTGCTATGACAGCACGGGAGCCGCGAGGCTCCCGTCCTGTCATAGCAAGCTACAGTGTCCCGGGGTAGGCACCCGGGACACTGCAGGAGCCGGCCCTGGGGTGGAGGTCCCCAGGCCCATCAATGGCTCCAGGAGGGGGCCGCGCGGCCCCGCTCCCCACATCTGCAAAGCCCCGGGAGGTGGTGGTCCCCGGGGCTTCGAGAGTCCAAAACGGACCCCCATTTTAAAATGTTTAGTGCCCCGGGGAGGTGGCGGTCCCGGGGCATGTGGGGGCTAGAGCCCCCCACACAGGTATTTAAAAATTTAAAAAAGAAGCCCCGGGGGGTGGCGGTCCCCGGGGCTGCGGGAGGGCTCAGAGCCCTCCCGCACCATTTTTATTAGAAAGCCCTGGGGGGTGGCGGTCCCCGGGGCTTGGGGGGCCTTAGAGGCCCCCCCATTAACTATAAACCCACCCCCCGCATGCCCCCGGGACTTGGCCCACCCGGGGGCAAATTAGCATCGAAGCGCGGGAGACCGCGCTTCGATTTTTTTTTTTTACGGCGGGATCCGCGCACCCTAAGCGCATCCCGCCGATTTAAAAAAAAAAATGCTTTTCTGCCCAGGGGTCCTTGTGGGACCCCTGAGCAGACCTAGGGGGTCAGGGTGTTTCTACCCTGCTCCCATTTTGCGCTTTGCGCACTTGTTTCTGTCCCTCGGTTCTACCGAGGGATAAAATGGCTGCCAACACTTCCTGATTTGGAGTGTTGACAGCCAATTAGCATGCAGCTCGTGATCGGGAGGGTACACGGACCCTATTCGGCCATAGATATATATGTGATTTTATTTGTGATTTTCTCAGAAACTACTGAACGGATTTACACCATTTAAGCAAAAGGCACGACACTGAACCAAGGGCTACCTCTTTGCCAAATTTGGTGTAATTCCGTTCAGCAGTTCGGGCTGTAGCCGCGATGAAAGGATCCTATGGAAAAATGAATGGGGAAAACGCGTTTTGGGACCCCCTTTTTTCTCGGCCCCCGCTTGACGAATCAACCCGAGACTTTCAGTGTAGGAGCGGAGCGGAGCGCCCCAACAAGTTGGAAGCTTTCGCGAAGATTCGTCAACCGGCGCAAGAGTTATTTCAAATAGAATGTTGCGGATTTCCTATGGAAAATAGGTCCTAACTATAACTATCTACTGGGGACCGCCAGTAGATAATATATATAACAAAAAAATACTTAAAACCTAATTTTGAAAAATCTAAAAATAATAAACCAAAATGAACAACACTGGAGAAAGTGTTGAACTTTGAAGAAGTCATATTTACTATTATAACTCAAAGGTAAGCAAAATCGGGGAAAGTATTGGACTACAGAGGGGTTAAATGTAATATTCCCACTCCAATCTGAACAACAGTAGGGAAAGTGTAGGACTTTGGAGGGTTCAGGTTTCCCACTCCAAACTGAGCAATTGTAGAGAAAGAGTTGCATTTTGGAGTGGTTTTATTGACTATTCCCACTCCAACGTAGGCAAAAGCAGGGAAAGTGTTGCAGTTTGGAGAGGTTAGACTTGCTATTCCCACTCTGGTTTATGTAACAGTAGGGAAAGTATTGGGCTTTGGAGGGGCTAAATTTACTAATCCCTCTCCAATCTCTGCAACAGTAGAGAAGTTTTCGGACTTTGGAGAGGTTGGATTTACTATTCTCACTTCAAACGTATCAAAAGTAGTAGCAGTAGCGAAAGTATTGTACTTTGGAAGGGATTGAGCTACCATTCCAATTCATAAACTTAAAAAAGCATTTAAAAACATGACAAAAGATAAATATTTAAAGAAAACAAATTTCATATTACAAAATTATTTTAGAAATTTTAAAACAAATTAAAAACATTGAAAATAAATTCAGTTCCTTCCCTACTAACCAAATGCAACCCACCGAAAACAATAAATAAAAAGCTATAAATAAACCATTATTAATGTTTAAAATTAATTATTCAATGAAACAATTAAAATAAAAAAATAATAAATACAACATATTTTTCAAAATGTTATAAAGTTATTCATCAACAAATTAATAATTAATTAAAAACAACAAATAGTAAAAATAACAAATAATTATAATTTAAATAATTTATATAATTATCAAATAATATTTTAAATAATTTAAAAAGTAATTTTACCTAAAGCATTGTAATTTACTTTTACATTAACTTTCAAAACTTATCCCCTACAAACTCAGCAATCCTACTTCATTAAATATTACTGACTAAAATAAAAGCATTTTAAAAATACACATTTCAAATTGGAAACTATGCTAAAATAATTTAAATAACAAATATTTTACAAAACTAATTACCAAATAATTATTTAATTAACATAAAAGTACTTAAAAATAAAAATAAATTATATTTTAAATAACTTCCCACCCTAATTCTTTACAAATCTAACAACCTGCTATTAAATTGAAAATGACTGATTAAATTTACAAATGATTTAAATTACATATTAAAAATGACAAACTATTAAAAAAATAAAAAGCTATAATTATCACAATATTAATACCTAATAATATAACAAACAAAAATAAATTCATTAAAAACTATATTTAATACAACTATATAAAAGTAAACAATAAGATATACAATATTTAAAAACTATATTAAAGACCTACAAAATTATATTCTTACCTTCTATATTCTGTCCCATGATATTTTTGAGTTGACTATATCTTTGACACAATATTCTAATATCACAATATTTTTTATTTGATATTTTGGTGGACTTCTTGAATACAATCCATACAGAGGTTCAGCAGTTGCAGGGGCGTAGCTTGATCATTAAAATGGGGAGGGAAGTGAGCGTTAGACTTCCCGACAACCAGGCTAGCATATAAAGTTTTGAAAAATGATGCGACAAGCAGGGCACATGTGAGGGACTTAAGAGGCAGTGAAAAGGGTGAGGAATAGCAGATTGGTAGGAGTACTAAATTAGAGAAAGACAATGGGCCTGAACATGATGGGCGGAAAGCCATCCAACAGCTTGTCGGAGACTTTCCGCCCAACATCATAGATTTCTGTCTGACTGCCATATTACCATACTGGCAGTCGGAGGGAAACCCGCGGGGGAATTCCACTCCGCTTCCGATGGGCTCAAGGAGCCTGTTGGTGCATCGGAAGGACAGATAATCCCCAAATGACGGGGGTGCCTGCTCAGGCACCACTGTCGGGATTATAATGTCTGTTTCCCACAGCCTTTCCATGTCGGCCTTCCGACATGGAAAGGCTGTCGGAAAGTGACTTGGGGGGGGGGGCCCTAGCTGGGTCCCTTTTCCCCTGGCCCTCCGCTATGGGGTTGTGCACTCCTAAACATCCCTGCACCATGTGGCAGGCATCGCATGGTGCCTGCCACACAGTGCAGGGATGTTTAAAAAAAAAGTATATTTTCTATTGATGCAGGTGCTGCAACCCGCAGCACAAGCCTCAATACAAAATATACACTTTCCGACAGCTGTGAAAGCGGTTGCATCATAATTGTGGAAGCGGGACCGCCGACTCCTTGTCAGGCGGTCTGTTTCCGCTACGATGTTGGTCGGACGCTCGTCCGGCCGACATCGTAATTAGGGCCTAAATTTGGTAAAATAAACACATTTTTTTAGGGCTTTCAAAACAGAGATAGAGTGCGTGTGTTTGTCAGTGTGTGCATACAAAAAATGGCTACCAGAGCAATCCAGGCTAAACAGAAGCAGACTACCGCGCCCTCCTAGAAATAGACCCCAGCACACCCTGATATGCCTGAACAAGTGACCAAAAAGCTTGCTACTTTCAGTGTAGCTCAATTGCTAGAGACCCAACCATTGACTGTGAAAGTGATTGCCTACGGAGTCTCTCCAAGAAGGGCCACCGGACTCTCTTTACAGCATGGTTCTTCATAGAGAAGGCGGACAGAGCAGAGCAGCTCCAGCTCCCTGTTGCTTAAGCCGAGTATGATGTGTTTTATTTACAAACCGTGTTTTATTTACAAACTGATGTGCTGAGTTACCGTTAGAAGCGGGGTGGGGTATGCATTCTCACATAAGGGAGATTTTAACTTCAAGTGAACTCGCCGCCAGTGGTGGGTAGCAAAGTGTGGTCTTTGACAGTCAGGTACTCAGGATATGGCTGACATAGCGCCAGATTGAAAGCCTGAGAAGTGGTACATGCTATCATGACGTGTCAGAGTATACTCCCAGAATATTTTAATTGCCGGTTAAAAGCTAGTCTAGTCACGTCTCAGTGAATCAAACTGCCGCAAGGTGCTTTACATCTTGGCGGATCAGCGTGCACAGGGAGGGAACCAGATTTTCCCAAAATTACCGTAAGGTAAGTGGGGAGCTGGTGCTTTAACTCGTAGCTTCTGGTTTCAAAATCTCCAAATCAGTCACAACACCACACTACCTCAAACTGCAGCTGAAGAATCTTTTCTTCCACAGCATTACCTGAAGCAGAGAATTATAAGCTGCATGTGGAAAACAAACATCATCATAACGCATGAGTATGACGAATGCAAAACAACTTAGCAGGTCGATGCAGCAGCTGCAGAGGTCACCTAAAAGTTACAGTTTACTCAGCCTTCCAGCTTCAGTGATAGCACCTGCTACACCAAGGTTTTAACACTGAGTAGCACGCCATTATTAAAATTGAAAGGTAGAAAAATACAACAATAAATCTATCAAGACATTAATTTGTATGAGATGTGTCGTTATTTACTACTAAAAATAAAGTGCAACCATAAGACATAAAAAGGTCCTTTCACCATTTTCTTCAATCATTTGTTCTGTTGCAACCATTGTCTTAAAATCTTTTTTACGTAACCTGGTTTATGGTACGTTTGCTGGGTCCATTGTGGCTGTTACTTAATTTAATGGTGCTATCTCATTAATACTCAGAAGAGTACTTGTGAACAACAATATCACGGAGCTCCTTTGTCTTGTCGTTTGACATTCTTCTGCATTGATATAACACGGTGCCCTTAAAGAATGCAGATCACACTGTATGCTGCCAGAACCGCCGCTTGGAGATGAAACTTGACTCATATTATGCTGACAATGTTCAGAGGTTACTGCACCTGAGGAAATATGGCAATTGGGCCAAACTCCTGCGGCTGTTAGGAAAGGATTTCTACATAACATCACCCGCGGCATGCTTGGGGTCACCAGATGGGTTTAATGGTATCCTTGGAAAGAGACACACAAGTTGTAATGGGCACTGGCCTGAGAGCGCGCCCCATCTACAGATAAGAGCTGCTCTTTGGTGCACGAGTTGACGCCCATTTATGCAAAGACCGTGTTGAAAGACGTATTGTACATTATAGGCATGTGTGCAACATGATCAGACATTTTATCATACAGTGTCTATTTGAGGCAAGATTGCATAATTGTTTATTGAATATTGCACATGCTGACATTGCGGCCATTGAATGAGGAATACGCTTGGGTCGCCAGTCATTCCTCAATGTCCACGTTAAGTTCTCCTATGGGAGCTCAGCTTCGTGAAATTAAATGGAACTGTGATTATGTGTTGTCATGGATGCAATGAGCATTGGCAAAGGCATGGTTGCAGAAACACATCTACTCATGCTTATTGGAGAAACAACATTTGCTTGGAGTCCCCTGGAGTGCCCGACCTGCTTTCTGGAGGTGTTTGTGCGTGGATGTATGTATGTATGTATATATATATTCACTGAAAAAACCATAGGTTTTAGGGACAGTTCTAGTTAGTTGGACATTTCACTCGTACAAAACCATAGAAATTCCCCCGTTATAGATAGTTCAGCTAACTATAACTCGCGCCCCACAATGCACTGCTGATGACGTCACATATTACATCACTCATGACATGGTCAGTGACATCACTGATGACATCTCAAATGACATCACTGATGACATCATCCAGTGACTGTGTGTTTCTGTAAAGTTTAAATATGTTTAATATATATAGGGAAAGGCGTATTGAAGAATGAGTGGGTGTATAAGTGTCTGAATGGATGATTTATTACGTGCGTGACTGACTCTACAAGTGAGTGATTAAACGTATCTTACTGAATGCATGGGTTAGTGACTAAACTGTGTGAATGTCTGTATCCGTCTGTTTGTTGGTGTGTAAGTGGATGCATGGATTTGCGAATAGCTACATGAGTGTCTATATGGGTTATTGATTGGTCTCTGAGAATCTGTATGGCTGCCTGAGTGTTTGTGTGGGTGGGGTGTGGGTGACTCTGTACATAGATGTGTGAGTGGGTGATTCACTGGGTGCATAATTTCAAGAGTGCATCTGTGATGGACTGCTTGGGTGGGTGAGTGTGTGTATGGGTGTGTTAGTGAGTGAATGTATATCTCAGTGGTACATGTGCGAGTAACTACATATGTAAAAGGCAGTATATATGTGTGTTAGAGTATTTAAATGGCTATAAGTGAGAGTGTGTGATTGTGAGAGTGGTTGTATGGATGCGTGTGTGCTTGTATCAGTTATTGTATAAGAGCGTAAGAATGTGCTAGTATTTGTATAAGTAAGTGAGCTGGTGTGTGTATAACTGTATAGGTGAGTAAATGGGTGTGTGATTAATTTTTTGCATGACTGACTAGGTGTGTGAGTACCTCTATGGATGAGTGGCGGTGTGTGAGTGTTTATATAGGTGTATGAGTGCATATGATAGTCCTGTACTGAGTGACTGTAAGTATGAGTGACTGTACGGGTGAGTGAGTAGATGTGTGTGTGTAGACCTAAGAATCAGTGAGTGGGTATGTAGTTATTGGTATTGGAGTGTGTATGGTTTTGAGAATGGCAGTCTGTAATTTAGAGTGGGTGTATCATTAGGGTGTGAGAAGATGCATGAAATTATCACATGGATGATGGCATCAGTGATGTCATCAGTGATGTCATTTGAGATGTCATCAGTGATGTCACTGACCATGTCATGGTGATGTCATCAGCAGTGCATTGTGGGGGCGCGAGTTATAGTTAGCTGAACTAACTATAACGGGGGAATTTCTATGGTTTTGTACGAGTGAAATGTCCAACTAACTATAACTGTCCCTAAAACCTATGGTTTTTTCAGTGAATTTCAAAGGTTTTTAAATGCTAATTTCTAACTATAACGTGTCTGAAACCTATGGTTTTTTCAGTGAATTTCAAAGGTTTTTTAAATGCTAATTTCTAACTATAACGTGCTTGAAACCTATGATTTTTTAAGTAAATTTCAAAGGTTTTTTAAATTCTAGTTTCTAACTATGCCTACAGAGGTAGGACATTTGAAGAAAGAAGAAAAAACGCACAGAAAGAAGCAAAAGAAATGCAGAAAGAAGCAACAGAAGTCCACAAAGACGAAGAAAAGTGCAGGAAGAAGCAAAAGATGTGCAGAAAGAACCAACAGAGGAGCAGAAAGAGGCCTTGTTGCAAAATCATCCTGTGCCCACAACTTTTTCAGACGGGTACTGGTGGTAACTGACTCTGACTAACCAGAGCCAGTGCTATGCTAAAAGACACTTAGAATAGAGTGAAAACACCTACATACACTAGGGAACACTATGCGTTGGGGTACCCCTGTGATTAGCATGACCTCCTCTGTAAGTCCCTATTACATAATAGGGCAGGGGATTAAAACTACCTCTTAAAACGCGCTACAGGGCGCGTTTGCACAGTGGTGAAGGGAGGGGGGCCTGAGGTGACATGTGTGCAAACGCGCCCGTGGCGCATTTTAAGTTGCGGGATTAAGTCCCCTTGAATCCTGAGGGTCCCTGGGGCCCAACTAGCCCCCCAGGTACCTACAGTTAGGACCCCAGAGCTGAGTTGCAGAGAGGCATTCCGAGGCCACGCACCTTTTTCACCTCTCTGCAATGCAACTCTTTTGTGCTTACTGAAGGTACCTGGTGGGCTAGTTGGCCCCAGGGTCCCTCAGGATTCTAGGGAATTAATTCCCCAACTTAAAACGCACCACAGGGCGTGTTTGCGCACATGTCACCTGAGGCCCCACCCCCTCCCTTCACCACTGTGCAAACGTGCCCCGTGGCGCGTTTTAAGTTGGGGGATTAGGTCACCTTGAATCCTGAGGGTCCCTGGGGCCCAACTAGCCCACCAGGTACTTCCAGTAAGCACCACAGGCCTGCGTTACAACGCATGTAACAAATTGTGCAGTTGTGTTTAGGTAGTGAAGGGGGTCATGCTGGGGGTAGTGTTTTAGGGTTTAGGGTAGTGCAGTGGGGTTTGTGTAGTGTAGGGGGTCATGCTGGGGGTAGATTTAGGGTTTAGGGTAGTGCAGTGGTGTTTGGGTAGTGTAGGGAGTCGTGCTGGGGGAGTGTTTTAGGGTTTAGGGTAGTGCAGTGGTGTTTGGGTAGTGTAGGGGGTCATGCTGGGGGTAGTGTTTTAGGGTTTAGGGTAGTGCAGTGGTGTTTGGGTAGTGTAGGGGGTCATGCTGGGGGTAGTGGTTTAGGGTTTAGGGTAGTGCAGTGGTGTTTGGGTAGTGTAGGGGGTACTGCTGGGGGTAGTGTTTTAGGGTTTAGGGTAGTGCAATGGTGTTTGGGTAGTGTAGGGGGTACTGCTGGGGGTAGTGTTTTAGGGTTTAGGGTAGTGCAGTGGTGTTTGGGTAGTGTAGGGGGTACTGCTGGGGGTAGTGTTTTAGGGTTTAGGGTAGTGCAGTGGTGTTTGGGTAGTGTAGGGGTTCGTGCTGGGGGTAGTTTTTAGGGTTTAGGGTAGTGCAGTGGTGTTTGTGTAGTGTAGGGGGTCGTGCTGGGGGTAGTGTTTTAGGGTTTAGGGTAATGCAGTGGTGTTTGTGTAGTGTAGGAGGTGGTGTTTTAGGGTTTAGGGTAGTGCAGTGGTCTTTGGGTAGTGTAGGGAGTCGTGCGGGGGTAGTGTTTTAGGGTTTAGGGTAGTGCAGTGGTCTTTGGGTAGTGTAGGGGGTCGTGCGGGGGGTAGTGTTTTAGGGTTTAGGGTAGTGCATTGTTGTTTGGGTAGGGTAGGGGGTCATGCGGGGGTAGTGTTTTAGGGATTAGGGCAGTGCAGTGGTGTTTGGGTAGTGTAGGGGTTGTGCTGGGGGAGTGTTTTAGGGTTTAGGGCAGTGCAGTGGTGTTCGGGTAGTGTAGGGGGTCGTGCTGGGGGAGTATTTTAGGGTTTAGGGCAGTGCAGTGGTGTTCGGGTAGTGTAGGGGGTCGTGCTGGGGGAGTGTTTGAGGGTTTAGGGCAGTGCAGTCATGTTCGGGTAGTGTAGGGAGTTGTGCTGGGGTGAGTATTTTAGGGTTTAGGGTAGTGCAGTGGTGTTCGGGTAGTGTAGGGGGTCATGCTGGGGGTAGTGTTTTAGGGTTTAGGGCAGTGCAGTGATGTTCGGGCAGTGTAGGGGGTCGTGCTGGGGGTGGTATTTTAGGGCTTAGGGCAGTGCAGTGGTGTTCGGGCAGTGTAGGGGGTCATGCTTGGGGTGGTGTTTCAGGGTTTAGGGCAGTGCAGTGGTGTTCGGGCAGTGTAGGGGGTCGTGCAGGGGGTGGTGTTTCAGGGTTTAGGGCAGTGGTGTTCGGGCAGTGTAGGGGGTCGTGCTGGGGGTGGTGTTTCAGGGTTTGGGGCAGTGCAGTGGTGTTCGGGCAGTAAAGGGGGTCGTGCTGCTGGTGGTGTTTCAGGGTTTTGGGCAGTGCAGTGGTGTTCGGGCAGTGTAGGGGTCGTGCGGGGGTGGTGTTTCAGGGTTTAGGGCAGTGCAGTGGTGTTTGGGCAGTGTAGGGGGTCGTGCAGGGTTGTGGTGTTTCAGGGTTTAGGGCAGTGCAGTGGTGTTCGGGCAGTGTAGGGGGTCGTGCTGGGGTGGTGTTTAAGGGTTTAGGTCAGTGCAGTGGTGTTCGGCCAGTGTATGGGGTGGTGCAGGGGTGGTGTTTCAGGGTTTAGGGCAGTGCAGTGGTGTTCGGGCAGTGTAGGGGGTGGTGCAGGGGGTGGTGTTTCAGGGTTTAGGGCAGAGCAGTGGTGTTCGGGCAGTGTAGGGGGTCATGCAGGGGGTGGTGTTTCAGGGTTTAGGGCAGTGCAGTGGTGTTCGGGCAGTGTAGGGGGTCGTGCTGGGGCTGGTGTTTCAGGGTTTAGGGCAGTGCAGTGGTGTTCGGGCAGTGTAGGGGGTCGTGCTGGGGCTGGTGTTTCAGGGTTTAGGGCAGTGCAGTGGTGTTCGGGCAGTGTAGGTGGTCGTGCTGGGGCTGGTGTTTCAGGGTTTAGGGCAGTGCAGTGGTGTTCGGGCAGTGTAGGGGGTCATGCTGGGGGTGGTGTTTCAGGGTTTAGGGCAGTGCAGTGGTGTTCGGGCAGTGTAGGGGGTCTTGCTGGGGCTGGTGTTTCAGAGTCTAGGGCAATGCAGTGGTGTTTGGGCAGTGTAGGGGGTCTTGCTGGGGCTGGTGTTTCAGGGTTTAGGGCAGTGCAGTGGTGTTCGGGCAGTGTAGGGGGTCGTGCTGGGGGTGGTGTTTCAGGGTTTAGGGCAGTGCAGTGGTGTTCGGGCAGTGTAGGGGGTCGTGCTGGGGCTAGTGTTTCAGGGTTTAGGGCAGAGCAATGGTGTTCAGGCAGTGTAGGGGGTTGTGCTGGAGGTGGTGTTTCAGGGTTTAGGGCAGTGCAGTGGTGTTCGGGCAGTGTAGGGGGTCTTGCTGGGGGTGGTGTTTCAGGGTGTAGGGCAGTGGTGTTCAGGCAGTGTAGGGGGTCTTGCTGGGGGTGATGTTTCAGGGTTTAGGGCAGTGCAGTGGTGTTCGGGCAGTGTAGGGGTTCGTGCTAGGGGTGGTGTTTCAGGGTTTAGGGCAGTGCAGTGGTGTTGGGGCAGTGTAGGGGGTCGTGCTGGGGGTGGTGTTTCAGGGTTTAGGGCAGTGCAGTGGTGTTTGGGCAGTGTAGGGGGTTGTGCAGGGGGTGGTGTTTCAGGGTTTAGGGCAGTGCAGTGATGTTCGGCCAGTGCTGGTAGTCTTGCTGGGGGTGGTGTTTCAGGGTTTAGTGCTGTGGTGTTCGGGCAGTGTAGGGGGTCTTGCTGGGGGTGGTGTTTCAGGGTTTAGGGCAGTGCAGTGATGTTCAGGCAGTGTAGGGGGTCTTGCTGGGGCTGGTGTTTCAGGGTTTAGGGAAGTGCAGTCGTGTTCGGGCAGTGTAGGGGATCTTGCTGGGGCTGGTGTTTCAGGGTTTAGGGTAGTGCAGTGGTGTTCGGGCAGTGTAGGGGGTCGTACTGGGGCTGGTGTTTCAGGGTTTAGGGCAGTGCAGTGGTGTTCGGGCAGTGTAGGGGGTCTTGCTGGGGCTGGTGTTTCAGAGTCTAGGGCAATGCAGTGGTGTTCGGGCAGTGTAGGGGGTCTTGCTGGGGCTGGTGTTTCAGGGTTTAGGGCAGTGCAGTGGTGTTCGGGCAGTGTAGGGGGTCGTGCTGGGGGTGGTGTTTCAGGGTTTAGGGCAGTGCAGTGGTGTTCGGGCAGTGTAGGGGGTCATGCTGGGGCTAGTGTTTCAGGGTTTAGGGCAGAGCAATGGTGTTCAGGCAGTGTAGGGGGTCTGTGCTGGAGGTGGTGTTTCAGGGTTTAGGGCAGTGCAGTGGTGTTCGGGCAGTGTAGGGGGTCTTGCTGGGGGTGGTGTTTCAGGGTGTAGGGCAGTGGTGTTCAGGCAGTGTAGGGGGTCTTGCTGGGGGTGATGTTTCAGGGTTTAGGGCAGTGCAGTGGTGTTCGGGCAGTGTAGGGGGTCTTGCTGGGGGTAGTGTTTCAGGGTTTAGGGCAGTGCAGTGGTATTCGGGCAGTGTAGGGGTTCGTGCTAGGGGTGGTGTTTCAGGGTTTAGGGCAGTGCAGTGGTGTTCGGGCAGTGTAGGGGGTCGTGCTGGGGGTGGTGTTTCAGGGTTTAGGGCAGTGCAGTGGTGTTTGGGCAGTGTAGGGGGTCGTGCAGGGGGTGGTGTTTCAGGGTTTAGGGCAGTGCAGTGATGTTCGGCCAGTGCTGGTAGTCTTGCTGGGGGTGGTGTTTCAGGGTTTAGTGCTGCAGTGGTGTTCGGGCAGTGTAGGGGGTCTTGCTGGGGGTGGTGTTTCAGGGTTTAGGGCAGTGCAGTGATGTTCAGGCAGTGTAGGGGGTCTTGCTGGGGCTGGTGTTTCAGGGTTTAGGGCAGTGCAGTGGTGTTCGGGCAGTGTAGGGGATCTTGCTGGGGCTGGTGTTTCAGGGTTTAGGGTAGTGCAGTGGTGTTCGGGCAGTGTAGGGGGTCGTACTGGGGCTGGTGTTTCAGGGTTTAGGGCAGTGCAGTGGTGTTCGGGCAGTGTTGGGGGTCATGCTGGGGGTGGTGTTTCAGGGTTTAGGGCAGTGCAGTGGTGGTCGGGCAGTGTAGGGGGTCTTGCTGGGGCTGGTGTTTCAGAGTCTAGGGCAGTGCAGTGGTGTTTGGGCAGTGTAGGGGGTCTTGCTGGGGCTGGTGTTTCAGGGTTTAGGGCAGTGCAGTGGTGTTTGGGCAGTGTAGGGGGTCTTGCTGGGGCTGGTGTTTCAGGGTTTAGGGCAGTGCAGTGGTGTTCGGGCAGTGTAGGGGGTCGTGCTGGGGGTGGTGTTTCAGGGTTTAGGGCAGTGCAGTGGTGTTCGGGCAGTGTAGGGGGTCGTGCTGTGGCTAGTGTTTCAGGGTTTAGGGCAGAGCAATGGTGTTCAGGCAGTGTAGGGGGTTGTGCTGGAGGTGGTGTTTCAGGGTTTAGGGCAGTGCAGTGGTGTTCGGGCAGTGTAGGGGTCTTGCTGGGGGTGGTGTTTCAGGGTGTAGGGCAGTGGTGTTCAGGCAGTGTAGGGGGTCTTGCTGGGGGTGATGTTTCAGGGTTTAGGGCAGTGCAGTGATGTTCGGGCAGTGTAGGGGGTCGTGCTGGGGCTAGTGTTTGAGGGTTTAGGGCAGTGCAGTGGTGTTTGGGCAGTGTAGGGGGTCTTGCTGGAGGTGATGTTTCAGGGTTTAGGGCAGTGCAGTGGTGTTCGGGCAGTGTAGGGTGTCTTGCTGGGGGGTGGTGTTTCAGGGTTTAGGGCAGTGCAGTGGTGTTTGGGCAGTGTAGGGGGTCGTGCAGGGGGTGGTGTTTCAGGGTTTAGGGCAGTGCAGTGGTGTTTGGGCAGTGTAGGGGGTCGTGCAGGGGGTGGTGTTTCAGGGTTTAGGGCAGTGCAGTGGTGTTTGGGCAGTGTAGGGGGTCGTGCAGGGGGTGGTGTTTCAGGGTTTAGGGCAGTGCAGTGATGTTCGGCCAGTGCTGGTAGTCTTGCTGGGGGTGGTGTTTCAGGGTTTAGTGCTGTGGTGTTCGGGCAGTGTAGGGGGTCTTGCTGGGGGTGGTGTTTCAGGGTTTAGGGCAGTGCAGTGATGTTCAGGCAGTGTAGGGGGTCTTGCTGGGGCTGGTGTTTCAGGGTTTAGGGCAGTGCAGTGGTGTTCGGGCAGTGTAGGGGATCTTGCTGGGGCTGGTGTTTCAGGGTTTAGGGTAGTGCAGTGGTGTTCGGGCAGTGTAGGGGGTCGTGCTGGGGCTGGTGTTTGAGGGTTTAGGGCAGTGCAGTGGTGTTCGGGCAGTGTAGGGGGTTGTGCTGGGGGTGGTGTTTTAGGTTTTAGGGCAGTGGTGTTCGGGCAGTGTAGGGGGTCTTGCTGGGGGTGATGTTTCAGGGTTTAGGGCAGTGCAGTGGTGTTCGGGCAGTGTAGGGGGTCGTGCAGGCGGTGGTGTTTCAGGGTTTAGGGCAGTGCAGTGGTGTTCGGGCAGTGTAGGTGGTCGTACTGGGGCTGGTGTTTCAGGGTTTAGGGCAGTGCAGTGGTGTTCGGGCAGTGTTGGGGGTCATGCTGGGGGTGGTGTTTCAGGGTTTAGGGCAGTGCAGTGGTGGTTGGGCAGTGTAGGGGGTCTTGCTGGGGCTGGTGTTTCAGGAGTCTAGGGCAGTGCAGAGGTGTTTGGGCAGTGTAGGGGGTCTTGCTGGGGCTGGTGTTTCAGGGTTTAGGGCAGTGCAGTGGTGTTCGGGCAGTGTAGGGGGTCGTGCTGGGGGTGGTGTTTCAGGGTTTAGGGCAGTGCAGTGGTGTTCGGGCAGTGTAGGGGGTCGTGCTGGGGCTAGTGTTTCAGGGTTTAGGGCAGAGCAATGATGTTCAGGCAGTGTAGGGGGTTGTGCTGGAGGTGGTGTTTCAGGGTTTAGGGCAGTGCAGTGGTGTTCGGGCAGTGTAGGGGTCTTGCTGGGGGTGGTGTTTCAGGGTGTAGGGGCAGTGGTGTTCAGGCAGTGTAGGGGGTCTTGCTGGGGGTGATGTTTCAGGGTTTAGGGCAGTGCAGTGATGTTCGGGCAGTGTAGGGGGTCGTGCTGGGGCTAGTGTTTGAGGGTTTAGGGCAGTGCAGTGGTGTTTGGGCAGTGTAGGGGGTCTTGCTGGAGGTGATGTTTCAGGGTTTAGGGCAGTGCAGTGGTGTTCGGGCAGTGTAGGGGGTCTTGCTGGGGGTAGTGTTTCAGGGTTTAGGGCAGTGCAGTGGTGTTCGTGCAGTGTAGGGAGTCGTGCTGGGGATGGTGTTTCAGGGTTTAGGGCAGTGCAGTAGTGTTCGGGCAGTGTAGGGGGTCGTGCAGGGGGTTGTGTTTCAGGATTTAGGGCAGTGCAGTGGTGTTCGGGCAGTGTAGGGGGTCATGCTGGGGGTGGTGTTTCAGGGTTTAGAGGCAGTGGTGTTCGGGCAGTGTAGGGGGTCTTGCTGGGGGTGATGTTTCAGGGTTTAGGGCAGTGCAGTGGTGTTCGGGCAGTGTAGGGGGTCTTGCTGGGGGTAGTGTTTCAGGGTTTAGGGCAGTGCAGTGGTGTTCGTGCAGTGTAGGGAGTCGTGCTGGGGCTGGTGTTTCAGGGTTTAGGGCAGTGCAGTAGTGTTCGGGCAGTGTAGGGGGTCGTGCAGGGGGTTGTGTTTCAGGATTTAGGGCAGTGCAGTGGTGTTCGGGCAGTGTAGGGGGTCATGCTGGGGGTGGTGTTTCAGGGTTTAGGGAGTGCAGTGGTGTTCGGGCAGTGTAGGGGGTCGTGCACGGGGTGGTGTTTCAGGGTTTATGGCAGTGCAGGGGTGTTCGGGCAGTGTAGGGCGTCGTGCTGGGGCTGGTGTTTTAGGGTTTAGGGCAGTGCAGTGGTGTTCGGGCAGTGTAGGGGGTCGTGCTGGGGCTGGTGTTTCACGGTTTATGGCATTGCAGTGGTGATCGGGCAGTGTAGGGGGTCGTGCTGGGGCTGGTGTTTCAGGGTTTAGGGCAGTGCAGTGGTGTTCGGGCAGTGTAGGGGGTCGTGCTGGGGGTGGTGTTTCAGGGTTTAGGGCAGTGCAGTGGTGTTCGGACAGTGTACGGGTTCTTGCTGGGGGTGGTGTTTCAGGGTTTAGGGCAGTGGTGTTCGGGCAGTGTAGGGGGTCTTGCTGGGGGTAGTGTTTCAGGGTTTAGGGCAGTGCAGTGGTGTTCGGGCAGTGTAGGGGGTCTTGCTGGTGGTAGTGTTTCAGTGTTTAGGGCAGTGCAGTGGTATTCGTGCAGTGTAGGGGTTGTGCTGGGGGTGGTGTTTCAGGGTTTAGGGCAGTGCAGTAGTGTTCGGGCAGTGTAGGGGGTCATGCAGGGGGTGGTGTTTCAGGGTTTAGGGCAGTGCAGTGGTGTTCGGGCAGTGTAGGGGGTCGTGCTGTGGGTGGTGTTTCAGGGTTTAGGGCAGTGCAGTGGTGTTTGGGCAGTGTAGGGGATAGTGCAGGGGGTGGTGTTTCAGGGTTTAGGGCAGTGCAGTGGTGTTCGGGCAGTGTAGGGGGTCGTGCTGGCGCTGGTGTTTCAGGGTTTAGGGCAGTGCAGTGGTGTTTGGGCAGTGTAGGGGGTCTTGCTGGGCGTGGTGTTTTAGGGTTTAGGGCAGTGGTGTTCGGGCAGTATAGGGGGTCTTGCTGGGGGTGATGTTTCAGGGTTTAGGGCAGTGCAGTGGTGTTCGGGCAGTGTAGGGGTCTTGCTGGGGGTAGTGTTTCAGGGTTTAGGGCAGTGCAGTGGTGTTCGTGGCAGTGTAGGGGTCGTGCTGGGGATGGTGTTTCAGGGTCTAGGGCAGTGCAGTAGTGTTCGGGCAGTGTAGGGGGTCGTGCAGGGTGTGGTGTTTCAGGGTTTAGGGCAGTGCAGTGGTGTTCGGGCAGTGTAGGGGGTCATGCTGGGGGTGGTGTTTCAGGGTTTAGGGAGTGCAGTGGTGTTCGGGCAGTGTAGGGGGTCGTGCTGTGGCTGGTGTTTTAGGGTTTAGGGCAGTGCAGTGGTGTTCGGGCAGTGTAGGGGGTCGTGCTGGGGCTGGTGTTTCACGGTTTAGGGCAGTGCAGTGGTGTTCGGGCAGTGTAGGGGGTCGTGCTGGGGCTGGTGTTTCAGGGTTTAGGGCAGTGCAGTGGTGTTCGGGCAGTGTAGGCGGTCGTGCTGGGGCTGGTGTTTCAGGGTAGTGCAGTGGTGTTCGGGCAGTGTAGGGGGTCGTGCTGGGGCTGGTGTTTCAGGGTTTAGGGCAGTGCAGTGGTGCTAGGGCAGTGTAAGGGGTCGTGCTGGGGGTGGTGTTTCAGGGTTTAGGGTAGTGCAGTGGTGTTCGGGCAGTGTAGGGGGTCATGCTGGGGCTGGTGTTTCAGGGTTTAGGGCAGTGCAGTGGTGTTCGGGCAGTGTAGGGGGTAGTGCAGGGTCTGGTGTTTCAGGGTTTAGGGCAGTGCAGTGGTGTTCGGGCAGTGTAGGGGGTCGTGCAGGGGCTGGTGTTTCAGTGTTTAGGGCAGTGCAGTGGTGTTCGGGCAGTGTAGGGGGTCTTGCTGATGGTGGTGTTTCAGGGTTTAGTGCAGTGGTGTTCGGGCAGTGTAGGGGTTCTTGCTGGGGGTGGTGTTTCAGGGTTTAGGGCAGTGCAGTGGTATTCGGGCAGTGTAGGGGGTCATGCTGGGGCTGGTGTTTCAGGGTTTAGGGCAGTGCAGTGGTGTTCGGGCAGTGTAGGGGGTCGTGCTGGGGCTGGTGTTTCAGGGTTTAGGGAAGTGCAGTGGTGTTCGGGCAGTGTAGGGGGTCATGCTGGGGGTGGTGTTTCAGGGTTTAGGGCAGTGCAGTGGTCTTCGGGCAGTGTAGGGGATCGTGCAGGGGCTGGTGTTTCAGGGTTTAGGGCAGTGCAGTGGTGTTCGGGCTGTGTAGGGGGTCGTGCTGGGGGTAGTGTTTTAGGGTTTAGGGTAGTGCAGTGGTGCTTGTGTAGTGTAGGGGGTCGTGCTGGGGGTAGTGTTTTAGGGTTTAGGGTAGTGCAGTGGTGTTTGTGTAGTGTAGGGGGTCATGTTTTAGGGTAGTGCAGTGGTGTTTGGGTAGTGTAGGGAGTCGTGCTGGGGGTAGTGTTTTAGGGTTTAGGGTAGTGCAGTCGTGTTTGTGTAGTGTAGGGGTCGTGCTGGGGGTAGTGTTTTAGGGTTTAGGGTAGTTCAGTGGTGCTTGTGTAGTGTAGGGGGTCGTGCTGGGGGTAGTGTTTTAGGGTTTAGGGTAGTGCAGTGGTATTTGTGTAGTGTAGGGGTCATGTTTTAGGGTAGTGCAGTGGTGTTTGGGTAGTGTAGGGGGTCGTGCTGGGGGTAGTGTTTTAGGATTTAGTTTAGTGCAGTGGTGTTTAGGTAGTGTAGGGGGTCGTGCTGGGGGTAGTCTTTTAGGGTTTAATGATAGTGCAGTGGTGTTTGTGTAGTGTAGGGGGTCATGCTGGGGGTAGTGTTTTAGGGTTTAGGATAGTGCAGTGGTGCTTGTGTAGTGTAGGGGGTCGTGCTGGGGGTAGTGTTTTAGGGTTTAGGGTCTTGCAGTGGTGTTTTTGTAGTGTAGGGGCTCATGTTTTAAGATGCAACGCTCCAATACCTGACCAGTCTGCACTACATAAAACAGCAAAAAAACTAAAAATAAAAAGTGTTTTGCACACTTTTGTCATTGGGCTATATGTGGGCTACATCTGGGTAATATTTGTGCTACATTTGGGCTCTTTTTTCTCTGGTGGCCATCTTGGAAGACTTCTTTGTTATGAAGTTTCCTAATTTCCTCATTTACTGCAGTCTCCTCAGTAGGAAATGCTTTCAGTTGTTTACTCTGATTCCATCAAGAAGGCATTCAGATATGTCTCACATTTGCCATAAATTCTGAATGTTAGCACTCTAGTTGCTCATTAGATCACTGTAGTAAAGCTACTGCTCACCAGGGAGTTAACTGGAAGTCTGCTGCTGGTATTGAAAGTGATTATTTCAGTCTGCATGTCAGAATTTTCTAATGAAATAGAAGAGGATTTGAGATCTCACTTAAAACATGCCCTAATTTTTCTTTCTGCAGCACTAACCATAATTTCTATTTCAAAAAGAACCCCCTCATTTTGTTCCTTTTTAAATTAAATGTTTTAAGTGTTACCGGTTTATTCCAATCAAGATGGCTTCAGGTGTGCCGTACTTTTGTCATAAGTAAGGCTGTTAGCGCTCTAGTTGTTCTTTAGAACACTCTGGGAAGCTGCAGTAGAACACAAAGGCATCAACTGGCAGTCTGCTCCTGTTGAAATATAACAGTAAGATATTTGAGATCACACTTGAAACATGTCCTAATTTTTCTTTCTACAGCACTAACCATAATTTCTATGACAAAATGAACCCCATCATTGTGTTCCTTTTTAAATTAAATGTTTTAAGTGTTACCAGTTTATTCCAATCAAGATGGCTTCAGGTGTGCCATACTTTTGTCATAAGTAAGGCTGTTAGCACTCTAGTTGTTCTTTAGAACACTCTGGGAAGCTGCAGTAGAACACAAAGGAATCAACTGACAGTCTCTGCCCTTGTTGGATGTACATGTTTTACTGAGAATGTCAGACTTCATTCTCACATGACTGAGAAAGATAATGTGAATTTACAGAAAATATGCTCTCATTTTAGCTTCTGGAGCACCTTCCAAAACTCTATGGGACAAGCATGTGTAAATAGTTTTCTCTCAAACATGATTCATGATATCCCAGCAGAAGGTTTTTCACAGGGTAAAATCACCATAGAACACACCACAATTCCTGAAATTAGTATGGTACCATCAACAAATGAATTCTAATGTAACTAAAGTCTGTTATCACCCTTTATAGTTCTCCTTTTGGTAACCCTCAAAATCTTTGATTCACTACAATGCATTTCAATGGGATACTATCATGTATATTGGTCCCAAGATGGCTGCCAGCAATTCCAGGATGAAGTGCTGACAGCCAATCAGATCTCACGATGACATGTGTGGTTAGGCTCCGCCCAGATATATATGTGATTTTACTTTTGATTTTCTCAGCAACTACTGAACGGATTTACACCATTTAACAAAAAGGGTTCTTTTTGAACCAAGAACTACCTCTTTGCCAAATTTGGTGTAATCCCGTTCAGCAGTTTGGGCTGTAGCCGTGGCTAAAGTTTCCTATGGGAAAATGAATGGGGAAAACACGTTTTGGGACCCCCCTTTTTTCTCAGCCCCCGCTTGACGAATCACCCCGAAACTTTCAGGGTAGGAGCGGACCAGAGCGGGCCATAAAGTTTGAAAATTTCGCGAAGATTCGTCAACCGACGCAAGAGTTATTTCAAATAGAATGTTGCGGATTTCCTATGGAAAATAGATCCTAACTATAACTATCTACTGGCGACCGCCAGTAGATAATATATATATATATATATATATATATATATATACATATTTGTGTGTGTGTATATGTGTATGTGTGTATATATATTTGGGTGTATGTATATTCACTGAAAAAACCTAACGTTACAGAGACATTATAGGTTTTACTTGAACAAAACCAGTGAAATTCAGCAGTTATAGTTAGCTGAGCTAACTATAACTCCCGCCCCCGCAATGCACTGCTTATGACCTCACATATTACATAACTCATGTCATTGTCAGTGACTTCACTGATGACATCACAGATGGAATCTCAAATGACATCACTGATGACATCATCCAGTGACTGTGAGTGTTTTTAAAAAGTTTATGAGTGTTAAATATATATACCAAGCTGTATTGGTGACCCTGTGGGTGTATGACTGCCTGTATGGATGATTCAGTGGCTGCGAGACTGACTGTATAAGTGTGTAATTAGGTGTTTAGTGAATTTATGGGTGAGTGACTGGTTGTGTGAATGTCAGTATCAGTCAGTCAGTTGGTGTCAAAGTGGCTGCATAGGTGTGTGAGTGGCTGTATGGTGAAAGTAAGTTCCACACATTGGGTTTGCTGAGAGGTTATCAGTGGCCATGCCCCCTTTCTCTAGCAGTCTGCAAACGCGCCTCCTGGCACATTACTAGTTGTGGGATAAAGTCCCCTTGGCTCTTGAGGGTCCTTGGGGGCCAACTACCCCTCCTGTTACCTCCATTAAGACCCACACAGCTGGATTGCTGAGAGGTCATCAGAAGCCACGCGACCTTGCTCCACCACTCTGCAAATGCACTTCCTGGCACACTACTGGTAGGGGGAAGAAGTCCACTTTAGTCATGAGGCCCTCAGGAGTAAAGTGGAATTCATTCCCCAACCAGCAGCGCACCAGGAGGTGTGTTTGCAGAGTGGTGGAGCAAGAGGGCATGGCCTCCATGTCCTCTCAGCAATCTCACTGTTTACAGAAGGGGTTCCTGGACCCCAAGGACCCTCACAATCCCCCAACCACCACTGTGTCAGGAGGCATACTTGCAGAGTGGTGGTGAAGGGGGCGTTTTTTGTTGTAGTTTTTTTTTAAACAAATGGGAGGGGGGCCTTACGGTCCCCCTCCCGGGCTGATTTTGGCCCCAGGGACCCCATCCCTCGGGGCCCGGCCTGTAGTGTGAGTGCCCTAGTCCCCCCCAGGGCACCCACTGCCTTTGATTGGGACCGCGGGGAGCCTGAAGGCACCCGCGGTCCCTGCTGGCTCTCCGCGTCCTGCGGGAGTCGGCATTGCTTTCACACACAGGGAGCTGCTAACATGCAGCTCCCTGGTTGTAAAAGCAAATTGTGCGCCCTGTTTGCTATGGCTTGGCAGGAGCGGTGCAACCGCCAAGTCAAAGCAAACTGCAATGTCCTGGGGGTGGGCACCCTGGGACATTGCTTGAGCTGGCCCTGGGGCTTGGCGGTCCCCAGGGCCATTATTGGCTTCTGGAGGGGGGCATGTGGCACCCCTCCTTTGCTGGATACAGCTCGGGGGAGGTGGTGGTCCCCGGGCTGCAGAAGTGCCACACGGGCCCCCTGCATTTTTTCACAGCTGCCCGAGGAAGTGGCCCACACTAATTTCTTATTTTGCCCCGGGGCTGCAGAGGGGCCACGTGGCCCCCGCATTATGTAAACGTAAAGCCCCAGGGAGGTGGTGTCCCCCAGGGTTGCAGGGGGACCCAAGCGGCCCCACTTTCAATAATACATAAAGCCCCAGGGAGGTAGTGGTCCCTGGGGCACGTGGGGTGCCACATGAGCACCCCCTGCACATTTTTATAGTCATGCCCCCGGGATTTGGCCCATCCGGTGAAGTGAGCGTTGTATCTGTTTTGAAAATTTTGTGAAGGTTTATCAAACGGCACCAAATTTATTCGCATAACAAAATACGCTCTTCCTATGGTAACTACACCCTAACTATAACTACCTACTGGCAACCGCCAGTAGGTAATATATATATATTACCTACTGTGGTTATAGTTAGGACCATGTTTCCATAGGATTAGCATTTTTTGACTTGCCTATATCTTTGGCGCTGCTTAATGAATCTTCCCAAAATTTTCCATAAAAAGGTGCCCCAGTGAATATTGTTGCACATGGTGGTTGTAGAAATTTAAGGAAATCCAAAGTTGTTTATCTGCGATCATTGCTGTTAGAAATGGGATCTCTGGTTGGCTAAGGCTTGCGCCAAAGCCAGGCAGAGACCACCACTCTAGTCAGGGCAAGGGAGTTACACGCCGAAGATAACCCCTGCTCACCCCCTTGGTAGCTTGGCCCGAGCAGTCAGGTCTATCCCAGAGGCAATGTGTAAAGCGTTTGCGCAACACACACACACACTAGCAACACACTAGGCACACTACAAAAGGAACTCCACACAAGGTTATATATAAAAATAGCCTTTGCATTGTCATAAACACATTAGAATAATAATCACACAATATACACTGTGCCACCTGGCACTAGGCAATATTTACAGGGGATTATATACACATGACAGGGTCAATTGGGCCACTGTCAGAACCATCACAAAGTGAAAAGAGTAAATGTAGAACTTATAATAAATGTAGCACAAATTGTAGATGTAGAATACAACCAGTAATTACTGGCAAAACCTCGTACTCAGCATCGTCCTGCAATCATAAATCATATTATGCAGACATCATCACATTAGGCGTGAAATATATTCTGCGCCAACCTCACCAGCATAAACACATTATGCAATCATCTCATAAGTCTAAACGCATTAGACGATAACCTCACAAGCATAAATACATTATGCAGTAGCACCTAAACAGAACTCTTAGATTAGGGAATAACCTCCTAAACATAAATCATAGAATGCAAATCACCTCATAAACATAAACCACATTAGAGGCATTAATCACGGTGCATAACTCTCCGGACATGAATCACATTTCCTAGCACCACATAAATCACCTTAGGGCCTGGTGCCCTACAAACCTAACAGTCCCCCTGGCCAACTGGCCTTCTGAAAGGGGCTCAAATGCCCTATGTCCAAATGTCAGGGCGGCTGCCAATGCAGCAGAATCCACATGCGCAATTGCGCTGGGGCAAAGGAGTGTATCTCACTCCTATCTCATACACAGAATGCCCCCAAAGAAATATGATACAAAAGGGGATGATGGACGGAACGTTTGAGCCAATCAAACACTCACCCCCAGTCAACTGATCTGGGTTTAATCCATCATCATTCTTTAGCTCACTCCACCACCCCAGTTCAGACATGGCCATATGCAAATCAGTCTGACCCTGTGCCTCATGGGAACAGTCCAGCCCGAACTGCCAAGCCATGTCTTCCCCGGACCGGAAACAAGCATCCTGGGACCGGTTTCTGGCATTTCAGCCGTCATCAGCCAGGCTTGCTTGAATCCAGTGGCAAAGTGAGCAAGGGACCCACGTCTGGGCATACCCCCGCCAACTTAGGGCGACCAAAGCGATACAAAAGGGGATGATGGACGGAACGTTTGAGCCAATCAAACACTCACCCCCAGTCAACTGATCTGGGTTTAATCCATCATCATTCTTTAGCTCACTCCACCACCCCAGTTCAGACATGGCCATATGCAAATCAGTCTGACCCTGTGCCTCATGGGAACAGTCCAGCCCGAACTGCCAAGCCATGTCTTCCCCGGACCGGAAACAAGCATCCTGGGACCGGTTTCTGGCATTTCAGCCGTCATCAGCCAGGCTTGCTTGAATCCAGTGGCAAAGTGAGCAAGGGACCCACGTCTGGGCATACCCCCGCCAACTTAGGGGCGACCAAAGCGATACAAAAGGGGATGATGGACGGAACGCTTGAGCCAATCAAACACTCACCCCCAGTCAACTGATCTGGGTTTAATCCATCATCATTCTTTAGCTCACTCCACCACCCCAGTTCAGACATGGCCATATGCAAATCAGTCTGACCCTGTGCCTCATGGGAACAGTCCAGCCCGAACTGCCAAGCCATGTCTTCCCCGGACCGGAAACAAGCATCCTGGGACCGGTTTCTGGCATTTCAGCCGTCATCAGCCAGGCTTGCTTGAATCCAGTGGCAAAGTGAGCAAGGGACCCACGTCTGGGCATACCCCGCCAACTTAGGGCGACCAAAGCGATACAAAAGGGGATGATGGACCGGAACGTTTGAGCCAATCAAACACTCACCCCCAGTCAACTGATCTGGGTTTAATCCATCATCATTCTTTAGCTCACTCCACCACCCCAGTTCAGACATGGCCATATGCAAATCAGTCTGACCCTGTGCCTCATGGGAACAGTCCAGCCCGAACTGCCAAGCCATGTCTTCCCCGGACCGGAAACAAGCATCCTGGGACCGGTTTCTGGCATTTCAGCCGTCATCAGCCAGGCTTGCTTGAATCCAGTGGCAAAGTGAGCAAGGGACCCACGTCTGGGCATACCCCCGCCAACTTAGGGCGACCAAAGCGATACAAAAGGGGATGATGGACGGAACGTTTGAGCCAATCAAACACTCACCCCCAGTCAACTGATCTGGGTTTAATCCATCATCATTCTTTAGCTCACTCCACCACCCCAGTTCAGACATGGCCATATGCAAATCAGTCTGACCCTGTGCCTCATGGGAACAGTCCAGCCCGAACTGCCAAGCCATGTCTTCCCCGGACCGGAAACAAGCATCCTGGGACCGGTTTCTGGCATTTCAGCCGTCATCAGCCAGGCTTGCTTGAATCCAGTGGCAAAGTGAGCAAGGGACCCACGTCTGGGCATACCCCCGCCAACTTAGGGCGACCAAAGCGATACAAAAGGGGATGATGGACGGAACGTTTGAGCCAATCAAACACTCACCCCCAGTCAACTGATCTGGGTTTAATCCATCATCATTCTTTAGCTCACTCCACCACCCCAGTTCAGACATGGCCATATGCAAATCAGTCTGACCCTGTGCCTCATGGGAACAGTCCAGCCCGAACTGCCAAGCCATGTCTTCCCCGGACCGGAAACAAGCATCCTGGGACCGGTTTCTGGCATTTCAGCCGTCATCAGCCAGGCTTGCTTGAATCCAGTGGCAAAGTGAGCAAGGGACCCACGTCTGGGCATACCCCCGCCAACTTAGGGCGACCAAAGCGATACAAAGGGGATGATGGACGGAACGTTTGAGCCAATCAAACACTCACCCCCAGTCAACTGATCTGGGTTTAATCCATCATCATTCTTTAGCTCACTCCACCACCCCAGTTCAGACATGGCCATATGCAAATCAGTCTGACCCTGTGCCTCATGGGAACAGTCCAGCCCGAACTGCCAAGCCATGTCTTCCCCGGACCGGAAACAAGCATCCTGGGACCGGTTTCTGGCATTTCAGCCGTCATCAGCCAGGCTTGCTTGAATCCAGTGGCAAAGTGAGCAAGGGACCCACGTCTGGGCATACCCCCGCCAACTTAGGGCGACCAAAGCGATACAAAAGGGGATGATGGACGGAACGTTTGAGCCAATCAAACACTCACCCCCAGTCAACTGATCTGGGTTTAATCCATCATCATTCTTTAGCTCACTCCACCACCCCAGTTCAGACATGGCCATATGCAAATCAGTCTGACCCTGTGCCTCATGGGAACAGTCCAGCCCGAACTGCCAAGCCATGTCTTCCCCGGACCGGAAACAAGCATCCTGGGACCGGTTTCTGGCATTTCAGCCGTCATCAGCCAGGCTTGCTTGAATCCAGTGGCAAAGTGAGCAAGGGACCCACGTCTGGGCATACCCCCGCCAACTTAGGGCGACCAAAGCGATACAAAAGGGATGATGGACGGAACGTTTGAGCCAATCAAACACTCACCCCCAGTCAACTGATCTGGGTTTAATCCATCATCATTCTTTAGCTCACTCCACCACCCCAGTTCAGACATGGCCATATGCAAATCAGTCTGACCCTGTGCCTCATGGGAACAGTCCAGCCCGAACTGCCAAGCCATGTCTTCCCCGGACCGGAAACAAGCATCCTGGGACCGGTTTCTGGCATTTCAGCCGTCATCAGCCAGGCTTGCTTGAATCCAGTGGCAAAGTGAGCAAGGGACCCACGTCTGGGCATACCCCCGCCAACTTAGGGCGACCAAAGCGATACAAAAGGGGATGATGGACGGAACGTTTGAGCCAATCAAACACTCACCCCCAGTCAACTGATCTGGGTTTAATCCATCATCATTCTTTAGCTCACTCCACCACCCCAGTTCAGACATGGCCATATGCAAATCAGTCTGACCCTGTGCCTCATGGGAACAGTCCAGCCCGAACTGCCAAGCCATGTCTTCCCCGGACCGGAAACAAGCATCCTGGGACCGGTTTCTGGCATTTCAGCCGTCATCAGCCAGGCTTGCTTGAATCCAGTGGCAAAGTGAGCAAGGGACCCACGTCTGGGCATACCCCCGCCAACTTAGGGCGACCAAAGCGATACAAAGGGGATGATGGACGGAACGTTTGAGCCAATCAAACACTCACCCCCAGTCAACTGATCTGGGTTTAATCCATCATCATTCTTTAGCTCACTCCACCACCCCAGTTCAGACATGGCCATATGCAAATCAGTCTGACCCTGTGCCTCATGGGAACAGTCCAGCCCGAACTGCCAAGCCATGTCTTCCCCGGACCGGAAACAAGCATCCTGGGACCGGTTTCTGGCATTTCAGCCGTCATCAGCCAGGCTTGCTTGAATCCAGTGGCAAAGTGAGCAAGGGACCCACGTCTGGGCATACCCCCGCCAACTTAGGGCGACCAAAGCGATACAAAGGGGATGATGGACGGAACGCTTGAGCCAATCAAACACTCACCCCCAGTCAACTGATCTGGGTTTAATCCATCATCATTCTTTAGCTCACTCCACCACCCCAGTTCAGACATGGCCATATGCAAATCAGTCTGACCCTGTGCCTCATGGGAACAGTCCAGCCCGAACTGCCAAGCCATGTCTTCCCGGACCGGAAACAAGCATCCTGGGACCGGTTTCTGGCATTTCAGCCGTCATCAGCCAGGCTTGCTTGAATCCAGTGGCAAAGTGAGCAAGGGACCCACGTCTGGGCATACCCCCGCCAACTTAGGGCGACCAAAGCGATACAAAAGGGGATGATGGACGGAACGTTTGAGCCAATCAAACACTCACCCCCAGTCAACTGATCTGGGTTTAATCCATCATCATTCTTTAGCTCACTCCACCACCCCAGTTCAGACATGGCCATATGCAAATCAGTCTGACCCTGTGCCTCATGGGAACAGTCCAGCCCGAACTGCCAAGCCATGTCTTCCCCGGACCGGAAACAAGCATCCTGGGACCGGTTTCTGGCATTTCAGCCGTCATCAGCCAGGCTTGCTTGAATCCAGTGGCAAAGTGAGCAAGGGACCCACGTCTGGGCATACCCCGCCAACTTAGGGCGACCAAAGCGATACAAAGGGGATGATGGACGGAACGTTTGAGCCAATCAAACACTCACCCCCAGTCAACTGATCTGGGTTTAATCCATCATCATTCTTTAGCTCACTCCACCACCCCAGTTCAGACATGGCCATATGCAAATCAGTCTGACCCTGTGCCTCATGGGAACAGTCAAGAAATATTGGCCTAAACGTAGCAGCTGACGCTAATTGCCGTGCAGCTGTGAATCCAATAAAGGCCCTGGCACCACTGTGCCCTGAGAGTGGGTCCCCACTGGGACTCACTGACCAAATATGCAAAACATTGCAGCTGTCCGCGCTGGTGCGACGCAGCTGGAAATAAACAAAGGGAAGGGGCCCTGGCACATCTGTGCCTCTGAGCAAATATGCCACAACCGTTGCAGCTGCACGTGCTGGTGCGGCGCAGCTGTGAATAAGCCAAGTAAAGGGGCTTGGCAAATCTGTGCCTCTTCAGCCCCACTGGGCCTCTCTAAACCAAGTTGCCCCCAAAACGTGGCAGCTGCCCTCTAGCAAGCGGGGCAGCTGTAAGAATGGCCAAATAGGGGAAAGCACGGGCCCCTCAGGGCCCTCTAACAACAATATGCCCCCCCTCGTTGGAGCGGCCCGCAATGGCGGGTCCGCTCAGGAAATAGGCCTTGACACTGTGCCTTGAACAGGCACCAACAACACTGGTGAAGCCCCTACTCACCGGGGCTGTGGGGCAGGACTCCTGCTGTCTCCTCCCTCGCTGGACTCAGGTCCGGCACTCTGCGCTTCTCCTCACTTCACCCGGGCCCCCTCCTGGGACCCGGGACTTCTCTTATGCTGGAGCGAAGGCAGGGCTCTCCCGGCTCTTCTCTCTGGCGCCCGTGGGGCTCTCCCTCACTCACGGGAGCCCCGCGCTGGCATCGGCGGCCTTGGCCGCCTCTCCTCACTTCACCCGGGCCCTCTCCTGGGACCCGGGACTTCAATGTGGAGCCCGCGAGGCTCCGGACTTCAAGCTTCCGGCGGGGCTTCCCTCAGCTGATGCGGAAGTCCCGCCTCTCGTCAGGCAAGGCTGCCTGGCTTCCTGGTCGTCGCATGATCGCGGCGGCCGCTTCTCCTTCTCTTCGGCGGCACTATGCGGGGTGGGCACCTGCGAAGCAGGCAAAATGCGGGGTGGGCACCCGCCATTAAATTCAAACGCGGGATGGGCACCCGCTATAAAAATAAAAAGCATAAGCGGGGTGGGCACCCGCAATTACACCGGCATCACGAGGGAATCCCTACGTCGGGATTCCCTCTCCAAGGGGCTGCAGTTCAGCGCTGCGCAGCCCACGCTCCTCCTTCCTGGCAGGGTAAAATATAGTGCTCCCAAGGCGCTAGGACTCCTGAAGGTCCTGGGGAAGGCAAAAGAAAAGCGCTCCACAGGGCGCAAAGGCAACAAGAAGTCCTTAGGGATCAAGGGGGCAAAGCTGGGCCCAGGGAGGCTAGCACACAGGGCCCTCCAGCAGGGAGGTAAGCCCCTGTGGCGGTTCCTCCTGGGTCCCAGCAGCAGCAAGCCCCCAGCACCGAACAGGACAGGAACAAGAACAGAACAATTTCATGGGGTCACAGCCCCTATATTTATACCACAAATCTCTTTGTCTGCAGGACAGGGCATGGGGGAACCAGATGCAACTGGTTCAGGGGGGATTTGGAGCACTTTGCTTTCCAAGCTCCTCTTCCCCTTTGTCAGATGGGGGCTAGGTGCTCAGACACACCACAGGGGGCGGAGCCAGCATTGTACAGGCTGGGCACAGTCCTATTCAGAGTCAGGGGATTACTCCTCCCACTACTCCCAGCCCAGATGTCCCATTCAGCCTAGCGCTGACTCACCCTGCCCCTCCTGGAGCCACACACACCTCCCAGCCCCTGTCACTCACAAGCCAGACATGCAATTCACATCAGGCAGACAGACACATAGCACACAGAAATGCCAACTTCTAAAAGTGGCATTTCTCCAACAGTCATAATAAATGTGCGCACACCATTGCGCATCATTTATTCTCACAATTTCATACATACTAAACTTGACCACGCTGCTCCTCCCATTCCAGGAATTACCACTGACACACTTAATCAGGGAATCCCCCATGCATTCCTATGGGAGGGCAGGCCAACCTTACTAAATGTACACAGAGAGCGCACGCACTTTACACTGGACCACAGTGCTAAAGTGCCCAGAGGCCTAAAACCAACAACACCATGTCAGAGAAAAGGCAAAAAGTTTAGGGGTGAACCTGCCAAAAAGGACCAAGTCCAACACAACCCCCTTCCAGCCAAAACGCAGGGTAGACCAATTACTACGTTGATGGCTTCCATGCTTCGGGTGATAGAACACGGACGCGGGCCCGCACTGCAGGGACACCCTCCGGTTCTACGCCACTCTGAACCCATGTGGTTCCCTCTGAGAAAAAAAAACCCTCAGGCCCAACTAGGCTACCCCACTGGTACTCCCCAGTTGTTCACGGCCAGGACCAGGCCCTAGGCCACCCAGATGTCACTGGTCCTTGCCAATCCACAGAGTGGGGGGCAGTAACCCCTGGCACATAATAGCCATTCTCCACTCTTCCTCTCAGTGTAGTTCCAAACTGCCACAGATCCTCCAACCTAGGGTCTGCACCCTCAGGCTGACCAGAGGTCACGGGTGAAGCGTCTCCTCACTCTACCTCCCTTCCGAGGTTCCGCACTCTCCCAGGCGAAGCACCCCCAGAACTCAACTCTCCCACCAGTTCAGGACCTCTCTCCATCAACTGGTCTACCACCTGGGATCTAAACTCTCCGGCTGCACCGGGGTCAGAGGAGAGGACTCCCTCCCTCTGCACCCCCTTCCAGAGCCCTATACCCTCCCAACTGGAGTGGTACCCCTAGAAGGCAAACCGGTCAGGACACTGATTACAGTTGCCCTTCCATCCAGGACAGGAAACACCTGAACCTAGCTCCCCAACCCAGGGACGGTACCCTTTGGTTGGACAATTGCCCGGCGAACCAGGGCTTCCTGGGGAGTACATATACCCCCGAGGGTGACACATAACTAATGTGTCGTGTGACAGTCTGCCTGGCGCAGAGCTCATGACCTCCTGTCCATCTGACAGTGCGTGAAGATGCCCCAGGACAGAAGTGGCGTCACCATGGTCAATCACTGGTGACTCAGCCCTTCTGGCTGGCCCCTGACCCAATGGTTCTTCCACTGGGGACTCTTTCCCCCTCTCACCCCTCAATCTGGACTTCTGCACTCTCCACTTAGGAGTGGCACTGCCAGACACCAGAACTGATGGAGGCCTGATTACAGACACTCCCAGCTCACCTAACACGGGGAGATCCCCCTCGAAGAACGGTCCAACAGGACAGACTAAGCTCCCTACCTGGTGTTCCCTCTAAGAACCATCCAGTCCTGGAGACTGAGGTGCGGGCACTTCCGGACACAGCCCAATCTCACTCCTTCTCCTGCGAGACAGAATGTGAGTCCCTACAACCTCCTCACTGTAAGGGTACCTAGCTGGGCTACTCTGAACCACTTCCACCACTCTGGGTTGGAAGATACCTGTACCCTTCTTCTAGTATCACTCCCCAATGCAAGCGCCCTAGAATCAAGGAACTCACACACTCCAACAGGTGTTGGCGCGACTCCGGAAAACAATTACGGGGCAGGTTCTCTCTGACAAAACAGATTGAAGAGCCCTTTAACACCATTTACCGTGCTAACCAATCACCCAAATTGTCCAGTGCACCAGAACACTCATCCACATACCCCCCCCCCAAGACTGGTGAGACAGCATCTTACTGCCCCTGAATCTCAACCTGTCCCCCTCTTAACTGGGAACCAGGTACCATACACTGGGAACTGGGAATGGGACTTCCTGCACTGGACTTCATATTGCTGCCACCACTGGATCCCGCCCTTACTGGGGACTCCAGAAAACTAAAACTGCACTTAGGGGGTAACCTACTCTCCCGAGCTAGTTACTCCATGCCAATTAAGTTACCACTGTAGGCCAACCCTAGAAATAGCAGACAGCACAGGGGCAGTACAACTCCTTTAGCTTCAGGCCAACCCAAGAAATAGCACGATGGCACAAAGTCAGTCAACTCCTTCAGCTTCAGGCCAACCTAAGAAATAGCAGTCTGCACAAGGGCAGTACAAAACTCCTCCAGATTCTCTGGTTTCTGTCCTTGGCAGGACCCCCAACTCATAGTGCAACAATAAAACACATTTCAATGAAATGATACTTAAAACAAACTCAGAAACAATAATCCCCAAACATGTGACTATCTAAATGCAGAGTTTGTAGTGCAACCAGTGGTCGCTGTGGTACTGCGCAAAAGCAAGCCCTATCCTCACCTCTGACAACCAATGTTAGAAATGGGATCTCTGATTGGCTAAGGCTTGCGCCAAAGCCAGGCAGAGACCACCACTCTAGTCAGGGCAAGGGAGTTACACGCCGAAGATAACCCCTGCTCACCCCCTTGGTAGCTTGGCCCGAGCAGTCAGGCCTATCCCGGAGGCAATGTGTAAAGCATTTGAGCAACACACACACACACTAGCAACACACTAGGCACACTACAAAAGGAACTCCACACAAGGTTATATATAAAAATAGCCTTTGTATTGTCATAAACACATTAGAATAATAATCACACAATATACACTGTGCCACCTGGCACTAGGCAATATTTACAGGGGATTATATACACATGACAGGGTCAATTGGGCCACTGTCAGAACCATCACAAAGTGAAAAGAGTAAATGTAGAACTTATAATAAATGTAGCACAAATTGTAGATGTAGAATACAACCAGTAATTACTGGCAAAACCTCGTACTCAGCATCGTCCTGCAATCATAAATCATATTATGCAGTCATCATCACATCAGGCGTGAAATATATTCTGCGCCAACCTCACCAGCATAAACACATTATGCAATCATCTCATAAGTCTAAACGCATTAGACAATAACCTCAGAAGCATAAATACATTATGCAGTAGCACCTAAACAGAACTCTTAGATTAGGGAATAACCTCCTAAACATAAATCATAGAATGCAAATCACCTCATAAACATAAACCACATTAGAGGCATAAATCACGGTGCATAACTCTCAGGACATGAATCACATTTCCTAGCACCCAATAAATCACCTTAGGGCCTGGCGCCCTACAAACCTAACAGTCCCCCTGGCCAACTGGCCTTCTGAAAGGGGCTCAAATGCCCTATGTCCAAATGTCAGGGCGGCTGCCAATGCAGCAGAATCCACGTGCGCAATTGCGCTGGGGCAAAGGAGCGTATCTCACTCCTATCTCATACACAGAATGCCCGCAAAGAAATATTGGCCTAAACGTAGCAGCTGATGCTAATTGCCGTGCAGCTGTGAATCCAATAAAGGCCCTGGCACCACTGTGCCCTGAGAGTGGGTCCCCACTGGGACTCACTGACCAAATATGCAAAACGTTGCAGCTGCCCGCGCTGGTGCGGCGCAGCTGGAAATAAACAAAGGGAAGGGGCCCTGGCACATCTGTGCCTCTGAGCAAATATGCCACAACCGTTGCAGCTGCACGCGCTGGTGCGGCGCAGCTGTGAATAAGCCAAGTAAAGGGGCCTGGCACATCTGTGCCTCTTCAGCCCCACTGGGCCTCTCTAAACCAAATTGCCCCCAAAACGTGGCAGCTGCCCTCCAGCAAGCGGGGCAGCTGTAAGAATGGCCAAATAGGGGAAATCACAGGCCCCTCAGGGCCCTCTAACAACAATATGCCCCCCCCTCGTTGGAGCGGCCCGCAATGGCAGGTCCGCTCAGGAAATAGGCCTTGACACTGTGCTTTGAACAGGCACCAACAACACTGGTGAAGCCCCTACTCACCGGGGCTGCGGGGCAGGACTCCTCCGGTCTCCTCCCTCGCTGGACTCGGGTCCGGCACTCTGCACTTCTCCTCACTTCACCCGGGCCCCCTCCTGGGACCCGGGACTTCTCTTATGCTGGAGCGAAGGCAGGGCTCTCCCGGCTCTTCTCTCTGGTGCCCGTGGTGCTCTCCCTCACTCACGGGAGCCCCGCGCTGGCATCGGCGGCCTTGGCCGCCTCTCCTCGCTTCACCCGGGCCCCCTCCTGGGACCCAGGACTTCAATGTGAAGCCCGCGAGGCTCCAGACTTCAAGCTTCCGGCGGGGCTTCCCTCAGCTGATGCGGAAGTCCCACCTCTCGTCAGGCAAGGCTGCCTGGCTTACTGGTCGCCGCATGATCGCGGCGGCTGCTTCTCCTTTTCTTCGGGGGCACTATGTGGGGTGGGCACCCGCGAAGCAGGCAAAATGCGGGGTGGGCACCCGCCATTAAATCCAAGCGCGGGGTGGGCACCCGCTATAAAAATAAAAAGCATAAATGGGGTGGGCACCCGCAATTACACCGGCATCATGGGGGAATCCCTACATCGGGATTCCCTCTCCAAGGGGCTGCAGCTCAGCGCTGCGCAGCCCACGCTCTTCCTTCCTGGCAGGGTAAAATATAGCGCTCCCAAGGCGCTAGGAGTCCTGAAGGTCCTGGGGAAGGCAAAAGAAAAGCGCTCCACAGGGCGCAAAGGCAACAAGAAGTCCTTAGGGATCAAGGGGGCAAAGCTGGGCCCAGGGAGGCCAGCACACAGGGCCCTCCAGCAGGAAGGTAAGCCCCTGTGGCGGTTCCTCCTGGGTCCCAGCAGCAGCAAGCCCCCAGCACCGAACAGGACAGGAACAAGAACAGAACAATTTCATGGGGTCACAGCCCCTATATTTATACCACAAATCTCTTAGTCTGCAGGACAGGGCATGGGGGAACCAGATGCAACTGGTTCAGGGGGGATTTGGAGCACTTTGCTTTCCAAGCTCCTCTTCCCCTTTGTCAGGTGGGGGCTAGGTGCTCAGACACACCACAGGGGTCGGAGCCAGCATTGTACAGGCTGTGCACAGTCCTATTCAGAGTCAGGGGATTACTCCTCCCACTACTCCCAGCCCAGATGTCCCATTCAGCATAGCGCTGACTCACCCTGCCCCTCCTGGAGCCACACACACCTCCCAGCCCCTGTCACTCACAAGCCAGACATGCAATTCACATCAGGAAGGCAGACACATAGCACACAGAAATGCCGACTTCTAAAAGTGGCATTTCTCCAACAGTCCTAATAAATCTGTGCACACCATTGCTCAGCATTTATTCTCACAATTTCATACATACTAAACTTGACCACACTGCTCCTTCCATTCCAGGAATTACCTCTGACACACTTAATCAGGGAATCCCCCATGCATTCCTATGGGAGGGCAGGCCAACCTTACTAAATGTACACAGAGAGCGCACGCACTTTACACTGGACCACAGTGCTAAAGTGCCCAGAGGCCTAAAACCACCAACACCATGTCAGAGAAAAGGCAAAAAGTTTAGGGGTGAACCTGCCAAAAAGGGCCAAGTCCGACAATTGCTAATTCACGAATGAGAATTAGCTTGTGCAGGGAAATGCACTGATAGGCTGATAATACTTCATCTAGGAAGTGTAGGCAGCCATTTTGGGACTCAGCTTCAGCCGAGTGCCACAAAAAATGGAAAAAAATGAAAGAGGGGCAGGGTAGGAGTACCCTGATCCCCAAGCCTTGGCCTTGGACACCCAGAGGGACAATGGCAAGGCAAAAAAGCATTTGTTTTTAAAAATTTGCAGCAGAAAAAATACAAGCTCAGCCTGCCGCTCTTGTTTTGAAAAGGGCCCCCAGTTTGGCCAGTCCCGGGGCCATGCGGTATTTAATAAAAAATAGATAGGGGCGCATGGGGCACCCCCTCCAAGGGCTTAATTTCTCAGCGGACCACCACCTCCCCGGGTCTTATGAACATTATAACGGGGGGGCCTCACAGACCCCCCCCGGACCCTGGGGACCACTACCTCCCGGGGCTATAGTAAAGAAAAAAAGACAGGGGCACGCGCAGAACCCCCCAGGGCCACCATCAATGTGGTGCAAAAAAAAAAACATATGCATAAGAAAGCTCCGGGGTCCACCACCTTTTTAAAAGTAGGGAAGCTGCGTTGCCCCCGTACCGGGCCATTCTCTGCCCCAGCAACCACCTCCTCTCTGGGGCAGGCCCTTGAAAATCAAAGGAGCAGGGCCCTGCGGCCCCTTCTTGGAGCCAAAAATGGCCCTAGGGATCGCCACCCTCCAGGGTTGGCTCCCACTAAATCCTCAAGGGTGTTAAAGACACAGGTCACTATTTTTTTAAACATTTGAGGTGCTCAGAGCACTTTTACTATAAAAAGGGTTTTGGTTCCTAGTGAGGGCTTGCTAAAAAAGTGTACTGTAGTTTTAAAGTCATAAAACTATGAAGGTAAATATGTTTTTGGACTCCCGTTTTTTTTCCCAAACAAATTCATCACGATAATCGCGATGAAGACGCGATTATACACAAATAGGCATCCATTTTGATGGTCTTTGTAAAAGTGAGTGAAAGGGTTAACACATACTAACCACTGAGAAGGGCACCTACAAGACTAAAATATGATAGGAATGTTTTCATTTCCTGCCTTCTGCAGTATCAGACAGGGCAAAGTTGAAAAGGTTGCCATTAATGGTAGCTTTGTATGAGAGTGGTCTGACATTCTTGTGCTCAGTTTTTACAAACCCTGAGACTATTGCATCTATTTAATATGAGCTAAAAAAAAACTATTTGATCAACAAACTAAATCTTCTGGTATGTGAATTATATTTTTTTAAACAAAAAAATTGATTAAGAAGGTATATGTGTATGTGAGACTGTAAAAAAAGATTGTGATAGTTATATAAAAGTATATCAAGTACATAAAATGGTTTATGACTGGTAGCATGAGTATTAATAGGAGATTAAGACACAGTTTGTGTCGGGTGCAAAGTAGGTGTCTGTGAAGTTAGTTCACAATGTGTTGACATGGAGCTCCATATTCCCTTGTGCTCCTTTACTGTATTTTGTAGATGGTATAAAAAAAACACTGAACTCTAGTGCTTAAAGTTATATGTAATAGTGTATTTGAAGATGTAAACATTTTATATGTTTATCAATGATGTACTGGTCATAGAGAATGCTTTTGTTTGCATTCTGGGACTTGTAGTCCTATTTATTCCATTGTAAAAGAGGACAACAACGCTCAGAATTGAAAGAGGAAATAATGCACTGTAGGTTTATATGAATCATGAACCTGTGGAACTTGCCAGCTATATATTAAGATATTGTTTAGTGAAGCTGTTTCTAAATTATAAGACAGGTTTGTATATGCTAAGATGTTGACATATGTTTTTTAAGCTTGTACTAAGTCACATGTGTAGTATGAGGCTGCTAGGCATAGTTAAGCATGCACTGTTTAAAGATGGGTCAGCTTTACTTTGCATGTACCATGTTTTTATGAAGTGCTGAATGCTTGTTTTTCAAGTGATAACTGAGTTGTGAGATATGATGTAGATATGCCATAAAGTATGGTCTTTTCTGCTTAAAAAAATGCAAAGTTGTTGTTTTGCGTTTTAGTAACTTAGTTTTGCGTGCACACACTCTTATTGCAAGCACTATATATGCTATAACACCCATAATGTAGGTGAAATTAATGTTTCCAAAGCATATATGGTCTCTCTCACCCACTATAGATTTAGATGGAATTATACATTTACTAACTTACTTACAAACTAGTTATATATTCAATAGACTGCAGTAGCGCCTGCCACCGGATGGGGGTGGTGGGGAGAGGGGTTCAATCAATCAATCATATCATTTGTAAAGCGCACTACTCACCCGTGAGGGTCTCAAGGCGCTGGGGTGGGGAATGCTGCTACTGCTCGAAAAGCCAGGTCTTGAGGAGTTTTCTGAAGGTCAGCAGGTCTTGGGTCTGCCGTAGGTGGATGGGGAGGGTGTTCCAGGTCTTGGCGGCGAGGTGGGAGAACGATCTGCCACCGGAGGTTGCTCTTCGGAAGCGGGGGACAGTGGCGAGGGCGAGGTCGGCGGAGCGGAGCTGGCGGGTGGGGGTGTAGAAGCTGAGTCGTCTGTTGAGGTACGTTGGTCCGGTGTTGTGGAGTGCCTTGTGTGCGTGGGTGAGGAGTTTGAAGGTTATCCTCTTGTTGACCGGGAGCCAGTGCAGGTCTCTCAGGTGGGGTGTGATGTGGCTGCAGCGAGGGATGTCGAGGATCAGGCGTGCAGAGGCGTTCTGGATGCGTTGGAGCCGTCTCAGGAGTTTGGCCGAGGCTCCTGCGTAGAGGGCGTTTCCGTAGTCCAACCTGCTGCTGACAAGGGCCTGGGTGATCGTTCTTCTCGTTTCAGTGGGGATCCACTTGTAGATCCTGCGGAGCATGCGGAGGGTGTTGAAGCAGGCGGAGGAGACGGCGTTGACCTGTTTAGTCATGGAGAGGGTGGAGTCGAGGATGACCCCTAGGTTGCGTGCGTGGTCGGTGGGTGTTGGGGCGGTTCCCAGTGCGGTCGGCCACCAGGAGTCGTCCCAGGCCAAAGGGGTGGATCCGAGGATGAGGACCTCCGTCTTGTCCGAGTTCAGCTTCAGTCGGCTGTTCCTCATCCATTCAGCGACGGCCTTCATTCCTTCGTGAAGGTTGGTTTTGGCGGTGTGGGGGTCCTTGGTGAGGGGGAGGATCAGCTGGGTGTCATCGGCATAGGAGATGATGTTGAGGTCGTGCCGACGGGCGACGTGGGCGAGCGGTGCCATGTAGATGTTAAACAGAGTTGGGCTGAGGGAAGAGCCCTGGGGTACGCCGCAGATGATCTCGGTGGCTTCGGAGCGGAAGGGGGGAAGGTGGACGCTCTGTGTTCTGCCGGAGAGGAAGGAGGTGGTCCAGTCCAGGGCCTTCTCTTGGATCCCGGCATTGTGGAGGCGTGTTCGTAGTGTGTGGTGGCAGACTGTGTCGAAGGCGGCTGACAGGTCCAAGAGGATGAGGGCCGCCGTTTCTCCGTTGTCCAGCAGGGACTTGATGTCATTGGTGGCAGCGATGAGGGCAGTCTCGGTGCTGTGGTTGCTGCGGAACCCGGACTGGGAAGGGTCCAGGATGTTGTTCTCCTCGAGGTAGCGGGTCAGTTGTTTGTTGACGGTCTTCTCGATGACCTTTGCCGGGAACGGGAGCAGGGAGATGGGCCGGAAGTTCTTGAGGTCCTTGGGGTCCGCCTTGGGTTTCTTGAGTAAGGCGTTGATCTCGACGTGCTTCCAGCTCTCCGGGAAGGTTGCTGTCTCGAAGGAGGTGTTGATGAATTTCCGAAGATGGGGTGCGATGGCTGTGCTGGCTTTGTTGAAGATGTGGTGTGGGCATGGGTCTGACGGAGATCCGGAGTAGATGGTGTTCATGATCTTGATGGTGTCGTCGTCGTTGATGTAGGTCCAGGAGAGCAGGCGGTTGGTGCGGATGGTGGCCGTGGGAGCGGAGGTCTCAGTGGTTGTCGGGGCGGTCGTGGCGTTGAAGCTGTCGTGGATGTCTGCGATCTTGCGGTGGAAGAAGGTGGCCAGCGAGTCGCACAGGTCTTGCGAGGGTGGGATGTCGTTGGTGTTGGAGCTGGGGTTGGAGAGTTCCTTCACGATGTTGAAGAGCTCTTTGCTGTTGTGCGCGTTGTTGTCTAGGCGGTCTTTGAAGGAGGCCCTTTTGGCGGATCTGATGAGGTGATGGTGTCTGCGGGTGGCGTTCTTGTGGGCTGCGTGGCTGTCCGGTGTTCGTTCACGGAGCCAGATCTTCTCCAGCTTTCGGCAGGTTTGCTTGGAGGCCCGGAGGTCTTCAGTGAACCAGCTGGCTTTCTTGTTGGTGTGACTGTTGGAGGGTTTCTTGATCGGGGCGAGGGTGTTGGCGCAGTCGTTGATCCACTGTCTGAGGTTGCGGGTGGCGGTGGCGGTGTCGGGGTCGGTGGGGTCAGCGGGTGGGCTCTGGGCGAGGGTGGTGGTTAGCTGGTCTTCGGTGACTTTGCTCCAGCAGCGGCGGGGCATCTGTTGGGTGCGGTGGTGCGTGGTGGGTTTCTTGAAGGTGAAGTGGATGTAGCGATGGTCGGTCCAGTGGAGTTCGGTGGTGTGGTTGAAGGAGACGTGGGGGCTTGCGGAGAAGATGGGGTCAAGCGTGTGACCGGCGGAGTGGGTGGGTGTTGTGACGAGTTGTCTGAGTCCGAGGTTGGCTAGGTTGTCGATCAGGGTGGTGGAGTTGGTGTCGTTGTTGTTCTCGAGGTGGAAGTTCAGGTCCCCGAGGAGGATGTAGTCCGTGGAGGCGAGGCGTGTGTGCTGACGAAGTCGGCGATGGAGTCGCTGAACTGTGGTCGGGGTCCGGGGGTCTGTAGACGAGGGTTCCTCTGAGGGTGGTGTTGGGATCGGTGTGGATCTGGAAGTGCAGGTGTTCGGCGGTGCTGAGGGTGTCGTCGGTGTTGGTCGAGACTCTGAGAGTGTTCCTGTGGACGATGGCGATTCCTCCTCCTGCTCCGCTGGTGCGGTCCCTGCGGGTGATCTTGTAGCCTTCCGGGATGGCTATGGCTATGTCGGGTGCCGAGGCGGGGTTCAGCCAGGTCTCCGTCAGGAAGGCGACGTCTGGGGAGGTTGAGTCAAGTAGGTCCCAGAGTTCAACGGCGTGTTTGCGGGCGGAGCGGGTGTTGAGAAGGATGCATCTGAGGTGGTTGGGTTCTTTCCTGGTCGGCGGCATGGTGGGGCGGATGCTTGTGAAGCTGCAGTTCCGGCAGGTGAAAGCTCCGTGGGTGTGCTTCGGGGCAGCCAGGAAGCAGGTGTGTGATCGTCCGGTGTTGAGTGCGTGGAGGGATCTGGTATCGTAGCGGTGTCGGGCGTCATGGCGTTCGTGGGGTCCAGGGATCCTGGCGCTGGGCGCGGTCCAGGCGCGGACGGGCGTAGATAAGCTTGCCTTAGGCGCGCCAGCGGCGCGCCCGCTGCGTGCGGCCTCCATATGAGGGGATGTGGGAGGGAGGAGCAGCTGGGAGGCGGGAGAGGGCGGCGAATGGGATTGCAGGGGAGCAGGGATGCAGCGGCGGGAAAAACGGGCGGGGGCCGCTGGAGAACTGGGCACAGGAAGGAAAAACAAGTTTAGGCAAGAAAACAAGTTAGGCGTAGAGGAATAAAAACAAGTTAAGGCAAGAAAACAAGTTAGGCACAGAGGAATAAAAACAAGTCTGGGCAAGAAAGCAAGTTAGGCACAGGGGGATAAAAACAAGTGTGGGCAAGAAAGCAAGTTACTCACAGGGGAATAAAAACAAGTCTGGGCAAGAAAGCAAGTTAGGCACAGGGGAATAAAAACAAGTCTGGGCAAGAAAGCAAGTTAGGCACAGGGGAATAAAAACAAGTCTGGGCAAGAAAGCAAGTTAGGCACAGGGGGATAAAAACAAGTCTGGGCAAGAAAGCAAGTTAGGCACAGGGGAAAAGTACAGGATTAGGCAAAAACAATGCAGGCAGAGCCGTGCAGCAGCGTGGGGAGCGACCTGCCTGCGAGCAGGGTCAGAGGTCGCTCTGTTAATTAAGAAAAAAACCTTACCTTCGAACGGCCGGCTGCCGCCTCCCTTGCGTCCTCCTCCTGCAGTCCGGCCGGCAGCAGGAAGCTCCCGGGCACACAGGCTCCCCTGAGTCAATCACAACGCTGCAAGGCAGCGTTGTGATTGGTCTGAGCTCTGTGGTTTGGCGCTCAGACAGGAACAGGGAGCCTGTGCTTGTTCCTCACCAGGCTTGTAATGCAGCCTGGTGGGGAACATGCAAAGTGAGCATGAACTGTTTGATCGGCCCATGAGGGCCGGCCAAACAGTTCTTGTGCACTTTAGGAGTGCAAACCACTCGTCCCGTGCTCTGGCCAACCCCGCCCCACACTGCACGCAGGCCACTGACTGCATGCAAACTGCTCGAGAAAAGATGGAGGAGCAGCAAGATCAAGGCAGACCACGCTGTCTTCAAATCCACCATCACAGCACACTACTGGCTCATCAGAACAACAAAGAAAGCAGCCATTGAAGCATCAACGCCAACACACACAACAACAGAGAATTATTTGCAGTGGTCAAAGAATTTGCTAAACTCAGCACAGAGACAGCAGACATCTCCCCGTCTCAAGACCTCTGCGACAACCTCACCACCTTCTTCCACCGCAAGATCAATGAGTTCTATGACAGCTTCGCAACCCAAGACTCACCCATCCCACCCGCAACCACCGCACCTACCGCTCCAGCCCCCAGCAGACCATGACCAACTGGACTTCCCTCACCTCTGACGACACCCTCAGGATCATGAAGAGCATCCACCCTGGAATCCCCTCAGATCCCTGCCCTCACCACATCTTCAACTGAGCCAGCACCTTCATCGCACCCTAACTCTGCTGCACCATCAACTGCTCCATCAAGTCTGCAACCTTCCCAGAAGACTAGAAGCACGTAGAGATCAACCCCCTGCTGAAGAAACTCTCTGCCAACGGGCCTCAAGAACAACAGACCCATCTATCTGCTCCCCTTCCCAGCCAAATTCATCAAGAAAGCCGTCAATAACCAACTCTCCGAGTTCATCTAAATGAACAACATCCTGGTCCTCTCCCAATCGGGCTTCAGAAGCAACCACAGCACGAGACCGCTCTCCTCTCCGCTACAGATGACATCCACACCCTCCTTGACTGGGCGAGACTGCTGCCTTCATCTTCCTGGACCTCTCAGCCACCTACGACACAGTCTCCCACCACACCCTCTGCGCAAGACTCCATGACTCCGGCATCCACGACAAAGCACTAGAATGGATCTGCTACTTCCTCACCGGCCGAACTCAGAGTCAGACTTCCACCATTCAACTCAGAACCCACAAAGATCAGCTGATCCTCCCTGAGCCCCACCCTCTTCAACATCTATATAGCCCCACTTGCAGCCATCGTCAGAAGCCACGGACTCAATATGGTCTCGACACCCAGCTGATTCTCTCCCTCACAGATGAACCCACAGCCGCCAAGAGCAACTTCCACAACGGGATAAAAACAGTCGCTACCTTGATGAAGGACAGCTGCCTCAAGCCTAATTCAGACAAGGCTGAAGTCCTCATCCTGGGCTCCTCCCCTTCTGCCTGGGACAACTCTTAGTGTACCGCAGCACTCGGAATACCCCCTGCACCCATGGACCATGCACGAAACCTTGCCATCATCCTGGACTCCTCGCTCTCAATGAACCGCCAAACCAATGCTGTTTCGTCCTTCTGCTTCCACACTCTTCGCCTCCTTCATAAGATCTTCAAGTGGATCCCCACCGAGTCCAGGAAAATGGTCACCCATGCGCTCATCAGATGCAGACTTGACTACAGCAACACACTCTACGACGGCACCACCCAGAAACATAAAAACCAACTGCAGACCATCCAGAACGCCTCCGCCAGACTCATCCAGACTCATCCTGCAACCACATCACCGGCCACCTGAGACCTTCAGTGGCTACCTGTTAACAATAGAATCACCTTCAAGCTTCTCACGCACACCTACAAAGCCCTCCACAATGCCGGACCTGCAAACTTCAACCACCGCCTCTCCTTCTACACTCCCACCTGACGGTGCACTGACAAAATATCGATGTAAAAAATATAGATGTAAAAATTATCGATGAAAAAATATAGAATGCAAAAATATCGACTCCCTATACTTAAACAGGTAAGTACAAAAATATCGAAAAAAATATCAATGTTAAAAATATAGTTGTGCAAAATATCGATTTTTATATATATAAAATAAAATAATAAATATTAAAAAATTTAAAATTAATTTAAAAGAAAGAAGTTTTAATATACATTTTAACAAATATAACAAACTTAATAAAAAAAGTTACACATATACATCATAATAAATACCGTGAGCAAGGCCTTTGTGGCTGAAACGCGTCGGTGTGACTCACAGATGGGGGTTCTGATGGTGGATTAAATAAAAGAAACTGATTTCTGAATCCTGAGTGCGGCGTAATCTCGCTTAAAAAAAAAATAATAATATATATATATATATATATATATACTTTAAAACAATTAATAAACTATTAATTTTAATTTATTTGATAATTTTAAAATTATATGAAAATGTTTATATATATATATATATATATATATATATATATATATATATATATATATATATATATATATATAGCAACTGCTCAACAAATGGAGAAGAGAAGGCCTGCTTTCCACTGAGGGGTTTTCTTTCCTAAGGACTGAATTCCCTGTAACTCCCATTATGTACTTTATACCAAAAATACATAAGGGGATCACACCAGTCCCTGGTAGGCCAATAATTAATGCGAGGGGAGGACTACTTGAAAAAATGTCAGAGTATGTGGATTATTATTTACAAGATCTGGTCACTTCACTGCCTTCTTACATAAAAGACACCAATGATTTTTTAATGAAAATTCAAGATGTTCAGTGGTCAGAAGAGTGTCAGTTGATCACCTTAGATATATGTGCACTGTATACCAGCATTAATCATGCTGATGGAATTAATGCAGTGGAATTCTTTTTGAAAAACAGACCTATAGAAAAATACCGACATGGGAAGATGATTGTTGATATGATCCATTTCTGTCTACATAACAATTTCTTTATGTTTAAAAATGACATTTATCAACAAACGAGAGGAGTTGCGATGGGAGCCTGCTTCTCCCCCAGCTACGCGTGTTTACACGTGGGCTGGTGGGAGGAGCAGGTTCTCAAAGTAGCTCAAGGGGAAATCTGGGATGAGCGCATCCTTTGTTGGATGCGCTTCATCGATGATATATTCCTAATATGGAAGGGTTCGCAGGAATCAGCCAGGGTATTTACTGTTGAGATTAACAACAATAACCTCAATCTTCAGTTTACCGTTACAGTAGATCATGAATCTATTGACTTCTTGGATGTACACCTGTACATCAAGGAGAATAAATTGGAATCTACTCTTCACAGAAAGAGCACGGCAGGAAACTCGATGTTTCATGCGTCAAGCTTCCATCCGCATCATCTAATAAGGAGTATCCCCTATGGGGAATTCCTCAGATTGCGCAGAATATGCAGCACTGAAACAGCTTTTGAAATCTGCGTCAGAGAAAGTAGCAGAAGATTCCAAGCTAGAGGATATGACAATAAATCCATCACGCAAGCCCTGGCAAAAGTAAGAACCGATTCGCGCAGCCAACTGCTGTGTAGTAGAGAGGTGGCGTTTCAAGATCCGGTAATTTCCCAAGAAACTGAGTTAAACAATACAGAAATGAGGCTTAGAACAACTTATAGCAGCCAGCATAGAAAAATCAGGAGCATAATTAACAAACATTGGCCAATTATACAGACTGACGCTGTTTTGGGTAGTATGTTTCCTATGCAACCAACTTTGACTTTTAGGAAAGCGAAGTCCATGCACAATGCTATAGTTAGAAGCAGTCCTGAATTAGCTCCTAACAAATCAAAATCTAATACCATGTGGTTAGGTCCACAAACTGGTTTTATAAAATGCAGTTCCTGCCGTGCGTATAGGTTTGGCACCAATACGACCCAATACACCACAGTGTATGGCCCTAATATCTGTAAGTTGCGTGGTAAATACTCATGTCGCACTGAATATGCAGTTTATGTTTTAACTTGCTCCTGCAGTTTAAAATACGTAGGTAGCACCAAACTGCAAGTACACATACGTATCCTCCAACACATAAGAGCCATAGTCAATTCTGACATGACCTATCCAGTGGCGAGGCACTTCAAATCGGTGCATAAAACAATCTCAACGATTTGAAATATTATGTTATTGCAGCGGTGCCCCCATTAAGAAGAGGAGGAAATAGGGAAAAACTTCTGAGAAAACTCGAATCGAAATTCATACTGGAGCTGGATACCAGAGCTCCAAATGGTTTAAACAATGGGGAGGAATTACCATAATTTCCTATGATCTACGGTCCATTTTTGCATATTTAGGTTTTCAAATTGCTCCCAGTATTGCAAGAGTTGGGGTACATTATGGGGTACATTATGCAATGGAATTGGCTGTCAGCTACTCCCGACTATTTTTAAGTTTATTGATTTGTATGTATAGCACTTTATGCACTTATTTGCACTAGGACTATTTCACACTTTCTAGATTTTAAAATAATGGAATCAGGACTACATATAGTTTGACTCAATAGAAGCGGTTAATTCAAAAGACATAAATATCACAGTTTTTTTTTTTAATATTTATTTTTATAAAATGGATATACATTTGCTAATAGTAAAAAAGAGTAAGGCATTGCAATATAGCTGGACGTTATTTATTTGTGTGCACAACGGTTTGACAATTGTAGATATAGTAAGAGAGGATTGTATTGTGTTGTGCATAATATAGCAGTGCATATAACAAATGGTATTATGGGTTAAACATGAGGCATATGAGGCTGACTTAATATTGGTCTCTATCGACAAGCATGCTATCAATTTTAGTAAGGTCTGCAGTTTCAAAGTTTTAATTCTATCTTGCCAGTATAAGAAATATGGCATTAAGCCAAGTTCATTTGAAAGGACTGCACAGTGCACTTTATTCAATTGGTACAGAAGCATTCAATGTTTTATAAAGAATGGCATTTTGTTATTTGCACATGGCGTAACTTTGCACAATAGAACTTATGGAAACTGAATGAGATTGTATAGCATGAAGCTAGTATCCAAACCATACCTCTGTATTCAGGTTTTTAAAAAACATATTTTTTTAAAAACATATGTTTTAGTACCAAAACAAAATATACAGTGTGTTTCAAAAGTCGAAGCGGTATTTGCACAGAGCATATTTTTGCACATATATGTTTTTAACTCATGAATTGGTTTATCGAATGGCCAACATAATACGTGATTTACACATTGCACTTTCAACATACCAGTGATCCAGGGGTATTTGTACCCAACATTAACAGGCATAGACTATAGACTTAGGATCCTGTACTATCTGCACACAATTATATCAGCACAATGTCGAACATGGCAGTAACCTTCTTCTGGTAGTATAAAAATTAAGATAATGTATTTATGTACCAGAAGGACATTATTGCTCCAACTAGTTAATTTTGCAGAGTGATGTGATCTGCGACAGAGCTATGTATTAATACGAGCAATTTATAATTTTTGTACTGTGACATATATTTGTAGAGTTTTTTTTCCATTTTCACTGTGTTAACGAGGGGTCACATGGTGCAACATGTATAAAGGCTTCCATAACTATTTGTCTCGTTATGTGAACAAGCCCAGGAGATGGGCGAAACGCGTCATCAAGCCATGTACAGCGCATTTAAAGAATAAAAGAAAAATAAGCACTCAACTGGTGTCCGTGTCCCGCTGTTAGCCGAAAGCTGTGGAAATCTTGAGAGGAATATATAAGGAAAGATATTGTTGCTTTTAAAAGAAACCCCACGCTGTGTTCATAATATGGATTTATTTGTACTGATGAAGGCCGATGCCGAAATGCATTTACTGAAAATAAATCTCACCGAGAGTGCTCCGAAGATTCGAAGCGTAGTTGTTGTGTAACATTGACGGACTCACCCCCCCGTCCGGAGGCACCCGCTGTGAGTTCGATGGCGTGGGTGAAGCGAGTAATTGATTTATGTTCGCTGTCTGAACCACTGCCAGCAGGAACACCGTCAAACCGAAAGGATGTGGATTATTCAAATCCAAGGTACTCTGCCATATGAGTGTTACCTGCGGTGTTCCCGTGAAATCCATAAGCAGTAGGCGAGGGAAATTGACACAGCAAGTGAAGAGAGTAATGGGGCGACCACATTGGTGGCGAGATGGAAGGAAACATAAATGGCACTAGCAAAAGATACCGATTGGGACACAATGAATTAAAACAAATGTTGCATTGTGGGACATTGAGGACGTTTGTTCCCTGAGAGACACACCCTTGACAAAGGAAATGCAGCCAATTAGAGTTGTCAGAAGCTCCACCAATAAGGAAAGATATTGTTGCTTTTAAAAGAAACCCCACGCTGTGTTCATAATATGGATTTATTTGTACTGATGAAGGCCGATGCCGAAATGCATTTACTGAAAATAAATCTCACCTGAACTCCCGAGAGTGCTCCGAAGATTCGAAGCGTAGTTGTTGTGTAACATTGACGGACTCACCCCCCCGTCCGGAGGCACCCGCTGTGAGTTCGATGGCGTGGGTGAAGCGAGTAATTGATATATATATATATATATATATATATATATATATATATATATATATATATATATATATATATATATATATATTCTCCACAGTAATAATAAAGCGATCACTCAGAGGTATTGCAGTTCTATCAGAAGATAGTATTTATTCCAGGTAACGCGTTTCGCTTGGCCAGCAAGCTTGATATATATATACCAATAACATAAAATCTATTAAAAAAAATTCTATTATAAATTAAAACATTAAACTATTTAAAAATTTTTAAACTTTAATTTACCACTCCAGCCGATGCAACAATAGGGAAAGTGTTGGATAGCGGAGGGGTAAAAATTACTATTCCCACTCCAGTGAGTGTAACAGTAGGGAAAGTGTTGGATAGCGGATGGGTAAAAATTACTATTCCCACTCCAATGAGTGCAACAGAGGTGAAAGTGTTGGATAGTGGAGGGGTAAAACTTACTATTCCCACTCCAGTGAGTGCAATAGTAGGGAAAGTGTTGGATAGCGGAGGAATAACATTTACTATTCCCACTCCAGTCAGTGCAACAGTAGGGAAAGTGTTAGATACCGGAGGGGCAAAAATTACTATTCCCACTCCAGTGAGTGCAACAATAGGGAAAGTGTTGGATAGTGGAGGGGTAAAAATTACTATTCCCACTCCAGTGAGTGCAACAATAGGGAAAGTGTTGGATAGCGGAGGGATGAAATTTACTAATTCCACTCCAGTCAGTGCAACAGTAGAGAAAGTGTTAGATAGCAGAGGGGTAAAAATTACTATTCCCACTCCAGTGAGTGATACAGTAGGGAAATTGTTGGATTGCAGAGGGATAAAATTTACTATTCCCACTCCAATAATTGTAACAGTAGGGAAAGTGTTGGATAGCTGAGGGGTGAAAATTACTATTCCCACTCCAATGAGTGCAACAGTAGGGAAAGTGTTGGATAGCGGAGGGGTAAAAATTACTATTCCCACTCCAGTGAGTGCAACAGTAGGGAAAGTGTTGGATAGTGGCTGGGTAATTTTTACTATTCCCACTCCAATCAGTGCAACAGTAGGGCAAGTGTTGGATTGCGGAGAGGTAACAATTAATATTCTCACTCCAGTCAGTTCAAAATTAAAAACAAACAAAATATTAACAACAAAAATAATATTTAAATGTTAAATGCATGTGACAAATACCTACATATATTATATTAAATAAAATAAAAAATAATTTTCAAACAAATATATTTCATTAGAAATTATTTAGAAACAAAAACATTAATTATTGCATACATTTACTTTTATTTCCTACCCTATAACACCACACAATTCACAACCCACATCAAAATGTAAAAAAATTTACTTACATATTAACATAATTACTAATTAAAGAAATATTATTAATTAAAAAACTAATTAAAACTCATAACAATTAATAAACTCCCACACTTTAGCCCTATAACCCCCACAAACCACAGCTAAAATTAAAGAGTAAAAAAATTAATTACACAATTAAAACTTATTTTCAATTAAAAAACTAATGGTATTAAACAACTAATTATAAAGTAAGTAAAATTAATTTACTCCCCACCCTTTACCCCTATAAAAGTAAAACCCACACACACAAATATGAACAATTACCTTAATTAAATATCAATTAATTAATATTAATGATCAACTAATTATTAATTAATTAAATATAAATTACTTCCCACCCTTCACCCCTATAAACTCCACAACCCACACCTAAAATAATTACACAATTCTCATATTTAATTTTCAATTAATTAATTAATATTAATTAAGAACTAATTAATTAATTAAACATAAATTACTTCCCACCCTTCACTCCTATAAACCCCACAACCCACACCTAAAATAATTACACAATTCCCATATTTAATTTTCAATTAATTAATTAATATTAATTAAGAACTAATTATTAATTAATTAAACATAAATTACTTCCCACCCTTTACCCCTATAAACCCCACAACCCGCACCTGAAATTAATTACACAATTTCCATAATTAATTTTCAATCAATTAATTAATTAATAGTAATTAACAACCAATTAATAATTAATTACAAATGAATTACTTCCCACAATTAACACTATAAAATCTCAATTGAATAAATAGTAATAAATAAAAAATAATCATTAATTTATTATAATTAAATCACTTCCCACCCTGTACCCTATAAACCCACAACCCGCTACAGAACTAAAAAACGCAAAATTTAATTAAAATAAAATTGACAACTACTAAAAATTTAACACATATATTAAAAAACATAAACAATACTTATACAAAAAAATACATCACATACATTTAAAATATAAACTAAAATACATAATACTAATTAAAAAATCGATATTTTAAACAGTTATATTTTTGCAAACGATATTAATGACTTCTATATTTTTAAAAACTATATTTCTTGCCTTAAATTCGATATTCTTGACCACGACATTCTTGCTGTCGATATTTCTATGTCACGATATTTCCAACTCGATATTTGTGTAAGTCAACATTTCCAACTCAATATTCTGTCGGAATACCCACCAGACATCTCCGCTCTGCCGAACTGGCCCTGGCCACCATCCCACGGATTCACAAGACCATGGCTGGAGGAAGATCCTTCTCCTACTTCACTGCGAAGACCTGGAACTCCCTGCCTTTGCACCTCAGGCAATCACCATCGCTGCCGCAATTCAGGAAGTACCTCAAGAACTGCCTCTTTGACTGAACAGCACACCCCCCTACCCGCTGCCTTAAGGCCCTGGCAGGTGAGTAGTCGCTCTTTATAAGATTACTGATTGATTGATTACATGCTCTCCCTTCCAAATGCGCTATTTTGTCGCCAAAATCGAATGGGCACCCAGCAGCTTAGTAATGCCCATATATGGCAACTTCTTACACAATCTCTTTGCTCTCTTTCTTATCCCCGTCACTGCTCTCTACTGCCTTGTTCCCAAGGCCCCAATCTTCTCCTTGCGATGCCTTACTCTCCCCTTTTTTTGTCCTTCCCACTCTTGCCTGCTGTGTCTGTGCCTGTCCCATGATCCTGCACATACTTACCCCTCAATAACCTAGGGCCAGACTCCCCTGTGCCCTGCGATTCTGATCCCACTGCCTGCATCCCCACTGCCGACAGTGCCTGCTGCTCAAGGCTTCTTAGCTGGCCTCAGAGTTTGGAACCCGCACCAAAGTCGTCTGTCCTGATGCTGGCCTTGCCTCTGTTTGTACAGACACTGCCCTTGTAGATGCCTACCCTGTCACCGGCAGCTGCAAAACACCAATGCTCCCCCGTCAGGTTAAGTTCACGGCGCCCTTGCTGCACATCATGAGGTGCCGCCCACCAGCTGCTTTCATGCTCCTCATTCTCCGCAATCTCTCCTTACTCCAGCTCCTCTTCCCCATAATACAACACCAACCCGTCATCCCACGCAATAGCACCATCCATACCACTTGTACCAGGCACAGCACCATCACCCACACCACCATCACCTAATTGTGCATCATACATTTCTTGATAGGAGTCTATAACAGGCAATGTGGACACAAGCAAGATGGATGCACAGTCCCATTCCTGACATGCCAAAAAAACATCCTGTGCTCTCCCAGAGCCTATTACAAAGATGTAAACTCTGTCTTTGGACTGGGGTACCCAGGCTGCACCAGACCCTCCCTCTTGTCCGGAAATCGCTGCTGCCACTATACCTAATTTAAACACCTGGTGGCACTAAACTATCTCTGGCCTTCCTGTCCAGCCCCTCTGAAAGGCTCCTCATGGCACCACACCCACCTCCCAGAACCCCAATCCTGGAACCCCTCTGCACGTTCAACTCACCGCTTTGACCATGATCTTTGATTTACTGATCGCGGGTGAGCAAGCCATAATGGCTGCCGCCACCCCCCCCCCCCAGCCGACCTCCTACTCGGCCGCACCGAGCTTGAAACATCTGCCTGCTGCAGGCCCCTGGTGCCAGCAGGTCTGCTCGGCCCATCTCCTACAGATTCGGGAGAACCTGCAGCACGCTGTCACTGAATGCCATGCCTACACTAACGAACAAGACCTGAGGACAACACTGAAACGAGCATTTGCAATGCAATAGGTCTCGCATTACTGATAGTTTGCGGTATTGGCGTTGCAAATAATAATGCAACGCCAATAGCTAATCCTTTCAGTAGTGTGAGACCTAGTACATTGCAAATGCTTGCGTAGTGAGCCAGGAACCTACATTGTATGTCTCAGTGCAGTACCGCAAGCTGCTCCTAGAGGTCCCTAGTGAGCAAGGCACCAGCACTGCATGTCTAGGTGCAGTACCGCAAGCTGCTCCTAGTGTCCCTAGTGAGCAAGGTACCAGCACTGCATGTCTAGGTGCAGTACCGCAAGCTGCTCATAGAGGTCCCTAGTGAGCAAGGCACCAGCACTGCATGTCTAGGTGCAGTACCGCAAGCTGCTCTTAGAGGTCTCTAGTGAGCAAGGCACCAGTACTGCATGTCTACAAAGTTGGAGCTATTGGCATTATAAATGGCAATGTTTTTTACCTAGCCATGTTGCAGGGTACAGAACCATATGTGGCCAAAAGGGGATCTCTTTTGGTCACATATGGTGCTGCACCCTACACAAGATATGGTAAATTCACCCTTCCCATAATGCATTGCATGCAAGACAGTCCTACGAGTACATTCAAATAGGTATGTCCATATATACAATTAGTAGCTTTGAAATGTGACAAAATAATTATTACATTAATTTCGGATTAGGTTGTGGGAAATTTATAGAGGGTCTCATATAAATGTGAGATGTTCTAGTGAGTGAAGTAACCACTGCCAGCCTAGCTTAGAACCAAGTGTTTTTCCTACCTGAAGCCATTTAAGAAAATAGTGCCTTGAGGCTGTAATTAAAACCTAGGGAGTAACAACACATGTAACAGGGGGTGTCCTCATGGGAGGTTACAAGACGAGACAAGGCGGTACTAAGGAGGGACTTCTAAGACTATTGACCAATGAAAAGCCACCGTTTACAAAGGACAGGGACAGGAGCCAATTAAAAAGATGGCCGGAGAGTGGTAGGAGCTTTATGCCCATATCCTGAATGCAGCATGTCTCGAAGAGACAGTGCAAGCGCTGCCTAGGCGAGACCTAAAAACTTCAAGGAATGACCCAAGCCAGCCAGTGTGTACTCAAAGATGGCATCCGTGACATCTCATCGGCCCCCTAACGGCAAATTGTGCCCCACCCCCTTGCCTCCCAGCCAATCAAGCCGCTTACCATGTTTGGACCCTACCACTAGCCTGAAGATCCCGGGGGCATAGGACATTCTGCCAAGGGAGAAATACCTTTGCTGTTGGTCGCAGGATAAATCCTGGCTATCCTTGCCTGCACCCTGTATTGCTTTGTCATCCAATGAACTGTGAGTTAAAAAGAAAAAATGGGGTGTAAGTTTGGCAGAGGAGGTTGGGGATAGAAGAGGAACAAAATCCAAATGGAGTACTATAGAGGGTACTGTGGATTCTAGCCTTTAAAGAATTTTGTAATAGGTTTAATGCCATAGTAAAAGCACAATTCGAGCCCATTCTAGATCATTTGGACGATATAGAATCTAGCATTGCGGCTTTCACACTCAGGTAAACAACAGATGGCTTACCCTCATCCCTACAGAAACCCCCCCAAGTAAGAGCAGATTGTACTGCCCACATGTTCATTTGCATGTTCGTACATGCCAGTGTTGGCCAATGACCCTAAGCTTAGATTTGTTCAAGAGTCAAATGAATTGCTAATTCGCAAGGTGTTATACTGGCAGTGTAAACTCATGGGCTACAGTACAACAAGTAGTCAAATTCTTATGGCAAGAAGGTTCAACTGGGTTGTCCCTTTTCCTAAAGTCTTGAATTATGACTATGTTTCTGCTAATGGTACGTGACCTTTTAGCTTGGACACATTTTTCAGTATCCAGGCAATCACATATTATACATTTACTTCTATGCTATTTCTATAAGCCTTTTCATGTTGTATGCCCCCAAAATTTTAACTCCAAGTGTACACCGGCTCCGGTCGTGAACATGTTGCAACCAGCTCCTCCTGCTTCTGTTTCCCACCCTCCAACAGATTTGCAGTCTTGGATAGCTTATCAAGGGCAAAATTACTAAAAGATTAATCCAGGGCAGGGCAGTGCCTGGCAGGGGACAAGGCCCAATGGGTAGCTCCTTACTACTCAAATGATATTGATATTGTAAGTTGGAACATTGCTGGTCTAATGCCAAGACATCCGACACGGATTAATTATATTAAGCGTTTTAACCTGATCTGTCTTCAGGAAACCTGGGAGGTGGTCAATGCTTTTTACTTAGATGGATATAAATCCTTTTTATGCTGGCTATTGCTTCTTCTTGTGGCAGAGTGAAAGGTGGTTTTATTATCTTGGCTTCACTCAATCTCAATCTCAATGCTAAGCTTGAGGAGCTATTTAGGGGTTCGTCCCATATGCAGGCTATCTTAATTTCATTTTTGAAAGTCTCTAAATTGTTATTGATTATTTTGTTATAATGCTAATCAGGGTGGTAGCAATTCTGTTCATCTGAACTCTTGCATTCTTTTATTGAAGGTATAGTGGAGGGTAACCTTGCTGGTATGCACTTAATGATTTTAGGTGACTTTAACATCCATCTCTGCAGATGTCCATGTCCCATTTCCCCTGCTTTTTGTGCCTGCTTGCACCCTTCAGTGGAGCACTGCAACAAGTGGGAGTTTATTAACAGTTTTCTAAAAGAATTTCACCTAATACCATCTTTGCAAAAATGAGAAGTCTATGGGCTGGATAGCTTATCTATCAGTTTTATAGGCTGTTTATCAATCATTGATTTTATATTTGTGTCTTCCTTCATTTTTGGTCTAATTAAAGGATTTAGTATCCCTCAGTTAGTAGTTAGTGACTGTAAGCCCCCTTTGATTTTGTTGCGTTAGGGCAATTCTAGGAGTGCAAAATATATTATTTGTCCTATAGTGCCTCCCGCATCTCAGGGACACAGATTAAAGAGGAAAGGGGACAAAACATGTGCCAAATGAATGTTTGTTCCAGCTATTCCAATCAGGTGCTTGGAACTTTATTTGTCTGAGTGCTGATCTCTCCCCAATCAAGATTTTTTGTGGCTTTTGCCTCTCTATCACAGAATGTGTCTGATATATTGAACCACCATATAAATCATGTGACTGCGTAAGGCAGCAGGCAATCCAACAGGAATTGTTCTAAGGCGCACTGAAATTTGATTAGTGCACTTTAATCTCAACCTAGGGACAGGGTTTTGCTTGCTCATTGCCATGCGAGATATCAACAGGAGCTAAAATAGCGTAAACGCTTTTTGAAGCAGGATGTTTAGTATCAGCTTTATCAAGCGAGCTACTTGAGAGACAGCTCAAGGTTCTGGAGGATTTGTAATCATTCTTTTATTTTTCCTGATCAAGGAGGGGCTATTAGTTCTCACATCCCCCCAGAAAGTTGGGTTCAACAATTTGAGGGAATATACAACAAGCCCACTTTGATTTCAGATAGAGATCGGTGAGACTTGTGTAGGAGTTTCAAATTTGGCCCTTACTTGTGATGAAGTTTTAGAGGGTATAACCTGGCTACTCAACAACAAAGCGCTGGGCCCTGATGAGATTTTCTCTGATCTCTTGGAACCTGAGGTCTGGGCACCTATTCTCACATGGACAATCAATGCTGCTATTGCATGAGGGATGCCTTCCTCTTGAACCTTCCATATACAGGGTCAGGAAATTACCAAAGTAAACTCTTTCTCCTACCTTGGCGTGCTGTTTGCTAAGGAGGGAACCTGGTGTCCTCTCTGAAGGGCCAAAACAAAATCATGTTTTTAAATATAAATGGTTCAATTTCTGATTTTGCCTCCAGATTAGGGGAAAACATCTGTGATGGCACTCTTAGCAAGCTACTAAGCAAAATGTGTTTTCTCAGTGGTGGCCCATGGCAGTGATATTTGGGGCCACTCTGATTCCTCCCTGCTTCATGTTATAGAAAATAAATTAATTCGGCAATTATTGAACATTCTCTAGTCTACCCCTGCTTATATAATTCATCAAGAACTGGGGTTGTGTTATGTATCCAATATCTTGACTTCACGCCCCCTCTTGCGTTGGATTACTGTAAGAAATTGGGTTGTTTGTTGACTGAGGTGTGAGCCCTGATCAATCAGTATCCACAATCCTTGTCAGGGTGAGGCACAAACCAACTCTATACTAACTTGTGCTGAACATTCTGATATCTTGGTACAGAGCAGGCTTAACTTAGAGGCATTGTGTAAAGTATTTAGCCCACAGTTCAAACTGTAATAAGGTGAAAACACCAAACAAAAAGGATCTTACACCAAGTTAGAAAAATTTAACTTCCTTTAATAAATAAAACAAGACCAAAATTACAAAAATACAATCAGTAGAACCAGGGATATTTAAGCTTAAAGATTTTAGTGAAAATAGCGCCAAAAAGCACAAAGCGCCAACTGTGGATATCTGGTTGTGCTACAGCGGGACAAAGCCAAAAGTTCAGGCCACCTTCAATGGAGTGTGGCCCAGCTACAGGGATCCAGTTAGGCTTGCTGAACAGAGTACCTTAAATCCTGGCTTGCAGAGCGTTGAGAGGATCCGCACAGCCGAAGCAGTGCATCGGTTCCGAGATGCATCGAGGCTCCTATGCAAGGGTCATCGTCGTTGTCAAGGCCTCTACAACGATGATGACCCTTGCATAGGATTCCGTTGACGGGGTTTGGGATGCTAAGTGTGGCACCGAGGTTGCGACACGCAGTTGGTGTGATACAGCGGTTCCGGAAAGCTGCGAGGCTGCGATGTGGAGTCCATTGTCGAGGCTGGCGTTGACGAGGGATGAGATGACCTCCACCGAGGATGCGTTGCACAGTGGTAATTCTGATGGGGCTGTGGTGATGAGGCGAGTCTTTGCAATGGGTCCAATTCAAACAGTGGCAGCTATGCATCAGTTCTGCTTGGGTTTGCACCGCACATCAGTGGAGATGTGTTGGTTCCGCTGGATCCACAGAGGCTGGCAGAGCACCTTAAGCCCACTTACAAGGTTCCAGAACTGGGTTGGCACCACTTGGCAGGGTAGGCTCACAGACGGCAGAGTTCAGGTGCAAGGTTGTTCGAAGCCTGTTATCTTATTTCCCAGATCAGGAGGCCAACCAAGGCATCCTTAGAGTCACTCTGGGTTCTGGGTTCAAGAGATGCAGATCCAGTCCTTCTCACCCAGACAAGAGGGCAGCAGGAAGCAGGGCAGCAGTCCTTCAGATCAGGACTCCAGCAGAGTGGCAGTCCCTTTAGAGCACAGCAGCCCTTCTTCCTGGCAGAGTATCCACAGGTCCAGAGGTGTACTGAAGAGTTGGTGTCTGGGGTCCAATATTTATACCCAGTTGTACCTTTGAAGAGGGGAGAAGCTTCTAGATGCATGCCTTTAAAGTCCAGAGGTGCCCTGCGTTCCTGGCCCTGGCTGCAGACTGACTACAGGGGGTATGCAGTCCTTTGTGTGGAGGCAGGACACAGTCAATTCAAGTGTAAGGGGGGCTGTGCTCAGCTTCTCCCTCCCATCCTGACAATGATGGCCCATCCAGGCACACCTAAGCTCCCTATTGTGTGTGGCTGCCTAGGAGAAATACACAAAGGGCAACTGTCAACTACATCCAGTCATGTGACCCAGAGACCGACTGCAGGCACCAAATGGCTAAGGCACGAAAATGTCAACTTTCTAAAAGTGACATTTTCAAAAGTGTAATTTTAAATCCGACTTCACCATAAGTTAGGATTTTTAATTACGACTCCAGAGACACAAATATGAACTGGTTACCTGTTACCATTTGGAAATTACACTTATAAAATGTAATAAGGTAAGTCCAATGTTATCCTATGGCAGAGGTAGGCCTCGCAGTAGTGAAAAACGAATGTAAGAGTTTTTCACTACTAGGACATGTAAAGGTTAAATGTATGAAGGAGCCGGGTCCCATGTTCTAGATCTGCTCTGGAACCCCAGGTTGTTGGCTCTTTTTATCAGCATGAAAGCGCGGAGGGGAGAGAAACCGTTAGCAAGTCGATCATTACAGTTCCAATGATTCTATGACTCCAAAGAATCACAGACTCCCTATCAAGTTTAGTTAGTTTATTACAAAGCCAAGAACAGCTGGACATACAGGCACCTCAAGATGAGGGTGTAGAAATACATTGGAACTAATACAAAGCCGAACCTACGAGTGAATTTAAGGCGGTGCAGCATGCACAGGATAATCAGCTTGAGTACCAGAATACAGAAGATGACAGCGCAGACATCGAAATTCCCCTTCATTGGAAGTTCGTGGGTATAAAGCATTGGTCTGTCCCTACACTACAACTAGCATGACATCCCTACCTAGCATTTCCCAAGGCAAGATCCATTAAGGTGTCAGTGTGGGAAGTCTTCCTAAGAAATCTTTTCACGTTTAGATGGGTCAAGTAGCATAAAGCTACAGACCTCGTTCTAAGATGCTCTCTCTCTCAAGGCAAGGCAGAAGTCCCCGGAAACTTTGCCTGACTTCGCCACATCAATAGCACAGGTAGTATCCCAAGATGTATTGCAGCATCACACCATCCAGTCAAGCCACCTCCTCATAGGTGATTTTCCATTAGGCAGCGATGCTCCCAGGCCTTGGCGAGATGACCTTGATTCCCAGGCTTGCTCCGATGAGAAAGTACAACAGTTCTTCATTATAAGTATCAACGTTCAATGTATCCTCTTCTCCCGAAGCCTAACTCATAAAACAAAGACATTACTCTAACTAACAAAGATGAATTCTCCACCTGCAACAGAAACATGAGAAAGAACAAATTCAACATGCACATGAAATTCACTATTAAATCTAATGCAAGAGCTTCCAGGGAAACATACAATTCAGGCCTACAGAAATCGACCAACATAAGAAATGGCACAAGGCCTCATAAAATTACACCTATAAAATGAACATTATTTACGGAGCACATCTAAATTAACACATTACATAAGCACATCAAATCCATGAATAATTGTCAGCAGCATGTACGAATTCTGCACATTAATGCTTTCAACTAAACACATCTAATTGCAACGTAAATTTCTTCACATTCACATTGAAAATATCCTTAATAAGTCACCCTTCATGTTATTACAGTTCACATTCTAATGCCCTAAGTTAATACAATAAAGGATTATATGTGGGTGCGGACTATCCTACTCGACTCTCTTTCGCCCGACATCGCCTTCTTCACAGAGACCTGGACCAACGCATCCTCCGCCCCCGACATCAGCACCGCCATCCCAGACAGATACAAGATCCAGAGGAAAGACCGCCCCAACCACCCAGGAGGGGGCCTCGCCATTGCCCACAAGAGCACCCTCCGCCTCACCACCTCCAGCGAAACCTTCCCCTCCGCCGAACACCTGCACTTCCAGATCCAGACCACCCCCAAAGCCACTCTCCAAGGAACCCTCGTCTACAGACCCCCTGACCCCCGAACACCCTTCGCCACCACCATCACCGACTTCATCGCACCCCACGCCATCGCCTCAACAAACTACATACTCATTGGAGACCTGAACTTCCACCTCGACAACCCCAGTGACCCCAACTCCACTATCCTTCGTGACAACCTCGCCAGCATCGGACTTAAAAAACTCGTCAACACACCGACCCACAGAGCAGGACACACCCTCGACCCCATCTTCGCGGCAGGAAACAGCGTCCATTTCAGCCACACAACGCAGCCACCATGGACTGACCACCACTGCGTACACTTCGCCATCAACATACCCAAGGCACCCAAACCAGCCCCACGCCCACCACGAAGGAACTGGAGCAAGGTTACCGATGAGCAACTTAACTCCACCCTCACCCGAGACAACCACACCTGGGCACCCGACGCAAACGGCGCAAACAACACAGCCAGAGAACTCCACACCTGGATCTCCAACTGCACAGACGAGCTTGCCCCGCTACGCAACCCCGACAGACAACGCCCCAGGAAAGCCGCCTGGTTCACAACCGCTCTCCAAGAAGCCAGACGCACCTGCAGACGCCTGCTGAAGAACTGGAGAAACACCAAGGCAACCGAAAACCTCACCACCTACAAGGATGCCATGACGGACTACCACAACCAGATCAGAGCCGCCAAAAGGAACTTCATCCACAACAAAATCCTGGCCAACTCCACCAACTCCAAGGAACTTTTCAGTGTCATTCAAGAATTCACCAACCCATGCAGCGAAGCCACAGACATCACCCCATCCCAAGACCTCTGCGACAAGCTTGGAACCTATTTCCACCTCAAGATCAAAAACCTCTATGACAACTTCATCGACCATCCACCAGGCGCCACAGACGGCCCCCCGCCCCCCAGAAACACCAGCCAGCCCACCATCTCCAACTGGACACCGATCACAGCCGAAGACACTGCCTCAACCATGAAAAGCATCCACTCGGGGGCCCCCACCGACCCCTGCCCCCCTCACATCTACCACAGAGCCGTGGCCACCATCGCACCCGAACTACAACACACCATCAACACCACCTTCAAAACAGGCACCTTCCCAGACGACTGGAAGCGCGCAGAAGTCAGACCCCTGCTCAAGAAGCCCACAGCTGACCCCACCGACCTCAAGAACTATAGGCCCATCTCGCTCCTCCCCTTCGCAGCCAAAGTTGCAGAGAAAACAGTCAACAGGGAACTGACACGATTCATTGAAGAGAACGCCGTCCTCGACCCGTCCCAATCCGGATTCCGAAGCAACCACAGCACAGAGACCGCCCTACTCGCCACCACAGACGACATCCGCACCCTCCTGGACCAAGGCCACTCCGCAGCCCTCATCCTACTCGACCTATCAGCTGCCTTCGACACCGTCTCCCATCGCACACTAGTCGTCAGACTACACGACGCAGGCATACAAGGAACAGCCCTGGACTGGATCCGATCATTCCTCACCGGAAGAAGCCAAAGGATCAGACTCCCACCCTTCCTCTCCGACCCCACAAAAATCACCTGCGGAGTCCCACAGGGTTCATCACTGAGCCCCACCCTCTTCAACATTTACATGGCCCCCCTCGCAGCCATCGTCCGACAACATGGCCTCAACATCGTATCCTACGCCGACGACACCCAGCTCATCCTCTCCCTCACCAAAGACCCTACCACTGCCAAACTCAACTTCCAGAAAGGAATGCAAGACGTCGCAGTCTGGATGACCAACAGCTGCCTGAAGCTCAACGCCGAGAAGACAGAAGTCTTCGTCCTCGGTACCACCCCTTCTGCATGGGACAGCACCTGGTGGCCGACCGCCCTCGCCCACCTACCCCCTCAGACCATGCCAAGAACCTTGGCATCGTACTCGACTCATCACTCACCATGAACCGACAGGTCAACACCGTCACCTCCAGCTGCTTCAACACCCTCCGCATCCTCTGCAAGACCTTCAAGTGGATCCCCCCCGAGTCAAGGAAGACAGTCACCCACCCACTCATCACCAGCAGACTGGACTATGGAAACGCACTCTACGCCGGCATCAACAAGTCCCTACTCCGCAAACTCCAGACAGTACAGAACACCGCCGCCAGACTCGTCCTCGGCATCCCCGACACGAACACATCAGCCAACACCTACGAAGTCTCCACTGGCTCCCTGTGGAGAAAAGAGTCACTTTCAAAATCCTCACTCACGCCTACAAATGCCTACACAACAACGGACCCAAATACCTCAACGACAGAATCAACTTCCACGTACCCAAAAGAAACCTCCGATCTTCCAACCTTGCACTGGCCGAAACCCCGCGCATCCACAGAGCCAGAGCAGGCGGAAGATCCTTCTCTCACATTGCAGCCAAGACCTGGAACGAGCTACCGGCAGACATCAGACGCGCCCCCTCCCTGAACACCTTCAGGAAGACCCTCAAGACCTGGCTCTTCGGCTAAACAGATCTGCGGACCCCCCCTCAGCGCCTTGAGACCCTCACGGGTGAGTAGCGCGCTTACAATTCCCTGATTGATTGATTGATAATTATAATGCACCCCTACAAATGAAAGAGCAAATTTGTGCTGATAAGGACCAACCTAATCAGATGCTGTAGCCAGTCTCCTCTGTTGAAATCTCTCTAAGCTCTTAAGATTCTCATAGTGATTGTCCTGCAGTCTCTCCATTCTCCTTTTCGCTCTCTAAGAGACTTCTCAGCCCGTTTAGACTGATACCACTTGTAAACTTTCACTGTTCCCATCATCAAGATGACACAAATCACAACGATTACTATTGGTTTCAAGATAAAGCCAATGATTCCTTTCCCAAGGCTCGCACACCACTTCCAACCTTTCCAAAACCTTTTCAAACTTTATTCCAAATTCCCTCAGTTGCCAAATCATGTATCTCATGGTGTATCTCAGTGATGTTACTTATGTACAGCACTGTTGAACCCGGAGCATTTTACAGACTCTGCCCTCTTTTGCTAATAACACGTCTAAAGCAAGACGGTTTTGCATCACCATATCTCTTATCGAGACCATCTCTCCATCTACAAGCAACAATGCCTTAGCTGTATTGACCGACAACTTATCTACTATAGTTGACAACCTTCTGATCTCGACATCATTTAAGACCATTCCCAAACTAGGTATCATTGCTCCACACATATCTCCTACAATCTCTCCTGCACTGGTACCACGTTTCTCTCTGTGCAGTGACTTCCCTTCCAAACTCTTCAAGTCCTCTACGTGGTATATCCTAGGAAACACAGCAGCCACATAGAATGTGCCATACCAATTATTCGGCAATCAGACATATGCATTTTTCCCACACACAAGATACATATTCGCCACCACTTGCACTGCATCCTGCATGAACTTCTTTGAAGAAGCATCTATCAGAAATGTGTGTTCGCATGCACTCTGTCCTACAAAGATGGTATCATAATGCATCTGTACTTGTCGAATGCAAAGCTTTCCTCGCTGTTCTCAATCCAAAGCTATTGGACCATAACTTCCCTTAGCCTTGTGAGCTAACTCTTCCTTGGTCCATTTAAAAAACCTCCTCCCTACTATCAAGTTTAACTGTTAGTCCTCTATGTCTATCTTCTACTTGATCTATAAACATCTTTTTTATCTCGGTTATTGTACATGTTAAGTTGTGTCTATGTGCATAAGCTGTGTCTAGTGTAGCAGTAGGTACAAAATACTTTCCCATTCTCTCTTCTTGCTTGTAATAGTCATATTTGTTCAGATGCTTGTAGACTGGAATTTCTGAAAGCACCAAATCATAATTCGAGAAATAGTACTCATAATGACCTTTTCCATAAAACATGCTAAGAAGCAAACTACAGCTAATACCATACGTCAAGGGCAGGTGATGATACCTGATGCCCTCCTCGACAGAGGCAGGCAATTGCATGAACATATAACAATCTCTCACATCCATGGTATTCACGTTCTGTCATGGTGGTATACTCCGGAGGCTGGTAAAAAACTACAAATCCCAGAAAGCCTGGAATCAGCATGTTGGAGTCCCAATTGAACCCACCTGTGTGTCCAATACAAAGATTCCTCACTGGAAGAACTCGGTGCTTGACAATCCCGCATTTTTGTGACCCAAGCTTCCTGTAAGGTCAGCGTTTCCAGCGCTAGCCTGTTCTTTTCCGTTTCCCTTCACTCGTAGCCGGTGCGCTACAGAGTTCTGCTTCCTTTTTTTAGTAACTTTGTTTCTGCAGCTCAGTGCGTTGCTGTTACACGCTGAAAACCGCATTCAGGTCTCCCAGCGTGCAGGAGCACGCTCAGAGGGGGAGACTTGCTACAGTGTATCCTGCGTTCCGTCCGAACGCCTTTCTACACGAAAGGCAGGGCGTTTTTGCTACAGTATTGCAATTCCACGAACAAAGAGCATTCTTCCGGAGCGGCGTCTCCATTAACTGGAGACTTGCTACAGTGTATCCTGCATTCCTTCCGAACACCTTTCTGCACGCCAGGCAGGGCGTTTTTGCTACAGTGTTGCAATTCCACGAACGGAGAGCATTCTTCCGGATCGGCAGCTCCATTAACTGTTTCACGATCTGGACACAGAGTCTCAGGGCTTGAAGGATTTATTCGAGTCTTATGAAGCTTCTGCTTTCTAATATTGCAAGCTATGAGAAAACACCATTACTTCAGCTAAGTACTTATGCTTTGTTCTTTATTCATTTTTTTGTGATCTGCCTTATTCATTTTGGATTTCAACATTTACCTTCATTACAAATTTGGAATTGCTATTTGAGTGTAATTTAGTAGAAATGACTGTTGGGTTACATTGCCATTCCTTATAGTGACATAACTATAGAGGAGGCAGGCCAATTCCTTTTACTCTTCATATGACTCTGATATACGCATCTTAAGTGATGAGTTGCCAGGATTTACTTCTACATTAAAGTTTAGAAGTGAGTATAAAGGATTGCAGATCACCACCTATGTTGTTCTTCTGTATGATTGTTGTTTCCATCTGATTGTGTTGATCTATACCATTCCTCTACAGGGCTCGTGTTCCTGCACTAGAGAAGGCGTGGCTTATGAGGTCTTCCAGACTGTGTTGGCAGCTGTTTATTATTTTATCCCTTTCCCCCTGAGTGGTGTCTTTTCAGGAGAGCTATATCTATTTGCTCCTGTGAGATATCACGAAGGGTAATCGGAGAACTAGCCTCACCCATCGTCCCCGCTGGGTACAGATCACAGGTTAGTGGTATTCCATTTAATCATCTGAGAAACCTGTTAGTACTCATACAATAACTTCGCATAAGCATTCATCGTATAATCACCTTTGGACAAATCTACATGCAATAAATGACTACATTGTTCTATCAAAGCATTTTCAGCTCCTAATGTACACTCTTTTGTGCTAGAAGGGTAGGTGTGGATATCCCATATACTCCCACCCCCTTAACCTCAGCTTTGTGTGAACTTATAATGGACATAGCAATGACTACAGCTATTACTATGATCACTCCTACAATAAGTTCACCTTTTATACATTTGTGCCTACGGTTCAAATTTCCAGACTCCATTTTCAATTGAGTTCGGATTGTGGCTATAAGAGGATCAATACAAAGTCTCTTTCTCCTCCTCACTTGCACAATAAAGTTCGTTAACAAGTTTCTTCGAAATCGTGGAAATTGTTTTCAGTTCAAGGCACAATATTCACACAGCTTGGAAGACTTCCCTAGCCTTCTTTCTTCTTCTACGCAAAGGTCCCTATTTTATTCTTCTTCCACATTGGCCTAGGTTATCTTCTTTTTGAGCAAAAGGAGTCTTATTTGCAGTTCAAAGTTCAATTTACATCCCTTGTGAGATCAGAGCCAACTTCTTCAATGACACGTTGTAAAGTTTCAATGCGAAATGCTGCAATCTCCTGAGCTGATGGCTAATTCCCAAAGGTTGGGAACATGAGATCTTCCAAAATCAAGCTCCGTAAGCCACTCAGTCTCGGTGGACATGGTACAGTCAATGTCAGAACTCCATTAGCCTCTACTCCAGGGACCAGCAGTTCAATCTCAATTATCAGCACTGATGTCCAGGACTTCAATCTCCCCGGGATCTGTAACAAGGTAAGTCGACTCGTGAGAGATATATCTCTGACATGGTACTCTGACTCTCCTCGCCCTCCTCGCGCTCCCTTGAGCTTGTTCTGTCTCACTTTGATTGGATTCAGATTATTCATTTAGGGGAGCAAATGAATAATCTCTCTCTGATGCAAGTCTCAGATTCTGCCTTTTCTGTCTCAGAGGCCACGATTCTCTTGAGACTTCAGTTTTCTTTTGTAGCACCGGACCACTTTTCACACCAGTTTCTTCAGCTGAGTCAGACTCTGTACCACTCGCAAAGTTACTGTCTACCTCAGAGTCTTTACCTGGACCCTGTGTAGCGTGACCCCCTTCAGCTCGACCTGGTGGGTATCCAGCCTCTTCAGGAACCCCCACATCTTGGCTTGCCCTCTCCGATGGTCTTGCAACCACGGCTGGAGTCACTTCAGGGAGAGGAGCTGTTTCTTCCGAGGGTCCTGAAACTCTGCGGGTGTGGGAGGCATGTATCCAGTTCAGCAAACCTTCACAGCAGTGTTCGTCACCAAAATCACCTTATAGGGACCTCGCCAACGTGCATCAAGACAATTCTTCCTCACATGTTTTCGGATCAGGACCCAATCCCCCGGGCCCAGGTCATGGCAGAGGTCTTTCGAGGTCGGTACAGTCACAGCTTCAACCTGGTGAGACAGAACGAACCACATCAACCAATCCTTTGTAGTAGTCAAGAACCAAATCATCGGTGATGTTAATTAACTCTGTGGATGGCACTGCAGGCAAGTGCATCGCCCTCCCCATGAGGAACTCATGATGGGATAGCCCAGTCCTCCTGTCTGGAATGCTGTGCAAGCTCATCAATATCAAAGGCAATGCATCAGGCCAGTTCAGAGACGTCGAAGAGCACACCTTTGCCATTCTCATCTTTAAAGTCCCATTTATTTGCTCCACCATTCCTGATGCCTCTGGCCCGAAGCTACATTGCACTCTTTGATCAACATTTAAGGCAGTGCACAACAGCTTCATGATCTCACTATGGAAGTGAGTTCCTCTATCCGACTCCAATGTAGTTGGAATCCCGAAGCGTCGGATAAGCTCCCTCAGCAATAACTTGGCTACTATGAGGCTATCATACCTTCTAGTTGGATATGCTTCCACCCACCATGAAAAGATGCACACTACAACCAGAAATTATCTCAAGCCATTGCATCTAGGCATCTCTACAAAATCTAGCTGTATTCGGTTGAAAGGATCTCCTGACCTTCCAATGTGACTCAAGGCAACCACAGTTTTCTTTCCAGCATTCATCTGTTGGCACGTGACAAATAGATGGCACACTGCATCAGCAATTACACGAAACCTCAGGTTAAACCACGTTTGCTGAACACTCACACCATTGCATCTCTCCCACTATGAACTACTCCATGAATCTGTTTCATCATAGGATTCAGTAAACAATCTGGCAACACTGTTCTACCGTCAGTAGAGACCCAAAGGCCATCTTCCCGCTTTTCACAACCTGCTCTGATCCAACTAGCCTGTTCTTGATCTGACGCTTCTCCCTGCAGAGGCCTGACCTTATCCCAGGTATCTGCGATGGCTAGCATCATGCTGAGCTTGGTTCTTTATGTGCTCTCGCCTGAATATTCCCCATTAAAAATGCATGTATGAGTTGCACAAAAGCGGGCGACTTCGTCCGCATATCTGTTCCCCACAGTCACAAAATCTTCCCCCTTCCCATGGGCAGTGGACTTCACAACCACCACTTCCTTGGGTCGCTGCAAGGCTTCCAACAGTTGTCTCACATACTCTCCATTCCTAATGGGAGATCCTGATGACGTTAAGAACCCCCCCTGTGAACATAGCTGTCCGAAGTTGTGAACTACCCCGAAACCGTACTGGCTATCTGTATAGATGGTGGCTTGGATTTGATCAGAAGCATGACATGCACGGGTCAAGGCAATGATTTCAGCTACTTGTGCGGAGTATACTCCTTGTAAACAAGCAGCTTCCACAACTCCAGAAATGGTACATACAGAAAAAACTTCTCTTAAGTAACCCTCACTGTCTCTTAAGCATGAACCATCAACAAAAAGGACTTGATCAGAATCAGGCAGTGGTTCATCAACAATGTTGGGTCTCGGTTTGGTACAAAGTTTAGTCACATCCAGACAGTCATGGTCCTCACAATCTTCCCCATCAACGTTTGGAATAGGCATCAAGGTAGCAGGATTTAACACAGAGCACCGCTTCAAGGTAGTTTTCTCAGCAGCCAATAAGATTTGTTCATATCTGGTTAACCTATTATTCGTCAAATGCTGTGTTTTGGTTCTCGTCATCAGGAGCTCAACTGAATGTGGAACATAAACAATAAGAGGATGGCCCATTACGATACTTTCACACCTTTCAATGCTGACACCTGTTGCAGCAACAGCTCTGAGACATCCAGGCAATGCTGTAGCTACAGGATCTAATGTAGCTGAGCAATAGGCCACTGGTCTACGGACACCCCCATGTGTCTGGGTGAGTAGAGATAGAGCACAACCCTCCCTCTCACAGCAAAATAACGAAAACGCTTTGTTGTTATCAGGCATTCCCAGAGCAGGAGCATGACAAAGGCATTCTCTGAGCTCCAAGAAGGCAATCAAGCAATCGTTATCCCAGGGAACCGGATCGCTCATATACTTGTGCATCAATCTCTGGAAGGGCTTCGTCTTCAACGAGAAGTTTGGGATCCATTGTTGGCAGTAGCCAACCATTACCAAAAACATCCTGACTTCCTTTTGTGTGGTTGGTGCATTCATTCTCATGATTGCTTCAATGCGGTCTAGTGACACCTTTCTCTTGCCCTTTTCAATGCAATGACCCAAGTACTGAACTTCTGTCAAGCAGTACTGAAGCTTGCTTGGCAACACCTTATGTCCATTTTCAGCTAAATGGTTCAATAAGGCAATTGTGTCATCCCTACAAGCCTCCTCTGTCTCCGATGCAATCAAGAGGTTGTCAGTGTACTACACAAGCACTGAGTTATGTGGCAGCACCAAGCTCTCAAGGTTCTTTTTCAGAATCTGGTTAAAGATAGATGGACTTTCAGTATACCCTTGTGGGATATGACACCATGTTAAAGCATGATTCTCTAGCCAGAAAGCAAATAAAAATTGTCTTTCCTCATGCAATGTAATGGAGACAAATGCTTGACAGAAATCTATCACAGTAAACCATTCAGCCTCGCAAGGAATTTGAAACAGTATGAAAGATGGATTCGGTACCACAGGACAACATGGAATCACAATCGCATTCATTTTTCTAAAATCTTGAAGTATGTGATATTTGCTGCTCAGCTTCTGTAACCCCATTATAGGTGAATTGCATGGACTTCCTCTTGTCTCTTTCAAGATGCCCTGAAAAATCATGGAATCGATCCCAGGTGTAACCCCTGCCACCATTTCTTGGTTAGGTTGTATTGGGGCATTCTTGGAAACCCTGCATTCAGCTTGATCTGTCTACGAACTTGCTCAAGTCCTCAAATCAATCCTATCTCTTCCCCTGTGAAGTCCCACATCACGGGAGAGACGGTATCGCTCAAATCCCATGGAATGTCATCCACTATTAGTAATGTAAACATGTCTACGCAGTGGTTCTGGTTCACCAATTTGAATGCAATGTCATCATCATTAGTCTGTAGTTCTACTCCCTTGGGTGTGCAATAGATGTTACAATTCAGCTTGCATAAGAGATCACGTCCCAGCAAACAGACTGGGCTCGAATCGCACACCACAAATTGATGTCGATCTTGAAAAGTTCCTATTTTCACCGGTATTTCTTCTGCCAATGGGTTTGTCATTCTCTAATTGGCAACTCCTACAACTTTGATTGATTGTCCGGAGAGGGGTAGGTTTGGGACTACTGCAGATCTCACAGTAGAACGGATAGCACCACTGTCAATCTAGAACGTAAGCTACATCTGTCTCCACATACAGTACACTCTGGCCTTCCTCTAAGACTGCTCCAAGGGTACAGTCTTCCTCCCCCTCAGGCACCGTCATTGTGACAGGTCCTGATCGAATCCGTCTAGAGTTTCTATAAAAGGCATTTGGTGGAATGCTTGATGATTCTGCAGAACTCTATGAGGTTGCGGAACTTGCACTAGCTGATTCTGACCTCCCCCATTGTAAGATCTGGGCCTTGTCACAGTGGTTATTACATCAGGCACCTGTACGAGCTCTCCTTCTTGCAACTGATTTGCCGAATTTGCTCGACACTCGCGCTTCCAATGCCTGATTTTGTGACAATCATGACAAGCAGTCGTTTTCTTTAGCATGGCAATGTCTATGCCCGTTTTGGGGTCTGTAGGAACACTTTTCCCTTTTCCTTGTCCAGCATTGTTTGGACCATTTTGAACCCCTCCTTGGTTGTTTACCCGATTCCGACCTGTGGTTCCCCCTTTTGTCTGCACCTTATCTACTCTATTCGCCTTCCTCATCTGGACCAACATCAACTTGTCCTTTATTCTCCTGTGCTTGTAATCCACCTCATCACTGCAATACCTGGCATACCGTAGGATTTCATCCACAGACTTATTCTGCCAGCAGATCAAATGTTGTTGAATCATAACACTAATTTCCGGTCTCAGTCCCAGTACAAATTTGGAAACAAACTGTGCCATATCTCTAGGGTCAAGTGTATCTAGACCACTGTATTACTTGAAGGCTTGCAAAAGCCTTTTATAATAAGCATGTACCGATTCCTTGGGTTTCTGTGTTGCCTGATCTATTTTGACCCAATCGATAACTTGTGGCGCTATTTTTGACTGTAACCATGTAATTACGTGTTTGAACTTTTTCATAACCAAAGGTGAAGGGCGTTGAGTTATGGGATGTCTGTCTAGTTCAGCAGAAGGCCAATCAATAGCGATTTTACAGGTGGACCATAAGTCACTAGGAACTACAATATCAAACAATGTATTCAAATCAATCCACAACTCCTTCGAAATCTTTACAAAGCGATCAACATGCTTGTACCATTCAGCAGTTTTCTCCCTCAACCGAGGAAAGTCATTCATGAACGCTGCTAAATCACCCCTGCTCCAAGTTACATAAACATACCCTCCACTAGGCACCTCTAGCAAAGGGTACGCCTCAACTCCTGGTGTCCTCCCCTCCCGGAGGTGGCGTTTCTCCTGTCACCTCCCTACCACTTTTTCTTTGACCATCTTTCCTCCCATTGCTCCATGCGCGTTACCCTATGATCAGATCTCGGATGTGTGTTTTCAAACCTGTTACCCTTTTCTCTTCCAGTTCCTGATCACTGTAATTCAACCTATGATTTCCCTGTAACATTTTTGTTCTGGACAGGTCTACATCATATTTTTGGGCCAAATTCCATCAATTTCTCATGTGCTCGTCTCTCCTTATGAGTAACCTCCTTTGCCACAAACAATAACTCATCCTGCTCATAGAACTCTATCCTCTCCAAAGGCAAGGTCCCATTGATTATTTGATCCACCTCGGTCTTCAACCTCACTACATCCAATAGTTTTCCGTTTACCGCTGCCTTGATCGTACCCTGACTCAATGTGCTACTCTGTCCTTCCCTATCATTGCTCTGATTTCTTTGCCCATTCTCTGAATTTGGGGTCTGTATGACATGCTGGTTTCTGGCGGTTCCCTGACCTGCACCTGCTTCTAGTATCCTTCCCATGGGTTCACTGACTGGAGCATCTCACATCCTCAAATCTAAATTCAAGTTCGCTAATGACACAGATCGTATGGTACTAGACCCGACACGTGCTCTCGAAGGATTACTGGCAACGAGGAACTAGATTCTATAGACACCAGAAACAGATTGTTCCCACTCATGGTCACATTTCCCCCTGAGCTGACCATTTCTTCTAACCCTGACTGCTGTTGACTGGAGTTTTCCACCAAGCTTGGGTCATACACAGAGACTACAGGTCCAATGGTGACCGGTACCTTAAGGGCTTCTAGCAGCCGTAAAGCAGCATTGACCCCACTTGACTCTGCACCTCCTAAGGCAGGCATTCCTGTTCCTTCTGTTCCTGTTGAAACCCTTCCCACTATCCCTGCACTAGGGCCTGTCTGTGCTGTTACCGCTCTTTCCATATTCGCTGCATTAGCCAGTTCTCGCCTTCTTGCCTCCGAATGTGGATTGTAAGGTGGAGGACGCTCTGCCAATAATCTATCTAACAGTCTATCGTCTGTATCACTCGTATCATTTCCATTTTCTCCTCCACTCCTATCTTGTGTATCTTCCTCTCTCACTAGCATAGGGTACAACCTATCTCCCTCAATGGTGTCTACTCTCCATGTCTTAAATTGTGCATCCCATCGCGCATCCTGATATGCCTTCATTGCATTTCTCATCTTCCCATGGAATCGCTCCCTGTTCTTTGCATGTGCTGCTCTCATCCATGCATCTAATGCCTCAAACTGTGTAGGTCTAGGTGGAGGCCGTAGTGAAGACATCACTCCCCTCAACTGATACAACACCTCCAGTCTGATAGAACCATAATGTGGAAAAGCTGAATCTCCCTCTTTTTTAGTGATTTTGTGCCAGTTTTGAAGCCAAACTATAGTATGGAGTCCTACGTTTCTTGCAATGTAGTGCTGGAGTATCCTCAGGCAGTGCTTCATCATCCACTCCAGTAACTACTCCCTGATCCCCCTTGAACAGATCTCGTAACACTCTAATGCATGATTGAGTCAATGTTTTCCTTTCAATAAACAAGATTTTCTCAATCTCCACTTCCTGATGACTACCAACCAATCCCAGCGCGGCGTTACACCAACCGACCTATTGCAGCGCGGCACACTCTGATGTCACCTTTTCCTCCTCACAGCGGCTCACCCTCCTTTACAATATCTCCATTCACGTTCACTCACACAATCACAACTCCGGAATCGTCTGCCTTTCTAAAAGATCAATAGAATTCAATCACTCAAGAAAATTCATTCACAGCGACCCTGGACCTGCGCTGGTCACCTGAATCAAAATAGTCCACCCCTGTACACAAGGTTTACCTTCCGATTCTCACACGTCCCATTCACAAAAAGTTCCCTGACTTGGGTGGAATTACCAATGACGTCTCACGACAACTCCTCAAACTTGCGGTCAGAAAATCACAACAACTCAGTGTCTTCCATACCATTTAATATATCCCGGGATCTTAGGCCACTTCGGGGCCTGAAACTCAAATGACAATCCTTGGACCACGTCCGGCCCGAAACCACATTCACACAAACTCCGCCAGACATCATACAATCAACACTCTCCCGCAATCTAACACATGACACATTCCTATTGATACTCACTCCTCCCTTCACTGCAGTTCTCACCACACTACCATCTCCGTCGGACTCCGCCAGAGTCCATCGTTCTCTGCTCTCAATCATTTGGCTCTATTTTGGGGCAATAGGGGTCTAGGCCTTTTCTAGATCTTTCTAGAATCTCCCCCCCGCTTCATGTGAAAACCATCCTCTGCTACCAACTGAAGGAGCCGGGTTCCACGTTCTAGATCTGCTCTGGAACCCGAGGTCGATGGCTCTTTTTATCAGCATGAAAGCGTGGAGTGGAGAGAAACCATGAGCAAGTCAATCATCCCAGTTCCAATGATTCTATGACTCCAAAGAATCACAGACTCCAGATCAAGTTTAGTTAGTTTATTACAAAGCCAAGAACAGTTGGACATACAGGCACCTCAAGATGAGGGTGTAGAAATACATTGGAACTAATACAAAGCCAAACCTACAGGTGAAGTTAAGGCGGTGCAGCATGCACAGGATAATCAGCTTGAGTACCAGAATACAGAAGATGACAGCGCAGACATCGAAATTCCCCTTCATTGGAAGTTCGTGGGTATAAAGCATTGGTCTGTCCCTACACTACAACTAGCGTGACATCCCTACCTAGCGTTTCCCAAGGCAAGATCCATTAAGGTGTCAGTGTGTGAAGTCTTCCTAAGAAGTCTCTTCACGTTTAGATGGGTCAAGTAGCATAAAGCTACAGAGCTCGTTCTAAGATGCTCTCTCTCTCAAGCCAGTAGTCCCCGGACACTTTCCCTAACTTTGATACATCAATACCACAGGTAGTATCCCAAGATGCATTGCAGCATCACACCATCCAGTCAAGCCACCACCTCGTAGGTGATTTTCCATTAGGCAGCAATGCTCCCAGGCCTTGGCGAGATGACCTTGATTCACAGGCTTGCTCCAAATGAGAAAGTACAGCAGTTCTTCATTATCAGTATCAACATTCAATTGATTGTCTTCTCCCGAAGCCTAACTCCTAAAACAAAGACATTACTCTAACTAACAAAGATGAATTCTCCACTTGCAACAGAAAAGTGAGAAAGAACAAATCCAACATGCATGTGAAATTTACTATTAAATCTAATGCGAGAGCTTCCAGGGGAAAAATACAATTCAGGCCTACAGAAATTGGGCAACATAAGAAATGGAGCAAGGCCTCGTGAAATTACACATATAAAATGAACATTATTTACTGAGCACATCTAAATTAACACATTACATTAGCACATCAAATGCGTGAATAATTGTCAGCAGCATCTATGAATTCTGCACGTTAATGATTTCAACTAAACACATCTAATTGCCACGTAAATTTCTTCACGGTCACATTGAAAATATCCCTAATACCTTACCCTTCATGTTATTGCAGTTCACATTCTGATGTCCTAAGTTAATACAACAAAGGATTATATGTGGGTATGGACTACCCATGATTATAATGCACCCCTAGAAATGAAAGAGCCAATTTGCGCTACATCATCTACATGCCCTACATTTTAAATACATTCCACCCTGCCCTGTGGGCTTGTTAGGGCCTATCCTAGGGGTGCCTTATATGTGTTAAAAAGGAAGGTTTGGGCCTGGCAAAAGGTTTACTTTGTCAGATCGAAATTGCAGTTTAAAACTGCACACACAAAGGCTGCAACAGCAGGCCTGAGACATGTTTAGAGTGCTTCTTAAGTAGGTGGCACAATAAGTACTACAGGACCACTTTCAATCTATTTGAGATGTCACTCTCGAGCATCACAGATTAATGAAAAAACTCCTTAGCATTTTTGCTTCCAAGTGAATCCCTTCTTGGCACCTTTACCAACCTTATCATAGTCACCCAAGCCTACAAGGGAAGATTGGGTTGCCCTTTGAGTATTATATACACAGGTCCACTAGTAGCATTTAATTTACAGGCCTTGCACACAGGTAGTGCCACTTTACTAGGGATTTACAGCTAAATTAAATATCCCAGTTGGGTACAAGCCACTTCTACCATGTTTTAAGGAGAGAGCACAAGCACTTTAGCACTGGTTAGCAGTGGTAAAGTACGCAGAGTCCTAAGGCCAGCCAAAACAAAGTCAGCAAAAACAGGAGGTCTGAAGGAAAAATGTTACAGGGGAAAACCACGCCAAGGATGCCAGGTCTCACAATTACTAACTTGTTGAGTGAAGAATGAAAACTGAATCAAGTTATAATACAGGATTGCCTTCTTTTAGACAAAGTGGAGCTCATTCCCTGGCTTACATAGATAGATAAGAGGTTTACACAATTAGGCTATCCTGATTTATTTTTAAATCCCGAGAAGATTACCAAATCTGACCTGTAATGGACTAGAGCAGCTTTTGTATCGAGACACCAGGCCGATAAGGAGCATTCAGCATTGTCTAAACACTCCGTTAGAGCATATATTTTACTTGAGACTGTACCTCATGCCAAGGCATTTTTGTTTTTTTTGTTACTAATCCTAGACATCGTTTTTTATTAACAGGTTTTATGCTGAATTTAATATAACGGTCTTTGTCAATTCGGAAAGGTTGGGTGGAGGGAATGTGCTATCCCTTGTGAGGGTGACCATGTGTCCCCTCAAATTCTTTGACATTTTTTTTTTTGTTCTGTAGTTTTTGTGCTGGTCCACGAAAGGCTTTTATTATTACACTTTTAAAAATTATGAATTTTAAACGTGTTGACCTTGCCTTGTTGTTTTGCAACTTTTAAACAATGATTTAATATGTTAAATAGTTGCATGCTTTTTATCTGCTGTTATGGTTATTAGAAGTTAGCTTGGTTATTTATTTTATGTATGCGTGCCAGTATTTAGCTATTTCACAGCTCTGGGTTCTTTATGCAGCCAGTTGATGTAGTTTTTATGTTGTTTTATAATTGCCTATAGATGATAGTATTTTAGCTATGTCATTGTTTATGGGGGTTGGTTTCTGTTCGGTTCGAGTGTCCCAAGGTAAGTTATATTACCGGGTACTTTAAGTTGTGATCAATTGTTTGTTTTATATTGTTCTTTTATGGTTTGCAAGTTAAAACGAATAGCAATTTATAAAGAGAAAAAGTCTAATTATATTTACAAGCCCTTATCGCCACAGGAACGTCACTTTTAAAGACGTTCCTGTGGCGATAGGGGCTTTGCCTTATTTACAAAGTAGTGCTAACCCACTTAACTCGGCTTAACGCCGCCTTGTAAATAAGGCACCCTTTCACGCTATACTTAGCGTGAAAGGGGTGGGCAATGAGTGTTGCGGTGGGCGTTCTGCTGCAACACCCATTGATTTTGACATTGCCCCCTATTTACAAGGGTGGCATAAATATGGGGCAGCGCCAAAATAAAGACCAGGGAAAACCTGGTCTTAACATGGCAAAACGAGGAGAAATGCTTTATTTCTCCTAGTTTGTGCTGTTTCTATGTGTGCTGCTTTGTGCAGCACATATAGAAACAGCAAACTGCCATGAATGATTGTTTATGTGCAGAAAGGTGTCCCTTCCTGCACATAAACAATCATTAAAAAAAGACGATTTGAAACTTCTATGTGCACTGCACAATGCAGCACATGTAAAAGTTTCAAATCGCCGTTCTGGATTTTTTATGTGCAGGAAAGGACACCTTCCTGCACATAAACAATAATTTCCCCCAACTCAGGCACCCTTGCACTATAGTGCATGGGTGCCTGCGTTGGCGCTAGGCAGCTTAATTTAGCTCCAGCGCAGGGAGAAACGCAGGGGTGCACCGTATTATTGGAAATACGGTGCATCCCTGTGTTTCTAAAGTGACAGAGCGTGGCGTTAGCTATTTTGGAGTTAACCCGCGCTCCGCCACTTTATTGTAAATATGTCTTAAAGTTTTATCTGTTGATGTGTATCAAATTGTAGGAGTTTGTAGGGAGGTAGACACTTCTGAGATGGTTTTGGATTGCAAGGTAAAGTCTAACTTTTCACTTATTAGTATTTTATCCTGGAATATAGCTGGGATTAGTAATAAACTGATGGAGTTTATGATTATGCAGAACACCTGGGCTACACTTCACCTTTGAGTGAAACAGTTTTGCTTGTTATGCTATATCAGCTGTTCCCTCAAGCTGAGGTCGACCCAAGGCTGGTCAATCAATTTTGGTTAAGCCTGTATTAAAGCAAAGATCACTTTGGTGGATTCTAAATGCTCTGAGATCTAAGTACTTCAGGTGGGAGGATCGCATACATTTCATTTTTATATAATTAATGTTTATAATAACGATTTCATTAAATACTAATAATGCAAGTTTTATATCCCTTTTTAACATATGTGAAACCGTTCATGACCCACAAACCGGTTCAGTCAGAGTGTAATGTTATCCTCTGTGGTGATTTCAAAGCTAAATTTAATTTTTGCACATTGATTTGACTTACCACTTTAACTGCTCTGCTGCTTTTTGTAAGCAGGGGTCCTCTGAGTGTAGAGGCATTGAACTGGGTAACTACATTTTGCAAGTGATGACGATTAATATTCACGAGATTGATTTTAGTGGCGAGTCAAAGACTCCCATATTTCATGGCAGAGCGTGTGCTTCCATAACTGATTTTGTTTATACTTCACAAGGTTTGTTTCAGTGCTTGGTGAAGAGTGAGACTCTGGAGGTCAAATATGGTGACCATAAAACTCTGACAGCCACTTTTGTCTTTCCTTTAAATCTCATGAGCTGTCTAGCTGAAATTGTTATTCAGCCGCAGTCACAACATAATGGGCTCAGGTTAGCAAGGCATTTAACCAATCCCATAATTATTTTTGGACTTTTTATTCAAAGCTAATTTAAGTAATTCATTTCATTATTCTGGGTGACCTTAATCTTCACCTAGATGATCCCACATGCACCAATAGCGCAGCGTTCATCGCCGATCTTGAAGCACTAAATATCCATCTTTGTAATTCAGGTCCTACCCATGTTGCCGGCCACTTGCTTGATCCCATTTTTTCTACTTTGCTGGATTTGGTCTGCCCTCCTGCTCTCCCTTTGTGCTGGTCTGACCACTTTTTGGTGTCATGTTTGCTTAAGATCGCAGCCTGCACCGGGGCAGTTACGGCCGAACCTAAGCTCAAAGTTAGACAGTGGGCTAAACTCAATGTCGGTGCTTTAAACAAATCTTTAGATGTTTCTAGACCATCTATACTAAAGCCTGCTATCTCCGACTTGAGTGCTATTCAAAATTGGATCTTTCGTGCAGTTGATATCTGCCTCCTTCTTTCCTATAAACGTTCAGGCAACCATCGGCTCCCTGCCCCCTGGTTTACAGAGAAACTTAAGATTGAGAAATCAAAGTGTAAAAATCTGGAAAGACAATGGAGGAAACACTATAAGTCAGATGTTAAGATAGCCTATAAAAAGGCTCTAAATGAGTATCATATGCTTTGTAAAGCAGCTCGTGCCGAGTTTGTTTCTTTTAAAATCTCCCAAGCTCAGCATTGTCCAAAAACCCTTTTTAAGGTAGTCAAAGAACTATCTGGCTCTAATACACCGACTACCCCTATGGTTTAACTGCTGCGCAATGCGAGATTCTCGCTTGATTCTTTGTAGAGAAAGTAGAGAAAATTTATTCTGCTTTAACTTATGACAACCAGCTTGTCTCTCCACTGACTTCAGATATCAATTCTACTACTACTAGTACGGAAGTATCTCGGTTTCAGGACAATGTTAAATCTAACCTCAGGGTGGAAGCATGGCCTCTTTTAGAGCCTAGTACTTTTAACAAGCTTTTGACTAGTATTAAATCTGGCTCTCCTAGAGATCTTCTCCCTATCTCTGTGATGAAACAGCTTGAGGCACCAACGCTTCAGCTGATCATGGATCTTCTTAATGCCTCTTTAGAGGAAGGCTTTGTCAGAATCCCTCCTGACTGGAAGCATGCCATGGTGCTCCCTCTCTTAAAGAAGCCTAATGCTGATCCTTCGATGCCATCTAATTTCTGTCCTATTTCTCTGCTTCCGGTCTTTTCTAAACGTCTTGAAAAGCATGTTAACCTTCAGTTGACTTCTTTGGTGGAAACTCTGGGATTCCTTCATCCTTCTCAGTCTGGTTTTAGAGCAGGTTTCTCCACTGAATCTACGTTACTTGGGGTTACCGAAATGTTCAGAAGGCATTTGGACCATGGTGATACGGTGGCTCTCATTTTACTTGATCTCAGTGCCGCCTTCGACACGTTGTCTCATACGATCTTGTTAAAAGCCTTGCAGTCTTTAGGCCTCTGAGGCTCAGCTTTACAATGGTTTCGTTAGTTCCTGGCTGATCGAACTTTTCAGGTTTTCTCTACCTCGGCAAGCTCTAATATCCAGCGTTCTCCTTATGGAGTCCCCCAGGGTTCTGTGCTGAGTCCTCTGTTGTTCAATATCTATGTGCACCCATTGGCATATATTGCCGATGAGGTTGGGCTGTCCCTCTTTTCCTATGCGGATGGCACGCAGATAATCTTTTCCCTTACTTCATCTAGGGGATCTGATTCATCTGCTCTCCAGGTAAGTCTGAGCAAAATTGCATCTTGGATGCAGAATAACTTGCTCAGACTAAATGGAGAAAAAACGGAGGTCATGATTCTAGGAAAAGAACAAGATCTCTGGGGACCGAAACATTGGCCCACTGAAATGGGCTTTCTACTTCAGCCAGTATGTCAAGTTCGCAACCTGGGTATCATTATTGACGACCATCTGTCGATGAAGCAATAAATCACTAATGTAGCTGCGACTTGCTTTACCATTCTGAGATGGTTGAGAAAAATTCTGTGAATGTTACCCCTCTCTGTTCAGCGTACTGTGATTCAAGCCCTGATTACGTCTAGGCTTGACTACGGTAACGTCCTATACTTAGGTGCTAACAAAACTACAATACGTAGGCTGCAAGTGGTGCAAAATGCAGCTGCGAGGCTGTTGTGTCAGGTTCCCAGAATGGTGTCGGCCACCGACTCTCTTCGCACACTACATTGGCTGAAAGTGGAGAATCGTATCAAATTTAAGGCTTTGAGCTTCATGTTTAAAATCAAATCCGGAACAGCCCCGCAATATTTACAATCGTTAGTTCAGTTGTACACTCCTTCTCGCCATTTGCGCTCTGCTGGACAGTCTAATTTTGCTATCCCTAGAATTAGACTGACTAGGTTGGGCGGCAGGTCTTTCTCCTTCTTGGGCCCCTCCCTGTGGAACTCTCTTCTGATTTTTATACGGGAGGAAACTGTCCTTACCAGTTTTCGTAGGCAAGTGAAGACCTGGTTGTTCAATCAGTAATTCACCTTCTCCATTTTCGCTCACTCTACCTGCCGGCGCCGGGAAACCCTTCGGGGTAGCTGTGCGCCTTATAAATTTAAATAATAATAATAATAAGTAATTGTACATTAATGCAAAACCACCAACCACACTTACAGTGATTAGGAAGAGAGTCAAAAGGATCCCCTTCTCTTAAAGACACTTAACATTATGAACAACTGAGGCTGCATTCCCATCCTTCACCGCCAACATCTACCATTTGGCAGTACTGAGAAAAAGTATTCTGCAGCCCTCTGCATCTACACAAAAATTGAAAATTTAAGGACAGTATTAACTCCTCTTTTCATGTTTTCATATGGAGGTCCCCTCCCTCCAGTTTTAGGAACGTTAGCAGTACACTTCCACTGTGTGTGAAACAAACTAAACTCCATCTTGTGTACATTAAAAGGCAGGGGGATTTCAAAATGCCTTGTTCAATCTCGTAACCTCACACCCATTCCACAGCTGTGCTAGACAGGTCACACACATACATATAAGCATACATGTGCAGGGATGGCACCAATAGGATCCAGGTTATCCAGTAGCAGTAGAATTTTACCCAAAGGAGCCAGTAGGCTCTCACTCCCATGGCACAAGTACCAAAGTTTGCTCGACTACTTACTGATAAAAAACACACTTTGCTACCACCACCAATGTACAAGCTAGCTCATGACAGGGACAGTTCTACACCTTTGCAAAGGACAGTGCAATTGGTGCACACCTCCAGCTTTAGGACAGTTTAAAAACATCACTCACATCAAGGGACAGGCCTAGGACTTTGCACACTCTAGGGGAAAGAGTTACTACATTTTCCAAAGTTACTGTGCAGCACTGCATTGCGTCAAAGGGAGAGAACAGAACCACAACAAATCTACTAAGATACCGTGCTATTTCTCTCCTCCTGTGGTGGAGCACCTTAGGGTGCTTGCACTAATATACGCATCCTTGCACCATAGAACCAGGGGGTGTGTGTGATGTCAATCATTGGTTTTACCCTGGAAGGGTACTCATTCAAGACAAAAACTATGTTTAATCATAGTTTTATACTTTTACCACTTTGTATGCGAGTTGTAAAATGAAGCACACATGCAAAGTTGGTTAATTTTAGATAAAAGAAAACTTGTGTTAAACTTTACACCTGTCTTGAGGAGGTATACTTTTTTGAGGCAAAGTCACCTTCTGACTAGATGAGGTTTTTCTTAAAAATCCATGGGTGGTTGCATGGAAACTGCCATGTAACCTTCAACTAAAGTAGTGCAAAGTATCACAATCCGCTATTTTGAGTCACTTTAGGGCTACATTCCAATTCAAATCAGTATGTGAGCTGGAAAGAAAATCCGAAATTAACACTTTGTACTGATTTGTGTCACTGTTGTGATGCAAACATGCAAAGTGTTAATAAATCTGTCCCCAGATTAGCATGAGTATTGACCCCCCCCCGCCCCCCCTCCAAAAAAAATACACAAAAGCAGATAATCGTTGGCCACTCTGGACAGGATACATGACTGTAAACACTGCAGGAGATATTCCCGTCCCAACACAGATAAACAAGAATCCCAGCACGACAATTACCACTAAAAACGATATAACATAGTTAAAATTAACATTTTTAATTTAAAGGGTAACAGCTACATTATGAAATGGTAGTATATACAATATAACATTTGACATCTCTTATCCTGAGTGATGATTGTGTCTTCCCGGTTGGCAGCGTCAGTGCCCTCAATTTCACCAACCTTCTCTGGTCCTATGACTGCTTCCGCCTGCTCCTCCAAAGGCATCAAGTACTCATGGATTTCTGGATGTCCACCAGTTTGCATTGCAGCCCTCATGTTCTTTACAGCTTTTGTTAAATCCTGAGCTTGAAATGAAATACAGCGCATACCTGTTCTTTCAGCCAGCACCAGCGCAGAAATTGGTGCCTAGTGCCAACGCCAATACCCTTGTACCATGGTGTAAGTGTGTCTGCATTGTTGGCAGGATTGTTCCATTGCAGGAAGGGACACCTTCCTGCACAAAAACAATTGATGGAGGCGTTTTCCTCTTTCTATGTGTGCTGCAGAATGTAGCACACATGGAAAGTGGAAAAAACGAGGAGAAATGAAGTTATTTTTCCTTGTTACACCTTCCCTGGGGAGGTGCACAGTTTTGACGCATTCCCAGGTTTACAGATCCCTGTAAATCTGGGAATGTGTTAAAACCATTGGGTGTTGTGTAGGAAAACCCACTGCAATGCTTTCTTGGTGTAGAGTAAGGCAAGGCAGCACTTTACTCCATACTTATGAGGCAATGCAAAGCCATGCAGGGTGGCTTTGCTTCGCCTCATAGATATGATTGAGAGGACTGGGCCACAACGCAAAGTCATAAAAAGTGACGCTCCGGCGGCGCAGGCCTCTTGTCAATGAGGCCCTCGGTGTCACAGAGCGGCAAGGTGCATTGCACCATGTTAGCTATGATGTTTAGTAAATATGGCATTGGCCCATGTAGAAAACATTTGAGCAATGCAGCACAACTTTTTTTCATGCAACACAACTCCATCTGGCTGTTAGTAAATCTGAGGCGAACAGCTGAAGCATGGCTGTAACAGAGAAACATTGTGTAGAAAGTACTGGCTGGTTTTGTAGGACTCCACTGAGTACTTAGGTGCTGGATTATAATAAACACTTGTGGGTAAAAATAGTTCTTCATTGAGTACATTTTTATTATCGAAGGATGGCCAATATGGAAAACTACATGTAAGATTTGCAGACATACAAAAGACATTTTAAATTTGAATCAGTTTCATTTTTCTAGTAGACCTCAACTTGTTTATATAAAACTATAGATCACTGTGGGCCACAAAAACATATGTTTGTATAAATATTTTTCTCCACTGACTTTGCCTTTTCAAATGTCATTGTGACCAAGAAGGCTGCAAATGTTCTGAATGAGATTTACAATTTTGTTTTGTGAGCTTTTGTGATGTCATAGTGAGCGTGAAGACGAAGGGCATGAATATGGCAGACAATGTCCCATCCTGTAAATTGGAAGAGGAGATCCCAACCTTAGTAATTTATGCATTGAATCCAAGCTTTTTCTCTTTATTCTCTTTTCTTCGTCCCATGATATGCTCTTTTGTGTTCACATCAGGTCTCAGCAGGATGATGTAGCACTTGGGAAAGAATATACAACTCAGCAACCCAAAACTCGACGCCAGGATGGCAAAGATCTCCACTGACACCATGAGTGCACCCCTAGTGCTCAGGTAGGCAGGGACAAAGGAGACCCAGACACTAACAAACACCAGCATGCTGAAGGTGATCATCTTGGCCTCATTGAAAGAGTCCGGAAGCTTCCTAGCCAGAAAGGCCACCACCAGTGTGACAGAGGCAAGGAAGGACATGTACCCCAGCATCAGCCAAAATGCCCAAGTGGACCCTTCATTGCATTCATTTAGGATCCGCTTAATAGAGTACTGGAAATTCAGCTGTTGGGATGGAGGTGAAAGGATCAACCAGCATATGCATATGAGGAGCTGAATCAAGGAACAAGTAGCTGTGATGCAGTACGGCACTTTAAAGCCAAACCACTTCTGAAGCGGACTGTCCGGCTTGGTGGCCCGGAAAGCCATTATCACTGTGACAGTTTTTGCCAAAATACAAGCGACACAGAGTGCGAAAGCAATACCAAATGTCACCTGGCGAAGCAGGCAATTCAGAGAACGTGGCTGCCCAATAAACATTAGTGGGCAGGCAAAGCACAGGACAAGGGCTAGGAGGAGCATGTAGCTGAGGAGCAGGTTGTTGGCCTTTACAATAGGAGTTTGATTGTGTCTGATGAACACCATAACAATACAGAGGGAGAGGAGGCTGCAGAGAAGAGAGACAGTGGTCAGGACTATTCCAAGAGGCTCCTGGTATGAGAGGTACTCAATGGGTTTGGGAATGCAACTGTCCCGTCTGTCACTGGGCATCTGCTCCGCTGGGCAGGGGACGCATTCAGTAGAATCTGAAAATGAGGTCAATAGCATTGTTAATACTTGTGAATAGGACTACAATTTCCATTTAATGTTGGAAAAATATTCTGTAGCACTCAGCAAATAGAGAGATACATAGAGATATTATGCACTAACATAACTTAAGTCAGCTAACTAAAACGTATGCACATATTTCTCTAGAAATAGTTGCATTGTGGTCTGAACAAATCATTGCCATAAGAGATTACTCAATAAAGTAACACCCGCAGGCACCTTTACCCATCCTCAGACCTCATTATAGGTCGAGAGTAAAATTTGCCACAATAACAGCCCAGGAAAATTCTATTGCTGCATGGTAAAGAACTTAATATTTGTGCCCCCACTCCGACTTTCCAATTTGGTAATTCGTAATAACACGGGTTAAAAAAATATTTGACTAGTTGTACTGTATGACACTCCATTTACGCAATGCTTTGGCTGCTCAGTTTTGTCCAGTTATTACCTTAAAGGAATGGCAATAGTCAAACTCTGGGGTTGAATCAGAATTAGTGTAAAACAGTTGATTATGTTTTGAATCAACTCTCAGAATGAGTTCATCAGTATGATACTGTTGACGTGTTCCAAGTCTAAACCAAAACTTGATTTATCAATTTAATATTTCAATCATAAAATAACACATATAATATCTATGAAATACAAAGATAATTTACAGTTAGTGCATATGTATATTTATCAGAATTTCTTTCAATTTCACATAGATCATTAAAGTAAAGATAGAATTAAAAAACTTATAATAAGATAAAATTAAATATCAGTCTCAAAATAAATATACAAAGCGTTATCTGAGATAGACTGCAGTCATTAAGAATGTATAAAGAATGTACCTACCTCATGGCATTTAAAAGGAGTTTTCAATATTTATACCCATAAAAGTGTAGACTGAGACAACCTGATCCCACTCTCTCTTATGGTTTTCTTTTCTTATTTACTCAAAGATGGTGCAGAAAAAACATGAAGTGCATTGTAGTTTGGAAAGACATGTGCAAGGACTTACATTTTTAGGTTAGATCCATTTCTGTGGATAGCTTAACATATAGGGCAGGAGACTCATTTGTTAGTGAATTAACAAGCATCTTTTATAGTCACTCCTCTCCCAATTTAAATAATCTTCCTGATTTTCTGCACATTAAATACATCATTATACATTTACAGACACCTAACTGAGTTTAATATCTTTTATTTCCTCCCTTTTTAGGTCTCGGCTAGACAGCGCATGCACTGTCTCAAAGAGACATGTTGTGTTTACTCTGTGGGCTTCAGCCCACCCACAGGATTCCCATTTGTTCACTTCAATGTCTGTCTTATATTCTTTGTCGCCATTCGTCCCTGGCATGCATGGTCATGCCTTTTCTTGTGTTTAGCCCTTTCCCCAGAGCACGGACCAAGTACTTGTAAACATCAATTGCTCCTGTTTTTCTGACCATCTTAGGGGTTACTTGTTTCTTTCTTTTACAGTACTGTACATAGTGCTCGTGCTTTTACCAGCTCCTTCCCCTCCCTCCCACCTGCCCACATGCCCCGTCCACAGATCACCCCATCACTGCATTTCCCTTTGTGGCTGTTTTTGTTTCCCCCACCTCCTTCTTCCCGTCTCTGCTTGCGCCCTCACACCTTCCGTTGCTTGCCCCATCCACAGATTACCCCCTCCCCCACAACTGCTTTTCCCATTGTTGCTGCTTTTCGTTTCCCAAACTCTTCCCTCCCATCTCTGCTTGCTCCCTCGTTCCTCCCGGTGCTTGCCCCATCCACAGATCACTCCATCACTGCTTTTCCCATCATTGCTGCTTTTTGTTTTACCCACCCACCTCCCTTCTGTCGCTGCTTGCTCCCTCGCACTTCCCAGTGCTTGCCATGTCCACAGATCCCCTCCCTGTCACTACTTTTCCCTTCCCTGCAGCGTTTTGTTTCCCCCGCCTCCTCCTTCCCATCTCTGCTTGCTCCCTCGCACCTCTCTGTGTTTGCCTCATCCACAAATCTTCCCTTCCTCTGACCCCGTCACTGCTTTAAACCGCCATTGTAGTCTGTTTCGTTCTAGTGAGTGGTGGTGTTCTGCCTTTTAATGTCCTGTTAGTGGTAGCTGACATGCTGATTGGAGCATGTGTGCACGGCTGCTATTACTTGGCAAAGTCTCTGTTTATTTTCAGCGTGTGTGGGTACTAGGTGTGCATGTTTATATCATATGTGGTGGTTTGGCAATGTTGTTTATAGCTGGAAAATCAGACAACAAGTGAATCAGGCATGCGTTATCACAGGGCATGTTAGAGCTTCTAAAGTTCCTGTGTCTTCGGCTGTAATTGCATAGCCACATTTCTTCAGTGTGAAATGATTGAACTGTTCCTGTCTCACCTTGTTGCTTCTCATTTCATAGGGTGGGACTCTATTTCTTAAAATTTCTCCCCTCGGAACACTTTCTTACGTTTTCCACATTCACCAGTGAAGTGCTTCCGTGCACTATTGCTGCTTAACTTGAATTCTCTTCAAAGTAGCCAGGCTGATTCTTAATGTCATCAAGGTCTGCCTGCCCCTCAGTGTCCATGGCAAAAGTAGTCCTTTTAATGTGGTTGCCAATGCAATGTATTTTCTCATGTTCACTACTGTAACCTAGACTAACACTGTGATTCTTTCTGGTTTTTGTGTGCCGTTTGTTATAGTGCCAACACCACCTGAAGATACTAGAGCACTTTACATTAGCACCAGTTACTTTTTGTGCAGTTTTATATAGCGTCAACACCACCAGAAGGTATTTGAGCGCTATACATTGGCACCAGTTCCTTTACACAAGGACACATTCATTTTTGTAGGCACTCTGAGATTAAAGGAATTGCCCAGAATCAAGGATCGTAAGCCAACACCAAAACTCAAACCTGGTTTCCCAGCTCCATAGTCGGCAGCTGTGGCCCTTACACCACATCCTCTCCCAAGAGGAAGCCACATCCTCTTCCATCCTCTCCCAAGAGGACGCCACATCCTCTTACTAGCCTCAGCCTCAGTTCCACATTTTGTGTTTACGGCCAAATCACTTAATCTACCCGTGGCAGCCCGCACTTGCTGTTGGTTGCCGGTCCACCTCCTGCATGTCGCTGCTTGCCCCACAGGACTCCATAGCACAGATCCCCTCCTCCCCAACTCTGCTTTTCACATTTTTTTTGGGCAGTTTTATAAAGCGCCAACACCATCCGAATATATTGGAGCGCTTTACATTAGCACCAGTTACTTTACAGAAGGACACATTCATTTTTGTAGGCATGGCGAGATTAAAGGCCTGATTATGATCTTGGTGGATGAGATACTCCATCACAAACATGACGACTATCCTGTCTGCCGTATTACAGTTCCATAGGATATTATGGAATTGTAATATGGCGGATGGGATATCCGTCACATTTTTGATGCTGTATCCCATCTGCCAAGATCTTGATCAAGCCCTAAGTGATTTGCCCAGAATTAAGGATGTTAAGCTGACGCTGAAACTCAAACTCGGTTTCCCAGCTCCATAGTCAGCAGCTTTGGGCCTTACTCCATATCCTTTCCTAAGAGGATGCCACATCATCTCCCTAGCCTTGGCCTCAGTTCCACGTTTTGTGAATATGGGCAAATCACTTAATCTCCCCGTGGCTGCCCGCAGTTGCAGTTGACTGCCCGTCCACCTCCCTCCCGTCTCTGCTTGCCCCCCGCTGAACTCCCTCTGTTGTACCTGGCCTTTTTTTCATGGTTATCCCCAAACGTTTTGCCTGCTTCCTCCTCATTTTTTGAACCTCTTTTTGTTGGTTTAAGGACTCTAGGCCCTTTACCACTGCTAAACAATGCTAAAGTTCATGTGGTCTCCCCCTAAAACATTGTATGATTGGTTTGCATCTGTTTTCCATACCCCCAGGGTCTGTAAATTAAATGCTACTAGTGGGCCTGCTGCACTGATTGTTCCTCCCACAGATGTAAACTTTCAAACCTGTCTGCAGGGCCTGAGAGCACAGTTTACTGCCACTCTGACTTGGCATTTAAAACTACTTGCCAAGCCTTAAACTCCCCTTTTATTACACATAGGTCACCCCCAAGGTAGGCCCTAGTTAGCCCTAAGGGCAGGTTGCTGTTTTAGTAAAAGGTAGGACATGTGCCCTTATTGTATGGCATGTGCTGGTAGTGACAAACAAAGAAAACACAAGGAGATAATGGACGGATCTGGGTTGAATCCATCATCGTACTTTAGCTCACTTCGCCACCCCATTTCAGACCTAGCTATATGCAAGTCAGTCTTGACCCTGTGCCTCATGGAAACAGTCCAGCCTGAACTGTGAAGCCAGGTCTTCCGTGGACCGTAAACAAGCATACTGGGATTGGTTTCGGGGTAACACCCCTCATCAGCCAGGCTAGCTTGAATCGTCCGCGCCAGATTGTCGCCAGGAGTCAGGAAGTATGCCGGTTTCATTACAGATACCGCCTTGAAAAAAGGTACCCCCTATTCCCGGGAAACCTTACTTAAGCTCAGGTTGACACCATTATCCACGCGTGGATGCCCCGCTATAACATGCCCCCTATCATGGCCGACTATAGAAGGCCCGTTTTCATGTATTTTCTGTCAGTTTCAAAACTGCACCCTGAATAGCAATGTTGCACATGAAAGCCCTCCTCCCATAACCCTTTCCAATCACATATGCACCCTACCCCCTTCCCCGGCTCCTAGTGAGGTTTTTATTAAACCCAATTCTGGTTCTAGTACAGGTTGGAAGGGAGTCCTATGTAATGTGAGATCCCTCCCCAAACACGCAACAGAAATTTGGGATCTTTTAAGTTCGGTCTCTCCGGATTTGGGATTTTTGACCGAGACTTGGCTTAAACCCCACTCTACCCCGGCTATCTCCTTAGCACTCCCCACTGATTATAGGTTTCTTAGACTAGACAGACCCTCAAAAACAGGGGGTGGAATTGCTTTAGTTCACAGAGACAGTATTCCAGTCACTGTTCTTGAGCAACGGAGCAATCCTAAAATTGAAATTATGATCTTTCGTATAGATTTTCACCCTCAATTAAGCTGGAAAGGTGCCTTGGTCTATCGACCTCCCGGCCCGCTGGAAGAATTTTCTATCCAGCTGACCGAACTTATTGCCCCTCATGTTATTTCATCTAATGAGTTTCTGTTATTGGGTGATTTTAATGTGCACAGTGAAGTAGAAGACCTCCCAGACACAGCAATGCTTCTTACTGATCTTGCCTCTCTAGGCCTCTCTAAACTCAATGAGGGCCCGACGCATATTGCTGGTCACACTCTAGATACCATTTTCTCTAACAACTCTGGTATCAGATGTGAACCTCCACAACCCCAGACTTGGACAGACCATTCGTCCATAGAATTCACCATCCAGGGGAGGCAGGCTATGGCAAAAAATACTGAGCACCCGCCGGCTGCTCGCAGGCAATGGTATAAGATCTCTCCTGATAGGTTCCAGGCAGCTTTTTCCCCTATCTGGGAAACCTACGACGCTCCTACCAATACTGAGGAGGGATTAGAAATGTTTAATTCAATTACTACTGGGATCCTTGATCTAATTGCGCCGCCCAGACCCGTGCCCAACGCCACTAATCGCTCTCAACCCTGGTTTACCCCGGAGCTGCGTATAGAAAAACGCAAATGTAGAAACTTGGAGAAACGTTGGCGCAGGTCACACAATTTAATAGATAAAGACATTTTTAAGGCTGCTATCTCCTCTTACCACAGTAGCATAAAAGGAGCACGAAAAAAGTTCATAGCCCAGCAACTCAACTTTGCCAAAAATAGACCTAAAGCCTTATTTCAGATACTAAAATCTTTCACCAATCCGAGGGCGTGTGAAAAGCCAGAGATTTCTTCACAATCCTTATGTGACAGTATTGCTCTGCATTTCACTAATAAAATTGATCTAATATACGATAAAATTGCTTCCTCCGAGAATCAACCTATTATTCCTCTTTCTCTTTCTCCTGAGGTTCTCCCAGCATCAGATTCGCAAATGCTAAGCAACTTCCCTCTTATGACTAATGAAACGGTGGCTGATTTACTTCGATCAGTCAAATCGGGCTCCCCATTAGATGTCATCCCTGCAAAAGTAGCCTCCATCCTTGCTAATGTACTTCCCCCTTCTGTTAGTACCATCCTCAATCTCTCCTTGATAGAGGGTTATCTCCCACAAACCTGGAAGTCGGCACAGGTCATTCCAATCCGGAAAATCCTAAGGCCTCTATGACTGACCTGTCCAATCTTCGGCCCATCTCCCTCTTACCTCATATGAGCAAGGTCTTGGAAAAATATATTAACTTACATCTCTCCACCTTTGTCGAAACCAACAATTGCCTTGACCCTTCGCAATCTGGTTTTAGGCCTAATCATAGCACAGAACTGGCCCTACTGGAAGTCACGGATAACATCAGAATGACTCTTGATAGCGGCCAGTCCACCATACTTGTGCTATTGGATCTTTCTGCGGCATTCAACACTATATCTCACCAGATTATGCTCATGAGACTGAGGGCGATCGGACTCCAGGGTTCGGCTCTACAGTGGATGACTAGCTTTCTGTCATCTCGAACTCAGACCATCAACCTGGGCCCATTCCGTTCTAAGACCACGGAACTGACCAAGGGTGTTCCGCAGGGCTCGTGCTTAAGCCCCACGCTTTTTAACATCTATATCGCCCCCTTGGCCCACTTACTCAGGAGTCATGGTTTTCTGCCCATCTCCTACGCGGATGACACTCAGCTTCTCTTCACCTTTGATAAAACCACAACACATGCCCTGTCATCATTCGTCGAAGGTATGACTGCCATATCAGTTTGGATGAGGAGAAATTTCCTCCAATTGAATGCAGGGAAAACCGAGATAATGTTATTTGGAGAAGCCCCTTTACTCTGGTCTCCGGACTGGTGGCCGCCCGCTCTTGGTCCACCCCCTACTCCCAAAACTTCAGTTAAGAACCTGGGTATTCATCTCGATCAGGCTCTTACTCTGAAGGAGCATATCTCCCGAACCGTCAGCAACTGCTTCCATGTGCTGGGCATGCTACGCCGAGTCTTTCCATTTCTGCCGGATTACACACGGAAAACTCTTATTCAGACCATGATTCTGGGCCGCCTTGATTATTGCAATGCTCTTTTGCTTTCCGCAAACGAGTCTTCCCTTAATAGACTCCAGGTGGTCCAGAATACTGCGGCCCGGCTCCTCACGAATTCCACTCCGGGAACCCCTTCTTTGCCGTTGCTCCGTAGACTTCATTGGTTACCAGTCCGAAAGCGGATAAAGTTTAAGACTGGCTGCATAGTCTATAGAGCCATTCATAACAAGGGTCCTTCTTACATCTCGGGCAAACTGAAGGCCTACTCTCCGCACAGGACACTGAGATCCAGCTGTAAATTTCTTTTACAGGTTCCAACGGTTAGGAAAGCTAGACTCGGTGGGAAATCTTTTTCCCTCCTCGCCCCACTATACTGGAATTAGCTCCCCCTACAGCTCAGACAATGCCCGGATTATCTACATTTCAGGAAACTGCTTAAAGCCTCCCTATTTTAATCTGTTTTTACCCGCCCGCAGGTTCGCTTAGCGCAGAGATACCCCTTCGGGAGTGATTCAGGCGCTTTATAAAACTCTTAAATAAATAAATAAATCCAGTGGCAAAGTGAGCAAGGGACCCACGTCTGGGTATACCCTGCCAACTTAGGGCGGACAAAGCAAACACAAGGAGATAATGGACGGAGCGCTGAAACGTTTCGGACACTCACCCCCAGTCACAGATCTGTGTTGAATCCATCATTGTTCTTTAGCTCACTTCAGCACCCCAGTTCAGACCCAGCTATATGCAAATCAGTCTTGACCCTGTTCCTCATGGAAACCCGTCAGCCCGAACTGCCAAGCCAGGTCTTCCCTGGACCAGAAACAAGCATCCTGGGACCGGTTTCGGGGTAACATCCCTCATCAGCCTGGCTAGCTTGAATCCAGTGGCAAAGTGAGCAAGGCACCCACGTCTGGGCATAGCCTGCCAACTTAGGGCGAACAAAGCAAACACAAGGAGATAATGGACGGAGCGCTGAAACTTTTCAGACACTCACCCCCAGTCACAGATCTGTGTTGAATCCATCATTATTCTTTAGCTCACTTCACCACCCCAGTTCAGACCCAGCTATATGCAAATAAGTCTTGACCCTCTGCCTCATGGGAACAGTCCAGCCCGAACTGCCAAGCCAGGTCTTCCGTGGACCAGAAACAAACATCCTGGGACCGGTTTCGAGGTAACACTGCCAAGCCAGGTCTTCTGTGGACCGGAAACAAACATCCTGGGGCCGGTTTTGGGGTAACATCCCTCATCAGCCAGGCTAGCTTGAATCCAGTGGCAAAGTGAGCACCCCAGTTCAGATACAGCTATATGCAGCTCAGTCTTGACCCTGTGCCTCATGGGAACAGTCCAGCCCAAACTGCCAAATCCAGTCTTCCCTGGACCAGAAACAAGCATCCTGGCGCTAGGCGGAGGAGAGGATGAGATGAAGCCATGGGGACCCTATATAAGGGATAGGCAGAGTTCGTCTGGGGCTACAAAGATCCAGGTTTTCAGTGCCTGCCTGAAATGTGTCTCGGTTTTTAACATCCTAAGGTGCGTTGGCAAGAGGTTCCAAGCTTTAGTTCCTAGTGCGGCTACTGTTTTACCTCCCTTTGTTTTGTACTTAAAGTTGGGAGGTTTGAGGAGGTTTGCTGATGATGATCTCAGAGTTCTGGATGTGGTGTAAGGGGTGAATCTGGCTGAGAGATACGTTGGGCCTAGGTTTTGTGCGGCTCTGAAAGTGATTAAGAGAATCTTAAATAGGATTCTCTTGTGCAGTGGGAGCCAGTGGAGGGTTTTAAGTGCTGCGGATGCCGAGGACCTTCGTGGAAGTTTCAGGACTAGACGGGCCGCAGCGTGTTGTACCACCTGTAGTCTTTTCAGTGTTTGTTTGTTGGCTCCTGCCAGGAGGCTGTTGCAGTAATCCAGGCGTGATAGGATCAGTGCCACCGCCACTGTTTTCCTAGCCATTAGGGGAATGAAGACAAAGAATTTTCTTAATGATTTAATGAGGTTAAAGCAGGTCCCCACCACTGTCGGTGCGTGTGGTCGAAAGGAGAGGGCAGTGTCAAATTGTACTCATAGGTTTTTTGCTACCTTAACAGTGGTGGGTGGTGGTGTCGTAGCCTCTGGCCACCAAACATTCGGCTGAAAGGGATTATCTTTCCCCATTAGTAGGATCTCTGTTTTGTCGGTGTTACACCTGAGGTGGTTGTTCCTCATTCAGTGTATGACCTCAGCTAGACAGAGTTTAAAATTGAGTTCAGCGTCAGTGGAATCTTTGTCCAGGGATACAATTAATTGTGTGTCGTCTGCGTAGGACGTTACTTCTATCCCAAATGAAGTTATCAGGGAAATTAGCGGGGTCATGTATATGTTGAACAACAGCGGGCTAAGGGACGAGCCCTGTGGCACTCCAGTTTTGATGGGACGTTCGGTAGAAAGGAACGTTCCGAGGGATACTGATTGCCTGCGATTGGTGAGGAAGGACTCAATCCATGCCAATACGGTATTGGAGATGCCACTGGATTTGAGCCTTGCAAGGAGAATACTATGTGAGATGGTATCAAAAGCGGCCGACAGGTCGAGCAAAATCAGGACTGCCTTCCTGCCTTTGTCCGCTATGATTTTAAGAGTGTCCGATATTTCCAGGAGGGCAGATTCTGTGGAGTGCTTGGGACGGAAGCCGGACTGCCGGGGGTGAAGGACCATGGTAGTTTCGAGGAACTTTGTTACTTCTTTGTGGACTCATATTTCCATGATTTTGCCCAGTATAGGAAGAAGTGATATTGGGCGGAGATTGGAGAGATTGGATGAGTCAAAGTTTTTTTTTTTCTTCAATGGTTTTACTATGGCTAGTTTCCATTCGACTGGAACTGTGCCTGAATTTAGTGAGGAGTTGACTATCTGGTTGACTACTGGGTTAATAATGTCTATAATTTGGTGTAGTATCATTGGGGGGCAGGCATCCAATGGAGAACCTGATTTACAGGCGGCGATTGCAGCCTGTGTCTGCTCCAACGAAGCTGGTTTAAAGGTTTGGAGTGAATGACTGGTGCTGGCTGGATCAGTCTCCAGGTCAGCGACCGGGCTATGTCCGTGAGGCGTTACAAAGTCCTTTTGGATATTATGGATTTTTTCCTCAAAGAAGAGCGAGATCTGGTCGCATAAGCTCTGAGAGAGCGGGATTTCTTTCTGCAATGCTTTGGGATCGGTGAAGGATTTTATAATTGAGAAATGGTTTTTTGGTCTTGTTTGGCCTCAAGAATTTTTTTGGAATAGAACTTTTTTTTTGCTAATTTAATCTGAGAATGATATTGTTTCCTGTACGTTAGGACGGGCCGCCATTTTTCGGTTAGCGCTCTAGTTGCTTGAGCCTTTCCGTTCACGTCAACCCTATAAGAGGGCATGCTGACGCGACCGCGCAGCGCTGACCAAAGCTAAATGTAACTGGGAACGTGTAACGAGCTCAGGGGTGTTTCTTATACTGCTACCTAGACGCACTTTGTTTTTAGGAAGTAAGTTGTTTTCAGACGATTTTAAAAATCACTCAGAAACTTCATGATTTTAGTGGTAATTTAATGCTGCACGATGTATGAATTTGATGTCTAACCTGACCCGCACTTTAATTGCCAACCGCGCCTACGCTGTATCATTGTTTTTACGAACAGCTGCTCCCTGACGGTCCCGCAAGTTAGGACGGGCCGCCATTTTTCGGTTAGCGCTCTAGTTGCTTGAGCCTTTCCATTCACGTCAACCCTATAAGAGGGCATGCTGACGCGAACGCGCAGCGCTGACCAAAGCTAAATGTAACTGGGAACGTGTAACGAGCTCAGGGGTGTTTCTTATACTGCTACCTAGACGCACTTTGTTTTTAGGAAGTAAGTTGTTTTCAGACGATTTTAAAAATCACTCAGAAACTTCATGATTTTAGTGGTAATTCAATGCTGCACGATGTATGAATTTGATGTCTAACCTGACCCGCACTTTAATTGCCAACCGCGCCTACCCTGTATCATTGTTTTTACGAACAGCTGCTCCCTGACGGTCCCGCAAGTTAGGACGGGCCGCCATTTTTCGGTTAGCGCTCTAGTTGCTTGAGCCTTTCCGTTCACGTCAACCCTATAAGAGGGCATGCTGATGCGACCGCGCAGCGCTGACCAAAGCTAAATGTAACTGGGAACGTGTAACGAGCTCAGGGGTGTTTCTTATACTGCTACCTAGACGCACTTTGTTTTTAGGAAGTAAGTTATTTTCAGACGATTTAAAAAATCACTCAGAAACTTCATGATTTTAGTGGTAATTCAATGCTGCACGATGTATGAATTTGATGTCTAACCTGACCCGCACTTTAATTGCCAACCGCGCCTACGCTGTATCATTGTTTTTACGAACAGCTGCTCCCTGACGGTCCTGCAAGTTAGGACGGGCCGCCATTTTTCGGTTAGCGCTCTAGTTGCTTGAGCCTTTCCGTTCACGTCAACCCTATAAGAGGGCATGCTGACGCGACCGCGCAGCGCTGACCAAAGCTAAATGTAACTGGGAACGTGTAACGAGCTCAGGGGTGTTTCTTATACTGCTACCTAGACGCACTTTATTTTTAGGAAGTAAGTTGTTTTCAGACGATTTTAAAAATAACTCAGAAACTTCATGATTTTAGTGGTAATTCAATGCTGCACGATGTATGAATTTGATGTCTAACCTGACCCGCACTTTAATTGCCAACCGCGCCTACGCTGTATCATTGTTTTTACGAACAGCTGCTCCCTGACGGTCCCGCAAGTTAGGACGGGCCGCCATTTTTCGGTTAGCGCTCTAGTTGCTTGAGCCTTTCCGTTCACGTCAACCCTATAAGAGGGCATGCTGACGCGACCGCGCAGCGCTGACCAAAGCTAAATGTAACTGGGAACGTGTAACGAGCTCAGGGGTGTTTCTTATACTGCTACCTTACGCACTTTGTTTTTAGGAAGTAAGTTGTTTTCAGACGATTTTAAAAATCACTCAGAAACTTCATGATTTTAGTGGTAATTCAATGCTGCACGATGTATGAATTTGATGTCTAACCTGACCCGCACTTTAATTGCCAACCGCGCCTATGCTGTATCATTGTTTTTACGAACAGCTGCTCCCTGACGGTCCCGCAAGTTAGGACGGGCCGCCATTTTTCGGTTAGCGCTCTAGTTGCTTGAGCCTTTCCGTTCACGTCAACCCTATAAGAGGGCATGCTGACGCGACCGCGCAGCGCTGACCAAAGCTAAATGTAACTGGGAACGTGTAACGAGCTCAGGGGTGTTTCTTATACTGCTACCTTACGCACTTTGTTTTTAGGAAGTAAGTTGTTTTCAGACGATTTTAAAAATCACTCAGAAACTTCATGATTTTAGTGGTAATTCAATGCTGCACGATGTATGAATTTGATGTCTAACCTGACCCGCACTTTAATTGCCAACCGCGCCTATGCTGTATCATTGTTTTTACGAACAGCTGCTCCCTGACGGTCCCGCAAGTTAGGACGGGCCGCCATTTTTCGGTTTTCGCTCTAGTTGCTTGAGCCTTTCCGTTCACGTCAACCCTATAAGAGGGCATGCTGACGCGACCGCGCAGCGCTGACCAAAGCTAAATGTAACTGGGAACGTGTAACGAGCTCAGGGGTGTTTCTTATACTGCTACCTAGACGCACTTTATTTTTAGGAAGTAAGTTGTTTTCAGACGATTTTAAAAATCACTTAGAAACTTCATGATTTTAGTGGTAATTCAATGCTGCACGATGTATGAATTTGATGTCTAACCTGACCCGCACTTTAATTGCCAACCGCGCCTACGCTGTGTCATTGTTTTTACGAACAGCTGCTCCCTGACGGTCCCGCAAGTTAGGACGGGCCGCCATTTTTCGGTTAGCGCTCTAGTTGCTTGAGCCTTTCCGTTCACGTCAACCCTATAAGAGGGCATGCTGACGCGACCACGCCGCTGGCGCGCCGAAGGCGCGCCAAAGGTAAGCCCGTCTGCGCCCGTCCGCGGCTGGACTGCGCCCTGCGCCAGTCCCCCTGGTCATTCTCCGCTTACTACCTACTCTAAATCAATGTTGTTGAATCTTCGACATAAAGGTGAGCGCAATTTATGTCAGCCCATTTTTCCGAGCACTGACTTCCAGACACAATGTTGTCCCGTGTGTAGATTCACTCTGGGTAACGGTCATCCACATTCTCACCCCTCTAATACTAACAAGGTGGTTCGGTTCAGCACACGTTTCGGTAATAAGCGTACCTTAACTTGTGTTTTACTGAACACTAGATCACTTCCCAAACATAGATACGAACTCGCTGATTTTATTGAACATTACACGCCAGACATACTATTTCTTACAGAGACATGGCTTCACAGTATTTCTGAACCAGATCTAAATGTGGCCATACCTTCCGGCTACGATCTGTTCAGAATTGATAGAGAAGGACAAAGAGGGGGAGGGGTGGCTATTGTTTATCGTTCTTATATCATAGCCACTTTCTCTGACATTCCCCAATAAAAGGAGGAGGCCATTTTATTCACTTTTAAAGCTACCAATACCTCCATTTTTAATGGACTGCTAGTCTACAGACCTCCTGGGCCCAGGAAACCTTTCGTTGAATCCATCACAAAAACTATGGAATCCTGTATGGTACACTCCAATTTCTCTGTGCTAGGTGATTTTAATTTTCATCTAGAATCTACCGAAAGTGCTGAAACAAAGAATTTAATAGATCAACTAAATAGCCTAGGCCTAAAACAAATTGTCACAATGCATACACACATTGGCAATCATACCCTGGATGGCATTTTTACTAATCACGCACAGTTAAACTTTACTAAGACAATACCCCTGCCCTGGACGGATCATTTTGCGGTCTTTTTTGAAGTTCATACTAATGGATCTTCTATCAGAACCCATTGTATAAACAAGACAACGATATCACGCCCTTGGAAGCAAATAAATAGTCAAGACCTTGAAATCGCTTTGCTATCTCAGAACCCCCTTACAGATACCGATCCCGACCAAGCAGCGGCAAATTTCCACCACTGGATTGACCAGGCAATCTCAAGTTTAGCTCCAGAAACTAGTACATCAACAAGTAAAAGACTGGCATCAGCCCCATAGTACAATAATAATGCTAAATGATTTAAAGAAAATTTGCAGAGCCAAAGAACAATACTGGAGGAAGGATTACTCGGAATTAGGCAAAATACAGTATAGTCAGGCTTTATTGAAATATAAAGAAGCAATAATTGCTGCAAAATCTACTTTCTTTACTGAGAAAATAATGGCCTCTAAAAATACACCCAGAGAACTGTTTAAAACAGTCTCTAAATTAGCCACTTTGGGTAACATTAAACCATTCAAATCCACCAGACAGTTCTGCGATAATCTCGCTGAGTTCTTTCATGACAAGGTGGTCAAAGTATATGATGAGTTCTCTAATAACACCAATGGCATCAGAACAGAAGAGCATAACAACAACAGATCAAATAACCAAGCACAATTGCAAGAGTTCAATCCTCTAACACAGGATAGAGTTGAAAAAATAATTATGGCAACCAAGTCAGGTTCCCCACTGGACCCTTGTCCGGCTATGATCTTTCACATGGTCCCCAATACTGTCGCATTTTACTTGACTCCTCTTCTGAACAACATCCTCAATTTAGGATATTTCCCTGTTGGGTGGAAAAAGTCCCTAGTACGACCTATTATAAAAAGGCGACTCTCGACCCTCGGAAGTTGCCAGTTATCGTCCCATTACCTGCTTACAGTTTCCGTCAAATATTTTAGAAAAAGCACTAAATGAGGAATTGCTGTCTTTCATAGAAACTAATGACAAACTTGATCCAGCACAACATGGTTTTAGGCCACGGCATAGTACTGAATCTGCATTGATTGCAGCTACTGAAAATCTACGTGTCGAACTAGATCAGGGAGGGAAGGCCATACTAATTTTGCTCGACTTGTCGGCCGCGTTCGACACGGTGGATCACCTTATACTTCTTCAGCGGTTGGCCAAAATAGGTGTCGCTGGCAAAGCAGCAGATACACTTCGGTCATATCTTACTAACAGAGAACAATCTGTAATACTGGACGAACATAAATCACTCCCTTATGCTATGCCATGCGGGGTACCTCAGGGATCATCACTTTCCCCGACCTTGTTTAACGTATATGTTACCCCATTGGCTAAACTTATACGCTCCCTCGGTTTCTCCGCCATCTGTTATGCGGATGATACACAAATTGTTGTCTCCCTAACATCAAAACCAGAGACGGTGGCTGCATGTTTTAACCTCTGCATGAGCCATATCATTAGCTGAATGCAGGATAACTGCTTGAAACTGAATACCGGGAAGACTGAAGTAGTTACGTTTGGAAGGGAAACCTCTTTCTGGAATTCCACTTGGTGGCCAGGAACAGCAGGGCCATGCCCCCAGCCCGTGAAGAAGGTAAAAAACCTTGGAGTCCTGATTGACGACCATCTATCACTGTCAGACCAGGTTAATAGTATTACCTCCTCGTGTTTCTACACATTAAAAATTCTTCGGAAGATCCTTCCTTTTATTCCTATGCCCCTCAGGAAGACGGTTGTCACTGCCTTGATTCTATCAAAAATCGATTACTGTAACTCGCTCTATCTTGGAGCTAAAAAGACTGTGATACATAAACTGCAGACTCTGCAAAATGCTGCCGCTAGGCTACTACTAAAACGGCCTAAATTCAGTCCTATAAGTCAGGTCATCTGGGAACAGCTGCATTGGCTACCAATTGTGGTGAGAATTCAGTTTAAATCTATGTGTATAGTACATAAGACCCTGTATGGGGCAGGACCTGCCCAGATTAGTCAATACATCAAGCGCTACACCCCACAGAGAAGCCTTCGTTCGGAATCGGCGTCACTGCTTGTAGTGCCGAGAATAAAGACACTGAAGTGGGGTGGCAGAAGCTTCAGATATTTAGCCCCTAGACTATGGAATTCCCTGCCCCTGCATCTTAGAAATCAAAACAATTTGCTACAGTTCAGGAAGGAACTTAAAACCTGGTTATTCCATTTGCACTAAACTGGCTGGTTGCTCTTCCGGTACACCTTCTTTGGGCAGCAAGCGCTAAGACGCCATGGCATACATGCGCTCTATAAAAAAAAAACTATTTCATTTCATTTCATTTTAAAGGCTTTTTGCTCTGTTACATCGTACGCTCTCCTCCACTTACGTTCCTGTTGCTTGCATTGGAGATGTAGCTGAGATAGGGCGGGCGTAAATCAGGGGGCTTTATGGGTTTTGGGTTTCATTTTCTTATTGTGTAGTTCTAGTGGGATTAGTTCATCGCTTATTGTATTCATCCAGGTATGGAAGAGTCGTGAGTCTTCTGGGGTTTTAGCAGTTAGGACAGGGACTCGAGCCTGGGCGGTGGTTGCCAGTTTAGGATTACTGGCTAATTGCGCCCACTTACGTCTTTGTTGTACGGGGTGACTTGTTTCCCCGGACAGTTAATGGTTGGACTCTTAATAACAAAGGGTATGAGTTCATGGTCTGACCATATCTGTGGGCTGGGGTTGTTTACAGATAGCAAGGAGAAGTTGTAGCAGACGCCATCTAATGTATGGCCTGCTTTATGTGTCAGGGCATCTATCAGTTGGTGCAGTATAAGAGATTGTATTATTTTGAGGAAATTATCGACTCCTGGCTCATTACTGCATTACAAGTGGAGATTAAAGTCTCCTAGGAGGGTAAAATTGGCATATCTTAGTAATAGATGGCTTAAGGTTTCTCCTAATGAGTCGAGAAAGATGCTTTTGTGGCCGGGTGGGCGGTAGACCAGGGCTCCTGGGAAGGCAAGGGAGGCATTTATTGTGAGGCAGAAGCCAAGGCTTTCTGCTCCTTTAAGTGTGTCCAGTTCAAAGCTCGTGAGGTGTAATGAGTCACGTAAGATAATGGCCAGCCCCCCTCCTCTGGAATTTTCTCTGTCTTTCCTACTAATTGTATAGTTGGGGGGGGAGTGCTGCTACAATATCTGGATTGCACCAGTCCTTTAGCCAGGTTTCTGTGACAAAGAGCAGGTATAGTTGTTGTTCTATTATCAGGTCCCTAATGTCCTGGGCGTGATTGCAAAGGGAGCGGGCATTGATTAGCCCCCTTTTAATTGTGCCTTGTTGGTTGGTTTGGCTATCTTGGGGTAACATCTCTCATCGGCCTGGCTAGCTTGAATCCAGTGGCAAAGTGAGCAAGGGACCCACGTCTGGGCATAGCCTGCCAACTTAGGGCGAACAAAGCAAACACAAGGAGAAAATGGACGGAGCGCTGAAACGTTTCAGACACTCACCACCAATCACAGATCTGTGTTGAATCCATCATTGTTCTTTAGCTCACTTCGCCACCCCAGTTCAGACCCAGCTATATGCAAATCAGTCTTGACCCTCTGCCTCATGGGAACAGTCCAGCCCGAACTGCCAAGCCAGGTCTTCCGTGGACCAGAAACAAACATCCTGGGACCGGTTTTGGGGTAACACCCCTCATCAGCCAGGCTACCTTGAATCCAGTGGCAAGTGAGCAAGGGACCCACGTCTGGGCATACCATGGCAACTTAGGGCGAACAAAGCAAACACAAGGAGATAATGGACGGAGCGCTGAATCTTTTCAGATACTCACCCCCAGTCACAGATCTGGGTTGAATCCATCATCGTTCTTTAGCTCACCTCTTCACCCCAGTTCAGACCCAGCTATATGGAAATCATTCTTGACCCTGTGCCTCATGGGAACAGTCAGCCCGAAGTGCCAAGCCAGGTCTTCCCTTAACTGGAAGCAAGCATCCTGGGACCGGTTTCGGAGTAACACCCCTCATCAGCCAGGCTAGCTTGAACCCAGTGGCAAGTGAGCAAGAGACCCACGTCTGGGCATACCATGGCAACTTAGGGCGAACAAAGCAAACACAAGGAGATAATGGACGGAGCGCTGAATCTTTTCAGATACTCACCCCCAGTCACAGATCTGGGTTGAATCCATCATCGTTCTTTAGCTCACCTCTTCACCCCAGTTGAGACCCAGCTATATGGAAATCATTCTTGACCCTGTGCCTCATAGGAACAGTCCAGCCCGAACTGCCAAGCCAGGTCTTCCCTGGACCGGAAACAAGCATCCTGGGACCGGTTTCGGGGTAACACCCCTCATCAGCCAGACTAGTTTGAATCCAGTGGCAAAGTGAGCAAGGGACCCACGTCTGGGCATAGCCTGCCAAGTTAGGGCAAACAAAGCAAACACAAGGAGATAATGGACGGAGCGCTGAAACTTTTCAGATACTCACCCCAGTCACAGATCTGGGTTGAATCCATTGTTGTTCTTTAGCTCACTTCGCCACCCCAGTTCAGACCCAGCTATATGCACATCAGACATGGGTCCCGTGCTCTCCATCCCACTGGAGTCAAGCTAGCCTGGCTGATGAGGAGTGAAACCCCGAAACTGGTCATAGGATGCTTGTTTCCAGTCCAGGGAGGACCTGGCCTGGCAGTTCGGGCTGGACTGTTCCTATTGGGTGCAGGGTCAAGTCTGATTTGCATGTGGCTGGGTTCAAACGGGAATGGCATGGGGAGCAAAACAACGATGGATTTAGGCCCAGATCTCTGTACTGGGATGAATTTATGACATTGTTCTGCATTCTGTCCATCAATTGTTCTTTTTGGTACTGACAAACAGCTTATGTTGTTTCTCACTACTTTGAGGCCTACTCTTCTCATAGGCTAGCATTGGGAACTTCCTTATATGTGTTTAAGTAATAATTCCTGATCTGAAAGGAGTAGCGTTGCATGTTTGGTATGTTTAGAATGGTAGTGATAAATCCTGCTTATTGGTGTAGGTGGATTTTATATTACTATTTTAGAAATGGCACTTTACATAGTGGGTATTTCTCTGTCCTTATGACTTTTTTGGGCATATGTATAAGGAAATGGGGCAGCGCGGCACTGCAAAAAGCACTGTGCTGCATAATTTCCAAAAAGCTGCCTAGTTCCAACACAGACACCCTTGCGCCATAGTGCAAGGGTGCCTGTGCTGCAGGGAGGATTGTTTACGTCAGGAAGGTGTCCCTTACTGCACACAAACAATCAATAATGGCGATTTGCTACTTCTGTGTGTGCTGAGAAGTAGCAATCCACCATTATTTAATGATTGTCTTTGTGCAGGAAGGGATACTTTCCTGTGCAAAAACAATCATTAATGGCGTTTTGCTCTTTTTATGTGTGCTGCAGAATGCAGCACACATAGAAAAAGTAAAACGAGGAGAAATAAACGCATTTCTCCTCGTTGCGTCAATCTAACTCCTGCATGGTTACAGATCCTTGTAAATCTGGGGCAGTGTCAAAAAGCAATGAGTGTTGCGGTGGAACCCTGACTGCAACACCCATTGCACACCACTTTCACGCAGATACCTGCATGAAAGGATGTCATATTTACAAAGCGGCATTAAACCATGCAAAGTGGCTTACCACCACTTTGTAAATATGGTGCAGGGCATTGTGCCACCGGAACGTCAAAAAAAGTGATGTTCCGGTGGCACAATCCCCTTGTGCATGTGCCCCTTTGTGCTTTGCAGCCTGACTCCAATCCACATCTAGGCCTGGGTGATAGCTAAACTTTGTGCATACTTTCGAGACAGCCATTACACAGAAAGGGTTGGATGTGACAGGGTTACAACTGCATTCATCTGCATACTGATGGTCTTCCTGGGCTGGGAGAGAGAGGGGCGTTCACACTTTATGTTTGTATAGGCTGTGTCCTGCCCTCACACAAAGGGCTGATTATCCCCCTACTGATGTCTGGAGCCAGGGCTGGGGTTGAAAGGGGGTGTTGGGCACCTCTTGGACAAAGACATTTTGAAGTATAAGTACAGGGGTTCTGCCCCCATAACTTTAGACACTGCATGGACTTGTAATCACACGCTGCTGCCTCAACAGACTGCACATTGCCAGAGGGCTGTTATGCTGCCAAGAGGAACCACCATTGGGACTATTTGCTTTGTTATGCTAACAAGCTTGCCTGCTTGGCTACTCGAGAATCTGTCACTCTGCTCAAGGAAACTAGTGTGCTGGCCTGCTACCTACTTACTTGCTCTTTGTGCCCCCAGCGCTCTTCCAGGGCTCGTGGCTTGCCCTGTCTATTAGCAAACAACATGTGTTGAGGTGCTCCTTGTTCCAAGGAAGTCAGTGCATACCCAGTGCTTCTAGGGCATTGAAAGTAGCGTGTGTGCCCAGCGCCGTAATTACCAAGCAGAAGCTCACCACCAGCACCAGACTTGCCTTCCATGGGGCAGTTACAAGGAAGGCACCGCCCCGCAAGAAGCAGATCATCATTGCATGCAGTGAGGGATCATCTTGCTCGGTACGAGAGAGGTTACTGTCACTGCCCAGATCAAACCGGGAAAAAGGTACTGTGCATTGGACCTCCATGGTCCCCTTCACCGCTTCACGTACTATTGTGGGCAGAGTGGCCCTTATTTCTCTGGTCTTGGAGGAAAGGGCCACGCAGAACCCTTGTTCCATACTTGGGACCCTACCTCCCTATTGGAGCATTCCTATGCTGATTTGAGGCCGCCCGCGCTCCTTCGTGGGCGGCTTGGTCTTCTTTCTTTGTGGTTTGAGCAGCTGCACTGTGTGCTTGTGGGAAGCTGCATTTGGGCATATTAAGAGAGAGGGACCCGGCGAGGTCTCTGGCTGGTCTCTTGAGTTTGTTCCTCTCCGTCTCATATGCTGGGTGACATACCTGGGGCCACTTGTCCTTGGATTCAGCAGTACTGGGCGGATCCTCAACAGAAGCCCCGATCCCCATGGGGGAGTTGTTTGTTTTGGTAACTTGACAAATTACCGTAGAGCATCTGGAAGGTACACAGGCGCCCCTGTGCCCTATTGTTTTGTATTATAACCCTTATGAGATTTTTCCTAGACCTGCATTACCATAAAGTGTCTAATGGGGGGAATGTTGTTCTTAGCACTATCGGGAACCATTACGTCTAATAGGCTAACTCGTAACTTATCCACTGGGTCTATGTTCTTATAGTAACAATTGGTGATTTATGTGTTTTCCCTAACCTAAACTGCTGCATTTCATGCTCTGATGTTATAATGTATGTTGTTTGGATTCTTGCATAGTCAGGATAACGAGTACTCTCTCAGGATTTGCATAGTGTTTAGATTCATGTTGTTTTGGTCTATGTTATGTAAAATATACTATATTTTTATATAATCCTGTGTGGAGTCTCTTTTGTGTTGTATTCATTGTGTCTGTGCAAGTGTGTTATGCAAACGCTTTACACATTGCCTCTGATGATAAGCCTGACTGCTCTGCGGCAAACTACCAGAGGGTGTGCACAGGTTATCTTTGTTGTGTAACTTACTTGCCCTGACTTGAGCGGTGGGTTCTGCATGGCTTAGGTGCATACTCTAGCCAACTAGAAATCCCATTTGTAACACCCTCCTCCACTGACTCTGTTTTCCACATTTCTTTGTGCAGTTTTATGTAGCGCCAACACCACCTGAAGGTATCGGAGTGCTTTACATAAGCACCAGTTACTTTTTTTTGTACAGTTTTATATAGCGCCAACACCACCAGAAGGTATTGGAGCACTTTACATTAGCACCATTTACTTTTTTTTGTGCAGTTTTATATAGCGCCAACTTCACCAGAAGGTATTGGAGCGCTTTACATTAGCACCAGTTACTTTACACAAGGTCCCATTTATTTTTGTAGGCATGGCGAGATTAAGTGATTTGCCCAAAATCAAGGCTGTTATGCCCACATTAAAACTCAAACCCAGTTTACCAGCTCCATGGTTGGCAGCTCTGGCTCTTACGCCACATGCTCTCCCGAAAGTGCACCATATCATCTCCCCAAGCCTCGGCCCCAGTTCCACATTTTGTGATTACGGATAAATCACTTAATCTCCCCGGTTCTAAACACGACAAGCATTAACAAAGCCAGTAGGTTCCGCCTGTGTGAATTGTATTCTTTTTAGGTCTTGGCTAGACAGCACATGTGCTGCTTGGTGAGACAGTGGATGCGCTGTCTCGAAGAGATGTTTTGTGTTCTCTCTGAGGGCTCACAGGCCGCCTGTCTCCTACCATTGGTAAACTTCAGCGTCGCTCTCATTTTCTTTGATACCATTCGTCATGGTATGCGGGTGTCATGCCCTCTTCTTGTATTTAGCACTCCCATGGCGCCTGGGCCAAGTACATGTCTCCTTACACTGCTCCCCGTTTATGCAGCTATTTTTTCTTTGTTTCAAGCACCCCCATAGGAGTTTTGTATTCTCAGGCCGCCTCCGTTGTACACATACACACATACCACTAAAATGCATGCAGGTGTACGTAAACAGATGCATTTCTTAAAAAGTTGTTAAAACATGAACAGCACTTGTTTATTTTATTTTTGCATGATCTGATGGTATTGGAGCGCTCGCTCCATCCTCTGTCTTGCCAGAGCGTGAACACAAGCTGAGGTATTGGAGTGCTTTATGTGCTTACCAGTTACATTCCACAATGATATATTCCTTTTTGTCCCTGATGCTGCTTCAATTATGGTATTTTTCTCCCCCTTCATTGTTGCTTTCTCCCTGCCTCTCCCTTCATTGCTTGCCAATCTCCCTATCCCCTCCTGCTTCCCTTCTTGACCCGTCCTCCCACTACATCCCACGTCGCTGCTACTTTTTTTTTTTTTTGCACGATCCAATGGTATTGGACAGCTTGTCCAGTCTTCCCTCTTGCCATAGTGCCAACATCAACCAATGGTATTGGAGAGTTTTAAGTGCTCACCAGTTACATTACACAATGACACATTCATTGTCGTACAAAGAGGGAAGAGTAAGTGATTTGCCAAAAATCACAAACTGTTCAGCTGACCATGAGATTCAAACCTGATTCACCATTTCCCCTGTCAACAGCACTGGCCGTTACGCCACATCCTCACTTCACTTCAGAGCTCCTCAACTGTTTCTCACTATCACTTCCACATTTGTTCAGCAAGACCCCATCAACACCGAACAAGCATTGGCAAGCCAATAGATCTCGGCAATGCCCGAGCTATTGGCCTTGTCAATGTGAATGTCTTTTAGCCATGTTGTCTAGCAGCTCATCTGTTGTTCAGCATGGCTGAAAGTCACTGAAAAAAGCGCTATGATGCGGCCAACTCAGGCCAAGTCATAGCGCTTTTTTGTGTTTGGAGGAGCAAGACAATAATCTCAACATGAGGGGCGAAGAGACTCGGCGTCAGCTCAACATCCTGTGATTCTGGGCTTTCAGTGACTTTCAGCCATGCTTAGCAGCAGATGTGTTGCTAGACAACATGGCCAAAAGACATTCACATTAACAAGGCCAATAGCTCGGGAATTTCCGAGACCTATTGGGTTTGCCAATGCTTGTTAGACTTGCAAATGCCAGTGAAATGGCATTGTAAACAATTCTGAAGAAGAAAACTTTTCGTCTGTTCAAAAGCATTGATGGCTCTTATGGATTTCACCCAGGGTTTTTTTTTATGCTTGCTTTTTTTGTGTAAAATAGAGAAGTGAGATCTCTGAAATAGGGTTAGCCCAGAATGAAATCCGCAAAGGAGCCTTTCAATATATGTTATGTTATGTTATTAGGATTTATAAAGTGCACGAATACCCGCGGGTGTCTTGGCGCTGCATAACTGTAGTGACCCTGTTGGCAATCTAATTTTGGAACAACCAGGTTTTAAGTCCTTTACTGAAGGAGAGGAGGGAGCTCGCACCTCTTAGCTCATTCGGGAGATTGTTCCAGAGCTTAGTGGTGCTGTAGAGAAAGCTGCGGCCTCCTCATTTTGTGGTCCGCATTCTAGGCACTGTCAGGAGTTTGGCTCCCATGGATCGAAGATGTCTTGTTGGTTCATACCAAGTGAAGAGGTTCTGGAGGAAGACAGGACCTGTGAGGCTCAGTGCCTTATAGGTCTGACACAGAGCCTTGAATTTTATTCGTTGTGCCACTGGCAACCAATGCAACCCGCGAATCTCTTCAGATACGGATTTGCGTCTGGGGAGGTTGAGCAGTAGTCGCGCTGCTGCATTCTGTACACTCTGTAATTTGTTCAGGCAATGCTTCTGTATGTTCATGTACAGCCCATTACAGTAATCTACTTTAGATTGAATCAGGGCTGTGACAACCGTCTTTCGCGTGTCCGCTGGAATGTATGGGAGAATCTTCCTTACTTTCTTGATGAGGAAATGGGCAGCAGAAACCGTGGCATTTGTGTGGTGGGTAAGTGAGAGTTTGTTGTCGAACCACACTCCCAGGTTCTTGGCCTTGACCGCGGGTTCTGGGGGTTCTCCCATTTCAGCCGGCCACCAAAGATTACCCCAGTTCGGTTGCATATTACCGAAGAGCAGGACCTCAGTTTTCTCAGAATTGAGTTTTAAACAGTGTGTGTTCATCCAACGGTTGATGGCACACATACAATTCTGAAATTGCTGAGTAGGGGCGCCTGATTTTTGTAGGCCGTCACCACAATCTGGGTGTCGTCCGCGCAGGACGTAAGGCTGAACCCGAATTCTCGGATCAGCGGGGCCAGCTCGGAAACATAAATGTTGAACAGGGAAGGACTCAAGGAGGAGCCCTGTGGCACTCCACACAGGAGGGTATAGGATGTGGAGTGATACCCATCAACCAAGACAGTTACTTTCCTGTCCTTGAGGAAGGAGGATAGTAGGGCCAGCGCTGTGCCTCGGACTCCCAGACTCTCCGGCCGCCGTTGCAAGAGGGAGTGGTCCACAGTGTCAAAAGCGGCAGATAGATCGAGGAGTACTAATGCAGCCATACCTCCACCATCTATCACCGCTCTGATCTCCTCTGTGGCTTTAATGAGAGCTGTCTCCGTGCTGTGTCCTTGGCGGAAACCAAACTGGGAGTCATCGAGCAGATTGTTTTCTCGGATGAATTGGGTTAGTTGGCTGTTCATCAATTTATCAATTATTTTAGCAGGTAGTGGCAGCCGGGCTATAGGCCGGTAATTGTTGGGATTGGTTGCATCTAGGGTGGGCTTTTTCAACAGTGGAAGAATTGAAGTGTCCTTCCACCTGGAAGGAAAAGTGCCGGAAGTAAACATGGAGTTAAAAATATGAAAGGGATAGATCTTTGTGTGCAGTCTGAACTTATTTTGCTGATTTATAACAATTTAATACCGTATTAACAACTGTCATGTTGATTAACTAGCAGCCATTTTGGATTCCTTTGTTGCACCATTCTAACTGTTATAGACTTCTTGCTTTTGATATGCCCCAGCCTCGCTTTCATATTTGGCAGTCAAGAGAAAGAATATAGAATTAATTTGCTCAACAAGGAAGCTCCCTTTCTATATCTTATTTGCAAATTATTTTTTCACACATCTCATGACAAAGCTAATCACCTGCTTACTCCCATTGTCTAATTTTCAGTTCCTATCACGTTAAGCTTCCTACAGTTGCTTCTATGATGAAAAATGTATGAAAGGTTGGCAAATTTGGTGAGGGGTTAGCAGTACATGTTCATTGCTCATCCGATCTGGGAAGGAAAAGCTCTGCCTCTCAGTGCCAGAATATTGCAATCTTGCTTATTTTTGCAAAATAAAGATATTGTAGACTTCAAGTAGGCCTGGAGCTGCTATTTTCTTTCACAACAGCATAGGTGGTTACCGATGTGGCAGTTCAACATACACCTTAAGAGCCTGTTTTTTTCATTTGCAGCTTTACAGTAGTCCTTTACCCCCTGTGTACTGACCCACTAGACTACCAATGGGACAATTTTGATTTTATAAATGTGTACCATTCAATTTACTGCTTCCCCAAAGTGTATGCTGCAAAAGTACATTCCACAGCATTTACCAAACATGCACATCCAGTTCTCACCAAAGGTTGCAAGTTAAAGATAATGCATCACTATGCAAATGAGTTCAGAACGTGTACGTCGCCAGCAGCTGTATTAATTCTACCAGTTCTTACTTTACTGGGTCTCTCCTCGATATAGTGGTAGACTCCGTTATGTTTCTTAAAAGACGCACACTAGTCCACAAGTTTTAGTAGTTCATCTACAGTTCTGAAAAAAAGAACTGTATTTTTTGCATAAAGTAAAATATGATGGGCTGGCGTTTTTATTCCGGCTTCATGTACCTTAGAATGGGTCACGTTGAAGTGCTTACAGGGTACTGAATTTGATTCAATTAAATCCAAATTTATTGATATAGACCTCAACTGAGGCCAACAATACAATGAAAAATACACAAAAATAACATGATTACATTTTTGCAAAAAGTACGTTATTAGGTCATAAACTAATTATGGCTAAAAGCACTACCTTAATTATAGAAATAAGGATGGGAGGATCTAACGAGGTACGCTATTACAGTACTAGATGGTAAATAAATAAGTTAAAACATCATTTATATGCAAATATATGAAAGCAATTATATCATGTTGAGAGTGCACTTTTGAGTTTTCTATTAGCTCAAATAAGAATTTATGACGTTGCCCTACGAGGGCAGGACACATAAGAAAGATGCTTTCTACATTCTTTACTCCTTCATTGCATAAAAGGGCCTATGATCAGAGGGGATACGCTTCTGTCGGACTAAAACCAACTGAATTGGAAGTTTATCTGACCTTACTAGAAATAGTGTTTTTTTAACCTTATGATCAATTAAAAACGTAAGTATGGTTGCATCCTGTGCTGCACTGCTGTGCGCCAACCATCTTTCGATTTGTCCTCCGATTAATATTTCCTTTCCTGCCTGAGAGGTGATGGGAGTTAACATTACATCAATTAATTTCAATGAAAAGTGTAACCCCTTTGGCTACGCAATAAATTAAGGACCAAAAATCAGTAACTATAGTTAAGAATGTTTATTTGGGACTGCCCAAATCCACCATTCTGAACTTGATTCCCATTTGTCATGTTACCAGCATTGAAATGACATTCCCACTTTCACTACCCGAACTTGCCGCAGACGTGGCAAGGATTCGACTTTTTCAAAGTAGCCACATCAATCCCCATACTCAGATCAATTGGAACACCACGACCACTACCAGAGGTTGAAACCCATATCCACCTTGCATGACAGGAATTCCCTGCTGATACACTCCCTGCATGGGACCACCATTCCCAACAAACTGTTGATTCAGACCTCACTGTGCAGCTTTCATCTGTGCCATCATCAACTTTTCTTTCACTTTCTTTGGTTTAATTTCCAATTCATCACTGCAGTATTTGGCATATAGCAATATCTCATCAATGAGCTTACTCTGCCAACAAATCAAATGTTGTTGAATCATTGAACTAATATCAGGTTTTAACTCATGAACAAACCTATACACAAAATTAGGGGTGGGCTGTGTTAGCGGTGTTGCACTACGCGGAATTGCTCCCAGGTAAACCGTTACTCTCTCTCTTAGTGTGTTTGGGGGGGGAAACCCCTTACATGTGGCTCTGGTGTGGCCAGCAGTGCTCCTTCCAAAGCTTGAGTTGGTTTCAAGTTAACCACCCACCCTTTGTAAGAGGGAAGGTCAGGTGTTCTGCATTAAAAGCAGGAGCATTGGACCAGTGCGCATCACTCGCCAATCGTAGTGTTGTATGGTAGGAGGGTGTAGCCTCTTACCTCCTTCCCAGTACTCCGAAGACGCCCCTTAACAGGTCATGGACACTCATGATGAAAGCAGCACCCCTATGAAACTGAAAAAGGTATGGCTTAAGGTCGCCGGGAACACAGAAACCAACAGTGCGTCAGTTGAGCCTACTAGGACTGTCACGCTGCCGGAAGACAGGCAAAGCCGAACATATGTCGTAAACTGCAAGAAAACGAGAGGTACAGACTGTCGTAAAATCTCACCCTTGCTCGACTAATTATGCCCTTTCATCGTCACTGGGGATCAGTGTTTGAGGCTGAAGTAAGTAAGACAGAGCTGCTGTCTTTGGTGTCAGTGGGACAGGGGAGCAGCGCTACTCGCTTGGGTCACAACCTGTAAGGTTGATTTTTTTGTTTATTAATTGGTGAAGTTTTGGGGAAACATGTTTGAAAATGGTTTTGTACCCATATTTAAAGTCACATCTATGTTGTTTTTAGTGAGAGTGAGGCCAGGTTGTTCTTTTGCCACAGTCGCCCGTTCTTTAGGTACTCCACAGGAGTCACTTTTCTGTGATGCATAGGTGGGGTTGGGAATGTGGTCTATTTCGATTATTTACTTTGGCAAAGTTAAGCAACTGAAGCTCGATCGCCTCGGATGTGTGCGCAGGAAGAAGGGCTTATGTTCAATGTGGCTGCCACCTTGTGGTCATAATCAGTGTAGGTTACAGTACGGCAGAGCACGATTAGCCTTGAGTGTCTGACCCACTATTCTGCTTAAATGCCTGCAACAGTCTCATAATAGGCATGTAGGGCCAGATGTATGACCATCAGGGTTTGCGACTTGCAATTTGCGAGCCACAAAAACCTGATGCACAACAGTGTCTGAGACACTGTTTGCGATTCCCAAATGGGTCGCAAGAGACTTGCTTCACTAATATTGACGATTCAGGTCTCAATTTGCGACCCTTTGGGAATGTCTGGCACTCACAGTGATGGTGGCCTCCTGCGGTCAGCAGACCACCATGTCTGTGACTACTTTTTAAATAAACTTACATATACTTTAGTATCCAGGCCAAAAATGCAACGGGTACTCTGCACTACGTATGGGGAAACCAGAGCTACAATGTCACTGAGTGGGTCTCAAAGGAAAAGGGTGAGCTACCAAAACAACTCTAAAATGACCCTAAAAAAAGGAGCAAAATGTATTACACAAATAATCCGAGCACTCAAGAGTTAAGAATAGTCAAATATTCAATCCAAAAGTTGATAATGTAAAGTTCACTTTAATCCAATTCATCAGTTCGAGCCAAAGGAGGTGTTATCCATAAATCTTCACATGAAATTTCTTGAAAGTTCACACAGCCAATAAGGGTAAATTCCAACTAAAGTAGAATTTACACTGCCAGTATAAGACAGTTCAGCCAACATGTGTTTCGTTGATAGGCATATGATACCTTGACTTTTTCAGGGCTGATGCATGGAGAGAATTAACAAATCACAAATTGTTCCAAAGTAACAGGCCCAATGGTGCCGGGGCGGTAAAACCGGTAGTCATATATGCTGTTGTTATTGCAACAAAGTAGCAGGGCACATTGTGATTTTACAGCCCCAGCACAATTGGGCCTCTTACGTTGGAACAATTTGTGATTTGTTGATTCTCTCCACGCATCAGCCCTGAAGAAGTCGAGGTATCATATGCCAATCGTCAAAACACGTGTTGACTCAACTGTCATATACTGGCGGTGTAAATTCTACTTTGGTTGGAATTTTCCCTTATTGTCTGTGCGAACTTTCCACTGATTTCATGTGAAGATTTATGGATAACACCTCCTTTGGCTCAGAACTGGCAAATTGGATTATAGTGGACTTTACAGTATCAACTTTTGGATTGAATATTTGACTTTTCTCAACTCTTGAGAGCTCGGATTATTTGTATAATGCTTTTTAAATAAAGCAGATTTTTTTTTTAATGCAGCCCGTTTTCCTTAAAGAAAAACAGGATGCTTTTCAAAAATAAAAATGAAAAGTTTTCTTTTCGTTTTTTAGAGGGGGCAGTGGTCCGTGGGACCACTGCCTGCTCTGAAAAAATGTGGTGCCCCATTCACAAAGGGGTAGGGGTCTCTTGGGGACCCCTTCCCGTTTGCGAATGGCTTACCACCAATTTGAAATTGGTAGTAAACTGTGAATGTTTTGCAACTGCATTCACTGGCGCAAACATTTCTACATACCAGTAAGACTCGCTATTAGGAAGGGACGACCTTGGCATGCCTCTTCCTAATAGTGACGCGCAAACCCTATTTTGTGAGTCGGTAATAGGTTACTGATTCACAAAATAGGGTTGTTACATTTGAAAATGCATTTTACAGGTCACAAACCTGATGTGCCATTTGCGACTGGTCAAATGCATCGTTCATCTGGCCTGGACTGTTTCTTTGGACTCTTGGGTTGTTCTGAAAATCTTGACCCAATGAATATCTTTAGGATGTATAATTTTGATTTAAAAAAGGTAATCACCAATGATACTTTTTTAATCACCACCGGTGACGGAGCATGTGATATGGAATGTCTCATCTGCTCCTTCTCGAGTCAATCCACAGCAACTTGGCATTCGACCCACAAATAACCTGAGACCACAATTTCAAATGAGATATTAAAATCATTCCACAGACCTTTTGATATCTTTACAAAACCTATCAACCTGTATGTACCATTCCACCGGGTTCTCTCTCAATTTCGCAAAATCATTTATGAATGACGCAAGGTCAGTCCTGTTCCAGGGTCTATGGACATAATCTCCACCAGTCACTTCTCTCATTGGAAGCATATGTATATCCTCATCCTCTTCCTCAGTTCAAGATGGAGGTAGCTCTAATCTAACCTTCTTCGGTTCCTTTTTCTTTACCCATCTACCTTCCCATCTATCCAACTCACTTCATTTTCGAACACAGGAAATTAATTATTTGATCTGTAACTTCATTCCTGACGGTCTAATGTTAGCGAGAACTCTGTCATTAAAACTGTAACTTCTCTGTAGGGCTTTAGATTTCTGCAAGTCAATTTCATATCTGTGAGCCAATTCAGACAGCCTTTCATGAGCTTGTCCAGCACGCCTAGTAAAGTCTTTACACATAAACACTAGCTCATCCTCCCGATAGACATTTCATTGGGACATATCAAGCGTTCCCAGTATCATTTATTCCAATTCTATTTTCAGCTTAGCCACATCTATTGTTCTTTCCCTCTCTAGAACCTGAGTATCCATTCCACTTTTCCGGGGTTTTTACTACTAGTCGGGTGTCTATACCTTTGAACCAAGGTAAGGAGGGTTTCTACTCAATCATCGAGACAGTTTATGTCATTTAATTAATTAAGGTACACCGTGTATATTAATTCTCTAATTCTACAGTGAAGGCTCTTCAACAATAATGTCAAGTGAAACACTTTGCATTAATGTCATTTGGCCACACAGGGAACATGTGCTAGGTGCACGGTTATGTTAAGCATTGGTGACATGTAAAGGTGGGGCCAAAATTACGCTGCTCCACCTGCTAATGGTGGCTGAAGTGGCGATACCATCATAGCCCTTTTAAGAAGAGCAATGTATTTCATCCACTTTATAATTTGCCTGGGAAATTGCTCTTTTAAGAGTTAACTTTAGATGGTTATAAGGCCTTTTTTTAAATACTCTGAGGGAAGTTTTAGATGTGATAGAGCATGATTACATTTTTGCACAAAGTAATTTGATCCCACTGATTCTGAAAACATTTCAGTTTTTAAAACCCACCTGCAATGATCTGGACTTAGAGTGTGACAAGCAGTAACCCAATTGCATCACAGCATTACGAGACAGAGAAAAAACACTGAATAGGCCAAGCTGTAATGAAAGTGGATGACTGGAGTGGAGTTATTTACAGAGTGAAAAACAATAAAATCTTCCCCTCTATTTTTGGGAGAAATTGACAAAAAAGAAGTGGTATACAATCCCCTCTGTATTCCTGATTTGGAGGAATCTTGGCATTGTAGACCGAAAATAGATAAGTACAATTTCTTTTTCCAGCTGATCTAAAAAACTAATTTATTGCCCCACCATGTGTTAATGCTTTAGAACTTAAGTGTTTCAAATGTAACATTAAACTTAAATCCCGAGAGAAGCGTCTATCAAGATATCAGTAGGTTTTTACCCCTCCAATGTTTCTTTCCCCACATGGAGTTTTCAGCATTCTGAGTTTAAAGATGACTACTTTGCTTATCTGAATGTTGATCTTGAGGTAATATTTGGCTGCAAAAAGATCTAATGCATTTAAGTTTTGCTATAAACCAATAGGTTTTAAATCAAATAAAATTAAATCATCAGTGTACAGCAAGGAGTTACAGCAAAATGAAACAATTTGTTGTGGGAAGTTTTTGACGCTACCAAATGCAAGACAGATAAGTGTAAAGAAACAAGTAATAGGGCAAGTACGGAATCTTGTTTTTATGCCATTATCTGTTTTTAATGTGTGTGACCTGGATTTTTTCAACTGGTTAGTTCCTTATGAAGCATAAACCCTAGTGCAAATATGCATTTACTTCTACTGGAAAGAGACTAGCTTCAGATTACATATGAGATTTGTCAATATACCAAATTGCCTATACACAGGGCCACTGGAAGTATACTGCAAGGGAGGGTCAAATTATGCATCAGCGTTGAGTAAATTATGCCGCAAGAAAAGGCAAACTATGAGGCGTAATGCAACACATTTTATGATAGTAGTATCATTACTTTGTAAATTTCACACTTGGTAACACTGTCTGGGCATTGGTTGCACCTCATTAGTTTCAGTTTAACACTCAAATATAGCAATAAGCAACTGAAAGGTGACCTATCAAGCTTTGCAGAGGGTCCTCCTCTGCGTAGCAATGCGTGTCACTGCACTTTTTGTAACTTTTGAACCGTTGGGCAATTTTTTTTTGTTTTGTTAAAATCTAAAAAGCAGTAGATAGAGGATAATGTTGCAAATGTGGCAAATCTATAATCATGCAAAAAATGTGCGGCCGCACGATCACATAATTACTTTCTTCAATTGATTAAAAATACTTTAACAATTATTGAAAAGTTTCATGGGAATCAGGTAATAAAGTACATATGCATTGATTAATAGTCGCATGCTCCATAACTTTATGATTGATTAATTTACTACGGTGTAGAGTATGTGCACCATTGATCGTAGCCATAAATAACCAAGAACCTACTCTATGTTATGAATGATTGGTCCTAGAAAGCCACTTGAATCTTATCAGTTGTCAATGCAAAAGTGACAATACAGTTACCTCCAAAGGACATTTAAAGATGTCAATATCTGTTTTGATTTTGCCTGAGAGCGCCCCAACAATACCCTTCACCACGTTGCAGAGTGGCTAACACTTAGAAGAGTTGAGGAAAAGATTTGTTCGTTTTCTCCAAATAAGAGAACGATCAACACAATCAAAATCAGTTGAAAATCTATAACTGCAGTAAATAAATAGGTTTTTGTTAGACATATTTGTGAAGGATAATTTGTAACTTTGCTCAATTATTTACTGCTGAAGAATTTGGTTTAAAGCTTGATTGCAGGACCCATTCTTGTAACTTTCTAGGACACTTTCAGCAAAGACCTTCTCCATTGGGTTTTATAAGGCATTCAATCTATAGTTTTGAGGGTCCTTACTAGGCCCCTTTTTGTAGAGGGGGAGCGCTAATATTCCAGTCCAAGATTTTGGAGTGGCACCAGTTTTGTAAAAATAATTGAAAACTGGAGCCTAGACCTTGCCCCACAGAATGCAGTGACGCTTAAAACTTCTTATCACAATCTCGTCTGGTCCTATCACACCAAGGGGCATATTTATCAGCCCCTATCACCAACAAAGCATCACTTTTAGTGACGTTGTGGTGGCGAAAGGAGCTTCGCCTTATTTACAAGGCAGCGTTAAGCGTCTTAACATGGCTTAACGCTGCCTTGTAAATAAGGCACCCTTTCACACTGTACTTAGCGTGAAAGGGGAGGGCAATGGGTGTTGCGGTGGGTGTTCCATCGCAACACCCATTGATTTTGACGCTGCCCCCTATTTACAATGGTAACATAAATAGGAGGCAGCGCCAAAATTAAGACGAGGGAAAACCTGGTCTTAAACAGGCGAAACGCCGTGCTCTGCAACTTCGTTGTAAATATGCCCCCAAGTTTCTTGAAGTGTGAATAAAGTTAGTAATATGTGTGGCTGAAGGGGAAGACATTTTGCAGTCAGGATAATCAAAGTTGAAAGTCCCAGTGACAGACGGCACACCTGGGACTTCTCTGGAATTAGCTCTGTATAAATTAGAGATGTAAACTAACCATTCTCTCTGTGTTATAATAACAGCGGAGGTATTTATACTAGAAGAGTTTAATGATGATCTGCCAGAAAATTCTAGAATTTTTGTTCTTTGCTGCAATGATTAAATCATGCCACAGGAGATGTTCTTGTCTTGTTCTATGTTTATTTCATAACTTTTTACATTGTTTTGTTGTTTGAGTACCCCAGGAGATGGATCTTGAAATCGTTTATGATTCAAACTGTACAATTCCATGGAAAGAAACTTGTCTGTTTCTGTAAAAAACTGAGTTACTGGTTAAGGGGGGTGAACCCCTATTCAAGCAGCAAACACAATCCTTGTCAGGGTGAGGCACAAGTAAACCCCAAATGAACCTGTGCTCAACCCTCTGGTAGCTTGGCGCAGGGTAGTCAGACTTCCCTTAGAGGCAATGTGTGAAGTATTTATGCAGCCCTTCAGACAGTAATAATGTGAAAACCCAACACAAAAACCCCCCACACCAATTAATAAAAATAGATTAATTTTTAATAAATGAATCAAGACCAAAACAACTTAATTCCAATGAGTAGAACCAGAATTGCAATTTTAAAGATTTCAGTGAACATAGCTCCAAAAAGCAAAAAGCTCCAACTGTTATCAGGTCGCCTTAGACCAGGACAAAGTAGTAAGTTCAGACCGACTGCGATTGAGCGCCGGCAGGCGACAGGAACTGACTTTGGGCCGCTAAACACAGTGGGGCAGATTTACGTTCCCTGGCGCATCCCTGCAAATCAGCAGGGATGCGCCAGGGAAGATGCGTGACTCAAGTTTACCCTTGCGCCACCACAGATGCGCCGCATTTACAATGCGGTGCATCATGGCGCAGGATAAACAGATGCGTGACGCATCTGTCGGCGGAAGGGTGGCGCAGTACTGGAGTCGTGTCGCAAGTGCGACGTAACTCCAGTACTGCTCAGGGGTGCCCTATACCTAACATGCTGCGTCACTCCTTACGCCTGCTTGAAGCAGGCATAAGGATTTGACGCAGCAGGAACGTAAAGTGACTCTGTGAAATCTTGTAGATTTCACTGCGTCACTTTTACGGGGCTTCTTGCGCAGGAACGCCCCCTGCGCCGGCACGCCCACATGAAACCTGACGCAGGTTTCATGTGGCGCAGGGCTTTACAACGTGACGCATCTCCCTAGATGCGTCACGTTGTAAATCCCCCACAGCATGGCGCATGATTTGCGCCGCCGCTGCGTCACAAAAGTGACGCAACGGCGGCGCAAAAGTGGCGTAAGGGGCTTGTAAATCTGCCCCAGTACCTTTATCCTGTTTGTGAAGAGGTGTGAAGTCCCACATCGAGGATGCATTATACAGCAGAGGTGATACGTGGTCCAGGCAAGGAGATGTGTTGCACAGTGGCGGTACCAGGGAGCTGTGGTGTGCAAGGCAATGCCCCTGAGTGGAAATGCATCATGCAATGGCAGTTCCAGGGGGCTGTATTGGGCAAGTCGATATTCTTGCATGGAGATACACCACAACACACAGCATCAGTTCAATGGGCTACATTGGGCGAGGTGATGTCCTTGCGTAATGCCGCAGCATTTCCAATGGGCTGCTGTAGGCGATGTGGAATCCTTGCGTAAGGTGAAGTCTGCACAGCAGAGGCGATGTATCAGTTCTGAGTGCAATGCATTAAGCAGCAGAGGCGATGCACCAGTTTTGCGGGAGAAGTGCGGCACTGGGGACGAGATGCGTTGGTTCTGCTGAATCCATAGAGGGGCTGGCAGAGCACCTTCAGGCACACTTCCAATGGTCCAGGACAGGGTGGCTCCACTAGGGAGGGAAGGACTCACAGATGGCAGAGTCCAGGTGCTGGGTTCAATGTTGTTGGAAGCCTGTTCTGTCCCTAAAGCATCTGAATAGGAGTCCGCCCACTAGCCCTTGGAGTCAGTCTGGGTTCCTGGGTTCAGAGATGCAGGTCCAGTCATTCTCATCCAGGCAAGAGGGCAGCCGGTCAGCACAGCAGGGCAGCAGTCCTTCAGAGCAGCAGTCCAACAGAATGGCGGTCCTTTCAGCAGCACAGAAGTCCTTCTTCCTGGCAGAGTGCACAGGTCCAGAGGTGTACTGAAGAGTTGGGGTGCGAGGGCCAGTAATTATACCAACTGCCCACTTTGAAGCTGGAGAAGCTTTTAGAGGTTTCCACCCCCCTGAAGTGTCAGGCATCCCCTTCCTCCCTGTCCTGGACCCAACTTGTCTGGGGTCATAAATGACCATTGTCAAACTCTTTGTGAGAGTGCTCAGGCAGAGCCTTTGTGATGTGCAAGTAGGTGACAGCTCCTCCCCCTCGTTAACTCAGAGTGGCCCATCCTCTCAATACCTATCTTCCCTTTGTTTCACTGTATGGGAGCAATACACAAAGACCAACTGCCAACTACATCTAGTCATTTGACAGGCTGCAGGCAACAAAAAGTTAGGAGAAAAAAATGGCAAGTTTCTAAAAGTAGCATTTTCAGAATTGTGACTACAAATCTGACTTTACCATTAAATAGGACTTTTCCTCACAATTCCGTAGACACCAACCTCAATCTGTCTATCTGCTCCCAATTGGAAGTTACAGCTTATTAAGTGTAATAAGGTAACTCCAATGTTATCCTATGGGAGATGTAGGTATTACAGTAGAGAAAAACTCATTTAGGAGTTTTTCACTACCAGGACATGTAAAACACAAAAGTACATGTTCTACATTATAAATACACTGCACCCTGCCCTCTGGGTAGTTCAGGGCCTACCTTAGGGCTAACATGTGTATTAAAAAGGAATGTTTGGGCCTCGCAAAAGATTTATTTTGCCAGGTCAATATGGCAGTTAAACTTGCACCAACACAGGTTCCAATGACAGTCCTGAGACATGTTTAGAGGGCTACTTACGTGGGTGGCACAATCAGTCTTGCTGGCCCACCATTTAATTCACAGGCCCTACGTGCAGTATCACTTTACTAGTGTTTTAAAAGTAATTTAAGTAGGCCAGTTGTGCATAAGTCAATTCTGCCATGTTTGAGGGAGAGAGCACAAGCACGCCAGCACTGGTTAGCAGTGGTAAAGTGTGCAGAGTCCTCTAGACAGCAAAAACAAAGTCAGCAAAACAGGAGAGTTGAAGGCAGTAAAGTTATGGGAAAACCACATCAAGGATGCTAGGTCTAACTGATTCCTTTCTGTGTGTATGTTTGCTTTTTTTATCCTGTGTCTCTGTTCGGAGGTTAAGGAGGCAGTTGTTAAAAGACTTGGTTCAAAAATGTAATTGATCTCAACATTACAAAAATTTCTATAAGAAGTAAAAAAGCAGGTCGAAAAGCATTTACTGAAGGAGGGCAGAGGGGGTACCAAATTACACAGTGACACAATTTTACAATTTATGTTAATTCTCCCACCAGTTTCTGTGTACTGATCTCATCTACTGCCAGTCCCATTTTAATGTATAGAATGCAGTGATCTATCAGATAAGTTTGAATCACCTGTCCTTCATTTATTAAATTAAATGAAGCATAATTGCAAGAAATGTAGTCTGTTACAGAAGGCACATTGGGACCCTAACTAGTGAGCTTATCATTTACTATTATGTTCTCTATTTCTCTTAGATTGGAGAGCAGTAGAATGTTATCTTTTTCTACTTTAAACTGTTTAGGAAAAGGTGCAGACAAAATTGACCAATCTTCTTCTAGACCTTTGTCTTCATGTTCTTTCAGGTAATAATTTGATATTTCCTCATTACAGTGTCCTAAAAGTATAATCCACTCAACAGGGTTAGTGTGCATATAAGAGGAGATATATTCGAAAACATATAGAAGACTTGCAGTACTGTTGCTACCTGGACGGAAGTATACATTTAATAGTAAAAAAAGTGGGTGTTTAAAACTAAACTTAAAACTCTATGGCCCTTATTATGAGTGGGCCAGTAATTTCGACCTGTGCTTAAACCCCTGTTAACGCACGGGTTGGAATTTCGAGGTGGCTGTATTAAAATTAATTAAAATTAAATACCTCAGCTGTCATTACATTTTGGCAGATTAAATCTGGGAACTGGATAAGGTATTTACCCTACCATGCAGATTTTGTGTGCGTTAAACACCTAAATCCGCATGTTATTCCCCACAAACTTGTGATAGGTGTTATTATAATAACGTTATAATACGATAAGTAATGTGCCCCGTGGTACTATTATTTATCACGTGTGATAAATAACTCATAAACTCGTAATCAGGGACTATGTGTTGTTAACTATAGGGGAAATTAGTTCATAGTTCCAGGCTGCATGAGCAGTCCAAAGGTAAACCTGCTAATTACAACAAAATTATCAAGCAAAAAATGTGAAATACCTCAGGTTTCCTGCAAACAAATAATATCTGCTTTGAAGTTTAATATGAGTTGACGTTTGTCTAAGTTTATATAAGGTACAGCCAAATTCCAAGACCATATTTATAATTTAGATTAAAACCCTGAATACTTGGGACTTGAATGGATGTTAAAATTAATTACTCCAGCAAGCCACGACCACCAATAATTTTATAGGTGGTACTGTGCCTAACTGGGGCTGGACTGGAGAGGCATAGAGTACCGTTCATTGGACCGCAAGTGATGATGAGAGGTCTGTTGCTCCTTAAGGACATTGGGGAATGTGTGGAAAAAGAATGATTTATGTCAGAAACTATTCAAGACATTTTGGACGTGGAAAGATGTTTTCCAGCGAACATCAATACATCTACATTGAAGAAGTCATTAGAATTCAGGATAAAAGAGGGTATCAGCATCGAGTTGAACTCAGTATGAGATTGCAGACAGTCAGTATATTTCTGGAGGAAGACCAGTTTGATATCTGATGATTAAGCCAACTGTAACAGGGAAAATGAATGAAGTAGTGTTAGAATACAATTTCAATTTAGAAAGGCACCACTAGTACCAAAGATACCTACAAATTCAATGATTCAATGACGAGAACATTCAGGTAATCTACTCCTTCATTGAGGATGTTAATGACTTTGCAAAAGACCTATGCCAACAAAGATTAAATGACCTCTTGCAGAAAGCTGCCTTTGCCGAAGTAAAACAGCTTTGGGATGTATTCCTGGAACATCTTCATCATGACAATGGAGATATCTCTGCATTTTGGATGTCGTATGTGGATATTGTTGAAAATGTCTTGCTGGCTCTGCTGCGTGCTGCTCGAGAAGGAAATTGACATTTACATCTTACCGCCAACGGATGCTTTTCATTTCAACTGTCAGATGTTAATACTTTTGGATGAATTCCGGTTAATCAAGCGATAGAGGTAACAATCAACAAAAACCCATAAACTCCAGGTGGTTTGACAAGGTTCAACCTCAAGGAGGGTGCTATGAAAGGATATTATATGATGGCTGAACACAGAAGCACCTTTTTGGGTCAGATAAGGGAAATGGTTCATAACAACAGATCAGATCTTACTCACGCAGACCTACATAAGTCGCAAATTGAAAAATACGAAGATTCTGTTACGAGAGCTGTCTGGTTCAAAGCTGGATAAACCCATTTTAGGCATCTCAAGACATAGTATCCAACATAATGAAGGAGCATGAAATAGGTGAACAGTGCTATATAGACTTCAAACTTGAGCGACTTGAGAATAATCTACCTATTAAGAAGTTTCATGACCCAGTGAAAATGAACATACTAAAAACCTTCACTAACACGTCCAAGAAGAAGGCAGAGAACAGCAATGGCAGGAAAATCATCATGAAAGCAGACAAAGCACCATTTGGTCGAATCATTGTGACAGCACAGAATCGGAACCTCAAAATGGCAGATGTACTCTCTCATGCCTTAAGACTTTTACCATGGGCTTTAGCAACTCCAGATGGTCTGTTGCAAAAGACCAACAAAGATGTTTTAGCAACAGACGCAGAAAAACGTTACCCCTGCTGAGGAAATACCTGTAAATTCTGCAACGCTGATTGATGGTATGGCTCTTGTTCAGAGAGTCAAAGGAAACAGAATCAAACTTTGGTGAGGTGGCTATGTCTGTCTTGTCCATGGCTTTGCAGTAAGAAAATAGGAGTCAAAGAATCGATGTTGCGTTTGATAGGTACAATGAGACATCTATTAAGAACAGCGAAAGGACAATCGGAGGGAAAGAACTCGGGCACCAGTTAAAGAGCATCTAATCTTTCCAGATTGTCAGACAGTTGAGGAAATTCCTACGCCACGTAATTAATCAAACAACTCTCATCGCATTTCTTGTTAATGAATGGAGGAAACCAGAGTATTTTGCAAAACTTGAGAATAAAACACTGTTCGCAAACTGTGAAGATAATGCTACAAAATCACATCTGAAGGGAGCCACAAAGTGCCCGATCTCAACAGTACACACGAAGAAGCAGATGGTCGTTTGTTGCTACATGCTGCACATGATGCTAATGAGGGTTATGAGGCAGTAATGAGAAGCTCAGATGACAACCATGTTCAGTGGTTAATTTGTAAAAAAATAAGTGCCGGTGCTTTCATCAGGAGACAGCTTGCAGCAGCCCATTTCTCCTACTAGCGTTGCCTAAAACAGAACCAACCACAAACATTGAAGTGGGGAAAGGATGTGTCATGATTGCAAGAGGTGCCGACTTCGGAGCTGGGGAACCAGGTTCGAGTCTTGGCATTGGCTCAACATCCCCAATCACTTAATCTCCCAATGCCTATCAAAAATAAGTGTGTTATTAATTGGTGCTCATGAAACTATAACACCGGTGTTGATGATTAAGTGCCGGTGCTGAGCACCGGAAACCACTGGCTCAAATTAAGCACTGCCGATGTGTTTATTATGTGTTTGGGATTCCATGACAGAATCATGACTAAACTGTTTCTGAAATGTGGCACTAAAATACGCATGTGAGTCCTTGACATTGGGAAAATAGCTTCAACTCTTGGTGAAAATGTTTGTCGAGCTATGATAGGTCTCCATACGTTTACTGGATGTGACACTGTTGGAAAGTGGGTTATTAGTAGCGGCAAATATGCATCTGCCACTGGCAATACGGCCACTAACACAGTCTAGGGCTCAGAATAGGTCTCAGAAAATTATACCCTTGCTCAACCCTTGGTAGCTTGGCTGCGAGCAGACAGGCTTAACTTCGGAAACGAGTATGTAAAGCATTTAAAAACACCAATTCAGTAAATAATTAAGCCACAAAACACAATAAAAATCGAACACCCATTTATAAAATTAGGAAATACTTTTATCTTTAAAATGACACCAAAACAAAAAAAGATCCACTGTAGGGGAACCAGAGATATGAATTTTCAAAGATTTAGCACTTTATAGCACATAGAAAGCTATAGTGCCTATTGGGACATCTGGTCGCGCTCGATAGGGACAAAGTCAAAGTTTCAGGCCGACCATGATGGAGCCCTGCATGGATACCCCACGCAGTAGATCTCGGTCAAAGTTTTTACCTTCTAACTTAGAAACTTTTCTGGAGCTTTTCTTTCCAGGGTCCCTCGAAGCTCTCAGATAGTCCGGATTCAGTGAGGGCTCGTCAGATTGCCTTGTGACAAGCTCCCAGTCAAACCTATGGAAGTCAGACCTCCGGAGCTTTCCAGCAGAATGAACCAGAGATCCAGGCCAGCTCGCGGTCGAAGGTGGGCGGCTTGACTCTTGCGGTTTGTCCCGGTCATCTTTTCTACGTTCGGACTTAAAAACCTTTGCTGAGCTTTTTCTCCCGGGGTCCCTTGATGCTCTTCACCAGGCCAGATTCGGTGAGGGTTCACCGGCTTGGGTTTCGACCAGCTCCCGGTCAAACTCTGGAAGTCGGACCTCCGGAGCTTTCTAGAAGGACAAACCTGGAGGGAAGGCCGGCTCGCGGTTGAGGCTCTCCGGCTTGGCTGACCAGATCTAGTCGGTCCACTTATGGAGCTTTTTTTCAAAGTTGCTACAAAGTTCTTCAAACTTCTGGAACTTCTTCCTGGAGTTCCTTTGAGGGTCCCAAAGTGTCCAAAACTTACTCCAAGGGTATTGAAGCTCCAAGATGATCCTTGAAAGTTTTGGACTTCAATTCCCACAATCCACTTTGACAAAACACTTACAAAACCACTGGTAGTACTCCAGACTGGAGATTCTGGGGGGTGATGGTCCAGGTGAGCTCTGTTAACCCATAGCTCGCAGGGAGTCCACTCTTTAGTCCTTTTGAAGCAAGTTAGGTCCACAGGGCTGTAGTTCCAGATTGTGCAGAAGGTGCAGTCAGTCAGAGTGCACGGCCTGATTGGTGCAAATCAAACTTCTCAGCATGGACCCTTCTTCTTCCTCTTGTTTCAAGCAGCAGATCTGAGAGGCACTGCCCCTTTCAGATACTTATTCAGGTTTCTCTGGGGTCACACAGGAGGGCACTCCTGTCCAATGAGGTGTAGGGCATTGGGGTCCTGGCCCATTTCCTCCAACGTGTGGCACAATGGTCTCCCAGAAAGCACTATTTCTCCAAAATTCAATATGGCTGGAGTCTCAGCAGAGAGGCAAGAGCTAGCTAAACCAACCTCCAGGAAGACCCACCTCCATATTCTCCCTCCCCCTGGAATCTGCACATTCCTTCCTTAAGCCTGACATCTGGCTGGGTTCAAAGAGTAGGGGTGTAAATGAAACTGGCTTCTTATGCTTTTCTCCTCCTTCTTTTGAAGATCATGGTTTACGACCCCGCCTGCTGCTCTGGCATTTCTATGCAGCAGAGCCCTCTCCTCCCAGAACGGCTCTTTCACCCCAGGGCTACTTATCACCTCGTCAAAGCAGCCTGGCTAATCCACTGAACTCTAACCAATCAGGACAAATCACTGGAAGGCTGAATTTTGGCTTACAGACAAGAAAGTCTTATAACTTCTTGTCTGTAAATTTTAGGATAAATTCAACAATAACATGTTGTTGGATTTATCAATACAATTCTAGTAAACCCTTGAATGATTTTTTTGTTTCCTGACAAGAGTTATTCATTTATAACTTCTTGCCATGTTAACCTATGTGGCTGAGGATCTGCAATGGGGAAAATGAACTGGGCAATTTCTCCAACAGCACGTCTTATAAAACATCTTTTATAAGGACCCTGCTTATAGCTACAGGACCCCCACCCCTGGAACACATAGGGGAGACTTTAGGGGTTCTGAATATGTAACAAAATTGCAGATCCTCACTCCACAGTGCTCCTAGCACAAAAGTAGATTTTGGGAAGCACTTTACTATTTACAATGTGGGAAGTGAAATGTGCAATTTCACTAAACCCAAGGCATATAAAACCTATGTTATAAGGGTCCTGACGCGCCACCACTGGGACACCTAGGGGAGACCCTGTGGGTACCTAATATGCCAAAATAGTGTAGTTTATTAATTTTTAAGTGCCCCAAAATGGGGGTGCCCAGGGCACAAGGATGACTTTGGAACAGACACAGTAGGCACATTTGTGGGAAAAGGAAAAGTAAGTGCATTCAAAATCCTGTCTGCCGACAGACATACGCAGGAAACATTTTCGCATCTCGGATACAAATGGGATCTCTCTGAAGAGCAAATGGACAAACTGGAGCAATTCTCGTGTTTGCTGTATGTACCAAAATCTCTGGTTCATCACATGAATGACTTGAGATATCACCTATTCTGCACAAAGAAGGGTAAGCTAGACAGTCAAGATCTTCTACCTTGCAGGGACTGTCTGAAGAAACATGCCGAACGTGTGAATTATCAAGCCGCTATAAGCAAGAGATGTCTTCTGAATGATCCTCAGACACCTAGTGCAATTGAGAGAGGGTGAAAGTTGAAAAAACATGAGTGAGCAGAGCAACTGGTAGTGGACTGCATGGAGGGGCAGCCAGCACCTATGTCTGTGTTAGATCTACTAGCTTGCAATTGCATTAGGAACTGCAAACTGCCAACATGTGTCTGCTGTATAAATGACCTCAAGTGCACTGATATGTGCAGGCTTCCCGCCTGTGAAAATCAAACAGATGCAGAGAATGATGACACCTATTCAGAAGAAGAAGATGATGACAAAGAATGTAAATGATAAAATTGTGTTTACGTTCACTCATGACATACATTGCCTATTTAATGTGTAACAAATATTATTATTTTGAATTGTAAGTGAAAATTATGCATTTAGGGCCAGATGTACGATGATTGCATTTTGCGACTCGCAAATTATGTCGCTTTGTGACTCGCAATTTGCGAGTCGCCAAATGCAATGTACAACAGTGTCTCAGACACTGTTTGCGATTCCCAATGGGGTCGCAAATTGCATGCCTCATCAATATTCATGAGGCAAGCGCAATTTGTGACCCCATTGGGAATGGCTAGCACTCCCAGGGATGGTGGGCTGCTGGGGTCAGCAGACCACCATGTCTGGGACTGCTTTTTAAATAATGCAGGTCTTTTTTTTAAATGCAGCCCATTTTACTTAAAGGAAAACAGGATGCATTTAAAAACCAAAAATGAAACTTTTCAGTTTCATTTTTTAAGGGCAGGCAGTGGTACCTACTTGAAGTAGGTGGTAAACTGCGAGTGTTTTGCGACCGCAAATACGGTTGCAAAACAACAGTACATGGCATGATGACTCGCTATTAGGAAGGGACGCCCCTTCCTAATAGCGAGAGTCGCAAATGCTATTTTGCGAGTCAGTGATTCGCAAAATAGCATTTGTACATGCCTGGAACCTGTAGTGCGGTCGCAAACGGGCCGATCTCCTGTTTGCGGCCGCAAAAATGGGTTGTACATCTGGCCCATAATCTATATCAATATATGTGGAATACAATGAAGTTTTATTGTTATCATTTTAAGGACTATATTGTTATTATTACACTAAATAAACATATTTATTTTTTAAATAATATCGAATTTAACAAATCAGATGGAATTAGATTTATTTTTCCACATATTATGATGAATTTGTGTGCTGTTTATCAAAAACATGTAAACTATTTTTTTTATCCGGCTATGGTTGGTAATCTAATAATATCAGACAAAAAGCAAAGAATTATGACTTGCTATCACATATTTTCCATCTCTAGGCATCCATACCTTGCAAAAAATCATGTTAGAACCCATCCCCCCCGAGTGGTACCAATGGCCTAAATTTGGGGTCCTGGCTCATGGCCTATCTGGGGGAAGAGGGGATCTGTGCAACAGGAATTCAGCATGGGCAAGTAGTGACTGGTGGTAGGTTGACGGGCAACCAACAGCAAATGTGGGCTGACACCCAGAGATTAAGTGATTTGCCTACGTTTACCGGGGCCTCGTGAACGGTGAATGGTGTTAATGTAATGCGTTCCAATACCTTTGGGTGGTGTTGGTGCTTAGGCTCGGATTGGAAAGGTGGGCAATCGGACATGGGCCGATTGGCCTGAGGCTGAGGCCAGTTGGTGAGCCATTTTTCTGTTGACGAAGCAGTCCAATCAAGCAGGGCCGTACCCGTCTCCTCTGCAAGTGCACAACGTGAAAGGCTGTTATTACAGCCTTTGCATACATATACTGAGCCTGACCCATGTCAGGCCTGCTATTTGTCAGAAGCAGAATGACAATGGGCTGCTCTTTCTGTCACAGCAGGAGGGGTGCCTCCCACTGGCTCCCTTCAGGTGTGATAGAGGCCTCAAGGAGCTGCTGTTGGGAGGTCATTAGCTCTCCCTTTGCAGAAGACTGGGATAGGGAAGACGACTGGAAAGTTAGGGTGGTGGGGGGCTGGTGAGGCCCAGCGAGTGAGCTCCTCAGGTTATTTGGGTCCCCCTCCATAGAACAGGCTGGAGTGGGGACATTAAATTAGGCTCTGTTGTTCTCCTTTTCCTGCCAGATATCAATTACTGCTCAACTGGGAGAATATGTGCCCTAAACTGACCTTGAAATTGCGAAACCGGGTTCAAATCACGGTTTCAGCTCAACGTCCTCTGATTCTGGGTAAATCACTTAATCTCCCTGTGTCTACAAAAATAATTTAAAAACTGAATTTGATATTGTGTATTGTAATCCGGTGTTCGTGTGAAGATCTCTAATGCCCTTAGGCCAAGTTTGTGCTATAGAAAAATGCAAAAAAAATGAAAATAAGAAACAACACTCATATCCCTCTTCCCTGCCCCTCTCACTGAAAGTCAAACTGCCCACTGAATCTCAGTAGCAGATATTGTGGCATATTCAGTCGCTCACCCGTACACTTTTCTGAATGTCAAACAGCCCTCTGGAGGCTTCTGCGCCCATAGATGTGATGGCATGCCTAATTCAGCAATTTAAGTTGCATACCCTGTGGTAGTTCATGTTCTCCAGAATCTAAACCCCCATATTTTTTTATTTCTACAGCTATCTAGTCGTCTTCTTCCTGCACTTCATTTTGCACAGAGTGCCCATAGCAACAGCACACTCAGTAGCCTCTTGCTCTGGAAAAGAAAATATGGTGGTGTTTTTTGCATTCTTTCACTCTGTGTCTTGTTCTGTGTCTTGTTTGCTGTGCAGTGTCATGCCCCCTTGCCAGCCCATCACTTTCAGGCCATGGTGGGCTTGGGGAGGGTGGGAGCATGCGGGGGCCTCACAGGGGGACCATTCTCACCTAAGCCCCCCTGGAGCAGCAGCAGCCCTGTGCTTTTCTTGAACCCTCACCTGCCAAGTCATCGCCCTGAGGCTATAGTGGGCTGCGGAAGAAGTGAGTGAGAGAAGTGGCCTTGCTTGGGGCCAGGTGTTGGTTGTCACCTCGGTCCCAGTGTCTTTTAGGCCTTGGTGGAGGGGTGGGGGTGTGTTTGCATAGGCTTCACTGTGAGGCCATCTTTCCCAGACAAAAAAACATAGGATATAGTGTTATGGTCAGAGTTGCTGATGTTGGAACTGGGGAAGTAGGTTCGAGTTATGGCATCAGTTCAACATTCTGTGATTCTTGGCAAATCACTTAAACTCCCTACCTAAAATAACAATGAATTTGCTCTTGTGCAATGTAACTGGTGCTCATGTAATTGTGATCCCAATCTGACCCTGTTGGCACTATATAAAACTGCACAAAAATGTAACTGGTGCTAATGTCAAGCACTCCAATACCTTCACATGGTGTTTGCGCTACATAAAACTTCACAAAATAAAAATGTGAAAAGCAGAGTCGGGGGAGGAGGGGATCTGTGCATCGGATTTCAGCAGGGCAAGCAGCGACGGGCGGCAGGTGGATGGGCAACCAACAGCAAATGCGGGCTGCCACGGGATGATTAATTGCTTTGACCATAATCACAAAATGTGGAACTGAGGCCGAGGCTAGGGAGACGATGTGGTGTCCTCTTGGGCGAGAATGTGGTGTAAGGGCCAGAGTTGCCGACTATGGAGCTGGTAAACAGGTTTGAGTTCCGACGTTGGCTTAACATCCTTGTTTCTGGACAAATCAGTAATCTCCCCGTGCCTACAAAAATGAATGTGTCCTTGACTAAAGGAACTGGTGCTAATGTAAAGTGCGCCAATACTTTCAGGTGGTGCAGTCGCCAAACACGCTTATCATAAAGAAAAAGTAGAGCCATAAAAGGAGGAGAAAAAATTCAAAGGGAGTACTTGGCCCAAGCTCCACTGATAAGAAAACATACAAGAGGAGCACAACAGGACATAACAAGCTGCAATCAACAGCAAGCAAGGAAAACAGAGTGACAAGCATACGAACAAATGGAAAGTAAGGGCAGGCTGTGAGCCCCTTTTAAGATTTTCTTTTTTAAATACAAAAGATTTTGCAAGGGCCCTTTCCATACCATAATCTATATTCCTGCCAAATTTCATGTAAATCCATGCAGCCATTTTGTCGCTATGTCTGTTTAAACAAATCTATGGAAAATGCATTGATGGAAAAAAATGTTTTTGCACCCTCCTAACTAATCACCATGAAACTGTGCATTATCAGCCAATGTATTAAAAAGAATAGGTCTGCAAAGTTACGTGGAGATTAATTAAATGGTGGCAAAGTTAGTAGCAGACAAAAATCTGAGGAATTCCTATCCCTCTCTATCATACCTAGAACTACAGAGTGGACACTGCCACTCTGAAGGGGGGGTTGGGGTGGGGGTTGGTGTGTGTGATAACGGATCTGCTATACTTTGCATCCAGGAACATTGTGGAATATTAGTCTAGCTGTGATTCCTTTCATTCTATCGCACTGTGAAACCGGGCATGACTATAGTGCCTTATATAATGAGAAAGTAAGTATACCATAGTAGATATTAAACTTTGTATGCCGCACCAATGCTGATCTTGCTGCAGGGCTTTTAGCCATCATAAACCTTATGTACATGTGAAAACAAAATAGCTGAATCCTGCCACTGATCCTGCTTCATAGTGTGCTATAAGCAATTCAAACAAAAGAGCAACTCAATATTCCCTTGTGAGCTTGGGTATCTAAGTATAGTAAGGTAAACTGCTGACAAGGGAGTCACTCAAAAGAACAGAAATTCGAAAGATATGACACGATTAGAGTGCCCAATCAGTAGCAAAAAAAACTCTTTTGTATCATTTAGAGAGCACTGTGTAGAACAAAATCGGACCATGACTCCTTAGTAAAAAAAACAGACGGCGTGTAAGATGATTAAATCAGAAAAAACATGTATTCATTAAGTGAAAACAATGGGGTGCAATACAAATGATATCCTCATATACATTGACAATGCGTTATCCTAATATAAATACATTGTTCAATGATTCCATTTGTCAATGTATAAGTAACCCACTCTCAAGCAAATCAATGCAAATGTCTGTCTTTTTTTCAAAACAACATTCCATGTAGATGGAGAGAATTGCACCAGAGAGATGGGCTTGTCGTCTACGTTTCAGTCTCAGTTGGTATCAATCCACGAGACCATCCTCGGGACCAGGGAGATTTTATGTGGAGATACATGGATGGCCCCACCGGAACTAATTAAAAATTTGAAAAACAACAATAATATCAAATATTACCAAGAAATATGCCTGTCTGAACCAGGACACTAATACGTTGCCAAGATGTAGTGGGAGGTCATTTGCTTTTAATCTGACCTCACTGCCCCCAGCACTTTTGAAGATCCGCAGCTTTCCCCACCAACCTGTCTACTTCAAGCGGCCTAGATTCTTCGCATGAGATGGAATAATCTTCACCGCTCACTCTGTTCTATATCACCAAGGAGCTTGGCATTTGGGATCACTAGCTTCTCTATGAAGACAGTTTCAGTCTTTTCCCCACCATTCTTAAACAGAAAGACTACAGAACGAGTACCACTGCAAAACAGCAACTAACAGAACCACTTCCTCCATACTGAACATATCCCACATTCCTTTCTGCCTTAGCTCCCTTCAGGGGAGCATTGTACGGGTCTAAATCAACAGCCAAGCAACCTTCAGATATCCATGAAACCGTCACCAACTTCTTTCCAGCATACTTGAGTTCACTGAAACCTGGTTAGGGGATCTTACCTATACTTTTACCAAATGGCGATAATTAACTCCTGCACAACATATTGCATGGGTCAGAAGGATGAGTGGCTATGTCTACCATGAATCAATCCAGGACAAAAAAGATGCTTGTCTTCAAGATATAAGTCATTCAATTACCCACTTGTGAAAAGCATCACTGGACCAAAATCTTAATTTGTATGTGTGGTAGTCTACCATACACCCAAAACCTTTCTATGAGCATCTGCTACTATCCTCTTGGACCTAGCCTGATAACATACTGACCATCTGACATCACTCCCTACTTCTCTTTGACTTTACATCAGGCTGATGAATAATTCAATTCATATCACCAAGGAGGGATTTACAACATGGATAGCTTTAGCTTCTTTCACATTGTTGATCATCTTACCAAAGACCCACCTAAGAAGATCCCTACACACAGCAAACCTTCAGTTTCTTGCCCCAGATTCATGAACAGTATTAATAAAGACTCCCTTCTCTAAACTCTTTTAGACTTCAAACTCCCTCAGGTCTGATAACCATCAGAAATATTTGCAGTATTGGTGAAGGCGGTGACCATTGCCTTTGACTAAGGAGGCACCCTTGATGAAAAACAAGGCCAAATCTGTAAAGTGACTGAAAAATAAATGTATCTCTCAAGAACTCCACTGCCTCAAATGCAAAGGAATAGCACTTGAAAGGGGAGGGAAGAAGTCTCATCTTCCCACTGAACACATACATCATTGTAAGCTGATTAAGACACTTTTTAGAACAAATAAATGCGCTTAGAAACTTCATTCTTGGAAGATATAATACGAATATCTCACAATTAAGTTTGCCAGAAAAAACTAGTTTGCTGGTAACGCAAAGAACACCTACTGGGTAGCTCAATAGAAAGATGCTACTTCCCAAAGAAGGGCCATTTCAGGTCTGAAATGCAACGATAGAACTGTGTATAAATCTTATACAAATGCAAGTTCCCAATCATCTATGAAAACAAAAGGATAGTTTATGAATAAATAATGGAGTTAAAAGTCAATAAAATATTTCAGGAAGGTTAATTCATTACTAAATGGAAAAAAATGGCTTGGTTAGAATAGCACCAATAATGAGGTTGAGTACTCTTATGTGTACAATGATTAGTGAACAGGAAACTCTACACAAGGACCTGCAGTGTGAAAAGAACTTTGCATAATATCTAGACTAGCTGTTCCTAAGCCATAGCACACTATGATAAGGTAAACTGCTGACAAGGGAGTCATTCAAAGAACAGAAATTTGAAAGATATGGCAGGATTAGAATGCCCAATTAGTGGCATCAAAAACTAATTTGTATCATTCAGCTAGCACTGTTTAGCACAAAACTGGACAATGAATCCTTAGTAAAAAAAACAGACAGGCATGTAAGATGATTAAATCGGAAAAACGTGCATTCATAAACCGGGAACAATGATGTCCAATACGAATGATGTCCTCATTCAGACTCTTTTTATGCTTATTGTTGGGGCCTAATGTTTAAGAAAACCACTTTAACTCTCACTAGCCAGCTAGTATTGGGCATCTAAGTGTGGCCATCTAGCGGAATGAATGAATGAAACACAGTTATCATGTTGTAGACATTACTCACACTTAATTGCTTTTTTTTCTGGGCCGGTTGTTGATGGCACTATAATTTTACACAGTATAAACAGCTTTTGATTGAATATTCTCTTATATGAAGAGTTGGGATTTGTCAATCGCCAGAGGTAGAGAGAAAGAGAGAGCGGCGAACTAGAGAAGCAAGATTTTTTTTAAAGTAACACCGACCTTTTGGATCTGATATTTCTTCTTCCGAGCAAGGAACGCAGTCAAAGCAGCAAGGAGCTTCCCCCTGACGGGAAGCCCGTCTGAACCCTATTGGGCAGGGCATACTGCACACAGAGTCAGGGACCTGCCAAAGTAGAATTTCACACAGAGATTAGAATTCAAAAATTCATTTGTTGCCTCCATTTTTCAATTGAAAGACAATAACAATATAGTTTATTATTTTTTCATTTTCTACCAAGTAACTCTCCCATTTGCTGCTGCCCCACCTTGTTAGGGTATACTCTGTTTGGCCATATTTCTCTAGTCCATTAATGTATGCTTCTTCCCACGAAATAGACATTCATTACAGTGAAAACTGCTCAAGTACCACATTGCAATGTTTCTCAAGACGGCTACAATAATCCTATTATAGCTCTTTGCTATTGGTCAGTTTTCCCCCATAGTTCTGATTAGAGTTGTTAACCTTTCTCCTCTTTGATGGTGTTTATGAGTCATATATCTGCATTTGCAGAAGATAATTTTGTCCAAAGGGAAATTATTTTCTTAGGGAAGAGCGTCTGAATACACTCATGGGCGAGGGAGTCTATCATAGTGTCATTTAAGGTAGAAGGCGGGTCACCATATATTAACATATTGCACGTTTCGTAACATACAATAAAAACTCAACCACTTAACCACACAGCCTCACAACATTTAGATTAAGCTGATAATGTTTTATTTTCAGTAATTATGAGCAGTCCCGGAATAATCTCACAGTAATATTGTTTCTAATAATATCAAATGCTTCAACCCAAAACGGAAACAGAATACATGTACGGGTAGTGCGCGGCAACAACACAAAAAGAGCTTTTCGTTTTATTTACTGGTATTTAGTTAAAACTGAACACCAGAGACATATTGTGCTGCTGAAAGCTAGGTTGTTCTCTCAAATATTTCTTTATACTATTTTTTTGGGGGGGAGGCGTGCTACTTAGAAGGTCTACCACTCAAGAGCTCCAATATGCCCAAGCATGCCTTTGACTGCAGAAGTATGCATGTTTACCCAGTGCTTAATTTGTAAAATAATAGGTGCCAGGGTCCTGACCAGGAGGCCACTGCAACTTGCACCACCCATCGCCCTGTCATTGCTGCCAAAACAACTACTAACCATCTCTCTCGCCTGCAAGTGCGACAGTTCAGATTATTCCAGGTCCCCAAAGTTACAGAAATGGCTGGGGAGGCAGGTATTAGTAATTTGTTATGTATATTGTATTCATAAACAAACGTTGTTCTGCTCATCTCTAAATTAGATGAGCAGCGCCACCATGTGGCAGACTGCCATAAAGGCAGTGTTGACAATTAAGTGCCGGTGCTGAGCACCGGAAACCATCGGTTCAAATTGAGCACTGTGTCCAACTGTCAGAGACAGCCTTCAAGAGCATGCTTCACACGCCATTACCAGCTTAGAACCAGCACAAATACTCAGCTTCTTGGTTCTGAAGTTAGTCCAAGACCTTGTCAAATGAGAGGAAGAGGGCAGAAATGTAGAGAGCGTTTCTGAAAGATCTCTCAACTTTATTAAATCAATCAATGTTGGAAATAATCTAAGCACCTTTACCATAATATAATATCTGTAAAAAGAGTACCTGCTCTTGACCTACTTAAGATCAGGACGTTTGGTTTTTTAAACCAATTGGCCAATTCTAGCGCCTCAAAGTCTGGAGAGTGGCTCTAGTAAAGGTTGTAACCCTATTGCAGTTTGATCACACAGAATGGTGCTAACAGGATACAGGTAGACTGGGATGCGTTCAGAACTGAACTTGTTGAATAGGAATCCTAGAGCAGCAGCCAGAGTCAGGAACACACAGATTCATTGGTAGTGCTGGAAGAACACCTCTGTTTAACTCCACCTCAAGTCCAATACTGCAGTTTGTTGCTTCTGAAAATGCTCTGGTCTCCAACCATAAAGCAATAATTAATCCAAGGAGATTGTATATCCTATGTAGCTTCATCCCTAAGAGCCTTCTCTCAAATTTGTCAAAAGCTCTGCCAAAGTTCATAGATGTACAATGAAGTACCTTAGCACCCTAAATAAGAGACTTAATGGGCAATGAAACTGAGGCTTCAACATTGTGCATTATGGATACATGCTTGTTAAACCCCATTGGAATAAAGTATTCCACAGGTATTTCAGGTTCAGTTTCGTGGTGCCCCAACATGCCCTTACCAAAGAGTTTCGCTAATAGACTCTTCATTGCTGACAAATGTGATTTGACAGGGTTTTGCCAGCACCAATTTCTAAATATACTGAACAGAAGCAAAAGGAGAATCATCCACCAATATTGATATGTCTCGAGAGCTCTGATGAGGAGGTCATCTTGGGTATTGGCTTTAGAAAAATTTCATCTTTCATTAAGCCACAAATTACTAATAACTTCCACGTGAACCACACTTCCCATAGAGTCGCCTTAAAAGGTGGACCAATAACTTCCCTTTCTATTTACTTTGGAACTCCTACCCATTTCCCCCCTTGATGCTAGAGTTCCAAATCTGACAGTGTCTCCATATTACATATTTTGATGCATACATATACATTACATATTGTAATTATACTTTTTAGCTTTAATCTGCATCCTATATCTTTGTCTTAATTTTCTTTGTTTGTTTATTCATAGAAAAGCTGGCCTGCCATATCGCTGAAAGAGCCATGTTTGCTCACATGTAGTGGACGTCTTTCCTTCCTTTGAGTATGAACAAACCAATGACTGAATTATCAGCAAGGGGCTAGTGCACCAGTCTTTAGAAATAACGTATATCAAGAGGGAATGAACTAACGGAGAGGGGTCTTTAGTGTAGTTTAACATTAACAACATAGTAAATTTTTCGGTCTTCTGGTTTAAACATTATCTTTTACTGTTCGAACAATCACAGCCAGTTTCAACTCATCCATTTGATTGTCACCTTGTTGGATGGGAATGTCCTCTGCATGGTGAAATAGGCGTACACACCTGTCCTAAGAGACCTAGCTTCATGTTATCTGGTATCCTGACTGTGTTTTGGCCCAGCACATACAACAGTCTTGTGTGGGCACTGACACACAGACTATTTGGGTTTTGTGGTCAGGAAGGACACACCAAATGTGCCCTAAGGTAGACACAAGACTACCATCTATGCCCTGGGTCACAAATAATAAGCGTAGCTTAGGTGGTAGCAGAATATTGCTTTTGAAATTCCTATAGCTGAACAGACATTTTTTCATGTTTATTTGAGTGTGGTGCTGACTGGTTCTAATCAGCTAAAGCAAAAAGAACAAATGATGGACGGAATGCTGAACGATGCAAACCTTCACCCCCAGTCACAAAGATCTGGGTTTAATCCATCGTTGTTTTGCTCACCACACCACCCCAGTTTGGACCCAGCCATATGCAAATCAGTCTCGACTCTGCACCTCATGGGGACAGTCCAGCCCGCACTGCCAAGCCAGGCCCTCCCTGGACCGTAAACAAGCATCCTGGGAGCGGTTTCAGAGTATCACCCCTCATCAGCCAGGCTAGCTTGAATCCAGTGGCGCATTGAGCATGGGACCCACATCTGGGCATACCCTTCCCACTTAGCGGGACAAAAGCAAAAAGAACAAATGATGGACGGAATGCTGAACAATGCAAACTTTCACCCTGTCCCGGGATGCTTGGTTCCAGTCCAGGGAGGACCTGGCCTGGAAGTTTGGGCTGGACTGTTCCCATGGGGAGCAGGGGGAAGACTATTTTGCATATGGCTGGGTCCAATCTGGGATGGCATGGTGAGCAAAAGAACAATGGATTTAACACAGATCTCTTAACTTGGGCTGAGTATTTGAAAGTTTTCAACTCTCTGTCCATCATCTTGTTGTGTTTGCTATGTTCACCCTAAGTGGCCAAGGGTATGCCCAGACATGGGTCCCTTGATTGCCGTGCCACTGGATTCAAGCTACCCTGGCCGATGAGTAGTGATACCCCAAAACCGGTCCCAGGATGCTTGCTTCTGGTCCAGGGAGGACCTGGCCTGGAAGTTCGAGCAGGACTATTCTCATGGGAGCAGGGTCAAGACTGATTTGCATATGGCTGGGTCCAAACTGGGGTGGCATGGTGAGCAAAGAACAATGGATTTAACCCAGATCTCTTGACTGGGGTTGAGTGCTTGAAAAGTTTCAGCACTCCATCCATCATCTTGTGTTTGCTCTAATCGAGTAAAGGCCTGCTTCAATGTAATGCCCCAAAACTGCATTGACATTCTGGGTGATTGCATGTTGTGTGAATGGTGTTGATAGCAGGACTCCATGTAGATGGCGTGAATGTTCAGAATGTCGAACACCGAAGAAACTCCATGAGAGGTCTGGTGAGAGGTACAGTGAGAGGCCGGGTGAGCGAGCATGCGGAGGAAAGCATCAGGCAGGGAGCAGTAGGAACCACTCTGCCCTGCTCCACATAGACATTGTACAGATTTCACCCCCCCTCCCTTGCCCTCTCCCTCTCCCGCTCAGCAGCATGTAGCACGGGGGTTGACCAGACACACCCAGCCTGCTCACAACGCCTCTCCTCCAGACACCTGGACTTCTGCTGCTGCTTGGCCGATGAGGACACTTGAGGTCCCAAGAGGAAAGCGAGGGTGGGGGTGCGTGGGACGGCCACCTCACAGTAACTACTGAGTGGGTTTTAGAACGCCCGCTCTAGAGACAAACCCGGGCTACTGGCCTTCCACCATTGGCCCTACCGGTTCAGCAGGAGCCGGCCACTTCAACAGCTTCATCCACCTGCAAGCTTGTCAGCTCGGGCCAGCCCGCTCAGCCCAGCCCACCGAGACCTGCCAGGGACCAGCAGCCAGAGAGGCCAGAGAGGTGAGAGCAGTGAGGCCAGAGAGGTGAAGCGAGGTCAGCAAGAGCGCAGCACTAGGGGCAGAGGGGGGACCCACTACAGCAGAGGCAGCCTGGCTGGGTCCAAGTGTGGCTTGCAAGCGCGTTAGGTCATCCCGCTCGCACCCACACTCATGCACCTACCGGAAAAAAACATAGAACCACAGAACGGTCAGAAAGCACCAAAGAAGTTTCAGCTCCCAGCAGTTACTAGCCATTCGACGCAACATTGCAGTATCATAATATCGTTGCTACATTGCCAGCATGTCCCGATACAACATTGGGCACGACCCCGACGAGGCAGCTCCCTCCCCCCCTCATCATCATTTCCATACCAGACTACATCAGGCCTATATCGACCTAAGAAAGCTCTAGGGGGCCATACAGCCTCAGCAGCCGATATAAATCACACAATCAAATAGCACAGGTCACCAGGTGAAAGATGAGAAGAGAAATCACGTTTGGTTAGAGACTGAGACTGCCTAATCAGAGACTGCTTACACTGTCTACAGAGAGTTCAGGGACACCTGGCAGAGGCACACTTTGAGAAAGATATTAATCATTAAACATTAAACAACATGTGCCGAAGCATCTTCCAAGCAATCCACTAGTCATTCAATAAAACTTAGCAGCCCAGATACCTTTTAACTAACAAAGGTAATCAGGTAACTGGATTACGACAACAGTGTAGGGGCCTGACATAGGGCACCTACTGTCCCAGAGGAGAACAAAAGGCCCAAGCAAGATACCTAATCCATTGTTACTTGGGTAGAAATTGTCCCACAGACTCTTCCTTCAGCCATGCACCAGTGCAATGGCAAAACGGAGGGGTCTAAAGACAAGCACCCGATTAGCTGATGCAGTTCCAGCATTTTTGAGAGGGCTGCCCACGACTATAAGAACTCAGACCAAAAGTGAAACTAACATAGTTGAGGACTCACTTGGGCAGAATGCAAAAATTCTGCACACCAAGAAAAAATAAGTAACAACCAAGATAGTAGTAATGTATCAACTCAATCACCAGAAATAAACATGTCCGAGTCCACTCAACAAAGGAAAACAAATAAAAGTGCAGCCAAATCAATTGAGTTCTTTTTCAAGAAAAAAACTATCTCAAGACTACAGCCTAGAGCTAGAACTTGTGGGCAACTTAAATATGCAAGCGCCCGTGAAGTGCATATCTGCGCCCCCTCCTAGTCCATGTCGCAGATGCATTTCCTCCTGCCCCCAGCTGAGGGGGGACAACTCGATCATTGAACTGCCATCAGCTTACTAACGGAATCAGAACCTAAAACAAAGGCCGTGGCTCAATCCCCTGCAACAAACCAAAAAAGGGGAGCCAGCACCATCAATACTAGCAGGCCTTGAGGATCCATTGTACCTCCAGCACAGCTTGAGCAGCTTGCTGCCCCCACTGCTTCATTCACTACATTAGAAAGGTGCATAAGTACAACCCCAGGGAACAGAAGGCCAACGTACCTTCACTCAGCAACATAGAGGACACTCCGGACGAAGGCGGAAACATGTCAGAGTCTACTGGAATCCCTGACTTAAACTTCGTGAGCTACTGTACACAGGTGAGCACTGATAGAATGTGCTATACCTGCAGAAGAAGCGACAAAGTAACTCCACAGCAAAAAGAACAAAAAACATCACAGAACTACCGCCAAACAGGGAGCCTGAATGGTTGCAGTAAATCAGTCCAGTTTGCATCCAAACCAAACATCGAGCAGGGAAACTTACTGGGATCAATAAACCCAACCCTGATGGCGACAATTAATGCCTTGACCTGGCAGTCTGATAAATTAGAACGACAACTGGATTTGATTCACGCCTTAGCCACGTCCATCTAGAAGATGGGGAGCAAACTTGATGCTCTGAAACAAAGGGAGCAAAGCGCCTATACAGCTGAAAGGGGAAAATCAACATGCACACGCTACCCAATAGTTGAAAAGCTATGAACTGTACCGGAGGTCCTAACCTCAATGATCACGTATTGGAAGCTTGCCCTTGAATGCCCAGTAAAAGTAATCACTCAACCGGGATATTCAAAATTGCCTTATTCCGCAAGCACGCCCCTGGACATAGTGCATGATTTACCAACAGCTCAGGGAGAACCTGTGTTTGGAAACACCAGCAATCGGCTTGGTCATGACTGCCTGTGGAATCATCTGTCAATGCCCTTCCTATCCCTTGGGTGGGCACTCCCAGGGCAGACTGAAAAGACCAAGAACCGGCAACAAATGAAAATATTCCATTATGTTGCATAACGTCTGATCAGATAAATGAAGGTGAAGCAAATGGTGAGAACAATCAATGGACTAGAATACTCTCTAAAAGATCAAAAAAGAGACTAAAAAAAAGACTAAAAACAAAGTAGTGAAACAATTGTTGGAAACCTCATGCAATAGTGAGCACCACAGTTTTGAAAACACAACAGACTGCAACCCAGCCAGTGTGTACCCAATATTCAAGGGAAAGGCGGTACTTGAGAAAAAGAGCAACAGCTCACACCCAGATTGTCTAGTCAGCCCGCATTAGAGGTCCCCACAAGTTCACCGCTACCCAGGACGCACCTCAATTTAACACTCTTCCCTAAGCCCAGCTCAAGGTCATACAATCCACAAACCTATATCTCAGACAAGGTTTCAAAAGCCATCCAACAATTACAATGGTGCCGCAAAAATCACAGAAACCAGTCAATGTGACAATCTTAAATAGCAGCCTCAACCGGCTTAAGCATGAAAAACTCCCAGATGAAGACACTAGGGGCAATTTTACCATCAATAAGATCATAAACAACCCCACGCAGACAAAACCGATCCTCACCCCGCAATATTTATCAGAGGGTCAACATGACATCTTAAATAGTTGAAATATGCTGCGTGTTTTTAAAAATATTTCAAACCTAGCAAGCACAACCACGGAAGACATCCTGAGGGTAGAATTCAAAATCCTGGCAAACAGCAAGCAAGGAAGAGAATCAACCCTACTAATGCAAAAAAACCTCACTGGCAGCAGAAATCTTGACTAGTAAATCAACCTTTGAGGAGTGGGGTGTTGAGATTATGAAACTACAGGTACCTAAGTACCCTCACGTAGTGAAGGAACGGAGAGCGTCACTAAGGACACAAGACCGCCCCCATAGCATCCTAAGAGGGGCCAGACATTCACAACTAAACTTTCCCTATAACAAGCTGTGAATCTCATAATCCTACTCTAGCAGAACGGGCCCAACCAGGAGAATTGCTTTGGAGCCCAAGGAGAAAAAACAAGAAAATGACTAGGACTGGCTGGCATTCACCCTCTCAAGCGACACCCCAAATTACTCATAGTACGCGCAAATATCTACCTCAGAAAGGCCCAGAAAGAATGAAAAACATAAACAAAGTATCATGGAATGTTGCAGGTCTATCAAAACCACTTAAATCTTCATCTGCAAACTCATTCATAAAGAATGAAATCTGCTCTGTTTTCATGAGACTTGGTTAACAAGCCCCACAACAATTCCCAAATTCCATAAAATACACCAAGCTGCAATAAAAACAAAAATCTTTGGGAGGCCTTCAGGTGGTTTTTCAATACATGCAAGCATGGGCTTAGAACTGATATTAAAAAAGATTAAGGTACATGATGAAATGATTCACGTAGTCACTTTGTAAGGCCTGTATATAAATGACCAGCAGACTAAGATACTGTTGGCCAATATTTATTTGAACAGTTTTGGCCCAGGACAAGCAGACAAACTGATTCAATTATGCCAATCCCTAGAATCCGCGCTTTGCGAACATACCAACCATGAAGTTATAATTTGTGGGGACTTCAACCTCTGCCATCTGGGATGGCCATAAAGGACTCCACTTCAGAATACTGCGGCCCTAATCCACTTAACTCTGTTCTTAAAAACTACAGCCTCAAGTCCACCCAGCACACCCTGGAAGATAATTCCGAAGCCTCAAAATTCCAAAAAACCTTCTAGGGAATAAGCACCCTGGACTATGTGTTCGCCACTGACAAAGTTTTATAGTCCTTCGAGACCTTTGAAAATCCAACCCGCTATGACAACAACTATCTTCTCTACCATTAAATCTAGTAACAGCATATAAAAGGATCAGAGAGTAGTGGGAAAATCGACTGGAGACCAATGCCAGCAGCTGATGTGCAGAGTAAAATGGGGCCCAGTTTGTGTGCAGAAACTTACATCATGGACATTAACTAGAGACCCATACCTTAAAAAGCAAAATGGCACATCCCTACTTGATAACTGGGGCATAATTATCGATTAAATTCACCAAGCGTAAGGTCACACCTCAGCACCTCTTTGGACATCCACAAAGCCACTATCTAAAAAAAGGTCATATAAAAACAACACAAGAAGCTAGTCTGGGCGGCAAAACATAAGCAAGCGGACATAGAGTGGCTACAAGTATATACCCTAATGGGCAAATGAAATCAAGCAAACCTTAGGAGATACATCAGAGATAAAACATGCTCAGAATCATCTAAAGTAAATATCACTGATGAACACCAGTGGACAGTACATGTAAAAAATCTATAGTTAAAACGGTAAGCAACAACGATTCTTGCATGCCAGCTGCTGTTACAGAAACCCAAAACCCAGAGGTGGCACTAACCGTTGATGGAATGTCTACGGGGCATATTAGCAACGCTTTGCGATAACTATCGCAAAGCGTGCTTAGCGCTCATTTACCTAACACCGGCTATCGCAGGTTTTTATCGCGGAGATATCGCGTTATTAGCAACGCTTATCTCCAAGGCGATAAAGATTCCTGCGATAGCGGGGAAATCGCCGTTTTGCATAGAACATCGCTGGTTTTCCAGCGATGTCCCCTGCAAAACGGCGATAACCTTGCTGATACGACCCTGTGGTCGTATCAGCAGAATCCACCCCCTATGTTAGGGATGGCTAAGTCAGGATTTTAGCAGACGTTAGATTTTGGCGAAAACGGCTGTTTTCGCCAAAATCTAACCTCTGCTAAAATCATGTGGGCTGCCTTGTAAATATCGCGATGTGAACATCAGCGATATTTGCAACGTAGTCCATCCGGGTACGCCTAGTAACGCCCACTTTGCATCTCATTGGAGATGCAAAGGGAGGCGTTGGGAAAAAGGGTGCTAACATGCGATTGTGCATGTTAGCACCCTCTTGTTGATAGGGCGATAGTTTTATCTCCGTTTTTCTGGCTTTTAAAGCTGAAAAATGGAGATAAAGCCCTTGCTGATATGCCCCTACATTTTTAAGGACAATAAGACCTTCCGGAGCCCCAGGCCCCATTGGTATCTGTGCTCAAGTCTTCAAAGATGATACTGACCTGTGAACAGCAATGCTATTTCCACTATATCAATAATGCTTATCTACCCAGCAAGTTCAGGAGGGCTGGATGGGCTCAATTCTGCATCCTATATTCAAGAAGGACGACAGGCAGGATCCAGCAAACTATCACCATATTGCCCTCCTGGACATTGAAGCTAAGGCATACGCCTCCATCCTCTTGAAAGAGCTATAGCACTGGGCTGAGGCAAATTTGATAATCCTGTGCTGCCAAACCAGTTTCAGGGCAACCTCCTCAACCTTGAACAATAAAGTGGCACTTTCCTACTTAATCCCCAGGCCACCAGCCAGAAACAGCTCCCCCTCTATGCGTGCTCTGTCAATTATTCTGTTGCGTTCTACTCTGTATATCAGAACAACTTGTGGAGGAAACTTAGAGGGTGGGGCATCCCAAATAATTTGCTGCAGTCAACCATATCATTGTATACCTCGGATAATGGCTTAAAGCAAGGATGCATGCTTGCACCCTTACTATTCAATCTTTACACTGCTGTCATGGGCTCAGCACTGAAACAGGCGAACTTAATCCTGCCAAAAAGTTGAGCTAACAAAGTCACGATATTACAATATGTAGACGACATTGTCCTTGTGGACCACTCCAGAATAGGGATTCAGAAAGCACTTAATATCCATTACAAATACAAGTTAGCCAATAAAATGGCGGCGAGCGGCACAAAGACTAAAGTAGTCACCTTCAGCAGGCCACATAAGAAAATGAATCTTGCTTTGAGCCTGGGTCCACTAAAGATTCAAAGCACCAAATCAGACAACTATTTGGGAGTCTGGCTAATGTCAAAAGAGGAGCAAAAACACACTTGAGGCCCCTAGAAGCAATTGCAGAGGCTTTAATCATCAGAACATGTCAATCAAACAACTCTCTCTAAAGCCCCGCCACAGTCCCAATATAATGTGTAATAGGAGCAACACTTCTGCCAATGATTAAATAGGGCCAGGAAGCTTATCCAGGTCAATTAATCAAAGTTATGGAAAAACTCCAGCTTAAAGTTTATAATAGGGATTTTAGATGACCATCATACATGCGCGTATACCAGGTTAGCCTGGAATTTGGGCTAAAGGTCCAATCACGGGCCTGCATGGAGGCTTTCCTAAAGTACTATTACAGGATTATAAAAACGCTGCCTAAGGTTTTGAAAGCTGTCCTTCAACATATCTTTGACTCGACAAAGAATCCTTGATCAAATTATCTCCAAAGATATATGCCTCTCCCCAAATAGACCAGACGGAGTTAAACAAGCTACATCTTTCGCATGAAGCACTTAAAGCAATTTTAAAAAAGCAGACAAGGACACTCTTGAAAACATGCAACACAGCGAAACTCAAGGATTCCTGGCTGTCAGGAGCTTGGGAAAAATCATACGCTAACACACAGCCACATTGCCTCAGGCAGCAGCCATACCACCACCGCTCATTCCGGTAAAGCTGCCTTAAGCAAATAACGGTTGCAAGGCTGATGGGACTGCAGATTAAAGAACTAAATCCCAAGTGGCCCTCTCTCTCAAAAATCATCAATTGCAGACTGCGCCTATAAGATTGAGTCTTTTAACCATCAACTTTGTTGCTGCCCGGCGCTTCGCAATGTTCGACGCTCCTTGCCAAAAACTTTTTTTCAAGCCTCTGGAACTCGAACCTGTAATGAGACAAGGATTCTTATGTTTACAATCACAGAGCTGGCCAGACTTGGCATGTATATAAGCCTCATACAAGCACACTTTAAAGAGGCGAACGAGATCGGACAGACTGTACACGGAGAGGACAACTTTGGAACTGGACAGTGGCGGCTCCTCCGCTATGGCAGAGGAGCTTTGCCCCACTGCTTTTCAGCAGTGTAAGGCAAAATAAAATGATAATATCTCAATGTTATTATCATTTTATGTTTTACTGTTTTGGGCTTTGCAAGGCGGGGCAGGGCGGGGCTGCTCTGCTGACAGAGCATGGGAGGGGAGGAGTGGTTTTCACTCCCTAAATGCGCATGAATGTTTGGCCGGCAGTCTCTGGCCAGCCAAACTTTCATGCGCACTTAGCATGTTCTCCACCCAGGCTGCAATACAGCCCAGGTGGAGAACATGCCCAGGCTCCCAGTCACCATCTGAGCGACGAACCACAGCGCTCAGACCAATCACAACGCTGCATCCTCTCCGCTCCTGCCACCTTCACCTGAATGGGACTGTTTAGAATCATAAAACCAGCCCCACCAGTTTACAGAGTCAGCTACTGGCTCCTTCTAAACGTTTACCGTCTTTTACCATTTCTATGAGGTCATAATTTAGCATTATCATCACCTGTACCTAAGCCAATAGCACGCTGAGCCCTAAATAAATAAATAAATAATTTGGGAATTAGGTGAACATGGGAATTTTCCCAAAATTTTAAAAGCAATGCAGTCTTTAACCCACAGTCTTTATCTTGCAGGACATTGGCGTGCAGAGAAGTACCACGCAGGTAAGTAGCACAGTACTTCACCACAAAGGTAAAAATCTTTTTTAGCATGTCATAAATATTAAGCCAGTTAACACTCAGTAAAGGACTGAGGTGGCGAGGGGATGGAGTGGCAGCCTGGATGACAAACATTAGACTAAGTGGTGGTATGCACAGGGCAAACACTGAAATATTGTAGGGACCGACCCCCCTGCGAATGGTGGGCCCAACTTCCCCATTCTTGGCTCATCTCTAGGAGCACCTCCACCTGAACGTATAACCTTTAGCAGAAGGGGGAGGTGGACCACAGTCTTCATGGTGTGATTCACAACCATAATGCCCTGGGCACAGCACTAAATTACCCACAAGGCGTGTCCTCCTGGACAGTTCCAGTAGAGGCTGACCATATGACGTGGAGGGCCTCTCAGGGGATATGAATGGGGGGATGTTTTGTGGACCTTGGTCCCCTGCTGAAGGGCCTACCGGGAAGTTCCCAATGTAATGCAATACCAGGCTCCTACCTTAAAGGAGTGCCGGGCCCTGTGGGTATCATGAGATATACTGGGCGGGGAATAAACAGTGCAGCTGAACATACACAATACATCAAGCACTATGTAGAATGAACTCCCGATATTGGAATACATTCATTCTGACTAACAAAAGACGGAGGAGGGGAATGCAACCCCTGAACAAGAGCTGTGACAAAGAAGAATTGGAGACTCCCATGTATCATAAGCTGAAAGAGCAGCGCCAGAGGTTCACAATTTTAAAACCCAAACCCTCAGTGGCCAAGGGAACACTAGATCTTATGGCATAATTCACCAGCTCAATGTATCCACTGGTGCAAGTAGGCTCAACCCTGGAGAAACATTTGAAAAAGTTCGACCAAATCTTGCAAGCTATTCTAACACAAAGACCACGGTTGAAATTAAGATAGATGTAACAGCTATAGATGCTGAGAATCAACCACAGGAAGTTAGTTAATTGGTTGGAAAACACTGAGGGGCCGATTCCGATTCGGGCCGGAAATCTCTCCGACCGAGCCGGACCCGGAGAGATTTCCGACCGAATCGGACTCTGGCAGTCCGACTGAACGAGTACGATGCGCACGCATGCCATCGGACTCGAGTCGGTCGGACTCCCATTGAAGTCAATGGGAGCCGGTCATACAACGCGTACGCGGGCTCCCATTGACTCAATGGGTGCGAGGCGGACAAGGGCGCCCCCTACAGCAGGTACGCGGCGATGCGCATCGCTGCGTACATGCACAGGTAGGGGGGACCCATGGGTCCCCCCTGTGTGTGACTCGCGCACCTACACGTACAGGGGGGTCCGACGCGGACCCCAAAGTCCGGCTCCGACAGCTTTTTCGAGCCGGACGGCGCGAGTCGGTCGGACTGCTCGCGGCGCGCATCGTACTTACCCGGCCGGGATACGTCTCCATAGCGCGGTGCGAGTCGTGTCCATGCGAGTCGGTCGGAGCGTGTTGAAGCCGCGTTCGAGTCGGTCGGAGATTTCGCGGGTGCCTGCATCGTACTCGCTCGGCCGGACCCGCGTACGATTCGGTCGGGAAACAGGGCTCCGAATCGGATCCGGTAAATCCGAATCCGATTCGGAGCACTACCGGCCGAGATCGGAATCGGCCCCTGAATCTGATCTCATGGCCCTGTGTCCATCAGTGAAGAAGCTTCAAACCTAGCTGGTAAAGTTGAAGGATGGCGTGTAATCTTAGAGAACAGAGTCGAGTGTGAGAAATTGGGTTGTTGGTTGAGGGGGGTGAAACCCTCCTCAAGCAACAGCCACAATCCTTGTCAGCGTGAACCACAGAAAGTCACTAAATTAACCGGTCCTTAACCTTCTGGTAGCTTGGTACAAAAGTAGTCAGACTTAACTTAGAGGCAATGTGTAAAATATTTATGTCTCACACAAACATTTATAAGATGAAAAGACAACACAAGAAAATTCCAACACCAATTTAGAAAAATAGAGTAAAATTTAATAAACTATTTGACACCAAATGACAAAAATCCAAACAGTATAACAGGAGATATGGATCTTTAAAGTTTAAATAAAAAATACCGCCTGAAAGATCAAATTGTCAACTGCAGATATCTTGTCGTACGAGACCAGTGAAAAAGTCGAAAGTTGTGGCTAACCATGATGGAGCAAGGGTCGAATACACAAAGTGATCTGGGCTGGCTCTCCGCTAACCTTTGGACTTAGAAGAAATTTCAGAAGAAAATGTCTAAGTAAGTAAAATTCATTGGGGCAAGGCAGTTGGCGGTGTCTGAGGAGGAGGTGTTGTCATCGGGGAACAGCTGGACGAAGTTGCAGTGAAGATTCCTTCATTCGAACTTAGGGCCTGATTTAGATCTTGGCGGGACCACCGTTGTCACACCGTGGTGGAGTTTTCAAGTACTCCGTCAAGGTGGTGGAATCCTGCCCACCCTGTTTAGATGTATGGAGGCTGAATCTTCGTCAGTGTTGACAGAGTGTTTCCTGTCACGTAAACGGGTCACTGCTGCCTGCCGAGGAGGACTTCTCTGCTAGCTAACATGACTCCATTGCCGTCAGGGTGGTGGGATTGTGCTAAGCCTATAGAGATTTCACAGTTGTGCTGGTGGTGTTCTAGCATCGGGTTGCAGATTGTTAGAAATGGGGGTCTCTAGTTGGCAATGGCTGGCCACTGTCCAAGTAGGGACCCTTCTTCCTAAGTCAGAGTGAGAGGGTTCCACCCTTTGATAACCCCTGCTCAACCCTGTGGTAACGTAGCACGAGCAGTTAGGCTTATCTCAGAGGCAGTGTGTGAAGCATTTATGACCATACACAGTAACACAGTGAGGAACACTACAAAGGGACACCACACAAGTAGTTATCAAAAATAAGTATCTTTATATATAGACTTAACACAAGACCAATAACGATAAAAAGCCACAATACTGTAAAATAGGATTACTCTTGAAATGCTGCAAAAATAGTTCAAGTGCGCAAAGAGGAGTTCAGTTCAAAGCAGTGGTCTCTGCGACCCTTTTACCTACAAAGTACCTGGATTTCGTAGCAAAATCAACAAATTGTCGCAAAGAAGCTGTAGCGATGAATTTCTGCACGCGAGGCCGGCGATGCGTTAAATCCTTGCCGCGAGGGAGGATGATGCGCCGATCTGCTGATGCGTGTAGAGACGATGCGACAAACTTCTACATGCTAGACCGTTGATGCGATGACTCCCTGCCGCAAGGGAGGAGGCGAGGCGACGATCTTGTTGCGTGTGCGATCGGGTTGCAATGCGAAGAAATGGCGCTCCGCGAGGGAGCGACGATCCTGATGCGATGCAATGAAAATGGCGGACGCTCGACGTCCGCGCTGCGATGTTGTGAAGCGATGATCTCGGTGCGATGACTCGATCTTTGGTTGCGAGCACTCGGCGGCGGCAGCGCGATGATTTTTCGGGCGCTCTCGGCTGCGGCGGCTCGCAAACGTGCGTTAGCGACGATTTCAGCACTCTCTTCTCTGTAGTAGAACTAGAGGCCCTGGAACTCACAGGAGCCTCACCTGCAGATAGAAATCCTCGCTGGGAGGAATCAGGAGGCTGGTGGTGAAGTCTGATGTGCCTGAGACTTCAAAAGGAGGCTAGCTCTCTCCTAGCCCTTGGGTGATTGCTTTAGCAAGATTGATAAAAGTTCCCTCAAAAGTCCTTTTCCCTCTTCTTCCAAGTCCAATGGTAACCACTGCAGGCCAATCCAAGAAACAGCACACAAGCACAAGGATAGTCACCTCCTGCAGATTCCTTCAGTTACACGGACAGAGGTTCGTCTTGATTTCCAGGAGCAATACCATTTGTAGGGGTTTCAGCACAGATATTTATACCCCAAAAGTCTTTGTTCTCAGAAGCTACAAGTCACTGAACCCAGCCAGAACCAGTTCTGCTCAGTCCTGGAGCACTTTGTTTACCAGGCTGCATCCTTCCTTTCAGAAAGAGGGGGTCTGCCATCAGACGCACAGTAGGAGGTGGAGCCAGCATTCACCTTGCCAGGCACAGCCCTATTCAGGTCAAGGAGCCACCCCTCCCCATACTCTAAATGCAGATCTCTCTATTCAACCCAGGTCTGACTCAGCCTGCCCTGTCCCTCCAAAACCAGACAGCCAATACACATAACAGCAGAGCACACTGGAAGGCTTAGGCAAGAAAATACCTACTTTCTAAAAGTGGTATTTTCAAACACAGAATATAAAAATAAACTTCACTAAAAGATGTATTTTAATATTCTGAGCTCAGGCATACTAAATTCGTTTTTCTACCATGTTCCTGGGGTCAGTTAGGACTATAGAATTTAATAGTCAAACTGCCCATTCTAGCCTATGGGGAACAAGTAGCCTTACAGTAGTGGAAAACGAAATTGGGTGTAATTCACTACCAGGACATGCTACACACACCAAGGCATGTCCTACCTTACACACACAATGCACCCTACCATAGGGGTGACTTACATGATGCCAAGGGAAGGTTCAGGGGCTGGGAAGTGGGTGCACTTCACAGCCAAGATGGCAGTTCTGGACTGCACACAGACTCTGCAGTGGCAGGTCTGAGACACACTTTACAAGCTGCTTCTGTGGGTGGCGCAACCCAACGCTGCAGGCCCACCAGCAGAATTTGGTTTACCAGCCCTGGGCACACACAGGCCACACTACTAGGGACTAACAGGTAAACCAAATAAGCCAATCATGGATATACCAATTCACATGTCATATTTACACAGGGAGCATTCGCGCTGTGGCACTGAATGGCAGTGGCACAGCGCCCAGAGCATCTAACACCAGCAAAAACAGAGGAGACAACAGCGAAAAAAGGAAGGGAGACCCACGCCAATGGTGCCAGGTCTAACACGGATGAAAAGATTTTGTCTCAGGACGCGGTCAACATTGGACTATTCTTTGGCTGTAAGATGGATGCTAGCATCAGACACCTGTTGTGGTTTGCCTAATTGTTTGCACCTGCATACCACACTACAAAACACACTCCATTTCAGACCATGATCATTTGCCATTCCAGCACAGCACAATACATTTCAGGAGACGTTCTGTCAGAGTATTCACAGGTTATTTTTTGCTCCCTCTGTTGCTTGTGCATTTTTCATTTTATTTTTCTTTAACTTGTGGGTTCACAAATTCATTTAATTTAATTTCATTATAATGGCAGTGAGGAGAAATCTCTGTTTTACAAAAAGAGAATTGTCAGCCATGGTGGATGAAATTATAAGAGTAGAGCCACAATTGTTTGGAGATAAAGTGCAAATGCAAAACAAAACCATATTTCAGAAAGGCAAATGTGGGCCTGAATAGTTGACAGAGTGAATGCTGTAGCAAACAACCAGTACACACAGGAGGAAACTAGGAAGAGGTGGAACGACCTTCGGGGTCGAGTGCGTTCCCCAACCTTCAAGTGTCACCTGGAGGCCCAGAGGACTGGTGGTCATTCTCCCAGCGCCCCATTACATCTCTTTACCTGGGAGGAGAAGGTCTTGCAGATCCTACATCATGAAGGCTTGACAGGAATCCCTGGTGGAGTGGAGACTGGTAAGTTAGATGTTTCAATGTGTCACTAAACCTAAATGTCCTGTTTGCTTTGACGTTAGCTATTGCTAATGTGTTCAGCAATTTTATTTTTACATAGTAACCTAAATATATCAGTAAACTCTTGTTTGGCTTGTTTGTTTGAATGTATTGTGTTGTATTTAAAATAACAGGTTTCAATCTCCATTAAATTACACATGATGTGATAATGCTTGTAAGTGTTTGTACACCAAATAACAAATAACATATGTGTTTCATATAGTAAACGTCTGGTCTCAGTTTACTGCAGATTTTCACTAGGTATTTTCAAATTACAATTTTGTAACTGTTATGAATGTTTCATAGAAATAACTACAACTACCATGATGCCTTGTTTCTGTTTTGTGAAAATAATATTGCAATGTAATTTTACTCATTATCCCTTTTCTTTCACATGTTCACATATGGTAAAGTGTCATTTATTGCTCAATCTCTATTTAATGCTATCTTCTGAAAATTGTTTGTGTTGAATTTTGTACGTTGTCCTTTTCTTGTCATGTAATTGAATTGATGTCCTCAGTTTCACAAATCAAAATTTGTTGACTTAAAATGTTAACATATGTAAATCTGTATGCTAAATATAAGTGGTAGATGTGAAAATGGATTCTGCACTGCTAAACATCCTTATAATTTGTGTAAATGTCTGTTTTTTAGCCTGCTGGGCCTTGGAATGGTTAATTTCACATTTCTCCTCTCTACTGTGTTGTGTCGATTGGTGGTACATTTAATGTATAGTTACTCATTTACTTTTTCATTTCAGGACATCTTCTTAACTTAACTGTTTATTTGAAGTAGTTTTGTCTGAAATTTAAACTTTTTGTGTAATTAATTACAATACCGCTGAAAGGTATACTCATGATATTCAATTCCCTTGCCCTTTTAGGTTACTACATTTTTTACTTAAAGCTCATTGGATGTGTAATCCATACTTTTACAATATATTCATTTTTTGACATTCATACTAGGTCCAACAGCCTGTGCACATGGCCAAACATCTGTCACTAAGGAAACCTCCACTCAAGCCCAGGGTCAAGCCTCCAGAGAGGACCCCACTCCTGAAAGTCTGGATGAAGCGGAGCGGCCTGGCCCATCTGGTCTGCCTGGGCAGATGGCTCCAGTGAGTCTCATTTAGCCCACACCTACGCCTCCCACCCCAGCTACTACTACACTTCAGCTTACGGATACCTCCACTTCCTGTGTCCAAACCAACCTCACTCTGATCTTGTGCCCCCTTGTCCTGGTTGCTGTTGAGACAACACCACCACCTCCATTCAGCCAAGAACCAGTGGGATGGGGCACACTAGGTCAAGGGCACTGGGTAGTGGGTGTAGAGGTTGTGTGAGGGAATCTGTGAGACAGCATAGTGAGGCCACTGGGTTCACTGTCACCCAGGCCACCATCACCCATGTCTTGGGATCCCTCCATCAGTCCCAAGACATTAGGGGCCAGGCCCTTACAGAGTTCTGGGAGGTGAAGCAGTTGCAGAGGGAGCACAATGTACAGATGTCGAATCTGAACTCCAATTCCAGCTCCATGACTGGGGTGTTGCATGAGATTTACACCCATATGTGCAGGGCTTTTCCAGCACCTTCTTCCCCTTTCTGTGATCGAACAACATCTGGGACAACTACATCTGCCTCAACCACAGAAAGGGAGGCCCTTCCACAAGAGGAAACACCTTCACCCACCTCAGCCAATGCAACTGTGGATCCACCAACTCCCGCAGGAGCACGTGTTCATCCGGACTACCAAGAGAGGATGGCAAGATCACCACCAAGAGACGCAGAACCTAATTTCCTCCAGTTAGTGACTACCATTCACTCTGTGGACTATTTTCTGGGCACATTTACCTTTCTGAACCCAGTTGTATTTTGGAAACAATTCTGGCTCTTCAATAAAGGTTTCATTCACCATGACTGACTTTTTTATTTTTGGTTTGCTTTTTGGTTTTCATCTGTTTAAGTTTATTTGGTTTTGTTTAATAAAAAACAAAACTAACGAAGTCAAAGACTGGTGTAGTTCTTTTCTTTATTTATTCCTTTTTTTACCTTCCATCATACATTTTAAAATGTAAACAATCATATGGTTCTTTATTTAAGAATGAATTGCATGTAGATAATATTTCTCACAATTTTCTACCATGACAACAAAATACAAATACAAAAAACTCAGCAACTAGTATTTTATTAAATTTGAAACATATAGGTCTGTCAAATGTTCCTTAAACATAACAAACCATTCATAACACAACTACTCAGTGCCGTTTTTGTATTTCCAGTTCCACACATTGCCACCATGAAAGAAGGGGATATAATCAAAACAATCAGATTAAATAGGCAAAATATTATTTAATTATGTCATCAGCTTGAGCCAGATCTTCTGCCTCACAATAGGAATTGCACAACAATAACACCAATAGTCATAAATCCTGGAAGTATTCAATTTTGTGGCTACTGGATCATTCCAATACACTGTTTCAGTATCTGGGGTATGTCACAACCAACTTTAAGTGGTGCGGACAAGAAGTTGTTTCTACAATGATGAGACACATCAACAGCTTCATACTATTAACACAAAATGAGCATTTTGCCAAAGTGAAGGGAGATTAGTATGCTTTGGGTCAACTACCACATGTAGTAAGAGCAATTCAAGCAGCACATTTTGGCTTGGTGGCAACATTCAACAGAAAACAAGTCTAATGCAATTTTAAAAACTTCCATTCAATCACTATGCAAGTTGTCTCAATATAATATATATGTACACCCAAAGTCTGTGTGTGTCTTCCACAGGATCAACCCATTTTCCCTTTGTACTTCGCAACAGCAGCATATAACTGCAAATGTCACAACTTTGAAATGTTTGAATGAAGATGACATGGAGAAGGGTCCTAAAACAGATAAAAACAAAAAGGTTCATTAAATTCCATTACAAAATATACACTTTATAAATGAACATATTTGAAGACACATTTTCTAAGAATAATCAAAGATGAACAATGCAAATGAACACAGTAGTCAATGTGTCAAAACTTTGGTCAACAACATCTTTGCCCTGGATGTCAGTTTACAATGCCTTTCTAAAAAATGTCCAGCACAGACTTTTATCCTCATTACATTAAAAGTTGGTTTAGCATTTCATTTAATAAAATGTAATTATTTACTTACACTCATGTGAAGAAGTTGTCAATGACATCTAGACGTACGTCACTTTCTTCCTCTTCACTGCTATCATCTTCATTTGGCATTTTAACATCCTTCATCTTCTTCATCTGCAATGTATAGGATGTTCTGTCGCAGAGCTATGTTGTGTAACATGCAGCATGCCATGGTGATTTTGCACACCTTATCGGGTGAGTAGAGGAGGGCTCCACCAGTCTTGTCTAGACATTGAAATCTGACCTTTAGGAGCCCAAAAGCCTGCTCCACTGGCCTCTGTGTTCTTCTATGGGCCTCATTGAAGCGGACTTCACCTGGCATTGTTGGAATCCTCAGCGGTGCTAACAACCATGATCGGTTAGTATAAGCTGAGATGAAAAAGAAAATGAGCCAAAACATGTAACACAAATATAGATCATTACACTTTACATTACCCAAACAATATAACGGCAGATAGTACTTACCAACAAGCCAGGCCCTCTCAGGTCCAAGTTGTGACATTTGCAGGGTTATGCTGCAGCTCCATAGTACATAGGAATCATGGGTTGATCCAGGAAAACGTGCACACACGCTTGTGAAGTACAAATCTGGTAAGCAGACAACTTGCACATTGAACTTGCACATTGATTGAATGGAAGTTCTTTCGATTGCGGTACACTTGTTCTCTGGCGTGCGGTGGCACAACGGCAATATGTGTGCCATCAATTGCTCCAACCACATGTGGGAGGCGGCCCAAGGCATAGAAATCTCCCTTTACATTGGCAAAATCCTGGTTTGTAGGAAACTGAATGAAACTGTTGATGTGTCTCATCATTGAAGAAAGAAATTCTTGTAGCACACCACTCAAAATTGGTTGTGGCGTACCATCAGATACTGCCACAGTGTATTGGAAAGATCCTGTGGTCACAAAATGGAGTACTGCCATTATTTTGACTATTGGTGTTATTGATGTGGGATTCCTACTGTGAGGCAGAAGATCTGGCTGCAGCTGATGACATAAATCAAGAATTGTTTGCCTATTCAATCTGAATTTTTGGATAATATCCCATTCTTTCATGGTGGCAAGGTCTGGAAATTGTCGGAACACATGAGGCTGTCATCACCTCACTCTCCCTGGATTCATATGTCTGCATTGAAAAATAAAAACAAATTGTAAATGTTTGCAAACATATTTTGAAATGAAACCACACATTTTCATCTAGTTTTCAGTACATATACATTTTTAATACATAACTATGCAGAACATTATAATGTTTAGTATACCATTTTTTAAATTAACATTTATTACATGTGTAAAATATTAATTCTTAAAATGTGTAAATAATACATGGTTAATAAATTATTTTCACATTCTTATTTTTTTTTCCAATTTTGTCTGCAAAAATACAGTTAACGGCGGTATAAACACCACTGGTCAAATCTTGCATTGAACCACATTAAGGCACTACATTACACTTTTTTGAAAAAACATTAGCATTTTTTACATGCAAACAAAGTAGCCACCATTTTGAGTGATGGTGACGCACTTAACAGTCACTACACACTATTCCACAAACTAAAATGGCAGCCACCTGACCTCGCCGTCAGGACATTTGGAATTAGTTGACTGTGGCGGAAGTTAACCACCTAGTGGTTGTGAAGTTTCACAACAGACCCAGCCATCTGCTAATGTGTGTGAAAACAACGTAGGACAGCCAATGGATGTGTCCGTTGCCATTGACGATCACGTACGACGTGCACATGTACGCGGAAATTCAAAAAAAGTTCTCTAGCCTTCTAACACTGCAGCCAACAAGACCTCCTCAACTTTTGAAGCTGCTTCCAACCTTCGGGAGCCGCAATGCCAGGAGCAGCAGGTGACAGGGCCCCTGCCTTCTCACCAGAGGAGCTGGAGTTGCTGGTAACTGAGGTTCTATCCCTGTACAGTCAGCTCAATGCTCACCAGAGGAACAGGTACATGTTTAAAATGTATTTGTAAATCTGTCTAACTGTTTTTTTTAACACACAGGCTAGATTGTCCCTTTGAGTTCTTGAGTGAAGTGTAGTGATTGAAGGGAAGTGTCGTTTATTTTTTTACAATACATAGAATTTTTAAGCACGTTATTATGATTAGAAAAAACTAACATTAGCATGTGTTGTGCATTTTGAGCCATACATTTTATTTGTTGTGTATTTTGAGATTAATCTATGTATATGTATGATTTTCATGTGAAATGTAGAAATTTCACATCATATAAAAATGGAAAACACATTATATCTTATTTACAACTGTACATATATATGGGGGCGTGGCCAACAAGATGGCCGAGTAGGGTGCGCTCTGTAGAGCTCCGTCCTACCTCGGCGATATCCTGCAATATCCTGAGGTGCCGGACGGGCACCAACCTCACCCCGCAAAGGACACAGGTCTGTCCGCTGCCTGAGACGGGCTCGTCGCGGGAGTGGCGGAAGAGGCAAGAGAACGGTGCCATAGATCGGGGCGGCTCCGGACAGGGCCGCCATCTTGAGAGAAGCGGAGGCCGGGACGGACCGCAGCGAGGGCCTGGACCGGGTGCACTCTTCGACCCTGTTGTTGCTGTCTGGAGGGGCATGGCGGGGACGTACCGGGAGCGACCGGAGTACAGGAGTCAAGCGGGTGAGCGGACTGGGGGCTGGGCGGGCCGCGGAGCATTGCACAATTGCCTGTGTGCAGCCCACGCCAGCAGCTCCAGAGACTCTGGGAAAGGCCGGGCCCTCCATGGTGGAGACATGCTGTTAGGAGAGGCCCAGCCTGGATTGGAATAACGCGCAATGGGGGTAGCTGGCGAATAGTGACCTGCAGGCACCTGACAGCGGCACGGGCTCCCAGAGCCCGAGCCATAGATATTGGAGACGCTCCGGGTGCCCATAAAGTGTGGTGGAGTCCCCCAACCGGATATATGTGAGGAGGGGGCCTGCAGCAGTTCGGCGCAGGCCTCACCTGTTCATCTGCTTTGTGGTGTGGCCTCGGCTGAGAGGCTGGTGCCTCATACATGTTACTAGACGTGCATGCTGGGGATCTTCATATGGAGGGGCCGCTATTCCCGCATTGAAGGAGGAACCGAGGGACGCCTGCCTGTGAGCCATGGTGGACAGCTGGGTGAGCCTGGTGACGCCGGAGGAAGAGGTGCTGAGCAGGTGAGGCTTGGACACTATGTGCTGGGGAGTTGGGGACAATCTATACTCACCCCGCATCTGTGCCTGGTTTTGGACGGCGTGGGACAAATACCTGCAGGCGGAGAGGCAAGGCGTGGCGGGATGGCACTGGTGGTCACTGGTGGAGACCCAGAGTAACAGACACCCGAGTGAGGACAAAGTAGACGACGCCTGTGGGGGTCGGTCGAGGCCATGTGCAGTGGGTGTGCCGGAGTGCTACAAAGTGAGAAACCAGCGGGGGCTGGCCCTGGAGCGCGCTGGTGCTGATTGACTCGGAAGGAACGGGATGCTCTCACGCATCATGGTGAAGGACAAAGGTACCAGAGCGCAAGCTAATAAAATTTTGAATTACGCGTAGCCCCTTCCCCACGGCCTTAATCAGCGAGACACATGAGGGGATGAAGACGCTGAGATGGCGGCAGGAGGGGAAACATGAGAGCCCTCCCTGAGTGACATACTAGCGGCCGTACAGACGTCGAGGGACAAGATGGTGTCCAGGATCGATGCTGTGGCAATTGATGTTAACCTCCTCAGATGTGACCTGCGAAAAGTCTCCGATAGGGTCACCACGACAGAACAAAATGTGGAGGTTCTTCAGACGGAGGTCAAGGTCTTACGGGATACGGTAGTGGAGCTTCAGAGGAAGACGATTAAGCTAGATGAGCGCGCCGAGGACCAGGAGGGGTGCACACGAAGAAACAACCTCAGATACGTGGGTTTTCCGGAACGGGCGGAGGGGCCCTCTGCAGAACAATTTCTAGAAGATTGGATAACGAAGGTTCTGACTCCCACCAAACCTTCAAAGTTCTTCAATATTGAGAGGGCACACAGGGCCCTGGTTCCTCCTCCGCGCCCGGGGGCACCGCCGCGGGCCATCATAGCCCGATTCTTTAATTACCGGGATCGAGATATGCTCTTGCAGTCCACCCGTGCCAAGCCAGGTCTGCACTATGAGGGACATCATATTGCAATCTTTCCGGATTATACGCAAAGGGTGCAGGACCAGTGACGCACCTTCTTGGCAGTGAAGAGGCGCATGAGGGAGGTTGGGGTGAAGTACAGCCTTCTATATCCAGCCAAGCTGCGAGTGGAACACAAGGGTAGGACACTGTTTTTCGGATCAGCGCAGGGAGGCTTCAGGCTGGATGGATACCACGGGAGACCGGGAGGCACGAAAGGGACCAAGGACACAGTCAGGCCCGCTTGTGGAATCTACAGACCGGACAGGACGGCGGCGCAGAACGTCTGGACACATGCGACTGAGAGACACGAGTGCCTCCGGAAGAGTTCAAGTGTGTGAGGATGGGACCTTGCAGGTGGTGGAGGGGTCGCCGGACTCTGACCTGGCCTCATCGAGGGTCATCCCGGACACTAATGTTAGCTGAATCCTAGAATGGGATGGGAGTACTGGTTCGGGACTATGGACACTCAGATAAGTGACTTGCATAAGTTATGTTACTCCTGTGTCAATTTATTCTCTTTTACACTTTCGTAATTGTGGGTGAGGATTAAGTCGAGGATGTTTGCCGCGGGGGGAGGGACACGCCTCTCACTAGCGGCTGGGTCCCGCTTCGGGAGCTGAAGGCTTAGTCCTGGAGCCCGGTGTGGGAGCTGGTCGCTTGCATGGCATTTGTGTGGACGGATTTACGCAGGGCATGGCCCAGCAGGTCGTGTACTGTATATTGTACTGGGGGGGATTGATGCACTGTGCTAATGTTTCAACTGGAAATTTGGAGGGGGGTGGTATGGGGCGGAGGATGGCGCTGTTCCCTCGCTATGTTGGCGGGAGGGATAGTTGTGTCGCACTGCCCAGCAAGTGGGGGGGTCCGGGGAGTTCAATTCATTTTCATTGTTATTCAAGGTTATTGGGGAAGTTCAAGGGATCCATGTCTGGGTTGTGACTCACTAAGGAGTGCTCAGGTTGATATTGTACTGGCAGGATGGGAACGAAGGTGGGACGCCAGATGTACAGGCTTATGGCTCCCTCCCTGATGAAGCTCCTTACGTGGAATATATGGGGGATGGCGGCGCTTGAGAAACGTAGAAGGGTGTACTCCTACCTAAGACGGTATAAAATAGCCATAGCAGGTTTGCAGGAGACGCATGTCTGGGGTGAGACGCTGCCATACATTAGACACAGGTGGCGGGTGCAACTGTATGCCACTTCATTCTCTGGATTTTAAAGGGGGCACTGATCTGGGTGGCTCCTGGGACCCCATTTCAACACCTACATCACGTACTTGACCCTGAGGGACGTTATGTTATACTGCATGGAAGGTAGGATGGCCAGGAGATGTGTCTGATCAATGTGTATGCCCCTAACTCGGATGCCCACACCTTTTTATGAGGTACTGACGGCTGCGACTCCCTATCTAGCTGGGGACATTTTTCTTTTTGGGGATGTTAATTGCGTCCTGGATGAGACGTTGGACCGTGAACCCACCCGGGAGAATACCAAGCCCGGTATGACTGGGGCGTTGGGGGACGTGATGAGGGAGTTGGGCCTAGTGGATGCATGGCGGGTTCGGCACCCGGTGTCCAGGGTGTTCTCCTGTCACACACCTGCGACCGGTACGTTCAGCAGGTTGGATCAATTCCTCTTGTTGCAGACTATGATGCCCATGGTGGAGGAGATAGTGTACCCCGAGATATATATCAGGTAATTCTCCGTTGCTGTTAACCCTTGGTATGAGCAGACCCAGAGCGGCAATCCCTACATGGCAACTTCCAACGGAGGCACTTACAGACCCGCCCTGCGCCGGGAAGCTAGAGGAGGAAATTACTAATTATTTCTTAAATAACTGGGGCTCGGCATCCGCGAGGGGGGTGGAGTGGGAGGCAATGATAGTGGTGGTATGTGGGTTTTGCCTCAGCACGATCTATGAGGTTCGGAAGTAGCTTGAACAGGACATTCAGATTACCGAGAGGAGGTTAGCTGAGCTGGAAGAGGTGCTGCCTACAGCGCCGGACCGCTTAAACGAGTGGCGGGAGGCACAGGAGGAATTATTGGCGGTGCTGTGCCGCCTCGAGAAGTTCCACTATACCACATATCGACAGCGCTTACACGCGGAGGGGGACCGCTCGGGGGCACTGTTGGCGAGACTGATACGCAACGAGATGCCGACATCTCCTATCGTACAGATGAAAACCACGGAAGGGCATACGGTGTTCAGCCAGCAGGGCATCCTGGATACTTTGGCGGATCATCTAGCTGGAGTATACACGGGACGCCCCTCTCCGGCCCCAGAGGATATGGAGAGGTTTCTTACTATTCTTAACCTCCCTCGTTTGGAGCATGAGGTCAGCCAAGTGCTGGATGAACCGATCTCGAAGGAGGAAATACTGGGGGGTATCAAGTCCCGGAAATCGCCTAAGAGCCTGGGAAATGATGGCCTACCAGCCAAATTCTATAAGAAATTTGCGCACATTCTAGCAGACCGCCTCATGGAGGTATATAATGAGGCGTTCCATCACCGGACACTCCCGTCTTCTATGAACAAAGCAGTGGTGGTCATGCTTCCTAAGGCGGATAGAGACGCTCAGCTTCCGGGCTCATATAGGCCCATATCCCTGCTAAATATTGATATGAAGGTCCTCAGTGGAATCATAGCGGCATGACTGCAAGCATACATGCAGCGTCTGACCCATCCCGACCAGGCGGGTTTCGTTCCCAAACGTAGCACGGCCCTTAATCAACGGGGATTGGCTCATGTTTGGTACTCACCCATGATTCACCAGGAGGAGTGCGCTTTGGCACTCTTAGATATTGAACAAGCGTTTGACTCGGTTGGGTGAGTGTACCTCTGGGAGGTCTTGCGGGTGATCGGGGTGGGGACACAGTTCTTGCAGTGGGTGCAGTTGTTATATTCGGCACCCAGTGCTAGGATCAGAGTGGGACGATTGGTGTCACGGGCCTTTCGGTTGCAACGGAGTACCAAGCAGGGGTGCCCATTGTCGCCACTCGGGATTGCGCTGGGCGAGACTAATCATGTGGTGTCCATGTATGCGGACGACACCTTGGTGTATGTCCGGGACCCGGCCGGTGCGGTACCGATTCTGTTGGAGGCCCTGGAGAGGTTCGGTCACGTGTCTGGCCTGCGGATAAAGCCGGGAAAGTCCAAGCTGGTGCCATTGGGGGGATTGGCCGTGCGCCCAGATGAGGAACTGCCGGTGGTGGGGCTCCCGTGGGTGAGGATTGCACCTCAATATTTGGGGGTCAAACTGGCGGAACCAGCTGACCCATACCTGGAGCTTAACATCGGTAGAGTAGTGGAGGGACTGCGAGGTTCAGTGCATTTTTGGCGGGAGTTGCCTTTGTCACTTATGAGGAGAATAGCTCTGATTAAAATGGTGGTCCTACCTAGATGTCTGTACGCGATGCAGCACTCCTTCTTTAAGATCCCCCGACACTTCTTTATTACACTGGACAGGCTGCTAATTGATTTACTCTGGGGACCTAAACGTAAGCGGGTCAGGTTGACCACTTTACAAAGAACATGGCAAAATGGAGGTCTAGAGGTCCCATGTTTGGAATACTATTACGCGGCCTCACAACTAAAACACGCGACACACTGGCTGGATGGGGATGATAATTGGGAGAAGGCCCTGCTGGCTGGGACCTTGGGAGACAGGGAGTTGCCTGAGCTGTTAATGATGGGGGCTCAGGTCCCTTTGACATGCCCATATATTGTTCGTGATGTGGCGGAGATGTGGGAACTGGTGGTCCGGTGAGTGCTGAAGAGAGCCCCGTATGCCCCCGACATGCCTTTGTGGGTCATCCGGCCTTTTCAACAGATCTCTGCATCTATGTCAGTGCGGAGGTGGTAGGAGGGGGGTTGTTTGACTATGGGCGACCTCTACGACAACACACAGTATATTACACGTGAACAGGCAATAGAAACCTTTGAGTTGGGTCCAGGCCAGTTCTTACAATACAGGAAGATAGCGCAGCTGGCGAGGGAACTGTGAACTATGTTCCCGGACAAACCACCTGTCTCAAAGGTGTTACAGACCTTGTTAACAGTGGGCAAGGGCCGCAGACTGATTTCCCATCTTTATCGGGCAATAAGGGACGAAAGGCAGTCGGGGTACTGCCAATTCAAGCCAAGTGGGAACCACTGACAGATGACAATATTACTGAAAGTGACTGGGTCAAGATCCACGAAGGGGTCAAGCAAGTAAGCGCGAACACGAGGTTCAAGTTAATCCAATTTAACTACGTACATCAAACGTATCTGACCTCCAAGTTGCATAAGATTTACCCGGAACGTCCGGGACAATGTCTAGATGTGGGGAGATAGAAGCTACATTTATTCACATGGTCTGGGCTTGCCCGATGCTTCAGGGATATTGGACCGAAGTCCTGACTGCGTTGCGGGGAGTAACAGGTTGGGAGATAGCAGGGGCGATCCGGGTAGTGTTGTTGGGGTTGCTGCCCCGACCTAAGATTAAGAACCATAGCAGGAAGTTTGTCCTCCTGGGACTAGTGCTAGCGAAGCGACGGATTGCCATTTCGTGGCTGAGCCGTAGATGTCCTAAATTGATACAATGGGTACGAGATGTGAAGGAATGGGCAACAGCTGAGGTAATTCGAATGCAGCAGACCAGACGAGATGAAAAGTTAGAAGACGACTTACAGGCCTGGAGGGCAATGGTGGGAGAGGTGGGGAGGCGGAAAATGAAGATGCAGACCGAGAAGATACTGGGGGAAACACACAGGCAGGGTGTGAACCGGATAGTGCTCAAAGGGCAGGGGGAAGCAGCCATCGTTGACATAAGGGGCATTGAATGGAAACGAAATGGGAGGACAAATGTCAAGGATACGCAACCTGAGACCGTACAAAGGACATGGGGGGAGGTGGGGGGGAGTTTTAGTTGAGAGGGGAGAGGGTTAAAAGGGGTAACTGGCAGACACGGATAGCTTATAAGTTTGGAGAAATGTATCATGGTAGACACTCATGGGGTTGGAAGGTAATGAAGAAATATGCATAAAGATGGAACGATTATAGATGTTAACTGGATTGCTGTATATACTTGTAAGAGTTATTGACCCTACTGTGTACGCAGATTTGTTACTCATTAATGCATGAAGATGGAGGATACATACTGAATATTGTATGTGTCTGCCACAAACTCTAATAAAGATATATTTTTAAAAAAAAACTGTACATATATATAATTTTTACATACCAAATTAAAATGATATTTACTATGATTGATTGATAGTAATCTTTATTCGATTATACTTTATAATCATAAAGGATAAAGACTTAAAAAGAGACATATAAAAACATTAAAAACCTTATTAAACACAAACCAATACAATTCATTCTAATAGAGCAATTCATAAACGCATAAGAACCTTATTAAAACAACTTCCCGACCTAATATATACATTATTATTTACAAGGCACACAATATTTTATTCCAATGTAAGGCACCTTTTAAAAAACCAATAACTGCCGACATCACTGCCTGATCAGGTAATAACCGTAAGTATAAAAAGGTGGGTCGAAACTGAGTAAAACCCCGCACTTTTAGAAGTGGTAGTAGGTACCTTCTGCGCAGAAATTCATAAAATTTACAAAATAAAACCAGATGTAATAGGGTCTGGGGAGAACTGTCGTCACAAGGGCAAATTAAAAGGGCATGGGGATCGAACTGACCCGGAGGGAAACAGATCATTGTATGAATAGTGCCCACACGAAATTTAGTAAGCAGAGATCTGTCCCTGGGATGCTTAACTGCTGTAAGATATATTTCAGCACCGATAACAGATTTCAACAATAAAAAGAATCTGATGGAATTTTTCTCCAACGCCCAAACTTCCCTTTCTTCTTTAACCTTAGTTAAAAATCGTTCCTTAAAAGGACCACAATCACCCTTTTTAAGGAGGTGTGGCCTACTGAAAATGTCCATACAATCAAGGGAACGGGCAACAGATTTTATGTAGTTTATCCATGGTATCTTTTGTCCATACGTGCATTCCATACAGTCCTCAATCACACTCCTGTTGAACCACAAACTCTTGTTGACCCAAACAGAAATCCAGAGTAGCAGTGGAGCCAGTTTAACCTGATCCTCCACATAGTTCAGACCCAATTCCTCGTGGGTGACAATTGAGGAACTGTTTGGACCCAACCCCAAAAGTTTCCTATAGAATCGGTCCTCTTCCAGCTGGATCCCCCTACACTTGCGGAACTCCCAAATGGCTGCACCATAAGTCAGGACTGGGAGACAATTCATTCTGTAGATTTGTAACAGGGGCAGAATGGGCTTATTACCCTCCGGCAGTAAAAATCTAAACAAGGCACAACAGGCTTGTGTGAATTTGGAACAGCGACTGGAAATGCAAGAAAGCCAATTATTCTGTTGGTTGAATGATATCCCCAGGTAGGGAAAGGTGGAAACCCTTGAATTGTTTTGCCCTTTAATGTCAATGGGTCTTGTTTTGGCTGTCTTCCTCCCGCAGACCATATAATGAGTCTTTGAGATGTTAGTATCTAGGTCCAGATCGTCCATGAACTTCACAAACTGGTCCACCAGGAGTTTTAACCCATTAGCCGTTCTGGCCATCAATACGGCGTCGTCGGCATATAACAGGGTAGGCACACTGACAGACTTTACCCTGGGTAGATTAGACCAATTTTCACTCAAGCAGGAGTTCAGGCTGGTAATATATAATAAGAACAAAATTGGTGCCATCACGCATCCCTGCCTAACCCCCGTGGGAGGCTAAAAGATTCAGTTGTCTCCCCCTCTGTGCCGTATCTGACGCGGGCATTTACGTCCGCGTGTAGAGCTCTAAGAAAATTAATCAACTGAGCTGACAATCCCATTACCCCAAGAATATCCCATAGCTTAGACCTGTTCACCCGGTCAGAGGTGCTACTGAGATCCATAAATGCAAGGAAAATCGATCCCTGCTTCGCCACAACATATTTCCCTATAATAAGGTTAAGGTTCAGGCATTGTTCCAATGTGCCCATCCCTTCCCTAAATCCATATTGGACAGGGCAGATAATATCGTTGGCCTGGGCCCAGGCTTCCACTCGCTGAAGGGCGATACGCCCTACCACCTTAATCACCGAGCTTAACAGGGAGATTGGTCTACAGCAGGTAGGTCCTGCCGATTCCCTTTCTTAAACACAGGGACTATGGTAGCAGATTTCCAGGTCGACTGTAGGCCTAACTGGGTCATGGCATTAAGAACATTAGTCAAAACTGAAGTCCAAAGGTGTGGTTCAGCCTTGTATAAATCCATAGGTATTCCATCTGGCCCAGGTGCTTTATTGGACGGGCTACCCATAATTGCATCATATACCTCCCCATACTCAAACCTGATCTCAAGGGGGTACAGGTTCTCAGCATCACCCTGGTTAGAGAGGAGGTCTTTATCCAGTGCGTACACCTTATGATAGTGGGCGACCCAGAGGGCTGGAGGGATGGAGGAGCCTATATCATCTTGCGCAGCCTCATTGGGCTGACTACCGTGAATCACCGCCCAAAAACCCCTGGAATCTCTAGAGGAGCAAGTGGACACCAGCCGATATTTGCTATGTGTATTATCCCACAAATCACTCAGCCTAGATCAGGTGTTTCCAACCAGCCATATGGAGGTACCAGTTGCTACCAGTTGCTCCCAGACACCTTCAGAGCAGCTCACAGCCATGGGTTCTTTTTCAAATGAGCACAAGGTCATATTTTCATTTCAAAGTTAAGGGAAGGCTGTGCTCATGTGACATCATGATCACCAGGTTACAGATGGCAGGGCCTGACAATGAGCAGTGCTCAGTCAGATTTGTGGGCCAGGCTGGGGGTGAACAACTGAAGCACTGAGGTATTTGACTCTTAGAATAAATTCCTTGTCAACTCAGAATTGGAGTTCTGAACAAAAAGATACTTCTGAATGCTTTTAAATGGCAGAAAAATGAAATGGAGAGTTACCTTCATTATTGAGTTAACACTTCATTTTTATTTTATCCTATTTCAAAATGTTGCTTTTAAAACAGCAGGACCCTTACTCCCAGTGGGCAGTATACATTGTGCCATAAGTAAATAGGAATAATACAGCCCTTTTTTACAGGAGAGAACATTTCATTGCAGAGAAATGTTCCATGATATGAAGTGTGAATTGTGTTAAATCAATACAGACAAACAACAAGTCACAAAACATGTTTTTTCTTTCATTTCTTGTATCCATGCAGGTCAGCGCCCATCAGAAGACCATTTGGAAGGCCATCGCCAAGAAGGTGCGGACCATGGTGGTTGTAAAGGCGGCACAACATTCATTGTCAGAAGAGGTGGGAGGACCTATGACGCTGGACCAAGAACTCATCAGAAGTCCAGCTTGGCAAGTCCTCCCAATGTGGGAAGCATGTGTGCCGCACCCTGGGCCCCCCTAATGGCCCGCATACTTGCGGTGGCTTATCTGGAGCTTGATAGGCAGTTGAGAGCCCAACAGCAGGAAGGGGGTAAGTTCTAGTTTCAGTTTAACATGTTAACTAACAAATTCTTGTTAGAGCAACTAATTTTGACATCAACATTAAGGTTGACACATGTCCAATGGACAAGAAGGAGTTCTTGGTGTAATTTTTAGCACAAGGTGTGTGATGATGTATTTTGTATGTGAATTTGTTGAAAAGGGTACCACCTGATTTCTGTTCACTACCAAAGGACTGGTTCCAGCAGGCACATGCCTTCCCAAACAACAAATATACATCAGGTTGTTGGATGTTATAAGGGACAGTTGTACCAAACAGGCCACTAGTCTTTATCGTCTCAGGTGTGATGCTCCTTCACATGATGTAAGGTTAGCTCTATTGCAGGTGTTACTTGCACATGAAATACCTTGAAAAAACAAAAGAACTGAGGCGTTTGGCAAAACAGGAACAGCTTGTTTAATTAAACAGAGCAGCTAGGAGAACAGTTACACGATTAGGGTCTGAGGGCTGTCTCAATTTACAATCAATCTGCAGCCTCCTTTTATACAGTTCATTGTAGGTAAAAAAGAATTTCAGTCGAACCATCTATGGTGACGAATGTAAGTTGCTGCCTCTGCAGTCGTAAATTAATTGTCTAATGGAAAATACATGTGGGCCTCGACCTTGCTTGGACACAATGTGGCCAGTGGGTAATGCGTCCAGACGTCTGGCATGTGGAGTGCATGATCACTGTGTGTGCTGTGTCGTGATTGGCTATATGTTCCTAACTCATGTGGCATCTGACTTTATGGTGTTTTAAGAGCGCACATACTCCTCCAGTCATGTGTGCTTTATTGGGGCCAATCTCCCTTGACCATTGTAGTGTCATTGCGCCGATTTGTGGGATTGATCTAAGGTTTCTGTTCGTGCATTTGACTACCTACCTACCTGTGAGTTACCAATCGGTGACTTCGGGCCTAGGTCTCAGAGCTTACCTATCTATGTATTTGTGAGTCAGGCTTGATGTGGAGTCTACAACAGGCGAATTCGTTAATAAAGATGCAATGTCATTCTCATTAATTAATGTATCGTTTTTCATATTAGTATTGACTTCTTCCATATTAATACAGTTGACATAACATAAAAGCTGTAACCTGTTTTCATTTTCTTCATCTCCTTCAGGGCTAGAGGTAGGTGCCCCTCCATCCTTCCTTAATTTGCCGACTACTGTGGGGTCACAGGATTCATCCTCGAGTATGTTGGTACTGAGAACTACCTCCTCAGGTCCCCTACCATACTCCATGGACAATCTATGCTCAGTTAGAGCTATCTCGTTTGATACAACCACTATAGCTCGCTCAAGCATAGTATCTATATTTGTCTGTCTGTGGGGTAGTGTGGTACGTCCCGTTGCATTTTGCTTTCCCATGGTATTTTCTGGTATTTAAATGTTGGTGTGCTCACCTGCAGGAAACGAAGTGCAAGGTCCTTTGGGCAAATTAAGGACCTCGTCAAACAGTTGGCCCAGCCCAGCCTCATGCAGCCAGAGAGAACAAAGAATGTTTGTTGGAAGGCCCCTCCTTACTGAGCAACAGTGTTCTGGCAGATAGGAACCAGCCCCTGGGGGCAAACAGCAGGAAAACAAACTGTAGCTGTAGAAAGCCGTAGTAGGAAATGTTTCTTACCCTAAAGAGATTAGGGTTAATGGGGTTGTCCAGCCCAAGCAGCAGCCTGGGCGTGGCCTGGGTGCGACCAGTGCGCGTCCCGCACCGCTGGAGGTTATTGGACGCATTGAAGGATGCAGTGCGGGGGAAACAGGGTCAGCCCCTCTTCCTTGGGCTTGCAGAAATGTCTGGAATACCAAGTCCCTGGGCAGGCAAACGTCCAGTGCACTCCCTGTATGTCTTGTGCAGCATGAGATGGTTGGGCACTTTGAACCACGTGGCGCGTGGGAAAACAGGGTCAGCCCCTCCTCCTTGGACTTGCAGAGATGTCTGGGACTGCGAGTTCCTAGGCAGGCAAAAAGTCCAGCATTACTCCCTGTATGTCCCACAGCACTGTATTGTAAATCTGCACAGTGAATTTTGACCCACAAAATATTTTGTCTATCCCTCATTTTGTCTTGAAAAGTTGACAGGTAAGGGACACAGACTGCCTATGGGAGCACCGAGCTAAAGTTGAGTCAGCGGTCTAGAGTCTAAAACTGAGCTGAGCCATCAAAAGATGTAAATCATGAAACATATGTCACAATAAAATATAATAAAGGCTCTTCAAAATAAAAAATGCCTTCTTCATTGTTTCTGAGTCTCTCAATTATGATTATATCACTGAATTGAGTAACATTTATTGAACAATATTTTGGAATGTTTTTTCAGGATTTCTGGCACCAATCCTTCTCTCCACTCACTCACTATTTATGGATAACATAAATGCACTCACAAGTCCATCCATGTAATCAATCGCTCACCTATTCAGCGACTGCAGCCCACCCTCTGACCTAACTCCCACATTGGTCCCCTTGCTGCCTCTGTTTCGCCATTTTACCTTTTCTCCTCACACAACATGCTAGTTCCTCACACACTGTCCTTGCACCAGTCATCCATTTATCCACCCTACCACACATCTAGCTATACCGACATTATCTCACTCAACCACTCATGCATGCACACATCTATTTATTTATTATTCAGCATTCCATTTATTCATATGTTGATGCCTTCTCACATTCATTCACTCACTCATCCACACAATCACGCACACAAACAATTAACGAAGAACTTTAACATACTAGCCAGGTCTATTAGCTTTGCTAAAGCTTATTTATAATATTATGGTTTATAATAGAATACTGCAGAAGCAACTGAGAAGAAGCAATGGTTGAAAGTATATCTTTAACTTCACATGCCAGCATGTTATTCAGAAATGGATAAGGAAGACTTTTATAGAAAAGAATCATCTAATTTTAGATTTTTTTCAACTAGCCATAAGATCCATGAAATAATCACATAAGAAATCGGCTTTATGTCAAAGACTTTGCATCATACCCCATAAGAGGATGAACACTTTGTTAGTAGGAGGTAAATCATCTAAAAGTGCAACACTAATCCTAAAATAAGTTGTGGCATCATCAATATTTATATTGGGTCTAAAATTCTATTTTTGCAAGTTTTTCTTTGTTGTGACATGAAACATAGTCACTCCTGTTATGCATTTCAGTAGGCAGGCGAGAAAGTTGTGGGCAGCACAGTGGCCTTCGTGTAACCTTTTAATTAAATAGTGCAGTGAAAAAACACACTATTTTGTACAATAACATTAGAAATGACCCCACACCACTGGCCCATAACTACCTGGCAATGCTTTCTCCATGGTTAATATTGGTTAGATGTACCCTTGGTACCAAAAGTCTTACCTGCAGGCCTTTGTTCCACATGATTGCGCTCTCATTAATGACAAACTGCTCATCATAGGGAGCGCTGTTGTTGAAAGTTCCTACTTTCACATGGAGGATGGACCCATCCTGCAAACGGTGCCAGTTCAATATATCATAAACAGCAGGAGGGTCACCATTTTCATCAAAGTACACTTCATCTCCTGCTGGGTTTGTGAAATGCACATTCTTCAGATAGTGGAGAAGCTGAGGAACACAAATATTGGTCAAAGTTAGCCCATGCATTATGTTGGTATTTTGTATGCAGAGATATGGTGCAGTAATTGTACTTTTTACACAATGGAGGGGTTAAGGGTCAATTGCCCAGAACTTTCTCCTCCCAACATATTCAATCATACAGCAAAAAGATCTGGCAGCTTTTCCTTGTGTTGCCTTTTCCTTATGCAGAGTTATCTCTAGAAAATGCAGAGCCCTCACCCACATCAAAATGTGACATGCTTCATCATTGGGCTTCCCACACCCTGGACTCAAATAAGTCCCAGGTAGGCTCTACCACAATAAGTGGGAGCGAGGGTTTATTGTATTTGTAGAGTTCTCACTCTACATTAACCAGAGATAAAAATAAACGTGAACAGTAAAAACTACCTAGAACTATCCTAACCTCTATTTTATTATTGGATGTCCTGATAGGAATAAAAAAACTCATTATGGTACTCTGAAGAACATTGTTCCAGGAGTAGTAGGAACATTGCCTAACCTGGGGAAACCAAGGGAGCGTTGCCCTATCTTCACACTTACTCTAAGGAATTGCTGCTGGCAGAAGTACTGTACTGTTGCTTCCACCGATCATGGCGACCCTCCTTTGGGTTCCTCAGGATAGGCAATGTTCACTAAAAACTTTATATCTAGTAATTACTAGGTCTCTAAAATATTTTTTTCACTCTCCAAATAACATACTATTCCACGCTTCTCATTTTGCTGCAAACCCATTCTCTGTGTTGCACTAGGATACCAGCATCATGGTTCACATCTGAATTGTGGGACATTCATTTGTCTTTTGGGCTCAGGAACATGGCATAAATTGTGCCTTCGACAAAGATCTAGGGTTTCCCAAGGTGGAAGTTACTTGGATTTGTGACAGAGGAATGATATGACATCAACTACTGCCTATTGTAGGAAGCATTTCGAATTTCAAACACGCTGTTGTCAGGATTGAGCACTGCTAAGGAAATGATTTCCACACAATCACTGGGGTAGCGCTCTCAATGCAAACGAAGGAAATATTGGAGGAGTTGATTAATCTCTTCCTACACATTGCCGTTGTCTATTCCAACATATGTCAAAGGCAAAAATGGCAGTGGTCCAAGCAATTGTCCGAGGATTGAGAAATCTGGGAAGCATGTCAACAAGGTAATTTTGGCAGGGCACAAGTCCTAAAAAAAGAAGTGGGGGGACGCTCCAAGTTAAGTGGTGTCACCGGAAGTGACGTCACGACAGGAAGTGACGTCACGAAATTTGCCGGTCTCCGTCTGAAATGCGTGAATACATACAAGATACAAGTAGAGGTACAATACTGCAATAAGTGGCAGTCACTCAAAACACAAGAACACACTATACACAGGACCCATTCCTCGGATTACACAGTTATTACAGACTCGGGCCGTAGGCACTACGGGCATCTGTCGGGGTCCCTGGAAGTTACATGCTCGGCGTGTTGACAGCGCAGCTCCTTGAAGCCTTGGCGCCTTGGCTGTGCTCCGAGAAAGGCTGGCAAGGGGAGGGCGCGAGGTGGAAGGGGAGATTAGTCTGAGCCTCGGGTGCATTTGAAAGGCTATCATTCGCGCGCAGGTGCAGACTTGGGTACCGGCTCCATCTTTTGGGCAGGGGGGACGGCGTCCACCCGGTAAAAACCCGGTAAAATAAGTGGGGGGACGCCGTCCACCCGCGTGGTACCCCGACTTGAGCCCTGAATTTTGGCATTACTCCGAGACTATGGCATGGGCTCCATGCACTACAGTAACATCTGCTTTGAAATGCATGGTGTCTTCAAAAGAGATGGAGTGCATTTGCCAGCAGAAGGGAACAGGATCTGCCGAAACAACATAAAGGAATTGATGTGAATTGTGGGATTTCCTAGATATGCAGGGGTTGGATATCTAACCATCGTGTGCGAGGACTTAGTACAGTGAACTACGCTGAGGAATAAATACCATTTGACTAACCCTGTTACTAACCCACTAGGCAGTCCTACGTGGGCAGTATTGCCAGGTTACTTATCAGTCCTGTTCATATTTCAGGGACATAGTGGTAATCCAAACAATCTTCCATTCTGGAATAACACAATGAAGAATAGTACTAGGACCAAAGTAACAGGGATTTGTTTAAAAAGTCTTGGCCTAGTACTTAAAATGTGCACGGTAACCACATAGCATAAAAATTGAAAAGCAGTTATGCATGCCATAAGCAGCAAGAATAAAATGAATGTCTCTACCATGTTTATAAAGTTCCTAGCATCCCAACACCCTCAAGCTCCTTCTAAGTGCTACATTATATTTTTAGTCAAAGCATTTAACAGCAAGCTTGCCTCTCGATGGGGATGATCGCACATCATATTTGTTGGCAGCTAATGCAACTGTCCTTTATCAGAGATCGAACAGGGTAGGAAATGCACTCTAGCTGATAGAGCATCCTCTGCTAGGCTTCCAGGCTCAATTCTCTGACTGAGAGTGGCTGGTTCGAAAATCTGGCATGATCTCTATTGGTAATCTTAGCTCAACGACCTTTGCTAATCAATGGACAAATCCTGGGCATTATACAGTGTCCGACCACTTATGTGATCTTGCATTTACAAAATAGGGCTCAAAGACATAAGGGGGCAGATTTACAAGCCCCTTGCGCCACTTTTGCGTCACTTTTCCCATGTTAAAAGTGACGCAAAAGTGGCGCAAGGGGCTTGTAAATCTGCCCCAAAATGTTTAAAAGACTAATCTATCAGGGCTCAAAATGCGTCAGTTCTCTCCACATGTTGGGGCTTATTTACAAGCCCCTTGCGCCACTTTTGCGTCACTTTTCCCATGTTAAAAGTGACGCAAAAGTGGCGCAAGGGGCTTGTAAATCTGCCGCGTTGATTTTAAGCAACCATTACTAATGCCTTGAAGCCTATACAGCAAGGGCTGTATTAGAATTGTGGAGCTTGTTGTTGAAGATAATCAGCAAGAAGTGATCAGCCATGAAAATGACCTTCACATGTTCGGCTGAGACTATGTAGGCGAGAAACAGAAAAAAAGCTAACAACTTAACTAAAAGGGAGTCTGTCACGATTTTCACAACAGAATGAATCCAGTTCAATTTTTAAGTGTGTACAACGCAAAATTAAGACAAATACTCCTGTCAGAGCCACCCCATTCTCACCATTATACATTTTATATTCATTTAAGTCTTTTTTTCATGAGATTTTTTGATTCTGCAGTACTCCCACAGTACTGGTAAAATGCCCATTTTGCCTTCTTTTTCTGGGGTAACTTTTTTCCTGTTACCATTGGAGTACTCCAGTACCAATCTTACTGCGAAGAAAAAGATATTTCGTAACCTCCCTCCTGACTAAGCACCAACCAAGCCCTGCATCCAATCTCCCATGTCCTATGCCCCGACGTCAGGCAGCACTCCACTGCTAGAGTGCAACCCCCCCTGCTATGCAAAGATGGAGTAGCACACCACACCCTGTCCTACAGGCGGCCAACCCCCACTTTGCAAGGTCGTATGGAATGTGCAGTGGGGCTTGGCTGCTGTGCATGGTGGGCGGATAACCACCACCCCTGCGCACCACCTCTGGTCAGGCTCTGCACCCAACCCCAAGCACAGTGGGGGGTTGGCCTCAGGACCTAGCATCCGGCCAGGTCCGGAGTCCAACCCTTCACTCCGGCAGACAACCCCCAGTCTTCACAGCCTTTGGCAGTACCATAAAGGCTGATGCGAGAAAAAGCTTCCTTGGCCAATCAGACAGCTGTCATTTAAAAAAGTTTTCGGTACCTCAGGACTCCCACGTGACTAGCTGTCCAGATATATCTATTTTATTAACCCCTTCATGACCACGTTGAACACTTCTTTAAAAGCAAATTTCTTGTAAACAGATTTACACCAAATAATGAAAAGCATGTCCTAAGTTTTTACCAAATTTGGCATAATTCCTTTCAGCTATTTCTTTTCTATAGCTGCAACAGAAGATTCCTATAGGAATTACCATGGGAAATCAACGTTTGGGGCACCCCTTTTTCTTGGCCCCCACTTGCCAGATCACCCTGAATCTATCCAGGGAGGTGCTGAGGTGGCTTAACTTATTTTTGAAAGTTTTGTGCAGCTTCGTCAGATGGCACCAAAGTTATTAGCGAAACATAAATACCTCTTCCTATGGAAACTCTGACTTAACTATAATAGATGGAATGTTGGTTTCCCAATATTGCTCTACATTGTTGTCTACTATAAGTTCCCCTAGGTTTCTTTTTACATCAGCAGCAAGTACAACATGATTGTGCCTTTCAATGTGGGCTCCAAACATGCAAGTGTGAGAGTGTGTGTATGTATGTATGAATATTTATGTACATAGCAAAACCAAAGGGGATGATGGACGGAGTGTTGAACATTGCAAGCACTCACCCCCAGTCAACTGATCTGGGTTTAATCCATCATCATTCTTTAGCTCACTCCGCCACCTCAGTTCAGACATGGCCATATGCAAATCAGTCTGACCCTGTGCCTCATGGGAACAGTCCAGCCCGAAATGCCAAACAATGTCTTTCCTGGACCGGAAACAAGCATCCTGGGACCGGTTTCTGGCTAACAGCCGTCATCAGCCAGGCTAGCTTGAATCCAGTGGCAAAGTGAGCAAGGGACCCACATCTGGGCATACCCTGCCAACTTAGGGCGAACAAAGCAAAACCAAAGGGGATGATGGACAGAGTGTTGAACATTGCAAGCACTCACCCCCAGTCAACTGATCTGGGTTTAATCCATCATCATTCTTTAGCTCACTCCGCCACCCCAGTTCAGACATGGCCATATGCAAATCAGTCTGACCCTGTGCCTCATGGAAACAGCCCAGCCCAAAATGCCAAGCCATGTCTTACCTGGACCGGAAACAAGCATCCTGGGACCGGTTTCTGGCTAACAGCCGTCATCAGCCAGGCTAGCTTGAATCCAGTGGCAAAGTGAGCAAGGGACCCACGTCTGGGCATACCCTGCCAACTTAGGGCGAACATAGCAAAACCAAAGGGGATGATGGACGGAGTGTTGAACATTGCAAGCACTCACCCCCAGTCAACTGATCTGGGTTTAATCCATCATCATTCTTTAGCTCACTCCGCCACCCCAGTTCAGACATGGCCATATGCAAATCAGTCTGACCCTGTGCCTCATGGGAACAGTCCAGCCCGAAACGCCAAGCCATGTCTTCCCTGGACCGGAAACAAGCATCCTGGGACCGGTTTCTGGCTAACAGCCGTCATCAGCCAGGCTAGCTTGAATCCAGTGGCAAAGTGAGCAAGGGACCCACGTCTGGGCATACCCTGCCAACTTAGGGCGAACAAAGCAAAACCAAAGGGGATGATGGACGGAGTGTTGAACATTGCAAGCACTCACCCCCAGTCAACTGATCTGGGTTTAATCCATCATCATTCTTTAGCTCACTCCGCCACCCCAGTTCAGACATGGCCATATGCAAATCAGTCTGACCCTGTGCCTCATGGGAACAGTCCAGCCCGAAATACCAAGCCATGTCTTCCCTGGACCGGAAACAAGCATCCTGGGACCGGTTTCTGGCTAACAGCCGTCATCAGCCAGGCTAGCTTGAATCCAGTGGCAAAGTGAGCAAGGGACCCACATCTGGGCATACCCTGCCAACTTAGGGCGAACAAAGCAAAACCAAAAGGGATGATGGACGGAGTGTTGAACATTGCAAGCACTCACCTCCAGTCAACTGATCTGGGTTTAATCCATCATCATTCTTTAGCTCACTCCGCCACCCCAGTTCAGACATGGCCATATGCAAATCAGTCTGACCCTGTGCCTCATGGGAACAGTCCAGCCCGAAATGCCAAGCCATGTCTTCCCTGGACCGGAAACAAGCATCCTGGGACCGGTTTCTGGCTAACAGCCGTCATCAGCCAGGCTAGCTTGAATCCAGTGGCAAAGTGAGCAAGGGACCCACGTCTGGGCATACCCTGCCAACTTAGGGCGAACAAAGCAAAACCAAAGGGGATGATGGACGGAGTGTTGAACATTGCAAGCACTCACCCCCAGTCAACTGATCTGGGTTTAATCCATCATCATTCTTTAGCTCACTCCGCCACCCCAGTTCAGACATGGCCATATGCAAATCAGTCTGACCCTGTGCCTCATGGGAACAGTCCAGCCCGAAATGCCAAGCCATGTCTTCCCTGGACTGGAAACAAGCATCCTGGGACCGGTTTCTGGCTAACAGCCGTCATCAGCCAGGCTAGCTTGAATCCAGTGGCAAAGTGAGCAAGAGACCCACATCTGGGCATACCCTGCCAACTTAGGGCGAACAAAGCAAAACCAAAGGGGATGATGGACAGAGTGTTGAACATTGCAAACACTCACCCCCAGTCAACTGATATGGGTTTAATCCATCATCATTCTTTAGCTCACTCCGCCACCCCAGTTCAGACATGGCCATATGCAAATCAGTCTGACCCTGTGCCTCATGGGAACAGCCCAGCCCGAAATGCCAAGCCATGTCTTCCCTGGACCGGAAACAAGCATCCTGGGACCGGTTTCTGGCTAACAGCCGTCATCAGCCAGGCTAGCTTGAATCCAGTGGCAAAGTGAGCAAGGGACCCACGTCTGGGCATACCCTGCCAACTTAGGGCGAACAAAGCAAAACCAAAGGGGATGATGGACGGAGTGTTGAACATTGCAAGCACTCACCCCCAGTCTACTGATCTGGGTTTAATCCATCATCATTCTTTAGCTCACTCCGCCACCCCAGTTCAGACATGGCCATATGCAAATCAGTCTGACCCTGTGCCTCATGGGAACAGTCCAGCCCGAAATGCCAAGCCATGTCTTCCCTGGACCGGAAACAAGCATCCTGGGACCGGTTTCTGGCTAACAGCCGTCATCAGCCAGGCTAGCTTGAATCCAGTGGCAAAGTGAGCAAGGGACCCACGTCTGGGCATACCCTGCCAACTTAGGGCGAACAAAGCAAAACCAAAGTGGATGATGGACGGAGTGTTGAACATTGCAAGCACTCACCCCCAGTCAACTGATCTGGGTTTAATCCATCATCATTCTTTAGCTCACTCCGCCACCCCAGTTCAGACACGGTCCCAGGATGCTTGTTTCCGGTTCAGGGAAGACCTGGCTTGGCAGTTCGGGCTGGACTGTTCCCATGAGGCACAAGGTCAAGACTGATTTGCATATAGCTGGGTCTGAACTGAGGTGGCGAAGTGAGCTAAAGAACGATGATGGATTCAACCCAGATCTGTGACTGGGGGTGAGTGTTTGAAAAGTTTCAGCACTCCGTCCATCATCTCTTTGTGTTTGCTTTGTTCGCCCTAAGTTGGCAGGGTATGCCCAGACGTGGGTCCCTTGCTCACTTTGCCACTGGATTCAAGCTAGCCTGGCTGAAGAGGGGTGTTACCCTGAAACCGGTCCCAGGATGCTTGTTTACGGTTCAGGGAAGACCTGGCTTGGCAGTTCGGGCTGGACTGTTCCCATGAGGCACAGGGTCAAGACTGATTTGCATATAGCTGGGTCTGAACTGAGGTGGCGAAGTGAGCTAAAGAACGATGATGGATTCAACCCAGATCTGTGACTGGGGGTGAGTGTTTGAAAAGTTTCAGCACTCCGTCCATCATCTCTTTGTGTTTTCTTTGTTCGCCCTAAGTTGGCAGGGTATGCCCAGACGTGGGTCCCTTGCTCACTTTGCCACTGGATTCAAGCTAGCCTGGCTGAAGAGGGGTGTTACCCCGAAACCGGTCCCAGGATGCTTGTTTCCGGTTCAGGGAAGACCTGGCTTGGCAGTTCGGGCTGGACTGTTCCCATGAGGCACAGGGTCAAGACTGATTTGCATATAGCTGGGTCTGAACTGAGGTGGCGAAGTGAGCTAAAGAACGATGATGGATTCAACCCAGATCTGTGACTGGGGGTGAGTGTTTGAAAAGTTTCAGCACTCCGTCCATCATCTCTTTGTGTTTGCTTTGTTCGCCCTCAGTTGGCAGGGTATGCCCAGACGTGGGTCCCTTGCTCACTTTGCCACTGGATTCAAGCTAGCCTGCCTGATGACGGCTGTTAGCCAGAAACCGGTCCCAGGATGCTTGTTTCCGGTCCAGGGAAGACATGGCTTGGCGTTTCGGGCTGGACTGTTCCCATGAGGCACAGGGTCAAGACTGATTTGCATATAGCTGGGTCTGAATTGAGGTGGCGAAGTGAGCTAAAGAACGATGATGGATTCAACCCAGATCTGTGATTGGGGGTGAGTGTTTGAAAAGTTTCAGCACTCCGTCCATCATCTCTTTGTGTTTGCTTTATTTATGTACATAGACACACATATTGGGAACTGTACCCCCGTAAGCCCATAAGCCATTTCTCTCATCACAGGATAACTCAGGTTGGAACTTTGTGCTGTGGAATAGTTCAATGTAGTCACATGCTTATATGAGTTTATTAGGTATTAAGCTTGTAGTCCTACTCAAAATGCAAACAATTGATACACAAGTTTGATGTTACTTGACTAATAATAATAACATTTTGTTGTAACGTTCAGGATAATGGCCCATTCTCTAGACAAGCAACCCTGGAGGACTCATGTCTCTCACAAGTGACCCCTTGTTGCTCCCTAAGCCTGGAGCTCGATTATGAGGATCTGCCACGGCCTGTGCAGGTAAGAGTGGCGGGGCTAAGTGGGGGGGGGATTTCGACTGACGATGACGAGGGAAAAATAAATAAATAAATATATTATATATTGTCATCGTCTGTCGAAACCCCCCTCCCCCCAACCACTCTTACCTGCATGGGCCGCTGCTGATCAGGAGGATAGGTAGGTTGTACTGGGGGGTTGTATTCTACTTATTTCTAAACTTACAGACTTGCTTTATTTTGTTATATTTGTTTCTCTTCTTTCTATCTCTTTAACTATCTTCTGTGACTGTCAATGACACTTGACACTGCTCACAACGGGCGAAGCACACAACCAGGCTATCGTGCTTTAAGGGTAGAGGAGTACCAATAGGGAACCAAATTGTCATGAACCTATGAAAGAATTTTAAATGTGAAATACATGCCAATAGAAAAAAAGCTGTCGCACCTTGCATAACAGTATACTTATAATTCATAAACATGCTTATCCAGGTTTAAGAGTGCTTTCCTTGCATACAAAAGGGCTAAATAATCCTGTCAAAAGCATAAAGATAACTGTCTACTGCATTAGGCTCAGGGTAACATAGTTCTTTTTGCAGGAAACTAGGATCGGTGAGAAGGAAGGATCCCATACGAGTACTCACTGGATTGAGGAAGCTGCCTAGTCGCCAGTTAAAAAAATGAAATAGAGTTATTGCTTTTTTTTAACAAAAAGCAGGCTTATTAGTATTGTCAAATCAAAAAGATAAGGAAGGTAGGTGGCTGATTACAAAAATATAAAAATACAAACCTGAATTATTTGTAATCAACATCTAAAAAATCTAACAGTGGCATCCCCTTCTTCAGGGTAATTATTTTTTTTAATAACCAAATTTAATTGATTTTCAGAGAGAAAACATCATAATAAACAGTAGACAAATCCGCATGTCTAAAAAGGAATCACAGAGTCAAATGACACACACCCTTATCACATATCCAATTCATGATGTTCCCACCACCTACACCAAATCTTGTTATGTTTCCGTGGACACCATTGCACCTCATAAATTGGTTGTTCCTGGTGAGAGGACCAGTCTACGCCCCTCCTCCATTCCTCAAATCAAGGGATGCCGGAGATTTCCATTTGTGTGCCATGTCCTGTTTGGCCACCAGCATATTAACTCCAACAAAGCCAATTCCATTCCCCCCCAACCCCATCTCGTAGACCCACTAGTGCAATCCTGGGGGTGAGGGTAATTGGGCAGTCTAGGACCAAAGAAAGTTCCCTTCCAGCCTTTCCCAAAACCGGGCCAATGCTGGGCAAACCCAGACCATGAGATAAAATAAGCTTCCGGCAAGGAGCATCGCACACATTGAGCCAGAGGATCCCCGCCTGTTCAGTGTATTCATTGGGGGGTCAAATAAGGGAGATGTAGGTAATTTAGTTGGATGATGCATAGTCGGGCGGGGATGGCCAGTTCTCTGGGAGTAAAACGTGCTTTACGCCAATGATCATCATCAACACCCCCCACCCACCTTTCCCACTTCTGGCATTGATCTGTAAAGCGTTCTGGGGTGTTAATGTTGAGAGAGCGATATGTTTTTGAGATAATGCCCTTACCCAGTTTCCCCATCAAGATATTGGCTTAAAGAGCATTAGATTCTGGGATGGGTGTCCCATTGAGTAGGTGTTCTGACAAGCCATGGTGCAGCTGCAGATAGCGACAGAATGGGTACTGGAGAACCAATATTGTTCCAGCATCTCCTGGAATGACATCATGGCATTCCTCGGCCAGACATTCTCTAGGTGGGTGATCCTTATTTTGTCCCACTGAGCAAAGAACTGTAGGCTCGCTGTATGGCGCAGCCATGTTCCCTGCCACAACGGGGTCAGTCCAGTGATTTTGTGATCCCATTTGATGAAGCGAAGTGCTGTCCTCCAACAAAGTAGGGGAGTGACTGGGGGATGGGGCTACCGTAGAGCAGGCCCTGAAGACCGCAGAGGCCAAAGTAGATTAGTTCTGCCCAGTAGGCAGGGTTGTCCCATTCCCTGTTAAACCAGTCGTGTATCATTAGGATTTGGGCATCGAGGTAATGGCCATGTAGGTCTGCCATCCCCATCATAGGGAGAGTGTGTGCTGTTGACAAAGGTCACACGACGGTGGCCCCCTGCCCAAAGAATGGTGGTGATTTTTTACGTCAATGTTTGAAACCATCATCTGGAAATCGGATGAGGAGAATTAGCAAGGACAAATAAGAAATGTGGAAGACATCATTTTGAACAATGCCATGCATCCCAAGGGATTCATGGGCAGCTGGCCCCACCACTGCAGGTCCCTATTCAACCCTATCATGAGGGGCTGTAAGTTAAGATTCCATGCCATCGCCAGAAGATGAGAAATTTGAATACCTAGGTATTTAAAGGAAAATCAGTGGAGTGGAATCCCTGGACACCAAGATTTTCCGCCTGTATCGCCCTTCACCGGCACCAGCAAGGATTTGCTTTTATTGATTCGAAGCTCGGAGACTTCCTCATAAAGATGAAGAATCTTCAGACACCACTTGTCTGACGATATGGGGTCTCTGTGGAACAGTAAGAGGTCACCTGCGTGTAGGGGTATATGCTCTTCTGGTCCTACTCCCCAGGACCACCCCCATACCCGAGTGTTGCATCAGATGAGAGGAGCCATGGGCTCAATCGGCAATGCGAATGGGAGTGGGGAGAGTAGGCATCCCTGTTGGGTGCCTTTGCAGATTGGAAAGGGTGGTGAAAGGATACCATTAACTCAGACCTGGGTGGTGGGTCTAGCTTAGAGGAGTCCTACAAGTCTACAACAAAAGGGCCTAAAGCCTGCTCTCTGTAGCACTGCCGCTAAGAAGACCCACAAAACAGTATCAAAAGCCTTCTTAAAGTCAATTAGGAGCAAAGCCGTAGGGCTGTGGATATGGTGTGTCTGGGATAAGGATATTTGGATTCTGGGGATACAGTGACAGGTACTCCTGTGAGGCATAAACCCATACTGATCAGGGTGGATCAGGTTCGGAAGGGCTTGACCGAAACGGAAAGCAAGACCTTTGCATAGATTTTGAGATTGGTGCTAATAAGAGAGATGGGCCTGTATGAGGAGCATTGGTCAGATGGTTGGCCCGTTTTGGGTATCACAATGACCGTGGCGATGTCCAAATCTGGGGTAGTGACCCACGGTCTGCTGCTTCTGTGTAGAGCGCCAGGAGTTGGGACAGTAGTAGAGGCCAAAAGCGTTTAAGGAACTTGACCAGGAAACTGTCTGGGCTCGGTGTTTTACCCCATGCCAGGTCCGATAAGGCTGTGTCAATCTCCTTGGTTTTGAGCGGTTAGTCAATGTCACGAGCCAAGGATGGGGCATCGAAGGCAACAGAATATCTGCAAGTATTGGCATCTCATGTTCCCGCGTGGAGGTGGGTGTCGCCACATATAGCATGATGTAGCAATCCGCACAAACCTGTGCCACTTCTGTGGCACGTTCGTAGCAACAACCCATTGCGTCTCGAATGGACGGAACAATTCTAGACACCATATCTTTGGTTGCGAGGCAGTAGAGGAGTTTGTAAGCTTTATCTCCATGCTCATATACACGTTGAGTCGATGCCCTCCAACACTGTCTGGCCTCCTCTAAGAAAATTTGTTTCAGTTGGGACCTTGCCAATACCAGTTGACAGGCCACGTTGGTCGATAGCCGGCAGCGTGACTGCCATTCCAAGGAAAGGATCTTGACCTCCAGGTCAGCCACTTGCCTCTGCATTTCTTTGCCCTGAATGGAGCTTTTAATCACACTCCAAAGGGCAGGTTTGCTAGAAGCCCACAGGGTCCAATGGAGGCCACTGTATTACAATTTAATGCAAAAAAAGGATTGAATTTCCTCCTCTAAGCAGTCAGCGCATTCCTGATCCAAAAAGTACTAGGCATAAAAATGCCACATAGGTCTCAAGTACCCTTGGAGAGGTCCCATCTCAAGTAGGAGGGGAGCGTGGTCTGAAATGCCACGGAGGAGAATTTGTACGCATGTCAGGTTAAGAATATCGGAGGGCGAGACCCAAAACTGATCGATGCGGAACAGCGTTTTATGTGCTGCAGATACGTGGGTATATGCATGCATGGTAGGGTGCCAGGTTCCCATCAGTCCGCCCAGAGAGATAGCTGGGAGGAGCGGGCTCAATGGCCTGGCCAAGGAGGGTCTGAGGTATCTAGTGCAGAATCGGGAATGGTATTAAAGTCACCCCCTATGAGTGCAGTACCCGAGGGAAGGGCTAGCAGGAGATCGCAAAGCATCTGCAGTGTTGATTGAAGTCATTGTTGGGGAACATAGGCCGAAATCAGTACAGGTCTGCGGTGTATCACCAGGATTGCTCCAAATATGACAAGGGTTCAGACTCCATGGAGGAGCCTCCTGGTCATTGTCTCAGGATCCGAAGAGGTCCAAGGTGTCAGATATTAAAGCCTGAGGGTCAGAAGTCCTCTCCGTGCCTGCATCTCGTGGTGGGCTCAGTGAAGCATGTCGCCCCTGTGGGGTGGATTGAGCCTTCTGGGAGCGGGACCTCCTCTTCTAGGTGACATCCCCCATCTGTGTACCAGTGTATTTCGAGTCACATGGGTAACGCAAGTCTTGCCGTTCCGTCGCCCATTTCCAGGCCTGCTCCGGTGTATCAAAGAAGTAGATCGAAGGTTTTAAAATTACTTTTAGTCAGGCAGAGAAGAGAAGCATGTAGCAGAGGTTAAGAGCCCAAAGTTTCTGTTTGATGCCTTCAAAGAAGCATCTGTGCTACTGGACTGTGTGCGTATAATCTGGGAAGATCATGATCTTGGCAGTTTGAAAACTTAACCCCTTCGCTGCTAGGCCTTTTCCCCCCCTGTGCTAAGCCTTTTTTTGGCTATTTGGGATAGTTCGCGCTTTTTGACCACATAAGGTATCCATGCCAAATTTGCGTCCTTTTCTTCCAACATCATGGGGATTCCAAAGGTACCCAGGGTTTGTGGATGCCCCTGGAGGGGACCCAGAAATTAGCCAAAACACAGTTACAAGGGCTACAGATGAAAGCGTCTGGTGTTTTCCCTGCAAATGGTATCAACAAAGGGGTTGTGGTGCTGAAATCACCATCTTCCCAGCTTTCAGGGTCAAGCAGACTTTTGTCAGAAAACCAACATTTTCTACACAGTTTTGGCATTTTTCTGGGACATAGCCTATTTTTGCTATTTTTTGTGCTTTCAACCTCCTTCCAGTTAATGGTAGAAATGGGTATGAAAGCAATAATGGATCCTGAAAAGCTATACAATTTAGAAAAGTAGACAAAATTCTGAATTCAACAAGGGGTCATTTGTGTAGATCCTTCAAGGTTTCTTTATAGAAACTAACAGTTGAATATAGGAAAAATTGAAAATTAGTTGAAAAAAACAGGCATTTGTGTCAATGTTTTCACCTGTAACTTCTTCTAATTATGACAGCTGTTTGAAAGCAATATACCATTACATCCGCTGGACCTTTCTGGTTGTGGGGATATATTGAACTTGTAGGTTCACCAAGAACCCGACGAACCCAGAGCCAATAACTGAGCAGCGTCTTGCAATGGTTTTTTATTATGTACCGGGTATATAGCAATTAATTTGGGAAAATATATACATGGAAAAATCGGTATGAAAGACACCTATGTATTTCTGAAATTGGAACAAAATATAGAGTTTAGAAACAGTAGATATTAGCACATTTCCGAAATTGTGAGTACCCATACTAGCATGAGAATTATAGGTCATTTTTCAAAATGACTTCTTTTTTACACATTGGGGCATATTCTCAAGAACGTGTGATAACCATCGCAAAAGTTACTTAACGCAACCTCCAACATCGCAGTCTATCGTGGGAAATTTACGCTGTGATAACCAAGTATTCACAACACGGCGGCACCATGCGATAGTCTCCAGATAACGCTTCAAATGACCGCGATAAAATCAACGCCACGCCGCAAAAATGCGAAACACGAACGCAAAAAAAGCTGCGATGAGGCCAAGCGCGATACATAAAGCAGCGAAAACCAGCTACAGGCCTGCAATTCACACGCGTCAGGCGGGAACAATCACCATAAAAGTAGAAAAAAAACAGACAAACAAACGCCAAACCACAGCGAAGCACAATGGACGTTGCCAAAGCAAGTACGGAGGAGAACCAGAACCCCACAAGCCCCCCGGGGGACCAGTCTGGGACTTCGGGGTCAGGGAAGGGCAAGGACAAGAAGAGTAGGAAGAAGCGGTTCAGTCCGCAGGAAAACAGGATCCTGATAACGGAGGTGGTAGAACTCCATCAACAACTGTTCGTCACCTCCACTGTGTCATTGGCAACAAAAAATGGACTATGGCAGTCCATCGTGGACAAGGTGAATGCAGTCGGAGTGCTGAAGAGGACAATGGACGAGGTCAAGAGGCGCTGGAATGATGTCAAGCGCAAAACCAAGCTGAAACTCGCCAACAACCGGAAGGCAGCAATGGAGACTGGAGGTGGCAGCCCAGCGCCACAGGAGGAGCTGGACGACATGGAGGAACTGGTGTCCACAGTCATCAGTGGGGAGACGGTGGCAGGAGTTGGGGGCCCGGACACTGCTCAACAGGACCGGACACAACAGCAACAGGGTGAGTAACGACCAGGGCCTGGGGGGACGGGGGAGATGGGCACAATGGCACACATGCACAATTAAGTACAGCACATCTGCGGACAAACCATGCCCCAGACCACCAACTATCACCAAGAGACCAATGTACCCAAGTATGCAACATGTCAGCACTATACAAGCACAGAAGTCAAAGGCACACCGCATGAAAGGGATAAGGGGCAGCAAAATCTGAGCTGCAGGGGCGACTCCCCAAAAATGCAGCACACACATCACATGCAGAGCACATCAACATTGACAACGATGTGACAAAATCCACAAAACACCTACAACAGAACACAGGACACAACTGGTGCCGCTTGGCTGCAGACACTGGCCAATCACATTTGGCATTGCAGGGAAATGTGAGTTGACAATGTACAAGTACAAACACACACACGTCTGTTGTCGAAATGTCCACTCTCCCCCATCAAATAGGCAGCTCCTCCCAAACAGCCACAATGTACCCAGTCATGCTGTCTGTATGAAAACATGTACAATGAGACAACATACATGTGGACACATTGTTAAACTGCATCTCCCCTTCACATTGCAGAGGGAGAATCAACACCTCCTGCAGAGCAGCCCGACCCTCTCTTCTTCGATGACAAAGAGGACCACCACAGCTTTGACTCTGATGCCCTCCAACTGTTCGTGGACAGCCTACGCAGCCCACTTCCAGGAGCTGGGCAGCCCAGCTGCTACGAGGAGACCCCACCCCCTGCACAGACCACACAGCACGCAGCACCCACCACCACGGCTGCCTCCCAGGACCCCCACGAACAACACATGGCCTTCCAACGACGTGTCTTGGGGTGCCAGGAGAATCTGGCTGAACAGGTGCGGGTGGGCTTCGACCGCATGGCAGACAAACTAGATGCCATACGTGGGTGTCTAAGTCCCATCAGGGACCACTCACGGTCCCTAATGGACACCCACAGTCCGCTCCATGCTCTCCAACGGACCATGGCTGACATCGCTGGAGCCCTGACACAGAGAATAGAACAACTGTCCAGTCAGAGTGGCTCTAGCGATGTCACACGGGAGTTGGGAAACATGCAGAGGTTAATGGAGACCATGGAGCGGGCGAATGCAGAATGAGCGGCTGCCACGGCTGCACACCAGCGAGAGGTAGCTGGGTTCCTCAATGACCTCAGGACCATCCTCATGGCATTGCTGCCACAAGGCCTGGCGCGGATGCATGCTGCTGCCACCACTCCATCCACATCTCCGCCCCCTGAAGTGTCAGTGCCACACAGTGCTAGAGACAGAACACCACCACCCACACGTGAGGCACATGAAACAGCAGAGGACGAAGATACGGATGAATCTGCCCTCGTGGTAAGAAGGACGCAGCAGCATGCATCTCAGCCATAGGTCCGGCTTCAGCTTGGTACTGCCCTCTGCATCATCACCTTCCACTGTCCCCCGATGCACTCTGCGACACTCACCTTGGACCTCGACATGGACTGCCATATGCTGTTTGATCGCCATTGACACAGCAATCAGACTGCGGACTGAACTCTTCCTCTTCCTTTGGACTTGTCATTCCCTGAAGGACCCTGGCTAGCCCTCCACGGGACAACATCGTCATGTGGGGTTTGCATGGCCCTGTACTGCTCCAGATGCAACACTCCACTGAATGTGCATTAAACATTCATATACACACAGATGTGTCATGTCTATGGTCTTTCAAGTGTGGAAGTATGGATGAATGTAGGCTTTCTGGACTCCTCTTACGTCCATGTGGCTCATGTCGTAGAACAGGGGTCACAGGGTGACACATTGCCGAATGCGGTCCGGGTGGCGCTGACACGACAACAGGGACACACGCATGAGTTACTTCCTTGTCCAGCCCAGTATGGAACCACGCCCAGGGCCCCGGGGTCATTTACACACCCTTATGCTGGACTGGCATACGCCAGGCCAGCCCACTCGGCTTACGCTCACAGGGGGGGACGGCAACGCTACATGTCCCATGTCTTTCCTGTAGTGATCTGCTGCTCACAGGTCTAGTTGTCAGCATGCCACAGCCACTCCGTCATGGCTGGTTTACACCCACACCACACCCATCCAGCACACGCGTCACAGGACATGTGACCCTGCCAATAAAAAGGGCCGGGCGCACGTGCTCGACGCCATTTCCACTCTCTATCTGGGTGCATCCGTGTGGTGTCAAGGTAGGCATGAGGGCCTCGGGCCCTGCAACATCACATTCCCCAGGACCGGAGGTGACATGATGGCGTCCACAACACGATACCCAATCATACAGGGTCCATGACTTTGGGACACAGACTTGGTGGCACCGGATACATTGCGGCCGGCACAGGCACACCGCCACGGGCGGTGACTTTGGGTGCACTGAGGTAGGGGCACCTTGAGTGCTGAGCGGGTGTGCAGCCTGCGATGATGCCGGGTGCACTGGTATGTCCTCCGCCATGGCAAAATCAAGACCCAGAATCATATGTGAGACCTGGTGGCCTGCGGAGCGGGGCTGCATGATGTGGAGGGTGCCATGTCCGCGGGCCCTGGGCATGTGGCTTGCAGCGGCACGTGGTGGGCCCTCATTGCTACACGCCAAGGGCACAAGGTGAGCAGTGTGGCCTGGGTGCGCAGGGACAGGCATGCACCGCTGGGCGGCGGGAGGGGCTGGGGTGCATCTGCCTGGGTGCGCAGGGGCGGGCATGCACCGCTGGGCAGCGGGAGGGGCTTGGGTGCATCTGCCTGGGTGCGCAGGGGCGGACAGGCGATGGTGTCTTGTGCAATTGTATGTACTTTGCCATTCATATATCTGGACTCTGTTTCAGATGACGGATCTGTTTCAGATGTGTGACCTGGTGAACTGCACTACATACCGGCACGTGGTTGGAGACACACCGGTGGCAGCAGGTGAGCAGTGTGGCCTGGGTGCGCATTGTCGGCACTCTCTCTCCCTGTCCATCTCTTCTGTTATCTGTGTCTCGCTCCCCCTCTCTGTCCGTCTTTCTCTCGCTCCCCCTCTCTGTCCGTCTTTCTCTCGGTCTCCCTCTCTGTCCGTCTTTCTCTCGCTCCCTCTCTTTCTCTCTCTCTCTCCTTCGCTCTGTCTCTGTCCTTTGATGTGCGCAAGACACACCTTCTCATCATGATTTTTGTCTTGCAGGCTGTGACCTACGGATTGTCCCGAGGGGAGCCGCCATGTGTTTTCATTTCTGTTCTGTGTTTCTTTTAATAAATTTTCATTTGTTGCATCGAAGGTGAATGTGTGCTGCTCATTTTTGTGACGAAACATGCATGTCACCAAATGTGATTGTGCGACATCAGGCGGATTATTTGGTACATGATTCCGTGTAGTTGATGTGGCATGTCTTTGGCCGGGGGGGGCTGCCCGGGGAGGGGGGTCCTGGGGGTGGTGGCGGTGGGTGTTGTGGCCCTGTTGGGGCTCAGAGCTGCATGATCAGTGGCTCCATGGCATCTGTTGCCCTTCAGGTGTGGCTCTGGGCTGGGCCCCATTTTGTGGTGCAGGCTGTGGTCCGACTTTGCACCAGGTCAGAGCAGGTGTTAATTTCCTGCTGCTAACGCGCCTTATCGCCTGTTTTGTGGTCTTATCGCCGATCTGGCTGGTCGTTGAGAATGTTGCGGAGTGGTGTTTTCGCGGCTTTTTTCACGGGAACGCCTACTCTGCATCTCATTAGCGATAGTTGCTGGGGTCATCTGTGGCGATGTTTTTTGCGGCTGCTATCGCTGGTAAACTGGTGCTATGGGCTGTTAGCACCGGCTTGTGAATGTGGTGATAAATTTATCGCGACTTTGGCTGCGATGTAGTGCCGATAACTCGGCGATAACTCCTTGAGAATATGCACCATTGTCTTTCATTTGGAAGGCAGAAATGCATCGAAAGTCAATAGGTAATAACAGTTGCTCTACAATTCTGTGTTACCCTAAGTCTCCCGATAAAAATGGTACCTCACTTGTGTGGGTAGGCCTAGTGCCCGCGACAGGAAACAGCTCAAAACGCAACGTGGACACACTTTATTTTTACAGTGAAAACTGACCCTTTTTTTGTAAAGTGCCTAGCTGTAGATTTTGAACCCTAGCTCTGCCGGCACCTAGGGAAACCTAGCAAACCTATACATTTTTGAAAACTGGACACCCAGGGGAATCCAGGATGGTGTGACTTGACTGGCTCTCACCAGGTTCTATTACCCAGAATCCTTTGCAAACCTCATAATTTGTAAAAAAAAAAAAAAAAAATGTCCTCACATTTCTGTGGTGGAAAGTTCTGGAATCTGCGTAGATCCACAAAATTCCACCCACCCCGCGTTCCCCAAAGTCTTCTGAGAAAAATGGTACCTCACTTGTGTGGGTAGGCCTAGTGCCAGCGACAGGAAACGGCCCAAAACGCAACGTGGACACACCACATTTTCACAGTGAAAACGGACCCTTTTTTTGCAAAGTGCCTAGCTGTAGATTTTGAACCCTAGGTCTGCTGGCACCTAGGGAAACCTAGCAAACCTATAACTTTTTGACAACTAGACACCCAGGGGAATCCAGGATGGGGTGACTTGACTGGCTCTCACCAGGTTCTGTTACCCAGAATCCCTTGCAAACCTAAAGATTTGTCCAAAAAAACACAATTTCCTCACATTTCTGTGGTGGAAAGTTCTGGAATCTGCGTGGATCCACAAAATTCCACCCACCCCGCGTTCACCGAAGTCTTCCGAGAAAAATGGTACCTCACTTGTGTGGGTAGGCCTAGGGCCCGTGACAGGAAATGGCCCAAAACGCAACGTGGACACACCACATTTTCACAGTGAAAACAGACCCTTTTTTTGCAAAGTGCCTAGCTCTAGATTTTGGACCCTAACTCTGCCAGCACCTAGGTAAACCTAGCAAACCTATACATTTTTGAAAACTAGACACCCAGGGGAATCCAGGATAGGGTGACTTGACTGACTCTCACCAGGTTCTATTACCTAGAATCCCTTGCAAACCTAAACATTTGTCAAAAAAACCCAAATTTTTCTCACATTTCTGTGATGGAAAGTTCTGGAATCTGCGTGGATCCACAAAATTCCATCCACCCCGCGTTCCCCAAACTCTTCTGAGAAAAATGGTACCTCACTTGTGTGGGTAGGCCTAGTGGCCGCCACAGGAAACGGCCCAAAACGCAACGTGGACACACCACATTTTCACAGTGAAAACAAACCCTTTTTTTGCAAAGTGCCTAGCTGTAGATTTTGAACCCTAACTCTGCCTGGACCTAGGGAAACCTAGCAAACCTATCTCAGAGGAAAAAGAGGAGAAAAAAGGTCCCAATCCCTAAGTAACCGTATTATTGAGTTGAATATAGGTAACGTATTTGCCCTTAACAGTGGGGAATCCCCATCCCACTGGCAATGAGAGAGTTCCAAAGGAGTGTCAGGACAAATCTTGGTTATTTGTGATTTTATGCGGAAAAAATTCCAGACAGCAATTTTCTCTTTTGCAAACGTGTTTTATGCATTTACAGGGATACTGCAACTTTCTCTTGGGTGAGCAACATCAAATTACAGCCAACGCGTGTTTCGCCCCTTGACATGACCATCCGGCCTGGGGCTTCCTCTGGGCTGTACAATATATGTGACCAAATACCATGCAATATATACAGTGTGACAGAAAACATGGTTAGAATCGTCATTGGTGTTTTGGAAAATCGTGCGTGCAGTATTTACAGTGTGGGGAATAAGACATAGGACATATCACCACGTATTTATGATGTCAAAAATGGTCATCATACGGTACATATGGTGGGTAAAGGGTTTAGACATAGACAGACAATGGGAGGCCGCACAAGGATAAGAAGAAGTAAAGGATAAGTATTTTAAGACGTGAAGTAAGATAAAAGTTGGACGGTGTGTAGACACATGCGAGGGGGGATCAGAGGGCAGGGGGAAAAAGAGAGGAAGGAAAGAAGAGAGCGGGGCAGTGAGGATCAGAGGCCAGAGTATGTAGACATAAACATGTCGGTGCAGAGGCGTGAAACAATATAGTCCAAAAGACAGTAAATGACATGTTGTGGGGGAAAAAAAAAAAAAAGGGAGAGGAGGGAGGGGGGAGTTTGGAGGAAGGAAAAAGTGCAAGTCATGCATAATAAAGGCGTAAGGACGTCATAGCGGACATAAAAATGATTAAGTTTAAGTTGTGTTTATTGGATGGAGACAAAATGAGAATACACAGCTTACTGCCTACATCCCCTGGCCGGCAGAGCGTATCCTGGATGTCTGTACACAGCGCTGTTGCCACAACCCGGAGGCCGGCCGCGTATATGAGTGAGCTATCTGAATAGATATTTGCCCCATCCATTTTCCCCCTATGAGCCCAAACACCTAACAGATGAGCAACTATAATAACAATCCCCCTCCCCTCCCAACCCAACCGCACCGCCCCCCCCCCGAACCTATGTGCTGACAAATCCCGTTAGTGGTCCCTGTAGAGGGTAGGACCTCAATGATGTGTGCCTTGGGCTTCCTCCACAGGTTGCATTTCGGTGAGTCGCAGAAGGCGAAGATACTTCGGGCAGGTTACCTCATTCAGCTCCTTCGATAACAGTGACAGAAGTGGGCGCCAGATGGTGTGGAAGGAATCCGTTGAGTTAGTGAGTGTCGCCTGAATGCGTTCCATTCCCACAGTGTACCATAGTTTGTGCAACCACCCCGTGTGGGATGGTCTGGTCTGTGTGCCCCATAGCGAGAGTATGTGTTGTACCGCCGCTCCCATAGCCAACCCCATTTGCTTCCCCTTTATTGATTTCAACGGAAACGTGAGTCCATTAGGCAGGCCTAGCAATGTATAGGCTGGGAATCTAGGGATTTCGGTCTCAAAACATCTATCCATGTCATCTAAAACCTCCTTCCAGTATTCCAGTACTGCAGTGCAGTCCCATAAGATGTGTGTCAACGTTCCCTCTTCCTCGCAACCCCTCCAGCACGAGAAAGCGAAAGGGGGGTATTAGTTATCACAGGGTATGGAGTGGCGCTTGCCCAATGTCGTGAAAGTAGAAACGAAGATATATCTGTGCGGTGCAACAGGTGAGGGAAAACCCCTAAGCCCTCAATTACAGACACAAGTCTGTCTAAGTAAGTAACATCAAACCCTGTGCACACGCATAAAATAATTATGATATAAAAGGTAGGAAATGAAGACAAAGTGTTCTTGCTTCAAGTGTAGGTTTAATGTAGTGTTGCTTCACAAGCCAGCCAACACGTGTTTCGTCTTTGGGTGTTAACCCTAGACTTCTTCAGGGCTGGAATTAAACATAAAATGGCTTGTATCACGAGATGTTAATTAAAATCTTACATATCATAAGTGTTACACGGGTGGGACATAGTGAGTATAATAATAAAACTTGTATATCATTAAAATTTTGAAGGAAACACCATACCGTTAGATTATAACAATGATAAAGAGAAAATGTCATGAGGACATCAGTTTAAATCAATTTATATAGTAACAAAAACCCTGTAAGTGAAAATAATGTCCGATCCAAGCAATATAGTTACCGTGATCTTTATGGTGAAACTGCAGTGCGCTAATGAACACCATATACATTTGCCAATATTCAATCCGAATCTTAAGGGCCAAATTTGGACAAAGATATGTCGATGATAGTGCAACAAATAAATGAACCGCACGATGTGAGTCCCAATTGGGTAGATATAGATATCGTGACGTGTCTATGTAGACCTATTTATACCAAATGCTGGTGATTAGTGAAAGTGCAGTGAACTCCGCACCTAGACTAGTGAAGAAATCAGATAGTCCGCCTACCTCAAAATTACTTTATCACTCTTTGGACCTAGAATATAAAAAGAGCAGGCACCCGAATAAGTCAATGCCCATCACAGGGGCAAAACAAGATAAGTGAAATAACATCTTTCAATTAGAAAATTCTCTAAGTATCGCTCACCTTCCAACTGGTGATAATTCCGACCCAGCAGGTCCTAATATTCACAGTAGTATGCGGATTCTCTTCTCACAGTCGATTCAATCTGTATAATAATGACTACCATGAGTATGTATACCTACTCGACTCTCACAATTCACTTTGACAGACTTATGACTTAGTATATCTAAATACATAAATCACATCCACAGCTTACCTCTTCATACAGGTAATAGTATTCTGGTTCTGTCGTCGTTTTTAGGCTTTTTGTTCCCCAATTCTATGCTTCCAAATAACGCGCTCGTGCGTCTCCTTAAGATAGGCAGAAAGTTACGTGGCACCATCCGCCATATATAACTGTAATAAGGATTAGCAAAAGATCGTGTCACCAGCAAGTGTTAAAGAACTTCTCAAAGGCTTAAAAAAGTAGAGACCCAAAGTATCCACACTAATTCAGTGTCCTGATCGCTTACCTCCAGCGAGTACGCTAGGTCTATTGCTCGTCTCCGTGTTCAAACGAGAAGTGAATGTCAAAACCCGGAAGTGATTATATAGCCGCACGCAGTGAAAAAACAGAACAACTAGAACGTCTGACTCAATCCTAGGACACTCGTAAAAAGCGTGCGTGGTGATTGGTTAAGCTTGCAGTGTTTTGTTGCACTACCAATCTCATTGAAATAGTACGATCGAATGTTATTACTTCGTAACAATGGGCTAAAACAAAGTTGACATCAGATGAAACAAATGAGTATACAATTACATAATTTTAGCAACATATAAGTTCATAGTCTTTCAATGATTCCACGTATTATATGTTAAGCAATAGTACTAAAGTAAAGTGCGAGACTATTAAAATTGACCGACAGTACGGACCCATTTTCTTTGAACATAATGGTGCCATACTTAGGGTTTCACATGACAAAAGTAGTAACTGTGATGTGCATAAATGGTAAAAAATCCTAATTAAAATTGAAACGGCATGAATATAGAGAACATGGTGAATCCCATTTACAAAAATTATTGCAATCTATCTCATATACATTAAAATTTGAAATTACAAAGCAGCGCGAGTAACTAAAGTGTTCGTGTTGTGGCACATAATTATATTAGAAATTGTTATTTTATAAAAGGCAAAAAGAAAGAAAGGGCATTTCAGTAAGATACATTAGTTCATACAGTAATAAGACACCTTAAAGTAGCAGCTCATTCACAAGGTCCTAGTCCCCCAGAAAATAATGCATCTCCCGGTCGCTGTTAAAACCATATTCATAGGATTTCAAACGCATGATCCAAAGGGCCTCAGAACGTCTTAGCCGTAACTCTCTATTCCCCCTTGGGCTGGGAGCAGTGATGTCAATTCCATAGAAAAGGAAGCTTTTGTGTGTACCTTGGGATGGACACTCCCACATGTGTAATGCCATAGGATATCTGGGGTCTTGTTGTTTAAGGGCTCAGACATGTTCGCTTATTCTTTCCCTGAGGGTCCTTATTGTACTGTCCACATATTTTCCACCACAAGTGCATTCCAATACATAAACAACAAACTTTGTATTGCAGTTTATGTTGAATCTGATGTCATAAGTTCTATCTGGACCAATGAAGGTTTTCTTTTGGTCAGAAGCCCACCTACAAATTCCACATGAACCACATTTGTAAAAGCCCCGGGTGCGTAAAGTCAACCACGACTCCTTAGTTTCCGTTCTTGGATAGCTTGGACTCAGTCTAGTTCTGAGCATTTTGCCCCTTCTGTAGGTGATCTGTGGATGTTTGTTGATGTGTTGTGCTAGCGCTGTATCATTGGTAAGCAGTTTCCAATGTTTGTTTAAACTCCTTGACAGTGCCCCGCTAAAGTCGTTAAAGTCTGTAATCAGTCTCACTGTGCTTGTATCAGTTATGTGGATTTTATCGCGAATTGTTTCTTCCCGACCTGTATGTCTGATTCTAGTTTCAGCTTTTGTGAGGTTCTGATGTGTATAACCCCGATGTACAAATCTAGTTTTCATGGCCAAGAGGCAACTTTCAAATTCATGGTCACTACTACAATTTCTTCTAGCTCTGGTAAATTCACCAAAAGGAATTGCACGGATTTGATGCAGGGGATGAGCGCTCTGAGCATGAAGAATGGAATTACATGCAGTGTCTTTACGAAATAGGCGGGTCTGTATGGTATTCTGGCTGATAAAGATTTCAATATCTAGAAAGGTAACACTTAGGTTACTCTTGTGATATGTAAAGCGCATATCATACGTGTTCGTGTTCAAATAGGAGCAGAAAGCATCAAGTTTTACTTGTGGTCCTGTCCATATTAGAAGGCAGTCGTCAATATAACGACCCCAAAAAATAATTGAGTTGTTAAACTGATTGCCCTTTAGACCCCAAATCCAGTCTTCTTCTAAGCGGCCCATAAAGAGGTTGGCAAAGCTGGGTGAAAATTTGGAACCCATGGCTACGCCTCTTTTCTGTTTGTACCAGTCTTTCTCAAAAAGAAACACATTGTTGTCCAAGATCAAATTAATCATGGCCAACAGCATGTTAGTATGTTCCCATTGTGAAGCAGATCTTCTATTCAGAAAGTGTGTGATGGCTTTTATACCTAAGTCTGGCTTGATGCTGGTATAAAGTGAGACTACATCTAGGGTCACGAGGGTCATGTTGTCTTCCCACGTGAAATCAGCCAAAATGCTCAGTATGTGCTTCGTGTCCCTTATGTATGATGGAAGGTTCCGGACCAAAGGTCCAAGAAAGAGATCTACATATTCTGCCAAGCGTTCAGTAGGTCCCCCTATACCTGAGACAATAGGTCTTCCAGGGGGAAACGGTAAGTGCTTGTGCACTTTGGGAAGTGTGTATAAGCAAGGATAGTGAGGTCGAAAAACTCATGTATGTGTGTTCGTCGTCATTAATCAGTCCTGCATTAAGCCAATTCTTTAAATTTTTGTTGATTTCCAAGGTTAAGGGGCCAATAGGATTATATGTGAGACGTTCATAACAAGCTACATACTGGAGTTGTGTCAAGATCTCATTATTGTAGTCCACCCTGTTCATTAAGACCACGTTGCCCCCTTTGTCAGCCTCTCTGATGATTATATCATTATGGCTAGATAACTTGTTGAGAGCTGTCCTTTCACCTGGGAGAAGATTGTCCATATGTCTCGTTTTGTTTCTTAACCTCTTAATGTGAAATTTGTCTATGTCCTCTAAGACCTGTTTGTGAAACATGTCTATAGTATTGCCACTATTTAGGGTAGGTGTCCATTTGGATTTAGTTTTCAAACCACTATCAATAGTGTAGTCAGTATGTACGTCAAGTTCCTGTAGCAGTGTATCCATGCGGAGTGGTGTGTCCTCAGTGTCAGTCAATGACAGGAGTAGATGAGTGTCGTGTACATCTTGAATACTTAAAACATCAGAGAGTGAGCCGGTTGGAATATTCACATTTCCTTTATTTAACGCTGGATTGACAGTGAAAAACTTTTTAGTTTCAAGTTCCTTACAAATTTAAAGAGGTCAATTTTGGTATTACATATATCCCCCTCATCTTTAGGATTGTAACTCAAACCTCTTTCAAGAAGAGAGACCATATCTTGGTTAAGTGTCATAGATGATAAGTTGATGACTTCCACCCCTTTATCACAGCAGTTTCTTAGTTCTTGTTGTCCCCTGATCTTAGTTTCTTTCTGTAATCCTCCTTTCCCTGCCCTCTTTCCTCTGCGGGTCTTATGTCTTGATTTACTCTCCTGGGCTGTGCTCTGTTTCCCTTCCTTATCCTCTGTACCTCGCATAAAAAAAGAAGAGGATTGGACCTGCCTGATGTCAGTGGATGTACTAGCATTATCAGCCTCACTGTCACTAGTAAGGGGAGCATTCAAAGAGGTTGAGCTGGATGAAACAGAAATAACCTCCTGTCTGTTAGTCTTTCCAGTCTCATTTCCTTTTTGGAACCACTCATCATATTTCTTCGCAAAAGTGAAGATTCTCCCCTCTTTGTAATCAAACTCATCCCGTTTGAGTTTTCTCGCCTTCCTCTCCTTGATGTCATTTTGATGTCTAGCTAGAATCTCATTCAGTATTACATAGTTCTTCTCTGTGCCCTCTTTCAAGTCCAAGTCTCTTATTTCTTTCTCCAACTGCGTGATCTCAATTTGAAGTTTGGAGACTTTTCTTTCTGAGTTTTCAATTAAAATACCCATTAGTGTTTGTGAGTTGTTTATTAGTGCCTCTTCCCATTGTTTAAGCAGGTCCTCTTCCAGGTCATCGTAGGTCGGAAAGATTTGAGACCTTAAACCCCTCGGAACTCTGTTTAAACGTAAGTACTGTCGGGCTACGGTCCGGGTTCCCTTTGTGCAGTCTACATGGAGTGAGGTACCAGTATGTGACTACTTTTACTGCCGCTTCCCGACTGGCCGTGTTCCGAGCCGTATGGGAGGCCCGATAATAAATGTCGCGTCATTCCTTCTCTGTGAGATCCCTCCCAATATCTTTAACCCAGCGCCTCTGTCCTGCCGAAGGCGCGATTGAGATTGGGGGGCGGAGCATAGTATATAATTCTGAGATCGTTTTCTTATCTGACGTTTTTGCACGAAGCCATCTCTCGTAACCGGTAAGCTTCCGGCTGACGAGGGGTCGCACCTCCGGTTGAAGGAGCCAGTGACGAAGTTGGAAGTATTGGAACTGCTGCGGAGCATTGATAGGATTGTTGCGCCGCGGCAAGGGACAAAAATCCCTCTAGGTTAAAGAGATGGCCTGCTGATTTGCATCCCGTGTTCCGCCACTGTGGGAAAGCCCTCTCATTTAGCCCTGGGACAAATTCCGGATTATCGAATAACGGCGTCATAGGGGAGGGGAAGGATGTGAGGCCCCGTTTTACGGCCACCGTATCCCAAATGTTTAGGAGTGTATTCGTAATCGGTGAGCCCTTTAGGTTCGGAGGTCTGTCTCGCTTCTTTAAAAATGGCACCTTCCATAACGAAAGTTTGGCCAGTGCTCTGTCCTGGAACAGCCACTTCTTTTCCGATTCCGGCCTGCTCCATTCCACGAGATGTCGGAGTTGGGAGGCCCTATAGTAGTCCAGGAAGTTCGGGATGCCTAACCCTCCCTGGTCTAGGGGTCTCTGGGATAGCTCTTTACGCATCCGGGGTCGCGCTCCGGCCCAAATAAAGTGGTGAACTTCCTTCTGAATCTGTTGAAGAGTACCCCTCGGTGGTCTCGCCTGTATGGTTTGGAAGATATACAGCGCTTTGGGCAAGATGCTCATTTTAACCGCCGCGATCCGACCTAGGAGCGACAGTGATTGTTTACGCCATTGCTGAAGGCACCTCTGGATCTGGGAGAGGAGCCCTGAGTAATTCCGCGCAACAGTCTGTGCGACCGTGGGAGCTAGTTCTATGCCCAAGTAGGTGATTGAGTCCCTCGCCCGTAGGTTTCCAAAAGATGGGCGTTCTGGGTCAGAGGAGTCTGCGTGGCGGCCCAGGTGTAGCAGTGTAGACTTACCCACATTAATTTTAAAGCCGGAAACCCGGCCGAAGGAGGTCAGCTCCTCCAGGAAGGCTGGTACCAATCGCTCGGGTTTCTCCACAGTCGCCAGGATGTCATCGGCATAAAGACTCACCGTATGGCTCTCCCCCCCAAAGGGAATCCCACCTATATCCGGGTTGTCTCTAATTTTCTGCGCTAGAGGTTCCACGTAGAGTGCGAATAGAAGGGGGGAGAGCGGACACCCTTGCCTTGTGCCCCTCTGAATCACTACCGGTCGCGAGGCTGTACCATTGACCCTGACCGTAGCCCGAGGTTCGTCGTAACAGGTCGCCACCCATGCCCTAAAACGTTCCCCGAGTCCAAAATGAGCCAGCGTATTGTCCAGGAAGCTCCAGTTGACCCGATCAAAAGCTTTTTCTGCGTCCACCGACAGCAGTAAAGCATCCATCTTAGTTCGGTGCGCCTTATCGATTAAATGTAATACTCGTTTAGTGTGATCGCTCCCTTGTCTATTATGGATAAAACCGGATTGATCTGGGTCTATGATACCCGGTAAACACGGTCCCAATCGTGCCGCCAGAACTCCAGTGAATAATTTTAGGTCGAGATTAAGGAGGGAAATCGGGCGGTAGGAACTACATTGTGTCTTCTCCTTCCCTGTTTTGGGAATGACCACAATATCCGCGGCTAACATGTCCGGGGGAATGGACCCACGCCCCTGGAAAGTGTTAAAAAGTCGTGTTAATATGGGGGCGAGAAGTGAACAGAAGGTCTTATAAAAACCCGCCGAGAACCCGTCTGGACCCGGTGATTTGTGTGATTTAAGGCGAGCAATGGCCCCTATTACCTCGTCTATCCGAATAGGTGCGTCCAACGCCTCGGCATCTGTCTGGTCCAAGGCCGTAGTAGATACCCCCTGGAGATAAGCCTCCCCCTCGGTGGGTGCGTGTATAGACTCCTTATAGAGAAAGGAGAAGAATTCCCGAAATGCGTCTGCTATTTCCTCATCCCTGTCCACTATCGCTCCCTTCTCATTTATTATCGCTGATACCCTATCCCGTTGGACGCGGGCCCTGAGCTTGCTGGCCAGCAGACGCCCTGTTGTGTCTCCTCCGACATAATACGAGTGCTTGAGCCGAAGAGCCGCATACTCGGCTCTGTCGAGATCGAGAGCTGCCAGTTGCGTTCTCGCCGCTTTAACCTGGTGCCAAATCCTGGGGGCCCCCGTGCGACTATGAATGCATTCCAGTTCTACCACCTGAGCCGTGAGCTTGTCCCTGACCTCCCTGCGTTCTCTGGACTCCTCCGCCGCAATGGCGATTAGTTCGCCTCGCACCACTGCTTTCAGTGCCCCCCAAAGGGCTGTGAGGGGGGTGCCTGTGAGATCATTTCGGGTTAGATAGTCAGTGATGCTTTTGTAGAGTTTTGTGGCCACCCCCTGTCTCTGAAGCAGGTTTTCCCGTAGTCGCCACCTCCCTGGAGTCCTATGTATTGCGGGTAAAGAGAGAGTCATGGTCACCGCATCATGGTCTGAGAGCGCTGCAGGGATTATATTTACTGTGTCCACTAATGCTGTCAGTTCCGTAGACCCCATAAGGTGGTCAAGTCTGGCGTAGGTACGATGTGCGTGAGAGTAGAAGGAGTATTGTGTGAGGTGCGGGTGCTTTGTCCTCCATATGTCCTCCAAACCCCGCTCCCGCAGCCAGTTCTTCCCCGCCGTAGAGAGTGCTCCCGCCTGCCCATAGCGTTGGCCAGAACGGTCTACCTCTGCGTCCATGACTAAGTTCAGGTCTTCCCCTACCACCACCAACCTGCTTTGCGTGGAGAATGCCTCTGAGAATGCCATGGTAAGAAATTGTTCTTGTCCCGTATTAGGGGCGTACAGGGAACCCACCACCACTGGAACCCCTCCCACCCAGAATTTGTAGGCTAGCAGCCGTCCTTTTATTTCTGCCACCTTCTCGCCCACTGAACCCTGAAAGGATTTGGACACCAATATAGCAACCCCCGCTTTTTTCACCGTTGTGGAGGAATAGAACTGCTGAGGAAAGGCTCGAGATCTCATTCGATGCCAGTCCTTGGGCAGGAGGTGTGTCTCTTGTAGAAGGCAGATAGACGCCCCCGTGTTCTCCAAATAGGATAGTATGGCCCTTCTTTTAATGGGGTTATTTAACCCTTTCACATTAAGGGTGAGAATCTTAATCTTGTGAGTCATCCTGGGTAGTGATCCCCTGTTGGGCGCTGAATCTGGAAGAGCAAACTTATCGGCCTGTCGTTCAATGGGCCCCAATCGCCAAGAAATAGGCCCCTGTACGTCGGAAGTCCAACTGATCCCGACCCCTTGCTGCACATCGGTTCGTCCCTCCCCCTCCCATTCCCCCAGCCCCTCCTCCCCCCCCTGGCCCTTACCTCCCCCCATCTCCCCCTTTTCCCCTCCCTAACCCCAACCAGAAACCCCAAAAACAATAACATTGTCCATAGCCCAAGGACCCAGTGCCTTGGCATGTGGAAAAACAACAATCGGGGTATATGTGGACCAATTGTCCCTGGCTCCCCGCCCCCGCCTCCCCCCCAACCTCTTGCAAATGTAGCGCTATCAACACCTTCGTTGTCTTTCAGTTCAGTGCTGCGGGGCAGTGTCTTTTAAGACGGCTTCCAAAGCAGCTTGCCTCTCCTGTGCCATGGTGTCGGAGTCTGGCTTTGCTTGCATTGCTGGGGAGCGTCTGCGTCCCACTCTTTGCCACCCGTCCCCAGGTGGTCATTTCGTGGTTGGGGGCAAACCTTCCGTGTTGCAGAGTTCCAGGCCCAGGAGCTTGCACGCTTCCTCCACTGATCGTAGTTGCTGTAGTTTCCCGTTCCATTTAAAGATCAATCTAAATGGGTGACCCCAGGAGTAGGCTACCTCGTGTTCCCTAAGATGCATGGTAACTTCCTTGAATGCCCTCCTCTTTTGTAACGTTATGAAGGCAAGGTCTTGATATAAGGCTACGGAGTGACCCTGATAGGTGATAGACTGTTTCAGGCGGGCCTCGCGCAAGATACGCTCCTTTAAAGGGTAGTCCGGGAGGAAAGCAAGAATGTCCGGGGGGGGAGCCGGAGCGCGCCGCAGCAGGCCCACCCTATGTGCGCGGTCAATACGGATCTCGAAGGATTGATCCTCTCCCAGGACATCTCGGAATAGCCCCTGCAGGTAGCTTGTCACGTTTGTCCCTTCAGATTTCAAGGGGACCCCCCGGACGCGGATGTTGTTTTGTCTGGAGCGATTTTCAAGATCCTCCGCATGGGCTTGGAGGTCGATTTGCTGCTCTTTAAGGTGAATAACTTCTTGCTGAAGTTGAGCGAGTTCCTCGCCCGCTGCTTGTTCTCTGTCTTCGAGCGCTGCCACCCGTTCCCCCACTGCGTCCACGTCTCTACGGATGTCCTTTACCTCTCCTGCGACCTCGCTCTTGAGCGCCTGGAAGTCCTCCCGGAGAGTGTTAAATAGCGTTTCGAGGAAAGAGCGGGTGATCGGGATCGCATCGTCTTCTGGGGCGACAGCGGTATTTCGGGTCGGGGAGGGTTTACCGCCTTTCTCGTCTGCCACTGTGTGTTTTGTGAGCATCTCTTTCACAGACCTCTCCCCTTTCTTCTTGGCCGTGGCCATCCCGAGTTCGTTGTCCTTGTAGAGCCTTATGAAGATCGTAGGCGCTCTCCTGGACTCCGGCACCGATCCCCAGGCTGGGCCCGACCTCCACAGGCGCCCCAACGTGTCCCTGCTCCTACTGCTAGAGAGGCCAGAGGTTACCCGCTTCACCACCCCTCCTAGGCCCCGTTCGTCGTATGCACTCGCAGGGCTAGGGCCTTCAATTGATTACTCTCTGTGCGAGGTCTGCACTCCGCCGCTCTTCCACCACTTCACCTCTCTGACGGGCCCTCTATTCAGCACCGGGCCTATTTCTCACATCCCCATGATGGGGATTGCTGCCGAGCCCCTCAGTGTTCCTTGGTCGAGGCCCTACGCCAACCCCGGGGTGTGAATCTCCGCCTCACCAGCATCCAGGAGTGCCTCTTCGCTGGATCTGGAGGTCTCGCTATTGTCTGGGTGTGATGGGAGCCACTCCGAAAATGCCACACACTCGCTCCCCCGGCGGCCCCCTCACCGTTGAAGGCGCTCCCGGTAGATGCAGGCTTTGCCCCTTGCTGCGTCTTGCCGCGCAGCCAGGCGACTGTCCTGGCCGGGTATCTCCCGCCTTGTCTTTGGTGCTGGATCTCTCTGCACCCTCGCCTACTAACAACCTCTCCGTCAGCCTTCCTCACTGCCGCGCTCCTCTAGGCCACAATCCCAGGGCTTCGCGTGGGCTGTGCCCCTGGGTCTTCCACCACCTTCCGCAGCACTCCGCAGCCACCGGGATGCCCCCCCGGGGGTCCCCAGCCCAACCTCACCTCCGTCTGTACAGGCTCAGCTCCCCACCTCAGGGCCTCCACTTCGCGACCTCCAAAGGCTGCTCCCTCCGGCTTTCATGAGTCCCCGTCGCGGGGGCCTCACTGCTCCTCTGGGTCGCCTTCCCTAGCTCCGCCGAGCACCCTCAGCAGACGGTGGAACGTTCAGCGGCGACCCGCTCTCCGCTTCTCTTTCAAGCGGATCACTCTCCTCAGGATTTTCAGCCCTCCGGGCGGGTTACACACCACAGCTCCTTTCCCCTCAATACGGCCGAGTTCCAACGACCTCTCAGAGGGCCCCGGGCGTCATCTGCTCTCACCTCCACCGCGATGGTACCCCGCCGCCAGCTCGTCCTCTCTGAGGGGGGCTCACTCTTCGGGCACCGCACCCGTTTCCCCCTCCGGTCCAGGCCCGGGCCCCTTCAATTACCCATCGCCTGCCCCTCAGGGCCTCCTGCTACGGCCCTTCTCGGCTCAGCTCCGTCACGGCGCCATTTTGGCCGCGTTGCCTCCCGCCGGCCGCAACTCTCTTCGGCAGGGAACGGGAGTCGGAGGTCCTCAGCGGCGTATCGGGCACATTCCTTCCGCCGTCGCTATTCCTTCCTCCCTTTTCAGCGGACTTTTGGGGCCTCAGGCAATGTTAATGGTCGGGCAGGAAGGCCAGGGGCGAGGAGCCTCCGGGACCTGCGACCGATCAGATCGCCATCTTGGCCACGCCCCCATAAAAATGATTAAGTATAAAGTGGCAACCATATAGTTTCAGTACACAAATTCACATGTTGAATAATGAATACAGCATCGTAACCATAAACATAAATGAAAAAAACATAAATGAAAAAAACATAAATGAAGAAAACACAATAATATGAGGGTAATTATTACCGTAAGGTCATGTTTCGTGGTCCCGGGTCAGGGCGAAGGGCGGGGAAGGGGAGGAAAGTGTGAAAATGAGGTATAAGGCCTTAGAGTAGCACGGGGTGAAGGGAGGGGTGGGACCCAGGCGGTAGCTAGTACGAGTTAACTCTGTCATAACTTCTGGGTCTCAAGTGCTACGAGGTATCAAGGTAGGGCTATGCCATAAAAGCTAATAGGCGATATGGGAAGGCTGGTTGGAAGGCAAGAGTGGTGTAGTAAAATCGTGAGTGAGAGCACAGGACTGGAGATATATATAAAAAAAGATTCTATCAGTGCGGGAGGACGGTAGTGAAAGCGAGGTAGCGTGTTGGAATTAGCACGCTTACCGTATAAAAGAATGAAGGGACACGAATATGTCCCGTGTTGTCTGGTGGGATTTCCTTTGTATCTGTGGAGAATTACAAAAGGATACCCGGACGGATTAGAAACTGGTACCGCATATAGAGGCCACGTAAAAGAGCGGACTCCTGAGCATGAGCCACGATACTGGCTTACCTGGTAACAAGAAATAAAGGGCGCATTGCCCGCGTGCGATCAGTCCTGTCGGTCGGCTTCAGCAACTAGCTGCGGGAGAAGGAACACTTAAGTGTGTCCTCTCCTGTGAGGTTCCGGGTTGGGGGGCGGGGCGGGGCCGGTTGGCAGTAGCTCCGGGTCAAGTCCTGATGGCAGGCGCCATCTTGGAGTGTAGTTCCCGATTGGGAAGTACATAGATTAGAGATTGGTGGCGATATCACGTAGGAGGCAAGGCACAGGAGAAGGTGTCATTCTGGTATAGCATGACCTGAGAATAGCCAAATATATATAATTATATATATTTATAAGTAAAAGAATGTAGATTTAGGATACAATATTTTGAAAGGGAGGACTTTCAAGGGAAAATTTTGGATTGAGGAGTAATGAGTCAGAATTCTTGGGAGGGATGTGGGTTGGTAACAAATGAGAGTGGATCAAGGGAGTAGTGGTTATCAAGAATAATCAAAACAAAATGAGAAAAAAATATAAGATAAAAAAAGTAAGATAAAAAAAGTCGAAGTTTGGATGGAAGAAAAGTTCATGGGGGAATAGGTTAAAGGAGTGTACATCTCAGCAATATAATGTATCAGCAATCATAACATCCTGCTCCGAACCAAAGTAACTGTTGCGTTTTAGGAAAACCGCCTAAATCAGTGTCTGTTGTCCGTACTGGTGTAAAATGGACTGATGTATAAACATATGTGCGTCAGTTATTCTTCACCTAGCCAAACATGCATCTCCGCATCTTTATTAAGACCGAGTCTGACTGTGTTGAAGTGGAGGATGAGTTCACTTTCCCTCCGCCTGAGTTTGAGTTCACGGTTGCCCCCTCTCTTAGCTGGTCGTACTAGTTCTAAACCAAAAAAGAGGAAATCTTTTTTGTGCGGGTGTGCGAGATGAAAGTGTTCGGTGAGTGGATGGCCAGTGTTATATTTGTGGATGTTTCTGTAATGTTCTTGGATGCGAATGCGTAATGGTCGGATGGTGCTCCCAATGTAGGGTCGGTTGCATGGGCAGATGATTACATAAATGACAAATTGGCTATTGCAATCTATCCACTCCCTGATGGAAATTTTTTTGTCTTGAGGCATAGGTACTGTGGTTGTTTTGTTGATGCTCAGTTTGCATATGCTGCAATTACGGCAGATGTGGAATCCAGGGGGTCTATCTAGAAATGTGGTTACTTGTTTTCTTTTGTCTGTGAATTCAGAACGGCATTGCATTTTCTTCAGGTTTGGTGCTCTTCGGAAAGTCATTTCCGGGTGGTCCTTAAGGTGTTCATGTAGACTTGGGTTGTGTTGTAGTAGGTGCCAATGTCGTTTCAAGATTTTTCGTATGTGCTGATGTCCATTATGGTAGTTGGTGATAAAGCGGATGCCGGTATTCCCATCTTTTTTATTTTTGGATTTCAGGGTATTCTTCCGTTCAATTTTGGAAACCGTCATCAGTGTGTCTTCCAGATTGTTGCGGTTGTATCCTCGTTGTTCTAATCTGGATACTATTTCTTTTCCTTTGTCCATGAATACTTGATCTTCGCTGCAATTTCTACGGGTTCGTAGAAACTCACCTTTTGGGATGTTTCTTATGTTGTGATTGGGGTGGCAGCTGTCTGCCCTTAGAATTGAGTTGGCCGCTGTTTCCTTCCTATGGAGTTTGCTGTGTAGGATGTTTTCTTTGACATACAGTGTCAGATCCAGGAAGTTGATTTCTGTTTTAGAGAAATTTGCGGTAGTTTTAATATCCCATGGATTTTCATCCAGTTGTTTGAGAAATCTCTGTAGCAGGGGCATGTCTCCTTGCCAGATGCATAGGATGTCATCTATGTACCGTCGCCACATAATGATGTGGGTGGTGAAGTCGGAAAAATTTGAGTCCCATAGCCAGTATCTCTCCACATGACTCTATAAAGATGCAGGCGTACGGAGGAGCAAATTTTGCTCCCATGGCGGTCCCGCGTGTTTGTCTATACAGTTGACCATTGAACCTGAAGATGTTGTTATTTAGACAGAGTTCAAGCATCTCTAATACCATTCTGTTAGTTTCCCAAAAATTGGCTGGTTGTGTCCAAAGAGATCTTTGTGCCGCCTTTATGCCGTCATGGTGTTTGATTGAGGTATATAGGCTCACGATATCAATGCACACTAGCACAAAATCTGGTTCCCATGTGATGTCCTGTAGTTTGAGGAGAATGTCCTTAGTATCCTGGACATATGATGGTATGTCCTTCACGATGACTTGAAGTTTTTTATCTACAAATTCTCCCAGTCTGGAGCATGGTGAGTTTATTACAGCTATGATTGGTCTGCCCGGAGGTGGGTATGTGCCCGTGTGTATTTTGGGTAGCAAGTAAAAAGTAGGCATCGTTGGATATTCAATGAAGAGGAATGTTTTTTCTTCATAGGATAATAGCTCCTGACTATAACACCTCTCAATTTTTTCTTTGATTTTATGAAGGATTTCTGGTGTTGGGTCCTGTGGCAGGGGTTGGTAGCATGTTCTATCTGCTAATTGGCGCTCGGCTTCAAAGATATAGTCATCAATCTGTAGGGCCACTGGATTACCGCCTTTGTCTGCTTCTTTCAGAATCAGGTCCTTCCGATCTTGTAGTGTTTTTATTGCTATTCTCTCTTCCTTGGTAACATTTTGTGGTAAGAATTTGGATTTTTTTCTGGTATTTGAGGTATTCTTTTTCTAGGTCATGGGTGACTGCAAAGTGGAAGGCATCAATGTTATTACCCGTTGGTAGTTGGGGATTGAATGTAGATTTTTTGACTAGACCTGTGTTGAGGGACAGGAAACAGCTCAAAACACAACGTGGACACACTTTATTTTTACAGTGAAAACTGACCCTTTTTTTGTAAAGTGCCTAGCTGTAGATTTTGAACCCTAGCTCTGCCGGCACCTAGGGAAACCTAGCAAACCTATACATTTTTATACATTTTTGAAAACTGGACACCCAGGGGAATCCAGGATGGTGTGACTTGACTGGCTCTCACCAGGTTCTATTACCCAGAATCCCTTGCAAACCTCATAATTTGTAAAAAAAAAAACCACATTTTCCTCACATTTCTGTGGTGGAAAGTTCTGGAATCTGCGTGGAACCACAAAATTCCACCCACCCCGCGTTCCCCAAAGTCTTCTGAGAAAAATGGTACCTCACTTGTGTGGGTAGGCCTAGTGCCAGCGACAGGAAACTGCCCAAAACGCAACGTGGACACACCACATTTTACAGTAAAAACTGACACTATTTTGCAAAGTGCCTAGCTGTAGATTTTGAACCCTAGCTCTGCCGGCACCTAGGGAAACCTAGCAAACCTATACATTTTTGAAAACTAGACACCCAGGGGAATCCAGGATGGGGTGACTTGTCTGGCTCGCACCAGGTTCTGTTACCCAGAATCCCTTGCAAACCTCACAATTTGTAAAAAAAAAACACATTTTCCTCACATTTCTGAGGTGGAAAGTTCTGGAATCTGCGTGGATCCACAAAATTCCACCCACCCTGCATCCCCCAAAGTCTTCTTAGAAAAAGGATACCTCACTTGTGTGGGTAGGACTAGTGCCCGCGACAGGAAACGGCCCAAAACGCATCGTGGACACAACACATTTTCACAGTGAAAACGGACCCTTTTTTTGCAAAGTGCCTAGCTGTAGATTTTGAACCCTAGCTCTGCCGGCACCTAGGGAAACCTAGCAAACATATACATTTTTGAAAACTAGACACCCAGGGAAATCTAGGATTGGGTGACTTGTCTGGCTCTCACCAGGTTCTGTTACCCAGAATCCCTTGCAAACCTCAAAATGTGTCAAAAAAAACACATTTTCCTCACATTTCTGTGGTGGAAAGTTCTGGAATCTGTGTGGATCCACAAAATTCCACCCACCCCGCATTCCCCAAAATCCTCCGAGAAAAATGGTACCTCACTTGTGTGGGTGGGTAAAGTACCCGCGACAGGAAAGGGCCCAAAACCTATTGTGGCGACTTCAAAATTACCTATCACAAAACAACCTGGTTTTGCAAGGGGGGGTCCCATGAGTTTTTGGCCCCGGGCTCGGCGGCCATCTAGGGAAACCTACCAAACCCACACATTTCTGAAAACTAGACACCCTGGGGAGTCCAGCAAGGTATGGCTTGCGTGGGTCCCCCAACATTTCCCTACCCAGAATCCCATGCAAACCTCAAATTTTGTTGAAAAAATCTATTTTTTCTCACATTTCTGTGTGGGAAAGTTGTAGGATCACCGGGCTGTCACAAATTTCCTACCACCCAGCGTTCCCCCAGGTGTCCCGATAAAAATGGTACCTCACTTGTGTGGGTAGGCATAGTGGCTGCAACAGGAAATGGCCAAAATCGTACTGTGGAGACTTCAAAATTACCTATAACAAAACTACCTGGTTTTGGGGGGGAGGGCACCTAGGGTTTTGGCCCCGGGCACGCCGCCATCTAGGGAAACCTACCAAACCCACACATTTCTGAAAACTAGATACCCTGGGGAGTCCAATGAGGTATGGCTTGCGTGGATCCCCCAACGTTTCCCTACACAGAATCCTCTGCAAACCTCAAATTTAGCTGAAAAAAACAAATTTTCCACATATTTTTGTGTGGAATCACCGTGGTGACACAAATGTCCTACCCCACAGCGTTCTCCTTAGTGTCCCGAGTAAAACGATACCTCACTTGTGTGGGTGTCCAATGCAGAATTGGCTAAAAACGTATTTTTAAAAAATGTAGCGCTTAGAATTCTTGGTGCTATACCCTTATTCCCTATGTTTTGGGCTCTTCCCAGTCACAGGCCCTTGCCCCACCCACACAAGTGAGGTATCATTTTACTCGGGAGACTGAGGGGAACGCTGTGGGGTAGGACATTTGTGCCGGCACGGTGATTCCACCCAAAAATATGTGGAAAATGTGTTTTTTTCAGCTACATTTGAGGTTTGCAGGACATTCTGGGTAGGAAAACGTTGGGGGATCTACGCAAGCCATACCTCGCTGGACTCCCCCGGGTGTCTAGTTTTCAGAAATGTATGGGTTTGGTAGTTTTCCAAGATGGCCGCCGAGCCCGGGGCCAAAAGCCCAGGTGACCCCCCTTGCAAAGCCAGGTTGTTTGTGATAGGTCATTTTGATGTCTCCTCAATACGTTTTGGGCCCTTGTCTGTCGCGGGTACTTGACCTGCCAACGCGAGTGAGGTATCATTTTTATCGGGAGACCTGGGGGAACACTGGGTGGTAGGAAATTTGTGGATCCACGTGGATTCCAGAACTTTCCCACACAGAAATTTGAGAAAAACTTGATTTTTTTCAGCTAAATTTGAGGTTTGCAGGGCATTCTGGGTAGGAAAACGTTGGGGGACCCACGCAAGCCATACCTTCCTGGACTCCCCCGGGTGTCTAGTTTTCAGAAATGTGCGGGTTTGGTAGGTTTCCCAAGATGGCCGCCGAGCCCGGGGCCAAAAACCCAGGTGACTCCCCTTGCAAAACCAGGTTGTTTTTTGATAAGTCATTTTGATGTCTCCTCAATACGTTTTGGACCCTTGCCTGTCGCGGGTACTTGACCCACCCACGCGAGTGAGGTACCAATTTTATCAGGAGACCTGGGGGAACGCTGGGTGGTAGGAAATTTGTGGATCAACGTAGATTCCAGAACTTACCCACACAGAAATCTGAGAAAAAAGTGATTTTTTCATAAAGATTTAAGGTTTGCAGGGGAATCTGGGTAGGAAAACGTTGAGGGACCCACGCAAGCCATACCTCCCTGTACTCCCCTGGGTCTCTAGTTTTCAGAAATGTGTGGGTTTGGTAGGTTTCTCTAGATGGCTGCCGACTCAGGACCAAAAACTCAGATGCCCCCTATGTATCTGAAAATGACCTGGTTTTGCAAGGGGGGTCACATGAGTTTTTGGTCCCGGGTTTGACAGCCATCTAGGGAAACCTACCAAACCCACACATTTCTGAAAACTAGAGACCCGGGGGAGTCCAGCAAGGTATGGCTTGCGTGGATCCCCCAACGTTTCTCTACCCAGAACCCCCTGCAAACCTCAAATTTTGATGAAAAAATCACTTTTTCTCAAATTTCTGTGTGGGTAAGTTCTGGAATCTACGTGGATCCACAAATTTCCTACCACCCAGTGTTCCCCCAGATCTCCCGATGAAAATGGTACCTCACTCGCGTGGGTGGGTCAAGTACCCGCGACAGGCAAGGGCCCAAAACGTATTGAGGAGACATCAAAATGACCTATCACAAAATAACCTGGTTTTGCACAGGGAGTCACCTGGGTTTTTGGTCCCGGGCTCGGCGGCCATCTTGGGAAACCTAACAAACCCACACATTTCTGAAAACTAGACACCCGGGGGAGTCCAGGAAGGTATGGCTTGCGTGGGTCCCCCAATGTTTTCCTACCCAGAATCCCCTGCAAACCTCAAATTTAGGTGAACAAAATCACTTTTTTCTCATATTTCTGTGTGGGAAAGTACTGGAATCTATGTGGATCCACAAATTTCCTACCACCCAGCGTTCCCCCAGGTCTCCCGATACAAATGATACCTCCCTCGCATGGGTGGGTCAAGTACCCGCGACAGGCAAGGGCCCAAAACGTATTGAGGAGACATCAAAATGACCTATCACAAAACAACCTGGTTTTGCAAGGGGAATCAACCGGGTTTTTGGCCCCGGGCTCGGCGGCCATCTTGGAAAACTACCAAACCCACACATTTCTGAAAACTAGACACCCGGGGGAGTCCAGCGAGGTATGGCTTGTGTGGATCCCCCAACATTTTCCTACCCAGAATGACCTGCAAACCTCAAATGTAGCAGAAAAAAACACATTTTCCACATATTTTTGGGTGGAATCACCGTGCCAGCACAAATGTCCTACCCCACAGCGTTCCCCTCAGTCTCCCGAGTAAAATGATACCTCACTTGTGTGGGTGGGGCAAGGGCCTGTGACTGGGAAGAGCCCAAAACATAGGGAATAAGGGTATAGCACCGAGAATTCTAAGCGCTACATTTTTAAAAAAATAAGTTTTTAGCCAATTCTGCATTGGACACCCACACAAGTGAGGTATCATTTTATTAGGGACACTAAGGATAACGCTGTGGGGTAGGACATTTGTGCCGCCACAGTAATTCCACACAAAAATATGTGGAAAATGTGTTTTTTTCAGCTAAATTTGAGGTTTGCAGGGGATTCTAGGTAGGGAAACGTTGGGGATCCACGCAAGCCATACCTCATTGGACTCCTCAGGGAGTCTAGTTTTCAGAAATGTGTGGGTTTGGTAGGTTTCCCTAGATGGCGGCGAGCCCGGGGCCAAAACCCCAGGTGCCCCCCCCCCAAAACCAGGTAGTTTTGTTATAGGCAATTTTGAAGTCTCCACAGTACGATTTGGGCCATTTCCTGTTGCAGCCACTATGCCTGCCCACACAAGTGAGGTACCATTTTTATCGGGAGACCTGGGGGAACGCTGGGTGGTAGGAAATTTGTGTCAGCCCGGTGATCCTACAACTTTCCCACACAGAAATGTGAGAAAAAATAGATTTTTTCAACAAAATTTGAGGTTTGCAGGAGATTCTGGGTAGGGAAATGTTGGGGGACCCACGCAAGCCATACCTTGCTGGACTCCCCCAGGTGTCTAGTTTTCAGAAATGTGTGGGTTTGGTAGGTTTCCCTAGGTGGCCGCCGAGCCCAGGGCCAAAAACTCATGGGACCCCCTTGCAAAATCAGGTTGTTTTGTGATAGGTAATTTTGATGTTGCCTCAATAGGTTTTGGGCCCTTGCCTGTCGCGGGTACTTGACCCACCCACGCGAGTGAGGTACCATTTTTATCGAGAGACCTGGGGGAATGGTGTGTAGAAGGAAATTTGTGGATCCACACAGGTTCCAGAACTTTCCCACACAGAAATGTGAGAAAAAAGTGATTTTTTCTGCTAAATTTGAGGTTTGCAGGGGATTCTGGTTAGTGAAATGTTGGGGGACCCACGCAAGCCATACCTTGCTGGACTCCCCCGGGTGTCTAGTTTTCAGAAATGTGTGGGTTTGGTAGGTTTCCCTAGATGGCTGCCGAGCCCGGGGCCAAAAACTCATGGGACCCCCCTTGCAAAACCAGGTTGTTTTGTGATAGGTAATTTTGAAGTAGCCTCAATAGGTTTTGGGCCCTTGCCTGTCGTGGGTACTTGACCCACCCACACAAGTGAAGTACCATTTTTCTCTGAAGACTTTGGGGAATGCGCGGTGGGTGGAATTTTGTGGATCCACACAGATTCCAGAACTTTCCACCACAGAAATGTGAGGAAAATGTGTTTTTTTGGACAAATTTTGAGGTTTGCAAGGGATTCTGGGTAACAGAACCTGGTGAGAGTCAGACAAGTCACCCCATCCTGGATTGCCATGGGTGTCTAGTTTTCAAAAATGTATAGGTTTGCTAGGTTTCCCCAGGTGCCGGCAGAGCTAGGGTTCAAAATCTACAGCTAGGCACTTTGCAAAAAAAGGGTCCGTTTTCACTGTGAAAATGTGGTGTGTCCACGTTGCGTTTTGGGCCGTTTCCTGTCGCGGGCACTAGGCCTACCCACACAAATGAGGTACTATTTTTCTCGGACGACTTTGGGGAATGCGGGGTGGGTGGAATTTTGTGGATCCACACAGATTCCAGAACTTTCCACCACAGAAATGTGAGGAAAATGTGTTTGTTTTGACAAATTTTGAGGTTTGCAAGGGATTCTGGGTAACAGAACCTGGTGGGAGCCAGACAAATCACCCCATCCTGGATTCCCCTGGGTGTCTTGTTTTCAAAAATGTATAGGTTTGCTAGGTTTCCATAGGTGCCGGCAGAGCTGGGTTCAAAATCTACAGCTAGGCACTTTGCAAAATAGTGTCAGTTTTCACTGCAAAATGTGGTGTGTCCACGTTGCGTTTTGGGCCGTTTCCTGTCGCGGGCACTAGGCCTACCCACACAAGTGAGATACCATTTTTCTCTGAAGACTTTTGGGAATGCGGGGTGGGTGGAATTTTGTGGATCCATGCAGATTCCAGAACTTTCCACCACAAAAATGTGAGGAAAATGTGGTTTTTTGACAAATATTGAGGTTTGCAAGGGATTCTGGGTAACAGAACCTGGTGAGAGCCAGTCAAGTCACCCCATCCTGTATTCCCCTGGGTGTCTAGTTTTCAAAAATGTATAGGTTTGCTAGGTTTCCCTAGGTGCCGGCAGAGCTAGGGTTCAAAATCTACAGCTAGGCACTTTGCAAAAAAGGGTCAGTTTTCACTATGAAAATGTGGTGTGTCCACGTTGCGTTTTGGGCCGTTTCCTTTCGCGTGCACTAAGCCTACGCACACAAGTGAGGTACCATTTTTCTCGGAAGACTTTGGGGGAGACGGGGTGGGTGGAATTTTGTGGATCCACGCAGATTCCAGAACTTTCCACCACAAAAATGTGAGGAAAATGTGTTTTTTTTTAACAAAGTTTCAGGTTTGAAAGGGATTCTGGGTAACAGAACCTGATGAGAGCCAGACAAGTCACCCCATCCTGGATTCCCCTGGGTGTCTAGTTTTCAAAAATTTATAGGTTTGCTAGGTTTCCATAGGTGCCGGCAGAGCTGGGTTCAAAATCTACAGCTAGGCACTTTGCAAAATAGTGTCAGTTTTCACTGCAAAATGTGGTGTGTCCACGTTGCGTTTTGGGCCGTTTCCTGTCGCGGGCACTAGGCCTACCCACACAAGTGAGATACCATTTTTCTCTGAAGACTTTGGGGAATGCGGGGTGGGTGGAATTTTGTGGATCCATGCAGATTCCAGAACTTTCCACCACAGAAATGTGAGGAAAATGTGGTTTTTTGACAAATATTGAGGTTTGCAAGGGATTCTGGGTAACAGAACCTGGTGAGAGCCAGTCAAGTCACCCCATCCTGTATTCCCCTGGGTGTCTAGTTTTCAAAAATGTATAGGTTTGCTAGGTTTCCCTAGGTGCCGGCAGAGCTAGGGTTCAAAATCTACAGCTAGGCACTTTGCAAAAAAAGGGTCCGGTTTCACTATGAAAATGTGGTGTGTCCACGTTGCGTTTTGGGCCGTTTCCTTTCGCGTGCACTAAGCCTACGCACACAAGTGAGGTACCATTTTTCTCGGAAGACTTTGGGGGAGACGGGGTGGGTGGAATTTTGTGGATCCACGCAGATTCCAGAACTTTCCACCACAAAAATGTGAGGAAAATGTGTTTTTTTTAAACAAAGTTTCAGGTTTGAAAGGGATTCTGGGTAACAGAACCTGATGAGAGCCAGACAAGTCTCCCCATCCTGGATTCCCCTGGGTGTCTAGTCTTCAAAAATGTATAGGTTTGCTGGGTTTCCCTAGGTGCCGGCAGAGCTAGGGTACAAAATCTACAGCTAGGCACTTTGCAAAAAATGGGTCAGTTTTCACAGAGAAAATGTGGTGTGTCCACGTTGCGTTTTGGGCCGTTTCCTGTCGCGGGCACAAGGCCTAACCACACAAGTGAGGTACCATTTTTCTCGGAAGACTTTGGGGAATGCGGGGTGGGTGGAATTTTGAGGATCCACGCAGAACCCAGAACTTTCCATCACAGAAATGTGAGGAAAATGTGTTTTTTTTAACTAAGTTTGAGGTTTGCAAGGGATTCTTAGTAACAGAACCTGGAGAGAGGCACACAAGTCACCGCATCCTGGATTCCCCTTGGTGTCTAGTTTTAAAAAATGTACAGGTTTGCTAGGTTTCCCTATGTGCCGGCTGCGCTAGGGCCCAAAATCCACAGGTAGGCACATTGCTAAAAACAAGTCTGTGCCTAGTGGGCTTTCTGCCGCCCTGGGGGGAAATCGGGAGGGGCTATTGCCCCAATATGCCTCCGGGGAGGGGCAGAAAGACTGTGGTAATTGATTTTGGGGTAGGAGCATTATCATGCCCATTCTGGGCAGCCCCCACGCCTACATTATAAAAAAAATAAATCCCTGGTGCCTAGTGGGCTTTCTGCCCCCCCGGGGGCAGATCAGGGGCTATTGCCCCCATCTGCCCCTGGGGGGAGCAGAACGACTGTTGAATTTTTTTGGGGGGGTGGGGGCATTGGCCTGCCCATCTTGGGCAGCCCCCACCCACCCCTACATCAATAAAAAAAAGTCCCTGGTTTCTAATGGGCTTTCTAATGGGCTGCTACCCCCATCTGCCCCCAGGGGGGGCAGAAAGACTGGAGTTTCACTGGGGGTGGAGACATTGTCATGCCCATTTTGGGCAGCCCCCACCCCAACATCAATAAAAAAAAATCTCTGGTTTCTAGTGGGCTTTCTTGGGGGCTACTGCCCCCGTCTGCCCCCTGGGGCGGCAGAAAGACTGACATTTCTCTGGAGGGGGCATTGTCATGCCTAGTGGGCTTTCTGCCCCCCGGGGGGCAGAAAGACTGACATTTCTCTGGGGGATGGGGTGGGAGCATTGCCATGCCCTTTTTGGGCAGCCCCCACCCCAACGTCAATAAAAAAAAAATCCCTGTTTTCTAGTGGGCTTTCTGCCCCCCCCCCCGGGTGGGCAGAAAGACTGTTGTGTCCAAAACAATATGGGGGGAGCAAAGGCCCTTGCCCAAGGGGCTGCTCCCCCCTCCCTGGTGCTAGTGGGTGGATCCCTGCTTGGGGATCGCCCTCCTGGGGTGATCCCCAAGCAGGGATCCACTAGGGAAGGGTACCATTGGAAAGGGGAGATTCTCCCCTTTCCAACGATACCTCTCCAAGTGTTTCGGTGCTCGGGGGGCTGAGATAGCCCCACGAGCACTGAAACGTAAACTAAGTTTCAGTTTAGTTTTCAATCTAATGACGACAGCGCGCCATGCGCGCGATCGTCATTACATTGAAAACCAGGGAAGGGCCTCGGGAGGTTGGGGAAGCTCTTCCCCACCTCCCGAGGCCCCAAAAAAAAATGGAAATCCCTCTGCTGTTTACAGCAGAGGGATTTCGTGCCCCTGTCCTCATGACGGAATGGTTCCGTCATGAGCACAGGAGCACTGGTGCTCATGACCAGTGCTTTAAATGGAAAGAAATAAGTGCAGGTACTCATTAAAATGAGTTAGAGGTGTGGCAAATGGGCGGGGCTAGGGGCGGGGCTAAGGGCAAGATATGATGATACATAATGACCTCTGTACCAGTTACAGCACATATCAAAACAAAAACGCATGAGAAATGCGTTTAGTAAACATCATTTATCCACTTTACATCTTCGTTTCCTGCTTCAACAGAGGGGCACACAAAGGAAAGCAGCCTCTGTGCTGAACAAAAAGATGGAGAAAAAAATCGGCTTTGGGGAAGGTAGAGGATTGTCTGTCGCTGCCGCTCACTTTAGTACGGCCAGTACAGTTCCTTAAATGGGACAGGATTACTGACTGGCAGCCCCAGCCCATTTCACACGCCTGATGGAGGAAGGGGGTGGAGGGGCCTTCAGCACTTTAAGCCTAATAGCTATTGCGCACCTGATCAACAGTGCAGGGTCTGTCTAGACCCTGTCCTGCTGATCACAGCATGACGCAAGGCAAGCCCTCTCAACCCCCTGCAGTCTGGAGACATTCAAGTGAGAGCTGCTGGAATCTCCAGCAGCGATTGTCCAAAAGGCCATTGAGGGGCTCAGTGACTTGCAAGCTCCTCGGAAGCAGGGCGGCATCTGCCCTGAGCTGGAGGAGATAAGTAACCTGAGCCTGCTGTGCTCTCAATGAGGGTACCGGTACTCTCCCTCACCTAAGAAAAGTGCCGGTACTGACGGCCAGAAAATTCAGAAGTGCCGGTACTCAGTACCGGTGAGTACCGGCCCATTTAAAGCACTGCTCATGACGGAACCATACCGTCATGAGCACCGAAGGGGTTAAGTCCTGATCTTGCCTGGCTTTGTGGAGAATGGCATCTTGGTCCCGATGATTGAGTATTTGGGCGATCAGAGGGCGGGGAGGGGCCACCGGGGGTGATCGCTTAGTCAAAGATCAATGTGCCCTCTCCACTACGAGCAATGAGAGAGTCTGTCAGCAGAGACCCAGGATCGGAGTAATTCTTCCAACAGGTCTCTTGTGCCGGATGTCTCTATCCCCTCGGGTAAGCAAATGAATCTCAAGTTAATGTGGGGTGGAGTGTTCTAGGTTGTATCCATTGGGAAAACTGTTTGCCCTGACTGACAGGTGCTGAAGTCCTATGTGAATAAAGCTCCCCTTTAATTATTTACGTGTAGTGTGGCGTACTGTCCTTTCAAATTTATGCATTAGATTAGATCAGCAGAAAATCACATACTTTGGCCCGACAATTCAGATTGGACTCCTGGCAGATGATCAGGATGCACCTCCACTACCTCTGCTTTGACGTTTGTGAACTACGAATGGTATTTCAACAGATTTTGTGCCGTGTGAGAAACGATTCCCATTCAAAGTGCACGGCAGGTATAAAAAACTTTTCACCTATTACTGATCTTACATTGCAGTGGGACTCGCTATTAGGAAGGGGCGCCCTTGGCATGCCCCTTCCTAATAGCGAGTTGCAAACCCTATTTTGCGAGTCGGTATTAAGTTACCGACTCGCAAAATAGGGTTTGTACATGGGCAGACCTATTTTGCGGTCGCAAACAGGCCGATTTCCCGTTTGCGACTGCAAAAAATGGTCGTACATCTGGCCCCTAGTGTTTAAGGGTCCACCAAATAGTTTTCTACTCATTTTAGGGTCACCACTAAAAAAAGCCTAAGCTGTGGAAATTGAAAGACAGTAAAACACAATGAAACTGGTGACTTCTGTCTTCTATGCTAGCTATATAACTTCTAGTTTACAGTGGAAGGCTTGCGATGTATTACCTGCCAAGGTTCGAAATTATGCACACTGGCACAAACCCCTCTGAGAAATGGTCCTTTTCCAGGCTGACAGGTCTGCAGGTCTTGTAAAGCATGTGCTGTTGCGTAAACAGCATTGTAAATGTTGTAAGTCAGTCTGAAGTTGTTAACATCAAGAACATTTTCGTTCAGATCCTGTAGCCTTTCTGATCCAGTACACTGTGCTTTGGTCATAGTCTCATTAGTCACACTGCTCTGCCACGTGCAGCCAAATGCTTGTTCCCAGAACTCTTTTGTAAATGGCTCCTCTGGTTGTTTTAGTGGATTGAGGCTATACAGGTAGTTTGCCAATCCTGGGAGAACTCCTTTCCTGCTGGCAAACCCAATAGTCCCAGCCAATACCAGTGAGAAATCAACGATGGACAAGATGGATGAGCTGGCCCAGCTATGGGTGGCAATCCAAACCTTTCCGGTGACATTCTGCCTGGCCATCTCTTCCAGAAGTGAACTCATATAAGGCTCAGTTGCAATAGCCACAATCGCATTGGCTGAGGACTTCTTCATCATCTGCCCTGCTTGAATCATTCTTTGCCTGGAAAAGGAAACAGGTAAGTCTTCCAGGAATGCTACACAGGCTCCAGCCTGCAGAATGTCATCCTTTATCATTTGCATGGTAGACTGAACAGCTCCTTTCTCCATGGAAACCAGCCCCACCCAGGTCCAGCCAAAGTGAGCAAGTAACCGGACAATCGCTTTGCTTGTCATTTTGGAATTGGGCAGAGTCCGCAAAAAAGAAGGGTACTGAATCTTATCACTTAAGAGATGTAGATTGGACCCATGGCTGATCTGTGGACATATGGCAATAAATATGGAGCATGTTAACAGAAACATAGTATTCAAAATATAACTTCTTCACATGCATCTAGCTATAATAACCATGCATAAGAAAGAGGAAGCTGTGAGGAGAGCTACTGAACATGAGAGCTATTCTGGCCTTACTACTTAGTACAACTGACCACATTTTGTATGGAAGACACCATTGTAAATCTGCACATAAGATGTCTTGTAGAAGTCAATATAACATCTTTAACACATGCATATTACTTTTATTTAATTTCCTTAATTATAAGACAAGTTTTGCTCTCTTAGATATTATCAATGTGGGAAAATAAGGGCTTGGTGGGCAGCCAACCAAGGGGCGAAATGCCCCAGACATTTTTGGTGGGAGGGTGGGTGGTACGGTCCAGAGCACTATTAGCTGGATATTTGGACTATTCAGTAGGTTGAGGTGGGGCAGGTGATATATTTCAGGGGTTTTTGAGAAACCAGGCACCATTTTAGGTTAAGGTGACATGGTGGCTGGTAGCAGTCATGCAAGGCATGCAAAATTTTGTGGTTGAGGTAGATGCAGTCAGGGTTAGGATGCAGGATGAGAGGGTAGCCGCTAAGCTCTGCCTTCTTTACAGGATGGAGGATGAGAACCTCATTGTTTGCAGTGCAAGGGACGGGCCAGCGTGCAGAGCATCATAGGGTGTGGCGTCGGCAATCTTCGCCTGCTTATTGCCAGGTGTAAAGTAGGGTTGGGTGGTAAACTCCACTTCGCCGGCAAAGTTTACAGAGTTTTACCCACTCTGCACTCCACTTGGAATGAGGAGTTTGACAAAAACACTGCCAACCAACGCATGGCGGAGTTTACCAGAACCCACCCCTATCCAAGACCCGAGTGTCTGTGGCACATCCTACCCCTTTGAATGGGCGGGCTCCCTGACTTTAGAACGACTATTCCACTTAAGAGAGTTTATGCCTTGGAAGTTGAGACACATTTTGATGCCCCCTATTACTAGTGTGAATACCAGAAAGGCAGTTGGCGAGTAGGTTATTGTCCAAACAGACGTTGGTAAAGCTAGACACTGACTCTGCCCCAAAGAAGTGTCTGTGGCACCATCCGCATGAGAGTGCCAGCCGGACTATATCACAGGAAGTTCACTTCCTGCATCCCTCTCTGTCCCATTCTCCCTAGGATTGAGTCTGGGGTCAGGCCAATAGTGTGCCCCCATACTAACAGCAGAGTGGTACTCGTGTGAGGAGGGCTTAGGCTGGCCACCCTCTCACGTTGGGTGTCCCTGACAACCCACCATTGGCTTGCTTTGTGGCCACTATGAAGCCGGTGAGTCTGACGTGCAGGTGTGGTCATCCTAAGGAATTAAACATCAATTGGTTTAGAAAGCAATGCTACAAGGGGATCTGAATGTCCCTTATCACAAAGGCTCTGAAGCCAAACTGTCATGGTACCGTAACATTTTGTTAGGAATGTACTTAGATGCATTGCACACAGGTGGGTTTGATATGCTTTGGGTACTAGGATTGAACTCGTTTTTCACATTCACCTCAATGGTTTGTAAAGTCCAAAAACAGAAGGCCTGTGGTGACATGGAGTGACATGGATAGGTTTCACTATTCTTCTGTTTCTGCAATTTGAATTTCACTTAATACCAACCATATCTCTGTTAGATGTGTGCTTCAGTAGGAATAAAATGCTTCAGGCATGTATCTGAGGACCCACGGCTTCCTTCATGATGTCAACCTCTGACATGTGTCAGGAACTTGGTCAAGTGTTGTTTTACTAATGTTAAAGCATTTCCAAAAGGATCTCTGAAAGGGTGCATGGTATTTAGTTCAACCCTGGGCCATGTGAGACAACTGCACCCTGGTGTTACTGACCACAATGCTTTAGCTAAGGGTGTCTTCTTATATGGAACTATTTCATGCATGTGGTGAGAGGGTTCTTACCCGGGGAGTTTTTGGAATGTTGCAGCATCATGTAGTTGATTACTGTCTGTCACGGAACGTCTGGGTGTTCTATCGCATAGAACTGCCTGACATCTGTTGTGGAGAGTGGTAGACATTCACACACTAACACCCCACCCCTCCTTTGGACTTGAAGCAGAAGGATGCATCATATTCAATCCACTTCATCAAACGTTGCAGAAAAAGGAAAAAAGATACCTCATTAATTTGTATGAAATAATTTAACCATCCCTGCCTCTTAAATTTCATCCAGTCACTTAACGTGGATGGAAAGGTGAGGGTGGAAGAGCATTTGAATGCCATAGACCCCAGTTGCTTCTTTGAGAAGTGGGGCGCCATGCCATGTACTGGCACTAGTTTGAAATTTGATAATGTGCCTTTCACTGTGACATCGAGATTAGGGTAGGGGTGGGCGGAATTTCGCAGAACCTTGCTGAGTTTTTATGTATATCCACGCAATTCCGCAGAGTAAAACAGCAACAAAGGTGAGGTGGTGGTAGGAAAGGTTGTAGTGGCAGGGGGAAGCAGTTGAAAGGTACACTGAGGGACAGATCATGTCTGCGTGCAGTGGCTGCGAGTGCAAGCAGAGGCGGGATGGAGCAGGGTCAAGCATACGGCCTGTCACTTGCAGGTTTAATAACCATGGAGGCAAGCAGCACCACAGTGATGGCCCCACTTTGCCTGAAGGGGCAAAGCAGTCAGGTGGATAGATGGGCAGGGAGGAGCCTAGAATGTGTTGATGAGCATGTACCAGAAGGGGGTAGGGCAAAAAAATAAGCCCCAGGCTGCATGGTCAGCATCAGCAGGTTCAGTACCGGCACCACCATTGTCCACAGCTAAGGCAGGGGTTAGACTGGGAAAAAGGAGCTTGCCGGCTGGGCCTGAGAGTGGCCAGTCCACTGCCATAGTGGTAGCTATGTTGGAATGGAGCGATGAGGAGGGGGATATAATGCTGGAGGAATGGGCACTAGAGGCAGTACGAAGTGAGGCAGAAGAGGTATTTAGCTTCAAGGGGGCTGCAGGGAAGCCTGTAAGAGTGTATGCTATGAAAAAAGGAGGGAGAGGCACCAGCCCAACGGCAAAGGGGCACACAATGGGAGAGCAGTGGGGAGCGAAGGGCAGATGGGCAGAAGGGTAGATGGGGTGGACACCATGTTCGAAGGATGTGAGGGGAAACGTCTCAGTGGGGGAAAACATTGGCTGGTTAGGGGGTTTCAGTGAGGAGAGGGAAAGCATTACTGGCCCTGAAAAATGGTTTTGCGTGTCAGAGAATAAGGATAGGTCTGATATGGGCGCGAGCCACAGCACACAATGACTTATCATGTGCGAATGGGTTCCAGGGCTGGACATCAAACCGGACTCAGGAGAGTCTTGTGTGGCTCCTCCACCCTGAGGGGAAGAGACAGCCTGGTTCCGGGTGGCGGTGCTGGACGACGGTGTGGCGTGTGGGAGGTCTTATGGTGCCTTCTTGGTGATGGAGAGGGGAAGGTTTGGTGTGGCCTCCTCTGGAAGACAGGTGTAGCAGCCGCCAGGTACCTACCTGGTGGGATCAAAACATACAGGATGAAGAACTAGGCCTGAGTGGTATACAGGAGGTGATGGATGAAGATAGTGAGGAGCTAGTGCTGGATTATGAGGACGATGAGCTGGAAGAAAGAAAATTGGTGGAAAATTGTGAGGTCTGATCAGGTCCAGAGTAGCACTGGTGGTTGTGGCATGGGGGTGCAAAATGGGGGGGTAAGTAAACAGGCTTCGGTTTGTGTTATTCAGGAAAGAGCCGGAGTCACTGTGAGTGAGAAGACACGAGTGGGGACAGCGGAAGACAGGCGGCTGGCTGGGTGGAAAGTTTTGGTGCTGGCGCCCTCCTAGAACCTAGGTAAGCATGTAAAAGAAGGTGGGCAACCTATCATAATTTCCAAGAGAGTGGAAGCAGGGCGCGATGGAGCAGGGCTAGGGTGAGAAGTAAGGTTTTGAAAGAGGAAGTATGTGGCAGACGGGTGTGGGGACGGAAGATTTGGAGGTAAAGAGGGTGTGAACGATGTAGAGCAGGTAGCAAGGATTGAGAAGGTGAAGGGAGGGGGGAAAAGGTTTGGAAGGGGAAGGTTCAGTATGTAAGGGATTGAGGACGACAAAGGACTAGGAGGAGGAGGAGGTGCAGACGAGCAAGAGGGAAAGTATGGAGCTTAAGATTAAATAGTTGCCTTAGATGGGGATCACGTGGACCTTAGGGGTGCATCTTATGGCGTCTTTAAAGGAAAAAAATTGGATTGGCAAATACATGTTATGTTATCAGATTTGTAGAGCGCATGGCTGCCCCAGCAACGGGGCGTCCCAGCGCTAAAACCACAGCAAAAGACAGAAAGGTGGGAGAGAGAGCAACCGGGGGGAATCAGGGGAAAAGCCAGGTCTTAACTGCCCTCCTGAACACCCTGAGATCCTGTAGGTTCCTGATGGTACTAGGAAGAGCATTCCAGAGAGATGCAGCCAAAACGCGGAAGGAGCGTCCTCCCGCCCGTGATCTTTTAAAACGGGGTGTGTGCACCAGAAGTTGGTGTGATGAGCGGAGGTCACTTTCAGGTTTGTAGGGAGTGAGAAGGTTGGTTAGAATGAACGGGGCCTGGGCATAAAAAATTCTGTGAATAATGCACAGAGATTTAAACTTGACTCTTTTTTCTACCAGGAGCCAGTGTAATTTCTGCAGGTACTTAGATGTAGAGCACGACCGCGGAAGGGCAAATATGGCACGGGCTGCGGCATTTTGAACCCTCTGCAATCTAGCAATACTGGCCTTGTTAGCACCCAGATATAAGGAGTTACAATAGTCCAGTCTGGAGAGGATAGTGGACTTTACGATAACTTGGCGGGTCTGAAGGTTAAAGAACCCGAGTAGAGGCCTCAGGCCACGTAGAAGACCGAAACAGCTGCCTGCCACTAGTTTTGTCTGAGCTTGAAAGGTAAATGTGTTGTCCAACCACACGCCCAGATTTTTTACAGTGTCTTTAGACGTAGGAGGAATTCCAAGGTCCTGAGGCCACTATTGGGTGTTCCAAAGGTGGGTGTCCTTGCCCACCAGCAGGATCTCGGATTTACTGGCGTTAAGCTGCAAGCAGTTGGTCGTCATCCATCCAGAAATGGCCATCATGTCCTCCCGAATCCTAGTGATGTGCTGATCAGAGGTGTTAGATAATGAGATGACAAGCTGCGTGTCATCAGCATAAGAGATCATGGAAAGGCCTCTGCTTTAGCCACTTCTGCCAGGGGCTGGACATAGATATTAAAAAGTGTCGGACTCAGGGCAGAGCCCTGAGGGACCCCATGGTTGACCATTTGCCTCTGGGAGCCATAAGGAGGGGAGATGACTTGAAAGGATCTGTCAGCTAGAAAAGACACGAACCAGTCAAGAGCCAGATCTCCTATACCAATCTCCTGAAGGCGTTGCAGCAGGATTCTGTGGGATACCGTATCAAACGCGGCACTATGGTCGAGGAGAATCAGAGCGGAAGTCCGTCCCTGATCCAAAGTGCACCACAGTTGTTCCGTCACAGCCAGTAGAGCGGATTCCGTGCTGCGGCCTGGCCTGAAACCATTCTGTGTTGGGTCTATAATATTATTGGTCTCTATAAATTTGGTGAGGATGGAATTAATGTGAGATTCAGTGATTTTGGCAGCAAAAGGAAGAAGAGAGATCGGACGGAAATTTTCGGGTTTGGAGGCGCCAGCGTAGGCTTTTTTAGTAAGGGAATGACCTTGGCATGTTTCCAAGACGTGGGCACAATGCCGGAAGTGACGGATAGATTTATAAGTTCACACAGTGTGGGTAGGAGTAGGGGGTAGGAATTGTAGGAACTGATCAGGCTTAAAAGGGTCTGAAGGGGATCCAGATTTGATTTTATGGCACAGGGTCCCTAATGTCTCAAGATAAAACAGGAAAGGAGGATAGGAGGGTGTCTGTACCTCTGGTAAAATCATTGCACTTTTTATTAATGATGGTAGGTGGGAAGGATTTATAAATCTCCTCGACATTATTAACAAAGAAAGTAGCAAGGGCTTCACATTGAGAGTTAGAAAGGGTGGTCGAGGCCCTAGCTGAGGGAGGATTTTTGATGTCGTTGAGCAGGGAGAAAATGCTTTTAGCGGGATTGTTGCTGCTCTTTATTGTTTCTGCAATATAGTCAGCCCGTGTTCTCCGGATCAATTTATGATAGCTTTTAATGGCGACGCGATATTCAGTTTTAAGAACAGGGTCATAGTTGCATCTCCAGGTCCTTTCAAGAATTTTGCAATCTTTCTTCGTCTGGGACAGTGTCTCATTGAAACAAGGATTGGTATAGGTTCTGCGGCGAATAGTAAGTTTGGCAGGAATGTGTTCATCAAGAGCATGTAAAAGCCACTCTTTGACACATCTATCAGCTGCCTCAACGTCCACCGGCAGTTGGGGTGTTTGCGAACTTAAAGTGTCCATGAGGAGATTAGTGTTGAGCTTGTGCCAAGGACGTTTTAGCAGAGGCTCAGGATCAGTGCGTAGTGGCTGATTCTCATAAGGAAGTGTGATGGAGATGAGAAAGTGATCAGTCCACGCCATGGGGAGAGGGGGTAGTACTCAAAGGGTAGATATGTTGGAAATAACAGGGTCAAGAAGATGTCCAGCTAGATGAGTAGAACCAACAACAGATTGCAATAATTGACAGGCAGCGAGATCTGCCAAAAACTCTGCTGTTTCATAGTTATGATGGTCTTCAAGATGAAGATTAAGATCTCCTAAGATAGTGAAATTGGCAGATCTAGTAGCTAAAATGGAGACCAGATTGATGAGAGAGTCCTTAAACATTCTAGATTGTCCAGGAGGACGATAGATAATTAATCCTGTCAAAGTAAAATTGTGGTTAACAAAAATTTTAAAAAGGCCACTTTCACTGTCCATGATAGGTTCTTTAGTCAGACAGCAGGTGTAAATACTTCTGTGTATTATTGCTATCCCTCCTCCCCTGCCGTCCTCTCTCTTCAGTGTCTTTATTAAGTAGCCCTGAGGAAGTGCTAACTGGGGTTCAGACACACTGGTGGAGGTGAGCCAAGTTTCTGAGAGGAATAGAAGGTCTGGTTCCTCCGATAGGATCAGGTCTAGTACGTCGGCATGGTGTTTCACTAAGGAGCGACAGTTAAGACTGAGAATTTGAAGAGTCAGAAGGGGGGGTTTAGCAGCAGGGCCTTCACCTCTGCCAGTATACCCGCATTGATTACAGTAGGGCAGCCCATCAGCAGGGCGACCATCCTGATTAATACACACGGAAGTGTTTAAGCAGTTGCATAGGGAAGTGCAGGCTATGGAGGGGTCAAAAAAGGAAGAGTACAGTTTGGCTAGAAGGCCCAGAGTTCCTGTCACAATCGAAAATTAGACAACAGTGTTTTTAATATACACAAGCTTGAATTGTAAAAATTCCCAGAGTCACTCTGTTCAAGAACATGGATGTCATACGAAAGCCCCATCTTATTTTGGGGAGTTAGGCGGGCGTCTGGTATGATAAGTTCAGGGCCCAATTGATGCCAAACGCAGAAGGAAAGTGCAGGAGCTAGATAATGGTTTGTGGCTACATACGATGGGGACTGCTAGACCAGCTTTGACAGTTTTTACTGCGAATGGGCTGCCAATAGTCCATCAGCCACTCCATTCAAGGGCATCCCACCCTAGGAAGGGTGGAAGCTGTGGGTAGAGGACAGGAGGGACAGACAGGAGCATGTTGGGCATTCAACAGAGGTTTATGAAATAGGGAGTACTGCAAGTTCCACCATCAGTCCTCAAAGTCTGCATCTAGGAACCCACATATCCAAACAGGGGGGAAGCTGGCATAACACAAGGCATGCAGGTGGTAGTTTGGCAGCAGCAGCCTGTTACAAGGGGGGGGTAGAGCTGCACAGGGACCTTCAGGAAAAAACTCATACACTGGTTAAGTTGCATAGACTGGCATACTGACTTCAATGGTACAGTAAGACAGAGGATGCCAGACCTTTGTGGGAGAGGTTTCAGCAGGGGTTTTAGATGGGGTACACTGGGCCAAGGGGTAGGAAAACTTGAAATAAGTTAAAGAACACCCTCAAGAGGTGAAGGAGAAATTGGAGAAAGAGGTTTCAGAAGGCATAGTGGCAAGCCCATTTGATGAGTGGCCTCTGGACTCCTTGATTGTGTCACCTATTGATACAGTGTCAAAGAAAAAAAAGGGGCAATTTAGGTTGATTCGGCACTTATCATGGCCAGAAGGGCAGTACATGAATGAATATATATCTGAAGAACTGTCATGAGTATCATACCTGTAGGTCGATGTGGCTATTGAACTGCTAAATGAGGTGGGTGAAGAGTCATGCATGGCAAAGAGTTACATTGGAGCCTGATTTAGAGTTCGGCAGACAGGTTAGTCCATCAAAAATGTGACAGATATTCCATCCGTCATATTACAAGTGCCATAGGATATAATGGACTTGTAATATGGCGGATGGTATATCCATCAAGTTTGTGTAACCCAGTCCACCAAACTCTAAATCAGGCACTTAGGGGCCGATTCCGATCTCGGCCGGAAGCGCACCTAACACTATTCGTCAGGAAAAAAAACAAGCCGTACGCGTGTTTCCCGACCAATTCGAACATACGTCCGAACGAACAAGTACGATGCGCACAACAGCCCCGATCCCGACCCAGCCGTACTCACCCAATGCAGCTCCTGATCCCCGCCCGAGCCGGATCCGTAAACGCAGAATTGAGTCGCACGGAAGCCAAAATACAGCACCGTCCGGCCAGACTAGTACGATGCGCCTTCCGTACGCGCCGAACCCGTCGCTACGCACGGCACGTCAGAGCATCCGGGAGAGGCGCACATAAGCTCCGATTCGCGCCACAAGACGATCCACGGGTACGAGACGAACACGCCAGCCACGAGGACGAGTCGAAGCAACGAGAAAGACGAACGAGACGAAGCAACCATGAATCCCATCGCGCAGGTCCTACCAATACTCTACATCTATTACCGGAACTGGTACGGACGCGTACGGCGCAGAAGGTAAGTCAAACACCCACCACACAAACAAACGACACGTACCAGACATTCAACACACACACTAGGGATGCAGAAATGACTCACACCAGCAACAGCAGAACCATAGGGGCGGGATGGCTATCACCAATACCATATACACCCATAGGGGCCTGGATGCCTACCACTACTACCACCCCTACCCATGGGGGGCTGGATACCTGTCACTACTACCACCCCTACTCATGGGGGGCTGGATACCTGTCACTACTACCACCCCTACCCATGGGGGCTGGATACCTGTCACTACTACCACCCCTACCCATGGGGGGCTGGATGCCTGTCACTACCACCACTCCTACCCATGAAGAGCTGGATGCCTACCACTACCACCACCCCTACCCATGGGGGGCTGGATGCCTACCACTACCACCACCCCTACTCAGGGGGGGCTGGATGCCTACCACTACCACCACCCCTACCCATGGGGGGCTGGATACCTGTCACTACTACCACCCCTACCCATGGGGGGCTGGATGCCTGTCACTACTACCACCCCTACTCATGGGGGGGCTGGATGCCTACCACTACCACCACCCCTACTCAGGGGGGGCTGGATGCCTACCACTACCACCACACCTACCCATGGGGGGCTGGATGTCTACCACTACCACCACCACCCCTACCCATGAAGAGCTGGATGCCTACCACTACCACCACCCCTACTCAGGGGGGGCTGGATGCCTACCAGTACCACCACCCCTACCCATGAAGAGCTGGATGCCTACCACTACTACCATCCCCACTCATGGGGGGCTGGATACCTGTCACTACTACCACCCCTACTCATGGGGGTTGGATGCCTACCACTACCACCACCCCTACCCATGAAGAGCTGGATGCCTACCACTACTACCATCCCCACTCATGGGGGGCTGGATACCTGTCACTACTACCACCCCTACCCATGGGGGGCTGGATGCCTGTCACTACTACCACCCCTCCCCATGGGGGCTGGATGCCTACCACTACCACCACCCCTACTCAGGGGGTGGTAGATGCCTACCACTACTACCATCCCCACTCATGGGGGGCTGGATACCTGTCACTACTACCACCCCTACCCATGGGGGGCTGGATGCCTGTCACTACCACCACCCCTACCCATGAAGAGCTGGATGCCTACCACTACCACCACCCCTACCCATGGGGGGCTGGATGCCTACCACTACCACCACCCCTACTCAGGGGGGGCTGGATGCCTACCACTACCACCACCCCTACCCATGGGGGGCTGGATACCTGTCACTACTACCACCCCTACCCATGGGGGGCTGGATGCCTGTCACTACTACCACCCCTACTCATGGGGGGCTGGATGCCTACCACTACCACCACCCCTACTCAGGGGGGGCTGGATGCCTACCACTATCACCACCCCTACTCATGGGGGGCTGGATGCCTACCACCACCACCACCCCTACCCATGAAGAGCTGGATGCCTACCACTACCACCACCCCTACTCAGGGGGGGCTGGATGCCTACCACTACCACCACCCCTACCCATGAAGAGCTGGATGCCTACCACTACTACCATCCCCACTCATGGGGGGCTGGATACCTGTCACTACTACCACCCCTACTCATGGGGGGCTGGATGCCTACCACTACCACCACCCCTACTCAGGGGGGGCTGGATGCCTACCACTACCACCACCCCTACCCATGGGGGGCTGGATACCTGTCACTACTACCACCCCTACTCATGGGGGCTGGATGCCTGTCACTACTACCACCCCTACCCATGGGGGCTGGATGCCTACCACTACTACCATCCCCACTCATGGGGGGCTGGATACCTGTCACTACTACCACCCCTACCCATGGGGGCTGGATGCCTGTCACTACTACCACCCCTACCCATGGGGGCTGGATGCCTACCACTACCACCACCCCTACTCAGGGGGCTGGATGCCTACCACTACCACCACCCCTACCCATGGGGGGCTGGATGCCTACCACTACCACCACCCCTACCCATGAAGAGCTGGATGCCTACCACCACCCCTACTCATGGGGGGCTGGATGCCTACCACTACCACCACCCCTACCCATGAAGAGCTGGATGCCTACCACTACTACCATCCCCACTCATGGGGGGCTGGATACCTGTCACTACTACCACCCCTACTCATGGGGGGCTGGATGCCTACCACTACCGCCACCCCTACTCAGGGGGGGCTGGATGCCTACCACTACCACCACCCCTACCCATGGGGGGCTGGATACCTGTCACTACTACCACCCCTACTCATGGGGGGCTGGATGCCTGTCACTACTACCACCCCTACCCATGGGGGGCTGGATGCCTACCACTACTACCATCCCCACTCATGGGGGGCTGGATACCTGTCACTACTAGCACCCCTACCCATGGGGGGCTGGATGCCTGTCACTACTACCACCCCTACCCATGGAGGGCTGGATGCCTGTCACTACTACCACCCCTACTCATGGGGGGCTGGATGCCTACCACTACCACCACCCCTACCCATGAAGAGCTGGATGCCTACCACTACTACCATCCCCACTCATGGGGGGCTGGATACCTGTCACTACTACCACCCCTACTCATGGGGGGCTGGATGCCTACCACTACCACCACCCCTACCCATGGGGGGCTGGATGCCTACCACTACCACCACCCCTACCCATGAAGAGCTGGATGCCTACCACTACCACCACCCCTACTCAGGGGGGGCTGGATGCCTACCACTACCACTACCACCACCCCTACCCATGAAGAGCTGGATGCCTACCACTACTACCATCCCCACTCATGGGGGCTGGATACCTGTCACTACTACCACCCCTACTCATGGGGGCTGGATGCCTACCACTACCACCACCCCTACTCAGGGGGGCTGGATGCCTACCACTACCACCACCCCTACCCATGGGGGCTGGATACCTGTCACCACTACCACCCCTACTCATGGGGGGCTGGATGCCTGTCACTACTACCACCCCTACCCATGGGGGGCTGGATGCCTACCACTACTACCATCCCCACTCATGGGGGGCTGGATACCTGTCACTACTACCACCCCTACCCATGAGGGGCTGGATGCCTGTCACTACTACCACCTCTACCCATGGGGGGCTGGAAGCCTGTCACTACTACCACCCCTACCCATGAAGAGCTGGATGCCTACCACTACTACCATCCCCACTCATGGGGGGCTGGATACCTGTCACTACTACCACCCCTACTCATGGGGGGCTGGATGCCTACCACTACCACCACCCCTACCCATGGGGGGCTGGATGCCTACCACCCACACCACCCCTACTCATAGGATGGGTAATGCATGACACAACCAGCATACTCCAACATAAGGAATGTAAGAAAAAAACAGCCTCCCAACACCATGACAAGCGTGTGTAGACTGTGTCAAATGCCTACAACACTGAACATGACATTGAACATACAATGTGACCCCCTATCACATGTGTCACACATAAATGTGTGTGGCCTCCACAATGCAAGCAGACCATGACCACTGTGGCAATGGGGTCTAGCCCCCATCATCACAGTGACCAAAAGGTAAGTGTGGGGCCCATAGATGAAGCACATTTTGAACATTGTGGCAATGGGGTCCAACCCCCATCATCACAGTGACCAAAAGGTAAGTGTGGGGTCCATAGCTGAAGCACATTGTGAACATTGTGGCAATGGGGTCTAAGCCCCCATCATCACAGTGACCAAAAGGTAAGTGTGGGGTCCATAGCTGAAGCACATTTTGAACATTGTGGCAATGGGGTCTAAGCCCCCATCATCACAGTGACCAAAAGGTAAGTGTGTGGTCCATAGCTGAAGCACATTTTGAACATTGTGGCAATGGGGTCTAAGCCCCCATCATCACAGTGATCAAAAGGTAAGTGTTGACATTGAAAAAGCTGCAACTGCCAAACTGCATGGATGATTCCTGGTCACAGAACAACAAACACATCAGTGGCAAAGTAGTGCTTGTGTCCCATAGCAACATAGATTGGGGGAGGCAAACAGTGCAGTGCAAATAAGACATACATTTGGCCATGTGCAGACAAACATCACCCATGGGGGCTGACACTGTCAACATTCATCAATGACACAATGACAGAAGTGACCATCATAATGCAGACCCACATATTTGCACCAATGGGCACACAAATGTAGATATCCTGTGGAGACTGTAGATGTGAGGTGAACAAATACCATACCATGGCAGCAATGGGACACTCAAACCATGATCATTGTGCTGACTGATGACCTAGGAGTCCCAGGGACAGCAGGGGAAACCCACCAAACAACATACAGCCAATGGCACACTGAAAATATGCCAATGCAGTGGTGCAGATGCACAAACACAAACAGGCAGCCCCACACTGCATATCAAACACAACAGGTGAGGGGGGGGGGTGCCAGTGTCCCCAGGCAACCACACAACACATGAGGAGGCCTGAATACCAATCACACAGATGTGCATACAGTGCCACACAAAAGAAACTCATGGGTCCGAATACCCTCTGTGGGCAATCAGGCATTGTTAGATGAGAGGGAGCCCAAATTGCACAGGTCACACAGATGTCAAAGGGTTTTGGAAACTGGTCCAAGAAAGTGCGGGGAGAAAAATAGGATCCCTAGTTTGTATGGTCCCTGAAGATGACTGGGTGGGTTACCTGGAAGAAATATATGGGAAATGGCCAATACAAGAAGATGCAAGTACATTAGCATGGACACGGGTGAGGGATGACATAAAAGAATATTTTACTTTCAGTCACGTAAAGGAAATTATAGCAAGTTTGAACCTTACTCGTGCGGCAGGCCCAGATAATCTGCCGGCAGTGATAATAAAAACTAGACCTGAGTGGTGGGCAGAGTTTTTCGCAAGGATGTTCCAGGTGATTTTGGAGACCGGGATCGTACCAGAAAATTGGAGGGGTGCAATTATAAGACCAATTCATAAAAAGGGCGATCTAAAAACACCAAAGAATTATAGGTTAATAAATCTCCTGGATATAGGGGAAAAGGTTTTTGCGAAAGCTGTTTTAGGTTCACTTAAAGACTGGGCTGAAGGAAATCAGATTATACCCCCGGAACAGGGGGTTTTAAAGCGGGACATTCCACAATTGACCATTGCTTTGCTCTCTGGTCCATAGTGCGGAAATCGATTGAACAGAGGTGAAGCCTGTTCTGTTGTTTTGTGGACTTCCGCGCAGCTTTCGATCTGGTGGACCGGGAGCTGCTGTGGGAGGCTTTAATCAGATATGGCATCCCAAAGGATTTGTTAAGTTTGATACAAATTCTCCATACAAATAACTGGGCCCAGATCATTTTAGATACAGACGGAAGTTTATCTGGAAGGATTGAGATTGGTAATGGGTTGCGGCAGGGTTGTGTACTTGCCCCCTTGCTGTTCTCTCTGTTTTTAGCAGACTTGCCGTTAACATTAGGAAATGTAAATGGGGCAAGCCCGAAACAAGATGGAAAGCACATTGCATGCCTGCTTTATGCGGATGATCTAGTGATTATGGATCAAACTGAAATTGGCCTGCAAAGGAAGTTAAACATGTTTAGTGTTTATTGCCGAATGAAAAAACTTGTTGTTAATATGGACAAGACTAAGATCCTGAGCTTTGGTCGAAGGAAAGTCGGGTTTACATGGTTCTTGGGGGCTGAGAAGCTAGAAAAGGTCACAGAATATAGGTATCTGGGAATGTGGTTTGAAAGAAGTCTGAAATGGCATACCCACCTAGATGCTCTAAAATTGAGAACATCAGCATCGGTCAGTGGACTGAAAAAATTTAATAAAGCGTATGGCGCGATGTCTGATAGACCGGTTCTAAAAGCTTATGCAGCCATGGTACCCCCGCAATTTTTGTATGGCGCAGAATTGCTATACTTAAGCGGCAAAGAGGGTTGGGATGTCGAGGAAGGTAAAACTCTAAAAAACCTATTCTCACTCCCTATGTCGGCAATGGTCCAGGCTGCAAGACTTGAATTGGGATTGACCTCATGGGGTATTTTAGCTGGTATGGCCCTACTTCGTTTTTGGCAACGTCTAGGAACAGGCGAGAACTCTAAAATATCACATTGGTGTAAAAATGAAATTCAGAATAGTGAATTAAAGTGGGCAAGAGAGATTAGAGCTATTATGACAAAGCTGTGTTGTCTGTTGAAGGTTAAACTGTGCCCCATTACTTATCTGATCAATGTTGACAAGAAGGGACTTAGGACGCAAGGGAAAGAAATTTCGCAGGTACAGGACCACAATTACCTCCTGAATAAAATCTCAGTACATTTTATGGTTACCACTTGGAAAAACAAACAATGCTTCCCCTATGTTGACAGGTTACCCGACTATCAATTACGAAGAGAGGTTTTAAGGGTAAGAATGGGGGTGAACCCTTGTTATGTAAATAATGGGGTGAAAAGCTCTATGATTGACAAGAAGGGAAGATGCACTTGTACTTTGGGCACCCCATGTGATTTATTACATATATTAATGGACTGTCAGAAGTTTCTCGATATTCGAATATTGTTTTTAAGACCGATTTTTAAGAAATATGATATTAAAAATAGGGCCCAGGCTGTAATTTTAGTGACAGAAATGAGCTACTTAGATATAGCTGTTGCCATTGGTAAATTTATGCAAAGAGTTAAGGCACGTTTTAATTTGCATTAGTACAATAATACACTTTGGTGCAGCTGTTGGAGGGATTTTATAACGATGTGTGTTTTAAGATGTGTTTTATGTTTTAAGGATGAGTAATTTTAGTTGTTTTTAATATGTATATGTAATGTTTGAGGACCAATTGGTCCAAATAAACTTGAATTAACTACTACTACACAGGTCACACAGGCTTGTGGGAACAGCAACTAACACAGCAAGACACAGACCCACCACAGCACTACCCCCAGGGTCCCCACATTGTGGTGACACTGGCCTGCATGATAATCCCACTGTGATGACAAAGCTAGATGTCGTTCACGCTGTGAACCACAGTCATGTGTCCTGAGCAACAAACTACCATCACACCTACACAAGCACAAATCTATCAGCATGGCCTGTCAGCCAAGTCCAACATGGAGGCAGGGGTCTAGACGTGCAACAACTCTCATCTGCACACACTGAACACCACACACCATGATCTCCACCAATGTGCAGCAGTGAAGCTCACATGCACTGGTGACATTGCACATGCACCCATGACAATCCCAGGGGTGGTGGTGGCAACTAAGGTGCAGAAACCCATCACACATGGCCAGTCAACAAGACTTGTGAATGTCCGACACACTGCACAGTACGCCGTACATGGACATGACGTCAATACCACAACAACCAATGGGATCCCGGCCACAGACACACACCAATGAAGAAGCCAAGGTCACCCACAAAGAACACACATAGACAACTTCCAACATTGCAGCTCTGACCCTGAGGAGTGGCAGCAGTCACACACACAACGTGTCACAATCACTGAAAGCTAACACAAACTGGAAATTACATGACCGGTGTAACCAACAAGTGCCAAGGGGAATCCTGACTGTGTCCCATCTGCGTTTGCCCACAAACTCAGCCCTGACAGCAAACACACCTATGGGTGACACCCTGATGACCAGTAATGTGCCATGCACCCACATCACAGAGAACCCAGGGAGATGACTTGGAGGGAACATAGGTCAACTCAGCAAGCATCACAAACAGTAACATCACTAGGGATCCCAGCCTGCCTAGCAAAATGGAAGTGAACACACACAGACATGCTCACACAACACACACCTTGTGCTCAGGCAATGTCACAGAATTACACACTGCCATGAGGGGACTCCACTCCTGTGTAAGGAAAGCTGTGCCATACGTTGTCTCAGTAGGGCTCTATCATGTCAGCAGAACACTTGGTCACACAGTCAACAATTAGCCCAAAATGAAGGCTCCCGTCATATCAGCCTGGTCATGGGAGTGTCACCGAAATCATCAGCACAGATCCAACACACATGTATAGCAAGTTGCACTGATAACACAGATGATTCCTTCCCCATTGATGCCCAAACTTGCATGTCCAGTGGAGATGGTCACACGGTCAGGGAAGTAGACTAATTGAACAATGGCAAGCACAACAGATGTGAGGGGTGGAGGCCACAGATGTGAAATTGCAAATGTAAGTAGGAAATCCCATTGACAAAATTGAAAACATGACACCCTCATATTGCTGCAAAGGATGACATGGATACACAACAGGATAGGACACATACCCCCTGGACCACATGGGGTCCTGCATAGTAACACTTCTTTTTCCTGAGATCAAAAATCACCATCACTGCAGCAAGGGCATCATGTACATCAGAAGCAAAACCACTAGAGAACAGAAAGTAGCTTTATTCAGCATTTGTGTGTTAACGAAGTTAAAGTCCAGAAATACAACAAAGGCCAATGGCCAGTCCATAACAAAGTCCAAACAGGGTGACAGTGGCAGATGTCACCCTTTGCATGCCTGCACTGCTACACACCAGGGACATTCCCCTTGGAGGGGCATACGGGGGGGCAGGCCAGGCACCGCAGGGACAGGATCAGGGCTCACCAGAAGGAGGCAGGGAAGGGGTGGTGGGTGCTGGAGAGTCACTGACAACTGCAGTGGAGGTGTCTGACATGGTCTGTGCCGGCACAACTGGGGGCATGAGTCAGATGGTGTGGGTGCCGGCACGACTGCAGTGGGCTGGGCAGATGGAGTGGACAGGTTCCCCACTGCAGTGCCCAAGTCAGACGGGGTGGTAGTGGACTCCACTGCAGTGCCTATCTCCAGGGGAGTAGAATGGGGTTCAGGTAAGGTGGGCAGGACAGAGGGGGAGGACACCGTCTCCACACCAGTGGCACAGACATGCGCAGCGGGGGGTGTGGTGCTGGAAGAGCAAGTGGCAGGGGGAGAAGGCCGGATCATTTTGGGGATGATGTATCTGTGGGTGGGGGAACCTGGGGCAGGGTGTGGTGGGGCACCTGTGGATTGGGGGCCTGAGGGATGGAGGAAGGAGACTTGGTGGTTGAGCTGCAGGGCGGCGGCGGGGTCTTGCTCTTCCGGGTCCGGGGGGACTTGCGGATGGGGGCGTCAGTCTGTCTGCGCCTGGGGGAGGGTGTCCGGGGGTGAGGGGCACTCCCCTCTGTGTGGGTGGGCTTCCTCTTCCCCCTGTATGCTGGATCAGCTGGATTGGAGGGGAAGAGACCGAGGTCACAGAGGAAGATCCGCTGTGTAGGTGGGGTTGCAGGTGAGGCAAGGGAAGGGGCCTTGGAGGGAGAGGTATCGGAGGACTGCGGAGTGACTGTGGATGCCTGTGTGTGTGTCTGTCCCCATCCCCTGTGGGTGTGGTATCAGTCCCCTGAGGATGCCTGCGTGCACGTCTTGTTTTTGGAGTGGGTGTGTCTGTGCTGCCCGTGTCTGTGTGTTGGGGTGAATGTGCAGGTGTGCATGTGCTTGGGACAGGTAGGGTGCCAGGAAGTGTGGATGGGGCAGAGGTAGGAGGGGTGAGGGACTGTTGGAGGAGGGACACTGCTGCCGTCAGGGAGGAGTCCATGGACCTATTGCTCCTCTGTAGGGCAGACATGCCCGATGAGATGCCCTCCATGAACGACATCAGCTGAGTCAGAGTGGTGTGGGCATGGAGGACACTCAGCACTGCTGTCTGCCCTACATGGAGCTGGCGAAGTAGGTACACAGACTCCTCACTCAGGGCAGCAGGGGACACAGGGGCAGGGGGTGCAGTGCCTGGCACGAAGGAGACATGCTCCCGAACATGGGAGCCTCCACAGACCTCTGGAATGGGAGCCGATGGGAGGGTGGTGGTGGTGGTGGCGGGGACAGCAATACTAGCTGGGGTGTGGTGGCTGCTGACACCCGCCTCTACAAGGGAGTCATCCTCCGAGCTGCTGTGGTCCTCAGCTGAGGTGGATGGTGCTGAGGACTCCTCGGTGTGGCTCCCCTCGCCCTCCGTGCCACTGGGTCCCTCTGACCACTCCTCGGCTGCTGACCCAGTCTGGCTCTGCCGCTCCTCCTGGTCCATGGAGCTGTCCCCTCCTGTGGCCGTGGATGTATCTGCAAACAATAGGGAAACAGACAAACATCAGTCACCTGCACTGACCGCATACACCACAGTAAGTACAGCACATTACAGAGCAAGCCCTGGCAGCCTTAGTTGAACATTGCCAAAAGTGCCCAAACAGAGTAGGAGAAGCCAATTGTCAGTCTGATGGTCAACCATGGCACTCACATCCCTCCTGGCCTTGCACCCATCTGTCTGGTGTCTGTCGGATGGCAATACCCCAGTGTGGACACATGCACCACCTACACAGTAGTTGGACAGTGCAGAGAACACAGTGAAGTATGTGAACATGCACACATCACAACTCTTGCCACTGAGTCAGTACAGATGTCCGGATAAAGGGATGGCCAGAGTCTATTTTGAAATGCATGTGATGCATACCAGCACCAGACACCATGATGCACCCATGTCCTGATAGTCAATGCCACAATTGGGTGCATGTAGCACATGTCACTCCCCTGCAGGATCACTCATAGGAGGTTTAATGCTATGGCACAGGCATGCCTGCAAAGTCATACATCACTGTCTTCAGTCACATGGGCAGGGCAGCCAGACAACAACAGTCTGCACTGTGTCACAAACATAGGTCATGGGGAATGCAAGTCCTGGAGCTGACAAGTGCACATGGCCATCCCCCACAAACCACATCATCTGAACTCTTATTTGTCCACGTCATACCAATTGGACATATGGGAGACCTGAAATACAACCCTCGGAACCTGAGCACCTCACAATCTGCTGTGAATGGGAAACAGCTGCCTGAACTTCACATTCGCATACCCCAGTCTGCACGGTCAAGTGATCAAACACCTATATGTCACACAAGTATCGTCTCCTATGGTCACATCTCCGGTGGCATGCTGAGCCCTAACCGAGAAACACCCCAGTAGTCCTGACAACGTAGCCACAGCACAATGACACAGAGGCAGACACCTGAGGGAACATTTCTCTGAGCACAACGTGTCAGCTGATACACAGGAGTGGGAGTACAGAGTGTATTGTATGGCCTTGAGTAAGCATGACTGTCCTGCTCCACGTGAATGAGGGATGAGCCCTGGACAGTAGCCAGGTGGCTAAGTATGTGTGACACACTTGATATACATACTCCTGAGGCCAAAACATTGTTCCCACCCGCAGCATGGGTGTGTGCCAAATACCCCAGGCACATGTGGTGAATCAGAACAGCAATTGGACCACATATCAAAGTAACACGCAGATTACATGTGAGAACTCAGGCATTGTGTAAGCAATGGACCCACCCATGAAGCCCACTACAGAGTTACGGGAACAAATGCTGTCCCCCACCTTGAGCTAAGCAAAATGCAAGGACACAGTACCCAAGTGACACAATTTCCTGACTGTAAGGGCCACACCTGGGTATCAGATGAGGAGTGGGCAGTGCACAATTGAGGGACATGGGTCCTGGACCACATGACTGATGTACTGTTGAAGTTAAAGCAGGCCAGAGGAGGGCACATAGCATGTCAGACAAAGTTCACAGTGCAGTCATGGACTCACCCCTCCTTGCTGCTGTCTGGCCTTCAGCTGCCCATCCAGATCAGGGAAGACCACCGCCAGGATCCTGAGCATGTGGGGGGTCAGGGTCCGGTGTCCGCCCCTCCTGCGAGGAGGCGACAGCTTCAGCTGGACCCGTGCGATCCTCCGGGTCCAGCCCCGAAGGTCCTGCCACCTCTTCTGGCAGTAGCGGATCCGGCGCTTGTAGACCCCCACGGATCTCACTGCCCGGACGATGGTCAGCCATATCTGCTGCTTCTGGTGGGCATCAACCTGTGAGGATGACAAAGTGAAAAGCCCATTACTACACATGCAACATTTCCGTGCATCACACATTTGGATATACATGTCTCAATCACAGGGGCACATGATGTACACAGGCAGTGCAACGATGGCTATGAACAGTCTGCCAGCAGTTACTACATGGTATCATTGCCTGGGAAGTAAAACCTCATTTAAATGCACTGTTACTGCACTATACCTGTTCAGTGCATGTAACTACACACTATGGGGGGTGACAACTACTCATTGAGCCTGCTAGCCAGTGGCGTGCAGACTGTAGGTCTTGCTAGTCAGACAACATGCACATTTAGTAAGGCAGTGGACAGCACACTCACCTGCTCCCCTGGTTTCCCATACAGCTTGCTGTACTGTGGAAGGAGGCTGTCCAGCAGGGCCTGGTTCTCCTCAGTGGTGAAGGCTGGGGCTCTCTCCACAGTACGTGCCATTGCAGGATCCAGAGGATGCAGATACAGCAGCAGTGGGGGTGGCAGATGTCGTCCTGGAGCATGTAGTGCAGGCAAGTGAGCTCTCAGGGGAACAGCCAGCATTATATGTGTGCTGCTGAGGCAGATACTGTCCCATGTGTCCAAAGTGATAGGTCCAAGTCGTTTGCATCTTCTGAATCTGGCCAATCCATGGAATTGCACCACTTACACACGCCCACAGCATCCTTCAAAAGTTCAACTTCATGAGACCCATGAATTTGCAACATTGTTGTGGCTGGCCAACTGAATTCACAGCATCAGACTTGTTAAAGGTTTGAAAACGCGTCCGTTGCCATGCCAGGCCATAGCGAATGCGTGCGCACCGATCGGTCCATTGCTGTACAACGCGTATTTCGAAAACAACGCGTACCCGTTCACATCACATGCAATGGCCAAGGCGTGTGCACCGATCGGTCCATTGCTGTACAACGCGTATTTCTGTCAGCATCATATGCAATGGCCAATGCGTGCGCACCGATCAATCAATCAATCAATCAATCATGTCACTTATAAAGCGCACTACATACCCGCGAGGGTCTCAAGGCGCTGGGGGAAGAGGGGGGTGGTGCTGCTACTGATCGAAGAGCCAGGTCTTGAGGAGTCTTCTGAAGGCCAGTAGGTCTTGGGTCTGTCGGAGGTTGGTGGAGAGGGTGTTCCAGGTCTTGGCGGCGAGGTGGGAGAAGGATCTGCCGCCGGCGGTCGTTTTCCGGATGCGGGGGACTGTGGCGAGGGCGAGGCTGGTCGAGCGGAGCTGGCGGGTGGGGGTGTAGAAGCTGAGTCGTCTGTTGAGGTAGGCTGGTCCGGAGTTGTGGAGTGCTTTGTGTGCATGGGTGAGGAGCTTGAAGGTTATCCTCTTGTTGACAGGGAGCCAGTGCAGGTCTCTCAGGTGGGGTGTGATGTGGCTGCGTCGGGGGATGTCGAGGATAAGACGTGCAGAGGCGTTCTGGATGCGTTGCAGCCGTCTCAGAAGCTTAGCCGTCGTTCCTGCGTAGAGGGCGTTTCCGTAGTCCAGCCTGCTGGTGACGAGGGCCTGGGTGACTGTTTTTCTTGTTTCGGTGGGGATCCACTTGAAGATCCTGCGGAGCATTCGGAGGATGTTGAAGCAGGATGAGGAAACGGTGTTGACCTGCTTAGTCATGGAGAGGGTGGGGTCGAGGATGACCCCTAGGTTGCGTACGTGGTCGGTGGGTGGCGGGGCTGTTCCCAGTGATGTTGGCCACCAGGAGTCGTCCCAGGCTGAAGGGTTGGAACCAAGGATGAGGACCTCCGTCTTGTCCGAGTTCAGCTTCAGGCGGCTGGTCCTCATCCATTCGGCGACGGCCTTCATTCCTTCGTGGAGGTGGGCTTTGGCGGTGTGAGGGTCTTTGGTGAGGGAGAGGATCAGCTGGGTGTCGTCGGCGTAGGAGATGATGTTGAGGTTGTGCTGTCGGGCGACGTGGGCGAGGGGTGCCATGTAGATGTTGAACAGCGTTGGGCTGAGGGAGGAGCCTTGGGGTACGCCGCAGATGATCTTGGTGGCCTTGGATTGGAAGGGGGCGAGGCGGACGCTTTGTGTTCTGCCGGAAAGGAAGGATGTGGTCCAGTCCAGGGCCTTCTCTTGGATCCCGGCGTCGTGAAGGCGTGTTCGTAGTGTGTGGTGGCAGACCGTGTCGAAGGCGGCTGATAGGTCCAGGAGGATGAGGGCTGCTGTTTCTCCGTTGTCTAGCAGGGTCCTGATGTCATCTGTGGCGGCGATGAGGGCGGTTTCGGTGCTGTGGTTGCTGCGGAAGCCGGACTGGGAAGGGTCCAGGATGTTGTTCTCCTCGAGGTAGCGGGTCAGTTGTTTGTTGACGATTTTCTCGGTGACCTTCGCGGTGAACGGGAGCAGAGAGATGGGTCGGAAGTTCTTGAGGTCCTTGGGGTCTGCCTTGGGTTTCTTGAGTAAGGCGGTGATCTCGGCGTGCTTCCAGCTTTCCGGGAAGGTTGCTGTCTCGAAGGAGATGTTGATTATTTTCCGGAGATGGGGCGCGATGGCTGTACTGGCTTTGTTGAAGATGTGGTGAGGGCACGGGTCTAGCGGTGAACTGGAGTGGATGGTGTTCATGATCTCGCTGGTGTCCTCGTCGTTGATGTTGGTCCAGGAGAGCAGGCGGTTGGTGGTTGTGGGGGCAGTGGTCTCGGTGGTTGCCGGGGCGGTCGTGGTGTTGAAGCTGTCGTGGATGTTGGCGATTTTGCGGTGGAAGAAGGTGGCCAGTGAGTCGCACAGGTCTCGCGACGGCTGGATGTCGTTGGTGTTGGAGCTGGGGTTGGAGAGTTCCTTCACGATGTTGAAGAGCTCTTTGCTGTTGTGTGCGTTGTTGTCTAGGCGGTCTTTGAGTGAGGCCCTTTTGGCGGATCTGATGAGGTGATGGTGACTGCGGGTGGCGCTCTTGTGGGCGGCGTAGCTGTCCGCTGTCCGTTCGTGGAGCCAGATCTTCTCCAGTTTTCGGCATGTTCGTTTGGAGGCCTGGAGGTCTTCGGTGAACCAGGTGGCTTTCTTGCTGGTGTGGCTGTTGGGCGGATTCTTGAGCGGGGCGAGGGTGTTGGCGCAGTCGTCGATCCACTGTCTGAGGTTGCGGGCGGCGGTGTCGGGGTCGGAGGGTTCGGCGGGTGGGCTCAGAGCGAGGGTTGTGGTTAGCTGGTCTTCCGTGACTCTGCTCCAGCAGCGGCGAGGCATTTGTTCGGTGCGGTGGTGCGTGGTGGGCTTCCTGTAGGTGAAGTGGATGCAGTGGTGGTCAGTCCAGTGGGGTTCGGAGGTGTGGTTGAAGGAGACGTGTGGGCTTGCGGAAAAGATGGAGTCTAGCATGTGGCCGGCGGCGTGGGTGGGTGTAGTCACGAGCTGTCTGAGTCCGAGGGTGGCGAGGTTGTCGATCAGGGTGGTGGAGTTGGTGTCCTTGTTGTTCTCGAGGTGGAAGTTCAGGTCCCCGAGGAGGATGTAGTCCGTGGAGGCGATGGCGTGTGTGCTGATGAAGTCAGCGATGGAATCGCTGAACTGTGGTCGGGGTCCGGGGGTCTGTAGATGAGGGTTCCTCTGAGGGTGGTGTTGGGATCGGTGTGGATCTGGAAGTGCATGTGTTCGGCGGTGCTGAGGGTGTCGTCGGTGTTGGTTGAGACTCTGAGGGTGTTCCTGTGGACGATGGCGATGCCTCCTCCGACTCCGTTGGTGCGGGCCCTACGGGTGATCTTGTATCCGTCCGGGATGGCAATGGCGATGTCGGGGGCTGAAGCGGGATTCAGCCAGGTCTCCGTCAGGAATGCGACGTCTGGGGAGGTTGAGTCGAGAAGGTCCCAGAGTTCGATGGCGTGTTTGCGGGCGGAGGGGTGTTGAGGAGGATGCATCTGAGGTAGTTGGGTTCTTTCCTGGGCGGTGGTTTGGCGGGGCGGGTGCTGGCGAAGCTGCAGTTCCGGCAGGTGAAGGGCCCTTGGGTGCGCTTCGGGGTGGCCTGGTAGCAGGCGTGATCTTTTCCGGGGTTGAGTGCGTGGAGGGTGCTGGCGTCGTATCGGCGTCTGTTGATGTGGCGGGCACGGGGGATGCCCGGACCAGGAGGTCTGGCGCTGGGCGCGGTCACGGCGCGGACGGGCGCAGACGGGCTTGCCTTAGGCGCGCCTTGGCGCGCCAGCGGCGCGGCCGCGCAGCGGCCGCCATAAATGGGGAGGTGGGAGGGAGGAGCAGGGAATGGGGCAGCGAATGGGCAGTGAGGGGGCGGAGCCGCAGGCGCAGCGGCGGGAAACAGGCACAGAAGGGAAAACGAGCACAATCAGGGCATCAAGGGGGCACAGAAAGGAAAAAAAAAACGAGCACAATTAGGGGCAGCAAGGGGGCACAGAAAGTAAAAACGAGCACAATCAGGGGCAGCAAGGGGCACAGAAAGGAAAAACGAGCACAATCAGGGGCAGCAAGGGGGCACAGAAAGGAAAAACGAGCACAATCAGGGGCAGCAAGGGGGCACAGAAAGGAAAAACGAGCACAATCAGGGGCAGCAAGGGGGCACAGAAAGGAAAAACGAGCACAATCAGGGGCAGCAAGGGGGCACAGAAAGGAAAAGCGAGCACAATCAGGGGCAGCAAGGGGGGCACAGAAAGGAAAAACGAGCACAATCAGGGGCAGCAAGGGGGGGCACAGAAAGGAAAAACGAGCACAATCAGGGGCAGCAAGGGGGGCACAGAAAGGAAAAACGAGCACAATCAGGGGCAGCAAGGGGGGCACAGAAAGGAAAAACGAGCACAATCAGGGGCAGCAAGGGGGCACAGAAAGGAAAAACGAGCACAATCAGGGGCAGCAAGGGGGCACAGAAAGGAAAAACGAGCACAATCAGGGGCAGCAAGGGGGGCACAGAAAGTAAAAACGAGCACAATCAGGGGCAGCAAGGGGGGCACAGAAAGGAAAAAACGAGCACAATCAGGGGCAGCAAGGGGGGGCCCAGAAAGGAAAAACAAGCACAATCAGGGGCAGCAAGGGGGCACAGAAAGGAAAAACGAGCACAATCAGGGGCAGCAAGGGGGCACAGAAAGGAAAAACGAGCACAATCAGGGGCAGCAAGGGGGCACAGAAAGGAAAAACGAGCACAATCAGGGGCAGCAGCAGGGCACACAGACGGAGCTGTGTGGTGGGGGAGCGACCTACCAGCGACCGATCGGTCCATTGCTGTACAACGTGTACCCGCTCACATCGTATGCAATGGCCAATGCGTGCGCACCGATCGGTCCATTGCTGTACAACGCGTATTTCTGTCAGCATCATATGCAATGGCCAATGCGTGCGCACCGATCGGTCCATTGCTGTACAACGCGTACCCGCTCACATCGTATGCAATGGCCAATGCATGCGCACAGATCGGTCCATTGCTGTACAACGCGTCCCTGTACAAGTCACTGGCATATGTCACCATGCCTGTCACAGGTGAACATATGCCAGCCACATTTACTTCCCAGGGAGTGAGGGGCACACCTACAACACCACAGCCTGTCCACACTGTATCCTAAGGCATGTAAGGCTGCATTACCTGTTCCGTGTATGGGGGTCAACATGTTGTTTTGTGGGTGGCACTTGGGGGCAGCCACTCCCAGGCTGTGCACGTGTTCATGGGGACAGAATCCTTGGTGTGTTGTGCACATGAACACTGTGATGTGCAACTGTTCATTTCAGAGCATGTGGCATGGTCACATTTCACGGTTGTGTATGTGTATGTCATGTCACATACCCCCTGAGTCCCATGTGGGACGGTATGTACGTCCCAGGGTGACCCATTGCCACAATAGTGATGGCCCTCCACAGTCTGTGTGCATGTTGTGTTTACAATGTCTCTGATTCCATGTGCACAATGGGAGACAGTCTCCACATCCACGTTGTTTGTGCATGGACTTTGATGTTGTGCGTGTGTGTGTCACAGACGTCCATGTCTGTCCTGCCGAGGCAACAGGGACCACTACCTGTGGGGGTCATGGTTGTTTTGCTGTGGTGTATTCATGATGCACCATGTCATGCCAGTGTCTATGTGGCAATACAGGGTCCCTGGGAATCTACCTGTCGATGAGCTGTGATGCCTGGGGCACATCTGTCCTCACATGTCACTGTGGTGTGTGTTTGGAATGTGACAGCAGTACATGGGTACTGTGACACAGCCTAATGATATCCCATAGCACAACCTGGGACTTGTTGACGACACATGTTGAACTGTGATGTTAGATGTTAGCCATGTAGGTGCCATACATGTCCTTACGGAACGGCACACACATCATGTACTTGTGTCTCGTAATGATGTATCATGTGATATTGAGTCTGGTCTATGCCACATATGTGGGGTGACTGACAATCTTTCTTTCTTCACCTATGCACTGCAGGGCACCAGCTGTCCATCGACCATTCCCTGACCTTGCAACCATGGTTGAACGGGACTGCATCCGACGGTACCGCTTCACCAGGCCACTGATTGAGGAATTGAGGGTGCGGTTGGCCCCAGATTTGCAACCTGGCCGGACATACCCTACAGCGCTGACCCCCAAGGTGAAGGTGATGGCAGCCCTACACTTCTTTGCCACCGGTACCTTTCAATACACTGTGGCGTCTGCTGGTGGGATGTCACAGACCATGTTCAGCCGTGTGCTACGCGATGTTTTGGAGGCTATGTTGAGATACCTGAACCAGTACATCTATTTCCCTAAACGTCAACAACTCACTGCCATCCAGAGTGACTTCTATGCCCAGGGGAGGATGCCGCATGTCATTGGCTCCATTGATGGGACACATGTGGCTTTGGTACCACCACAGGCACATGAGCAGGCATACAGGAACCGCAAACATTACCATTCGGTCAATGCACTGGTGGTATGTCTTGCAGATATGAGCATCTCACACGTGTGTGCCCGTTTCCCCGGTTCTGCACACGATGCCTACATGATGAGGAGTAGTTGCATCCCGAGGATGATGTCACGGATGCGGAACCAGCGTGCCTGGCTTGTCGGTGTGTACTGACTTTGTACCATTGTGTGTGTTCTGCAATGTAGTATTCCACCCTCTTTTCCAACTCAGCTAATGTGCAATTGTCTGTATGTAGGTGACTCCGGATACCCCAACATGCCGTGGTTGCTGACGCCCCTCAGGAACCCTGTGACACCAGCCCAGATGCGCTACAATGAGGCACATGGTCGGACCAGGAGAGTGATTGAGCAGACATTTGGTCTCCTGAAGAGCCGCTTCCACTGCCTGGACAAGACAGGAGGGGCCCTCCCATATGCCCCAGCAAAGGTGTGCAAGATTGTCATCGTCTGCTGCATGCTACACAACCTGGCAGTGCGGAAGGAGTTGCCTCTCATCCTGGATGACGATGACCAACATCCGCCACCTGTGGAGGATCCTGGCCTGGGCCACTATGCCAGTGATGGTGATGATGATGAGGGTGATGTCCGCACACAGCTCATCACCAACTTCTTCAGCTGAATGTGAGTATCCAGAGATGTCCTGTCAATGATGTGAGTTTGCGTGATATGTGTTGGTGGTGCTCTGGTGCTGTTTGAGTGTGTCCATGTGCTACTTGATTGTATGCGTGCAGCGATGTGTCCTTACAGGTAGTCTGTACTCCCCAACAGTGTTGACATGCTAACTTGGTTTTGTGTAGGTATCTTGTGACATGTATAGGGCATGAGTATTGCAGTTCTGTCCTGTTCTTCAGTGCTTTTGACTGTGTGTCATTTCTGTCCTTCACAGGGTACTTTCAGAGTTGTTTGGTCGACTGTGATCCCCCGACACCGTGATTCAACTTCCAGGGTGGAAGCTGTCGTTTCCCCACAGGTGATGTGCCCCACACCCCTGGACTTCCTTTCTTCTACACTTGTTGATTGTGTGGCCACTGCCACGTGGGATTACCTTGCATCTGTAGTGGAAACAACATGTTGCAAATGTGTAATAAACCTGTGCTTCACTTTGGGATGTGCGTTGTCTGTGGTCACACATCTGACTGACATTTGCTTACTGCACCAGTGGGCTAGTTAACACAGACTGTGAGTAGGTGTGGTGTCTGTGCATTGCACTGTATTTCCTGGCAACATCAGTGTAGGCGATGAGTCAGATGGCCCTGGTGTGTATGTGTTGTGTAGCCCTAGTGGTGTGTCTCCCTCATATGTGTCACGTCGCCATGACTCACATGACGGTGTTGTACTTGCTGTAGCAGTTAGCATGCACAGTGTCATTTAGCAGATCATCATCTCCATGACAGAAACCACGTTGGAATCACAACAGAGGCAAGTATGGTGTATTAGTGAGTTTATTTACATACATGTGTGCGGATAGTGCACAGGATGGTGGGTGCTGTACATTGGGATTGTAATCCAAAGTTCCCAGATGAGTTGGAAGTCTTGGTAGCAGAAATGTCCTGAGTAAAGTCAACAGTCATCTGATACATTGGTCCAACTTAAACTCCCCATGTCATGTGAGAGAGTTGGGTTGCATGCGACAGGGTGAACAGTTTGCATACAAAGGTGGATTTCCAGAACAGGTGTTGGGTTCCTGGGGGATGTACATGGCCATCGGCCTCTCAGTTGTCCTTCCTCGGACGACCCCTCTTCTTTGGGGGGGGACCCTCAAGTGCAGGCTGCTGCGGTGCAGGGGACTCTCCGCCAGAGTCATCCTCCCTCCCTGTGGCAGTTGCAGTTGTTGCGGCACCAGATGTTGTGGGCACACAGGGAGGTGTGGCCATGTTGGTGCTAATCTGGCGGAGGCATGTCAATATGTCCCTATGCACCGCTGTCAGTTCTTGCAATGTGTCCCACTTGGACTCCATGCCAGCCATGTGTGTCTCCACACGGGACATGTGTGTCTCCATACGGGACATGTGTGAGTCCACACGTGACATGTGTGAGTCCACACGTGACATATGTGAGTCCAAGCGGGCATGATGGGCAGCCTGCTGTTGTTGAATGTCCTTGAGGATCCCCACTACCTGGCTGACCTCTCCAGTGCTATTCTGGTACGCATCAGCAATGCGTGCCAGTTGTGGGTCATCATGCAGTCCAGACCCCTCTGCAAACAGCGACCTATGTCTACCACCCCTCCCACCACCCCTGGCGACACGTGTGGGACCTGCAGTGGCACGCACAGGTGACCCTAGGCCCCCTTGGGGGTTGTCACTGGTGTTGTTGTCCGTTGCTCCACGTTGGTCCGGGGTCACTGTGCTGTTGTTATTGTTGGTCCTTGGTCTGTCAGTGTCAGCGGGGTGGTCTGTGTGTTGGCAGTTGTTGGAGGGGTGGGTGCAGGGGGTGCAGATGGTGGTCCTGCTGGTGCTGCATGATGACTCACACCGGACGGGCCAGGTAGGTCTTCGCCATCCGAGGTGGGCAGAGGCTGTTCCACACCAGTGAGCTCAGTGTCCCCCGGAGCCTGGGACAGGGACTCCTCATTGTCTGCTGCTGTGTCCCCATCATCACCTGTTTTGGGAGACACACACAATGTATGTTATGTTTCTGCAGGCATCAATGGTTCACACACCTGACAGTTGTGACTGTACCTCTGGATGCAGGCCTGTACATTGCATTGTCCTAAGTTGTCACAGTCAGGGGTTGATATTGGTGTGGCACATTGTCCTGCAAACTTAAAGCATTTCAATGTGAATGTTGAGGTGTGTACATGGACAGCATTGGTTGTATTTGGTGGACATCCGGCCCTCCTTCTCCCCCCAGCCCAGTTATCCCACCATGAAGCATACCACCCTTGCAGTGGGTTCAGGTTGACTCTCAAGATGTCAGTCAGTGGTGTCCTGCTGTTGGTTGGTGCCCAGTTCCCAGCATGGCCTTGTGCTCCCTACAACAGAGCACCATTGTCAGACATCTTTGAAGTGGCTTTTCACTCCCTGGTTGGTGTGCATGCTTCAGTGTGAGCTTGCTGGGCCATGTGGGTGGGGGATGTTGAGCTGTGACTACCACTCCCATCATGCTATTGCCTACACCCCCCTTCCCAGCATGCCCATACTTCCTTCCTTTTGAGTGGACTTCACTGTGTGTGAGTGTGACATTAATGGCAAGATGGCTGACAGCGGTGTCCTGTTGTTTGTTGGTGCCCAGTTCCCAGCAGGGCCTTGTGCTCCCCACAACAGAGCACCATTGTCAGTCATCTTTGAAGTGGCTTTTCACTCCCTGTGAGGTGTGCATGCTTCAGTGTGAGCTTGCTGGGCCATGTGGGTGGGGGATGTTGGGCTGTGACTACCACTCCCATCATGCTATTGCCTACACCCGCCTTCCCAGCATGCCCATACTTCCTTCCTTTTGACTCTGCTTCCCTGTGGGGTAGTGTGCCTGTGCTGACAGGATGGCTGACAGTGTTGTCCTGGCGTTGGTTTGGCTACAAGTCCCAAAAGTGTCCCTGTGGTTCACACAGCATAACCCAGGGTGGTGGTTCTTTGTGGGATATTTAATTAGAGTGTGAGGCAATGCATTCTCCCAGGTGAGTTGTGTGTGGTTTGTGTTAAGGGTGTGTGTGAGAAAAGCTGCTGGTAACTATGGTCAGAGCTGTCAGTCCTCCTTCCCACCCAGCCAGATATCCCACCATGGAACGTGCTTCCATTGCAGGGAGTGCAAGTTTGCTTTCAGGATGTCAGTCAGTGGTGTGCTGCTGTTGGTTGGTGCCCAGTTCCCAGCAGGGCCTTGTGCTCCCCACAGCAGTAGCCAGTGTCAGCCATCTTGTCAGTTGTTTTCCACTCCCTGTGATGTGAGCATGGTTCAGAGTGGTGTTGATGGGCGAATTGTGAGGCTGAGCAATATCTGTGACTACAACTCCCATCATGCTATTGGCTACACTGACTTCACCAGCATACACAGAATTCCTTCCTTTCAGTGAGCTTCCCTGTGAGGTGGTGTTCTAGTGGTGGCTACATATCTGACTGTGTTTGTTGGTTAGATTTGTGCTACTGCCTAGCTCTATTTGTTGTTGGGTTTGTACATGTCATGACCCAGTTACATATCACTATGAAATGGCATGTATTGTGTTTATCTGACAGACATACACATCTTGGGATGAATCTGTTTTGGTTGCTGTGAATTTGCTAAGGGTGCATAGTTTGACTATCCCCTTGACAGTGATGTGTGTGTATTGTCACACGATATTAGGTATATTGGTTGTGTACTCACCAGTCTCTGGGATGTTTGATAGTCCATATACGCTCACTGGTGGTAGGATGGCCCGCACCTTCTCCTCCCAGGGCCTGAGGTATACTGGTTTGGCAGGAGGGCCACTGCCGGTGTGTTGGCTCAAGGCGTAATCCTTCTTTAGTAGGTCCTTGACCCTCCTGCGCACGTCATACCACCTGTTCTGGATGTCTTCCTTTGTGCGCAGACATGGTGATTGTGCGTTCACCCTGTCGACGATCGTCTCCCACATCTTGGTTTTCTGCGACATGGGGGTCTGTTGAACCAATGTACCAAACAGCTGTGGCTCTACCCGGAGGATCTCATCTACCAGAACTTCCAATTCACTGTCTATGAACTTTGGATTCTTCTTTGGGGGCATGGTGATGGGTGGTGGTGGTGATTGATGTGTGTGTGGGTGTGCAAGTGAGGGTGTGTGAGTGTAGGTTTTGCTGGGTGTATGTGAGGGTGCTATTTGTTGGGGTGCTGATGGTGTGTGGCTTGTGTGATGGATGAGTTGTGAGTGTGTCTGTGGTTGCTGTCTGATGGTGTTCTGTGCTGGCAGGTCAGTTGAATTTGCAAAGGATCATGGTAGGGATTTGTGGCCTTTATATGGGTGGAGATGTGGGTGTGTCTTTGTTCCCTGTTTCCCCCCCCCAGTATTTATTGGCTTTGTAATTGCTTGTTTGGCCCTTTTTTTTTGTATTTTTCCCTTTGTACTTTTTGTGCATGTAGGAGACGTTCTTCTGACCGAGTCGGACGCTGCAGTTGTCTCGTGCGAGCTTCTCCGAGTCGTTCACGCTGTGTTTGTGCTGTGTTTCATGTGCGGCGTACGCGTCGGTCGTGGAGTATTGGGTTGCTTCGGCTCGCTGTTTTGTATTCGTGTCGGTCGTACGGCTTGAACTCCGTGCGACTCGGTCATGTTTTCCACACATTGCATCGTACTGCGCGGGTCGGAGTTCGCGGGTACGTTTCGTTCGGGTTCATTCCTGGTGCGTGTCGGTCGGTTCGATTCGCGTGGTTTTCCAGCCGGATAGCTGCTTTCCGTGCGGTTCGGTCGTTCGGCTTGTGTTCCGTACGAGTCGGTCGTAATTTGCACGCATTTCATCGTACTAGGCGGGTCGGGCAGCACCGGTACGTGTCGGTCGGAATATATTCCCGAACCGAGTCGGTCGGTACGTTTTCCGGCCTGAATCGGAATCGACCCCTTAGTCTGCATTCCGTCTGTTGCTGGTGCACCCTGCAGACTTCGTGTTACTAGGGATACAGTTTGATGGACAATGATATGTGGACAAAGCTTTACCTATGGTCTGCTCCATATCATGCACCCTATCTTAGCAGTTCAGCTCATTTCTTGAATGTCAGCTTACATTTGGGACAGGTCAGAAAACAGTGACACAATACTTGGATGCATTTTATATTTTTAGTACACTCGACTCCATGGACTGTCAGCGAAGCAGACTAGTTTTAAAGAGCTCATAGAGGACATAGGGGTGCTGTTAGCGATCGAAAAGATGGTGGAAGAATATATTGTTTTGAGATTTCTGGGGACTGAAATTAATACAGTATAAATGGAGGCAAGGTTGGTTGAGGACAAGAAATTGGTGAAGGGTTGAGTTGATTAGCACCATGTTGGTGAAATAAAAAGTGTGGGTGTGGAGGTTCAAGTGCTTTTGGGGCACTTGAACACTACATGCAGAGTAGTCAGGACGAGTAAGACATTTTTCAGGAGACTGGGACTGGCTTTATCAGTATTGTCACTGCCTCACCACAGGCTGATGTTATCAGCAGGTATGAAGGAAGACTTGAGGATGTTGTGCTTATTTTTGGAGCATTTCAATGGCATCTCAATTTGAGAGCCTTATGAGGAAGCAGAATAGGATGTGCAGATCTTTTCTGATGCAGGCGGGCGATCAGGTTTGGATCTATACTGGCAAGGGCATTGGAGTGCAGAGCAGTGGCCTGATCAGTGAAGGAATGATGGAAAAGGTATAGTTTTCCTGGAGTTTTCTACTTTGATAGTGGTATTGACTTTGTGAGGTGACAGATTTGGCAACAAAAAAGTACAATTTCATGTGGACAATATGACTGTGGTGCAGATAGTCAACAGACAGTCGGCAAGGGACACACCGGTCTTGAAACTGTTAAGTCAATTATTATTAGACTGTTTACATTGAAACACATTGTCCAGAGCGTGTCATGTCCTGGGAATTGATAATGACATTGGGGACGATCTGTCTCGTTAACACTGAAAGAGATTCTGTGGGCTTGCTTTGGAAGCAGACTTGAAGAAAACTTCAATGTCAGAGAAGCTATGGTTTATATGCATCAGAGGATCTTGCAGTTGGTAGTGGATGCCTTGACACAGTCTATGAGAAGGGTGCATGCAAAGGCGTGGATGGAATATCTCGAGTCAGGGTGCGACAGAGAGGCAGTGAGGCGCATGTCTGAAGACGTGGTACATTTTATCATGGATATGATAGACAAAGGTTGGTCTAAGGTTACCAAAGTGGGTAAGTTGGCGGGTATCGACTTTGAGGATAAGTTGCTTTAATGATATGTCTCTATTGCTGGTGAGCTGGGAAAACAGTTGCTAGAAAGGTGGTCAAGCGAGAAAGTTAATGGGAGGTGTAGACGGAAGCCGTTAGTTTGGTTAGCCCTGCCCAGAGTGATGCAAGTGTTACATACAAAAAGTCACATCAAAGAAGAGGCGGTTTTGTTCTCATTGCTGATGAGCTGGGTGTTCTTCGGGTGGTTTCCAGTTATTTGAGTTGCTGGGGGGCAGATATGGGGGAGGTGTGAAGTGGGAGGATGAAGAGCTGCAGGCTGGGAACATTGAGATTCCCCTTAGGCCGCCAAAAACATATCAGAGAGGGCTACAGGAAGGAGAGTGCAGGTAGAAGCTTAAGATAGGTGTGGTGACAGAGGCTAATAGGCGGAGTTGGTCCAGGGACAGATAATGCAGCTGGGGATGTGACATGACTTGAAGGAGATAAAAAGCAATTGCAGTGCGATGTTTCTGTTGTGAATGGAGCTAATTCCTAGGAGAGAATGGTGGGAGGCAGAAAGACCGGCAGCCACGACAAATGACAGGTGAATAGGGAATTGTGCAAATTCTGAAGGAAGAGGCTGTGGGATTTCCCATGGAGATCGTGTTCATTTGTCTGAAGTAGGGGTGGATTTGTATATGATGCAGCTTTGTAAGGCATTGGCAGAGGCATAGGGAGTTTGCTTATGGCAGGTGGGTTAGGAACAAGGAGGGGAGGAGAATTTTCAGGGACAGAAAAACCTCCATGTAAGTCTTTCTGTGAGTGGAGGCTTGCCAAGATGTTTTCATGGTTTGAATCAGATTTATTGCTGTTGAGGTGGGTGAAGCAGTTTGAAGAGGATGGTGGGAGTAAGTGTACACTTGCAGAAGCCAGAAGGTTAAAATTTACAGTTTATGAATTAAAGTTAGTACAGAATGTAGAGTATAGTTATAGTGGCAGACAGTTGGGCTGGGGAAATTGTGGGGGAACAATTAAAGGTGGGGGGGTAGGCCAAGCAGTAGGTGAAGACTGATGTACAGTGAGGACAAAAGTGTTGTATGGCGATTTGGCTAGGGTTATAAAATGTTTGCTATGTGCACCTTCTTCATTAAAGCAGCCCTTTCCACACTGCAACTTGTCAGTGGTCTGTGCTGCACCCTCTCTCCCACCTTTATCTCGTTCTGACTGGGCATACGTAGTGCACAGTGACCCATCTCCAAAGGCAATTTATATATCCTGGGAAAGCTTTTGACTGTATGTTTCTATACTTACAATAGAATATTGTTCCTTTCATATCGTTACTCCCTTGTTATTATTTTTTTTATATAGTACAAACTCTACCCGAAGGTTTTGAAGCACCAACAGGAAGGCTTGCCCAGAATCACAGGATGTTGAGCCAACGCAAGACTCAAACCTGGTTCCCCAGCTCCAAAGTTGGAAGCACTGGCCATTACGCCACATCCTATCCCTTATAGAATGTTATGCTCCATATCTTGCTCTGTAGCCCAATCTACCTTTTTTGCCTCTTCTGAGGCTGTTTGGGCTTTTTCTAGATTTGAATCTCCTTATTTTCTTAAACCTCGCTGCTGTCTTTCACAGAAAAATACCATGCATTTTCCAATACATTCCTCAAAAATCCAACAATAGTTGATATAAAGGCTTAGAAAGCCATATATGATGTGTAAACTCTTAAAATATATCTTCCTGGGTGAGGCTGGAAAAGTTTATTGTTTACACAATACACAGTGTGACATCATAATATAGATTGTGGATGAAGGCATTCATTTTTTGTTATCTTATAAACATTTACCAATCTCTTGCTTCGAAATCCAGATAAAAGTCACTGCCGACAGCAAGGGCCTATCTTTTAAAATGCCCTGGACCCATGCACCACAATATGTATTTGAGAATTTCAAAATCACTGACACATTTCAGAAATGCCCAGGTTTTCATTAGTGGTGGGGTTCGCAGAGTTTTGCCCACTCCACGCTCCGCTTGGACCGCAGAGTTTAGCAAAAACTCTGTCAACCGCCACATGGTAGAATTTCTCTCAGACGTGGCTCACCAACATTAAGTTGGCGAGCGCAAGAGAGAACAAATGAGCGCTAGACCACTTCCCTGTGAGATTTTTCAACATGGGGGGTTGGAGTAGGCCACAACCACTCGCGTTGAGAAAGTTGCTGCTCGTGTTGCAAAAACTGCTGCTCGAGTAGAAAATCTATTTCAACCGCAGAAAGAAGCAGTGCCCTCTGGTGCGTCGCGTGGTGCCGTTTGTGCTGATTTTACAGTGTGGGACAAGCTTTTGACACTAAAAATCAGCACGAACAGTGTGACTGACAATAATTCCACTGCTCGCAGAACTCAACTGAATCTTTTGGAGTTTTTCGGAAACTCCTTGGAATTTTGTGGAGTAAAACTCAGCGCATTCCGCCCACCCCTAGTTTTCATACTATGAAATAGGGATTTCAATTCAGCCTCAAAATAACGGCAGTTCCATCAATAAAATATGATTATATTGAGTGGTTAAACAAGGACCCATCGGTTCAACATTTTTATTGCCAATGTGGACCAAGAGTTGATAAATTTAAGTTACCCCCACACATAAAATAGAACAACTCAACTTCTCCGTACTGTTTTATGCCAATCTTACTGCATTATTTGCACACACTCCTGCTGGCAATCAGCAGAAGTTAAAGGAACTGTCAATCTATAGTAATAAGCCTAAATTCCTGACTGACATCAATAAAAGCAAAAAATAGAAATTTTGGCTCTCATCATGATTACAGTCGGAGGTGAAAATAAGGTAAAAAGTTTATATTGTTTCATGGGGGTTTTAATTGATGCTGCCGGCTGGTAATCAAATTTTGTTTTAAACACCTTATGTAAACAATTCTGCAAGGTGCTAACAGCTTTAATAAGAGATATGGAGGACCATATACTCTACTAGCCTTAAAAACTAGTAGTCTCTTTGCTATCGTATGTGACACTGCTTTGGTGGACCGATTGCTCAGTAAATTTAAATACTATCATATCTTTTTGGAAACAGCTGTTAGGCCTTCAATAATCGATTCCAGTTTAGGCTATAAGACATACACTTCTTTTAATATGGCTGTGTTGCAGGCAACTGTGCTTTAAGCCTCTAATATTTGGTTAACCACATCTGACAATCTCTTAGGGTCATTCCCTAAAGAATTTTAGGTCTGGATACAGACAACTTCAGTTACCTGGAAAATTTAAAGTCAACATATGTATAACACACACCCTTTCTTTGAATGTTCTTGAACTGATCCTGGACAATCAACCACATTGCAATATATACTGAAGAAATGGCAAAACATGTCCAATAACTTAGAGTAGGTGAATTTGGATGCTTTCCTTGTTCGGCAGAGCGAAAAGTTATAAACAAAAAACTTGATTTAGGACAAGAAGTTCTCTACAAATGGATGGGTAAGGCATGATGCACATCCAAAGTGTGCAAACATTCCACTGTCTCAGAAGAGGGAGAAAGATAAGTTCATTTGTTGGAGGTGCAGCTGTGCTTGATGCACATATTGCCGTACTAGTGTTTGACAGTGTCACCTATTGGATAATTCCACTCAGTATGCGCATTTTGGACTTGTTGTTTTTTGCTCAATTTGCTTGCTACCTCGTTTTCCTTACCAAGGATTTGGAGACCGAGGTCTCATGCTGGGTTGGAGCGGGAGTAATTGTGAGGAGTGAGGACCATGCTCAGCCGCTCAGTGCGAGAAGTGCAATCCTCTTTCTATTTTGAGCGGACTCCTTGTGGGACTGCAGATTTGGGCTCTGTTCAGTAGTGTTTGCTTACTTTTGGGCGACAGTGGCATTTTTTGGGTTTCCTGCCAGTTAGGCTTTGTTTCCAAGAAGAGAATTTGAGCCTGGCCAGTCCTTTAGATTTTCTCCTCACCTACGTCCTCTTGAAGGGTTGTAAAATTAATGACAGGTCGTGGCCCTAGGAGCCTCAGGTCTCCTTCCACACTTAATCTTGGCCAGTCTTTTTCCTGTTCCCTGAGTTTTGTGGTCATAGTCCCCTATTCCCACTGCGACGCTTGGAGAGTGGTCAAATAGGTTTATACCAGAGATGGCTGAATATCAACCCTGCAACTACAATGACAATGTCGAATATGAGAAGGACCCTGCGTTGTTTGTGGTAGAAGAATCCTTGTTGAAGCCCTTGATAATTCTGTACAGGACTCAGTTAACAGGGCTCTAGTCATGGCACTACGCCCGTTCACCAGACCACTTAAAAGATGCACCCAAATATAGTACTCAGCAGCATATATGCTCCCCCGCTCCTAGGTCAGAGCTTCTTAGACCATTTAGTAGAAATTTGGGGCTCTTTGCCTGATGGGCTTGACGTGGTTGGTGGGGATTGGAACGATGTAATGTGCCCAGACATGGACAGATGGGGACCCTCTGGCACTACAGCCACACCCCACGAGTCCAAATTAAAGACCCTGACTGATATGGTTGGGTGGGTGGATGCTTGGAGGACACACCATCACACTGATGCTGGCTACACCTTTTATTCTCACACCCACTCATCTCACTCCAGAATTTACTACATATTCATCCACTGGTCCTTTGTGCACAGAGTACCGATAGCAATGATCCTCCACAGAGGTCTATCGGACCATTCCTCTGTGGCAGTTCAACTTCTGATAGGCCCGCGTCAATCCTCATTTAGATGGCGGCTTTCAGTGTGGCACCTGCAGGACCAGTCGTATCGCACGCATATCTGCAACGCTCTCCTGGAGTATGTCTCCCATAACGAGACGACGGCGTCTTCTGCTTGTGTACTGTGGGAAGCCATGAAGCCCACGATCCGGAGGGGTGGACATCAGTCACTGCGCGGCCAAACGCAAACGACGTAGACAGTCACTAATTCATTTAGAAGCGCGCATTATGGCACTGGAGCGCCAGGCTCGGGATAGAGATGGGGCCACGTCTCGTCGGCAGTTACGCTTGCTGCAGCAACAATACCAAAGTAGGCTTCTGGATGAGGCACATGGGGCATGGCTTGCGACACAGAGTTGAATTTACCAATGGGGCGACAAGTCCGGGAGGGGAAACAGCCTTAACCACGAAGGCTGAACAACGATCAGCCTTAACAACGAAGGCTGAACTACGCAAGCCCTACCGCGCATATGTCTTAACCACGCATGTGCGTGGTTAAGGCATATGCGCGGTAGGGCTTGCGTGCCAGACGGAAGCAGGAAGAGATCGTTGTGAGGTAAGTGGGGTTGGGGGGTGGGTCGGGGGTTGATTTGTGGGCTTAGGGTGGGTCGGGGTAGTTTTCTGGGCTGGGGGTGGGTCGGGGTTATTTAAAGTTAGGCTGGGACGGGTCGGGGGTTGTTTTTTTGGCTGATTGTGGGTTGGGGGTAGTTTTCTGGGTTGGGGGTGGCTCGGGGTGTTTTGTGGGCCGTGGGCGGGTTTGGGTCGTATTCAGGGATTGGGGGGGGTTCGGGATAGTATTCAGGGCACGGGGTTGACGTTTAAGGTTCAGGGCGGGGGTAGGGATCGTGATAGAATTTAGTACTTAGGGGGCAGGGTCGATTTTAGGGCTTAGGGGGTAGTTTAGTTTTCAGGGCATGGGGGCCGTTTTAGGGTTCAGGGCGGGGGAGGGTCATTTTTAGAGAATAGGGGGTAGTTTTTAGGGATATGGGGAGGGCGGAGGTGAAAAAGTGACTAGGGATGGGGGAGTGGGGTACTTTAGGAACTCAGGCCAGGTGCAGGGGTCAGGGGATTAAATTCTTAACCGCAAATATGTATTTACCAAAAATGCCTTAACAACACGATTCGTTGTAAAGGCATGCGTGGTAAAGGCATATTCGTGCTTAAGAATTTCGTGGTTTAGACTTCGTGGTTCCGGAATGCGTGATAAACGCATTCGTGGTTCAATCATACAATCGTCCGGGAGACTCCTCTGCCAGTTATGCCAACAGGCACAGACGCATACCCCACTTCCGGGAATTCAGGATCCCGACAATGTACTGGTGACAGACCCCGGGGTGCTCGCTGGGAGCTTTGCTGCCTACTACCAAGCCCTATATAAACCACATGAGGTCCTAGATGTTTCCACGATCGAGCGCTTTTTCGATGACATTCCACTGAAGGCCCTCTCTGAGGATGCCCGGGACTCACTAGAAACCCCTCTTTCATTGGAAAACTTGACCGCAGCATTGGCAGATCTACGCACAGGGAAAGCGCCGGGCCCCAACAGCTTCCCCAGTGAATTCTATAAAGCATATATAGCCTCGGCGGCTTCCTTATAATCATCTTCAACCGGCTGGTGAAGATAGATTTCCAGTTCCATTTCAGGTATGTAGGCACCACATGGGCCGTCTGAGTTTGACAACATGTTGTTAGAACGAGTGCCTGATTACACGCTAATGTGTACCTCCCTCTCACTGGACATAATTAAACGAGTACTACTGAATTACTCTAGCATCCAAAAACCTTCTTTAACTAATTCATTTTTGATGTCACGATACGTCCGTTGAGCACGCACTCCCCGTGTTTAATTGCTCTGTATTTCCTTTTAGACCACAACCCTCTGGTGTGAGTCTTGGTGTCGGCTGACGCCTCCAAGCAATTTGTTTCAAGTTGGATGCCCAATCATTAGGATCCACCGTCAGCGGTAAGCACGATGTCGCTACTGCGTTACATGTTATAAACTCATCTGGAACACACCTTTTTGACCATAGTATGGCTTCCATTATTCAACAGGCTGTCAATCCCCTCTCCCCCACTGTCCTGATGAAGACCCGCTCCTGATGCCTAATTAGCTGCGTAATTGCCAAGGGTCGAAACGTCGACGTTATTGTCACCACTAGTCCACGCAATCTCCCTGACTGGAACAGGAAACTAATACTAATGTTGGGGATCTATGCATTTATGAATGGACTTGACTAATTAGTACCCTCCCCCTTTTTCTATGGATATGTCATTTATGTCACCTCTGTACAGCACTAGGTCACGCATCACCACAAGTCACTAATTGTACACCGTAGCCACTTGTATATTCGCCGTATGTGTATTGTGTCACAGACAGCCATCTCCATTATTTACAGTTGTATAAATACAGAGTAAAGAACTTTCTTTTCTGCATAATCAAGTTGTTTCTTTTGGTGTGTTACTTGAATAATATAATTATGACTTATATTTCTGAGTGTATTTAATACCTTGTACAAATCAATTGTCATACCCGACAGAACCACTTGTTTTTCATATTGTAATTACCCAGGTTCTGAGGGACACAGGGTCACCCCATTATCATTAATGGCTCACCGTGCCACACGGCACAACATACGTCGTCTCCACAACTCGCTAGCTGCCGTGGATCACCTGCGTCGTCCAGCTGCTCTACTTCTGGCCAACATTGACAGGGCGTTTGACTCTGTCAGCTGAACTTACTTGTTTATCCTCCTGAAACGATTACATTTCGGCCCTCGATTATTATCATACATCCAATGTTACACCACGGAATGACAGCATCTGTACGTATATCGGGCAGCGTATCTCCACCCTTCCCTATTGGCCAATGCACCAGGCAAGGCTGCCCACTATCTCCATTACTATTTGCATTGGCCATTGAGCCGCTTGCGACTTGGGTTCGCTTGGATGCCCAGTTTCGGGGCTTTGAGTGGTTGGCCGAAATTTCAGCTTGAATAGCCCTATACGCAGACGACATCCTTTTCTTTATGACGGATCCCCATAGGTCAGGTCCTCGAATTCTTCAATTTATGCGGGTATTCAGCGAGACGTCTGGTCTTTTTATGAACGTAAATAATGTACACTATGGCCGTTGAGGGGATCTCTCGGAGACTATAAATGGGCTTCTGACATCTCCCTGAATGAAGATGGTATGAAATACCTCGGAGTTTATATAGCGGATAGACAGGAGGTTTCCCGAGCGCGCAATACAGACACAGCTCTCACCAAGGTTAAATCCAAGCTTAAATCATGATCGGGCCTGCCACTCTCCCTATATGGCCACTCGGAAATGTACAAAATGATATCCCTTCCACAGCTTTTATATCAGCTTCAAAATCACCCGTATCCCATTCCACAGACGTGGTTTAGACAGATCAACTCCATGCTGGGTGGGTTTCTGTGGGAGGGTGGGATGGCCAGATTGGCTCTTCGCACCTGCTTTCTTTCCACATACTGTGGGGGCATAGCTGCTGCTGACATCCAGTCTTATTATGCGGCCTCACTCCTCCAAGTATTAAATGACTGGTGGTACAGCTCTAGGGACAAACTTGCGTATGCCATTGAGAGATGGCTGCTGGGGGACCCCTCGCTATATAAATACCTATATGATCACCTGAACATACAGGCTCTCTCCCCCAGCCACTAAAGTATTATTGATGATGTGGCGTCAGTCCCTTCGCCGTATAGTCTGGCAGAACCGCCTTACGCGGGAGGCCCTGCTGTGGTGCAACAGACTCCTCCCCAACTACAGCACCTACAGGGTTTCCAAGGATGGGACCGGATTGGGATATTTTCCCTGGGGGATGCTCTCCAAGGCTGGACCCTCAAATCCTTCCTAGAATTTCAAGAAAAATTCTCCATGCCCTGCACCCAATTCTATAAATCTTTACAATTTTGCCAAGCACTAGTACCATATCTTAAAAATCTTACGGTCCTCCCCGAATTCAGCCCACTAGAAGGAAAGCTCCTCATGGGGAACCTAGGGGAACATAACATTTCCAAAATATACCAGACGTTAGTTACCCATAGTGCCCCTTCACTGGAGGCACTCAGAGAGACTTGGCAGTCAGATGTAGGTCCCATTGACAATGATGATTGGAGGGAGGCTCTAGAATACCCCCAGGGGGGGCAGCAATTTCCTCACGCTTGAGCTTGATTCAGCTTAAATATCTACACAGAACGTATTACACACGCTTAAGGCTTTGAAAGGCGGGGTTCACACTGCGGTGGAGAAGAAGCCACCTTCCTACACACAGTGTGGACTTGTCCTGCCTTTGACAGGTTCTGGAAGGGAGCATTTAGGTGCCTGGCTGAGGTACTGGGTTGGAACCTTCACAGCTCACCACTGCTAGCATTATTACACATCTCAGAGGATATAGGTGGGAACAGGTATAAGCGCCATTTGTTATTCCTTGGCCTTACCCTTGCCAAACGGGACATTGCCCGCACTTGGAAAGCAGAATCCCCGCCCCGTTAGGCGTTTGGAAGAGGGGGATGGACTTCTGTATGGGCTTGGAGGAGCCAGTGTTTGCCCCCTAAAACATGCATGCATATGGAAGCACTGAGCCGATTACCGGGGCACTGTCCTGGCCCCACCATCATCAAGATCTGCATTATTAGACTCAGAGGTACTGCTTTATGGCTAAAGCCCAGACCATATCCACCGCCAATAGGCTGACGACAAGGATTATCAGCTGGGGTCACGACAAAGGGACACAGACAGCCTTCTTGGATATGGGCCCCTCTTATTTATTTTCTTTGCAGCGTGTTTACTGTTCAACCACAAATACTATACTGTTTAATTATGCCATTTCTGTATTTTTGCATGTGTGTATATTATGGATCATGGAGCACAATGATGGCAAAACCAATAAAATATGTTATTAATAAAAAGTAGATGTACCCAAAGCCAGCCAAAAGCAAATTCTGCCCCTTTCTTCGAAATAAAACTAGCAGATGTCAAGGGGACTTCAGACCAACTACAAAAAGATGCAGGGTGGCGTCATGCTGAAGCACTTCAGAAGATCTCTTAAAACATCCTACTAGACCATTGTTTTGGTGCCTCCGAGATGTCTGGTCCATTGGGGTTGAAAATCCTACTTCCCAAATGTATGATGACTCCTCATCCCAATCCTCACATTCTAGCTCATCTCAAGACAATATCCATTCTAAAAAAGCAAAGTGCAAATGCCAATAAAACCACATTGATCCACAACCCCAGGCAGACAGACAGAAGAGAGTTCTGATTTTGATCCAGAAGAGATAATACATCCAAGATCAGCTGATTGGCATCCAATCCCTGAAGTGGCAGACTACGTTCAGACACGCCTTCGTAAAGGCTTCAAGAAGGAGGTCTGAGAACTGATTTGAGAAGAATGCCCGCACCCCGCTCTTGTGGGCAAAGTATTGGACACTAGTGAGGTGGACCCCAACATGGCAGGGTTCATCTGCAAATTCTCAAAGATCCCAAAATGGGGATAGACTGAGCATGGCATGACATGGCTGCCAGGATACGTTATTATATATATCGGGCCCCTGACAAAATATAGAGCTGGCCTACAAAGCCAAGGAGATGGCAGTACTCATTGACTCTAATGTTATGATTTCATATGCACAGCGTGCAGTGTGCCAACTGGGTAATGCTAATTGGGTAGTCTCATCTGAGAGAGGTAAGTCCATCTTAATGAGAATTGACTAAGTTGGCCGACATTGCGTCAGCTGAAGGAGGGCTGCTAGAATGGACTGTTGTTTGGAGACAAATTTCATCATTATAAGGTTATTTTGGGGTGTAACCCCATAAAACATACATAAACAGCAGAATAACACAGATAATTGCATTAAAATCTACAAACATGAATTAAGAATAAGAATAAAGCAGAATATTCCACAGGGCACAGATTCCAATGTGAAAACACGCATAAACATGTATAAGCCCTCAAAGTGTAAAGTGCAGCAATTATTAGCAGCAGATCAAAAAAAATAGACAGGAGGATTATAGAATAGAATAAAATTTGATGCTTTTTAAAAAAAGCACGGCCTTCATAGATTCAGGCCCTTAATCGCGTCTCAAATCTAATTCATGTATATGACTAATTAAAACGTGTTATGAAAATCAATTAATTAAATCAATTCATTGATACAAATATTCTAAGTTGCTGTTTGAGACATGTAATTACAAGGGGCTTCCAAGTCTCTTCCTTATCAACCAAGCTACACAAAGGTATCTGCTCATAGTGAAAACTTTATGGGGGGGCCAGTATTCGACCGCAGTACCCTGGAAGTAAATTGGTAATGTCTAGTTCCTAGGTTAAGGTAAAGTGGTTTAACCCATGAGCTTCTTGCTTTTTGGTACAGAGGACAAACGATTACTAAATGTTCTAAATCTTCTACTGTATCCCCCACAAAATGCACAGAGGGCATGAGCAGCAGATGACTTTTCCCATTGCTTGTGAACTGCCCTAACTGGAGAGTACCCACACTAAACTTGATATATAAAGTCCTTGTTAAGAAAGGAGTGATATCATCCAGATAGGGCTCGAACACACGCATACATTTAAATGAAAGAAAACTGGCTGTAAGGGAACCAGGGCTACTGTTTCTATAGTATTGATCACCATTAGGGTTCCAAAATGCCACCTTTACAGCTTTTCTTGTACTACCATTTATAGAAAGAGGGTTGCTCCAAACTGAGTTAATACCTAGTGCCTGAAAGCTGGACTTGATGTGAGAGAACCATTTAATAGACAATGAGTTGGTCATATCTAAGACCTCAGTTAACGCATTTCTGTAGGATTCTAACTTGGGAGTTATCCACAGATAAATCCAAAATAAGAGTGGCCTTAGGGCTGTTATGTTAATTCCTTTAAGCCCGGTGTCAAAAAATAAGGGAACCATAGGCTTACTTTGTGGTAAGCTAAACACAGCTCTGAGAAAGGTGTTTTCTTTATTAGCAGCCTCCTTCATCTTCACGTGGTCCAAGATCTTGGGCCCGTACAAAGCTGCACTCTGGCAGTTTGCTCTGTAGATCTCTAGAGCCGGTGATACTTTTCTACGAGTATTTTTTTTTTTTTTTAACACTGCAGTGGCATTATGCAACAGAGATATACTTTTTTATTCAATTGCGTGGACCAAGTGAGTGATTTATCTAAGGTGATGCCAAGACAGTCAAAATTATCCTCCTTCTGCAAAAAGACCCCCTTCAGACCAAAGCCACCTCTGAATGATTTGTGATGGTGGAAAGTCATGTACTTTGTTTTCGATGTATTGACCTCAAGACCCCTCATCGCAAAAATCTGTAAATTTGTTTAATAGATTGTGTAGGTATGTGAGATTAATAATGTATTGTTCGATCATTGGCTAATAAAAGCACCGGTATAAAGCTTCCGTTAAGTCTGGGGGAGTCATGGATGCAATTAATTAGGTAGCTTAATACATGATTAATATAAAGTGAGAATAGGGTGGGAGCCAAAACGTATCCTTGGCAGACTCCTCTCTCCACTTTGATATGGTTTATTAGCTCCCCCCTTGGTCCCCACCTCACTTGGGCATAGTTTGATTTGTGTAGTCTAATTATGACATTTAACAAATCAGGACTCATCCCCAACTGTCTGAGGACAGACCACAAATTGTCCATTGGAACTAAATCAAATGCCATTTTGAGATCGACAAATGCCACATACAGGTGGTCTTTGGTTAACTGAAGGAATTTCCATCATAGTAAGGTGAACCGAAATATCTGATCTACTGTACTAATTCAATGTCTGAAAACAGCTTGTAGGTAGGATACAATCTGAGCTTCAGTTATCCAATACCCTAACTTATCCGGAACCTGATGACAGATAACCTTCTGGAGGTTGTCTATCAAGCGTATACTAGGGTGGTAGCTCCCGGTGTTGTTTCTGTCCTCCTTTTTGTAGACCGGAATGACTTCTGCTCCCAGCCATGTGTCTGGGATCTCATCCCCTCCTATTATCTTATTAGAGAGGGCATTAATATAAGGAACCCAGACTGTTTGCTCTCCATTTGTAGGCGATTGATGGCACTGCGAGTATTTTGAGGTTTTAATGAGAGAGCAGGATCTTTAGTACCTTTGCTGTACAGCAATGCCACTGGACTAGCCTCAGGCGGAGATGGTGACTCGGTAGGGGATATGTGGGCGATATACAAGACAGCAAAATGTTTTTCCCAGATATCGACTGGGACGCATTGTTCTAGGGTGCTTGTAGCAGTAATACTCCCATGAACAACTATATACCAAAAAGCTTTAGAGTTCCTGGTTATGGATGCTTCAAGCAAATCCATCCAGCTAGTGTGTATCCAATTCTGTCCTGTTTTGCTTTAGCTATAATATCTTTGTATCTCCCTCTTGTGTCTCTGATCATCTGGACAGCACCCTGTTTAAGTACCTGGGTTAGTTTGGTTTTGACCTTCCTTCATTGGGCATTGTACCAAGGGGTATGGTAAATTGTTTACTTGGTGTTAGAAATGGGATCTCTAGTTGGCAAGGGCTTGCACCTTTGTCCAAGTAGGGACCCTTCTTCCTAGTCAGGGTAAGGGTGTTACACTCGTGAAGTAACCCCTGCTCACCCTCGTGGTAGCTTGGTACGAGCAGTCAGGCTTAATTCAGAGGCAGTGTGTAAAGCATTTGCACATAACCAACAGTAATACAGTGTAAGCACTACAAATGGACACCACACCAGTTTAGAAAAATAACCAATATTTTATATACTCAAGACAAGACCAATTACGACAAAAATCCACAATACTATACTTTACGAATGAATACTTGATACGGTAACTTCTTCTTTGCAGGAATAGCACAAAAGCAAAGTTTGTACGAGTCGGTAGCTCCGTCCGAGCCTACCGTGATGCTGAAAACCACAGAGTCTAACAGTTCCAGCCGACCGCGTCGATACGGGCCAGCAGAGTCATGAACAGACTCGGTTACAGTACCTTTCTCGTTGTGGCTCGTACGGAGTGTACAAGCCGGTCGGCGTTTGTCGCGGTTGCGGTGCAAGACGGAGCGATGCAAGGTGCGGTGTCCCTCGATGCGGTGCAGGCAGCGGCTCGATGAGCGTCGTGCAGACGGAGTCGGTGAGTCCAAGGCGTGCGATGCAGGGTGAGACGATGCTCGATGCGGTGCTGACAGGTTGCGATGCAGGCGACCAAGCCGGAGTGCGGGAGCTGGCGTCGGACAGCAGTGCGAGTCGGAGCGGTGCGTCGCAGACGTGCGAGCGGTGCCCCAAATGCGGTGCGGTCACGACTCTTGAGCCAGTTGCAGCGACCTCATCGGTCGGGTCCGGTTGGTTCAGTGAAGCGATGCGATGCGAACTGCGGTGCCCACAGGTCACGGTGCAAGCAGCGGCTCGATGTTGGCGGCGTCGGACGTCGCCCACGGTGAGACCAGGGTTGCGATGCGAAGCGGGGCGATGCGGTCTGCGGTGCAAACAGGTCACCGGCCAGGGATGGATTCGGTTGACGGAGTCGGTTGCAGTTCCCTTCCTCTGTGGCAACTGAAACAGCGTTCCAGAAGCGGTACCCAGAGGCTTGTGAAGTCTTTGCAGTCCCTGAGACTTCTTAACAGGAGGCCAGCTCGGTTCCAGGCCCTTGGAGATACTCAGCACAAGTTTGTAGAAAGTTCAGTCCAGTCCTTTCACTGCCCAAGGCAGAAGCAGCAGCTGCAGGCCAACCCAACAAAGCAACAACACAGCAAAGGGGCAGTACTCCTCCTGGCAGCTCTTCCAGCTCTTCGTCTTGGCAGGTTCCTTGATTCCAGCGAGATCTAAATTCATGGGGTCAGGGCCCCAATATTTATATCCCAAATTCCTTTGTTCTCTGAAGGCAGAGAGGCCTTTGCCTAGTCCAAACCAGTTCTGGAGCACTTTGTTGACAAGTCTCCGTCCCTTCTTTCAGTGAGTAGGCCAGGGACATCAGACGCACCACAGGAGGTGGAGCCAGCATTGTGGAGGGAAGGCACTGTCCTATTCAGGGCCCAGGTGCGACCCCTCCCACCCATCTACATGTCGATCTGGCTATTCAGCCCTGCGCTGACTCACCCTGTCTCCTGGCATCCCCCAGCCCCTGTCACTCACACTCCAGACAAGGAATACACAACCTCGCAGAGGCAGGCTTGGATGGTTAGACAAGAAAATACCCACTTTCTAAAAGTGGTATTTTCCAACACAGAATGTTAAAACCAACTTCACTAAAAGATGCATTTTATCATTCTGAGTCCAGGCATACTAAACTCGAATTTCTACCATGTTCCCGGGGTCAGTTAGGATTATAAACTGTAATAATCCAAACTGCCCATTCTGGCCTAGGGGGAACAGGTAGCCTTGCAATAGTGAAAAACGAACTAGGCTGTAATTCACTATCAGGACATGCCGCACACACCAGGGCATGTCCTACCTTTCGCATACACCGCACCCTGCCCACAGGGGTACCTTGGGCCTACCTTAGGGGTGACTAACATGTAGCAAAGGGAAGGTTTAGGGACTGGCAAGTGTGTGCATTTGCCAAGTCGACATGGCAGCCCCAGGCTGCGCACAGGCTCTGCGATGGCAGGCCCGAGTTACACTTTACGGGCTGTTTGCGTGGGTGGCACAATCCAGTGCTGCAGCCCACCAACAGCATTTGGTCTATAGGCCCTGGCACTCGCAGTGCACTTTACAAGGGACTGACAGATAAACCAAATAGGCCAATCATGGAAACACCAATCCATAACACATTTTATACAGGACCACTTGCACTTTCCCACTGGACCGCAGTGAGGAAACTGCGCAGAATCATTACACCAGCAAAAACAGAGTCAAAACCGGGAGGTCAGAAAGCAAAAAGTCAGGGGAAACACGCCAAAAGATGCCAAGTCTAACACATGTCCCCTCCAGCTGAAAGAAGGGAGAACTACCCAACCCCATTGGAGTTCTCCTCACTAAGGCGGAAGAACCTGGACAGACCATCTGCGTTGGCGTGTTCTGTACCAGGACGGTGCTCCACCGTAAAGTCCATTCCCTGTAGGGAGATGGACCACCTCAGCAGTTTTGGATTCTCACCCCTCATTTGCATCAACCATCTGAGGGGCCTGTGGTCTGTCTGAACCCGGAAGTGAGTCCCAAACAGGTATGGTCTCAACTTCTTCAGTGCCCAGACCACAGCAAAAGCTTCCCTTTCTATGGCACTCCACCTCTGTTCCCTGGGAAGTAGTCTCCTGCTAAGGAAGACTACAGGCTGATCCAGGCCCTCTTCGTTCAGTTGTGAGAGCAGCGCTCCCACACCATGCTCTGAAGCGTCAGTCTGCACGACAAATTCTTTGGAGAAGTCAGGTGCCTTGAGCACGGGCGCCGTGCACATGGCTGCCTTCAGGGCATCAAAAGCTTTCTGGCAGGACTCAGTCCAGATCACTTTCCTGGGCTGCCTCTTAGAGGTCAGCTCTGTTAAGGGGGCAACGATGGTGCCATAGCCCTTAACAAATCTCCTATAGTAGCCGGTGAGACCTAAGAAGGCTCTCACCTCTGTCTGGGTCTTGGGGGTTCCCAAGCCAGAATGGTGTCAATCTTGGGTTGTAGGGCGCCACCTGGCCGCTTCCTACCTGGTGTCCCAAGTACACCACAGAACCCTGCCCGATCTGGCACTTACTGGCCTTGATCGTGAGGCCTGCACCTTGCAGAGCCCTCAACACTTTCTCAAGGTGCTGTAAATGTTCTTCCCAGCTGGAACTGAACACAGCAATGTCATCCAGGTAGGCGGCACTGAAATCCTCCAGCCCAGCCAACACCTGATTGACCAACCTCTGAAAGGTGGCAGGGGCATTCTTCAACCCAAAGGGCATCACCCGGAATTGGTAATGACCTTCTGGGGTTGAGAATGCTGATCTCTCCTTGGCCCCATCGGTTAAGGCAATCTGCCAGTACCCAGACGTCAAATCAAACGTGCTGAGGAACCGGGCAGCTCCCAACCGATCAATGAGCTCATCAGCTCTGGGGATGGGGTGCGCGTCAGTCCTGGTGACGGCATTGAGCCCACGGTAGTCCACACAAAACCGGAGTTCTGGAGTGGCACCGGGCGCCGCAGCCTTTGGGACCAAGACCACTGGGCTGGCCCAAAGACTGTGGGAGGGCTCAATCACCCCTAACACCAACATCTTAGAGACCTCCTCCTTGATGCTGGCTCTGACCCGGTCAGTCAACCTGTAAATCTTGTGCTTCACAGGATGGCTGTCACCGGTGTCCACGTCATGGGTACACCAGTGAGTAACACCGGGGGTCAGAGAGAACAGTGGGGCGAACTGTCCCAACAACTGGCGACAGTCCCCCTGCTGCTCCTGAGTCAGAGTAGGGGAGAGGATCACACCCTCTACTGACCCATCATGCTCCTTGGTAGACAGGAGGTCAGGGAGAGGCTCACTCTCCTCTTCCACCCCATCATCTGTCGCCAAGAGCATACTCACTTCGGACCTCTCGAAGTGGGGCTTGAGGCGGTTCACGTGAAGGACCCTCAAAGGGTTCCTTGGAGCCTGCAAATCCACCAGGTAGGTGACGTCACTTTTGCGCTCCTTTACCTCATATGGCCCAGTCCACTTGTCCTGCAAGGCACAAGGTGCTACTGGGGCCATGACCCACACTTTTTGCCCAGGTTGAAATTCGACCAGAGTGGCATTCTGGTCATACCATCTCTTCATTTCTTCCTGGCTTGCTTCTAGGTTCGCCTGAGCGAGTTTCCTGAAGCGGGCAGTTTGGTTTCTAAAGGCCAGCATGTAGCTAAATACATCCTGGGGAGTTTTCCTGGGAGCTGCCTCCCAGCCTTCCTTTACCAAACTCAGAGGTCCTCTGACAGGGTGGCCATACAGGAGCTCAAAGGGGCTGTACCCAAGAGACTTCTGAGGCACCTCCCTGTACGCAAAGAGTAGGCATGGCAAGAGGACGTCCCACTTACGCCTCATGGGTTCTGTTAGACCCTTGATCATGCCTTTCAAGGTCTGGTTGAATCTCTCCACCAGACCGTTTCCTTGTGGGTGGTAAGGAGTGGTGAACTTGTAGGTTACACCACACTCCTTCCACAGGGATGTCATATACTTCGATATGAAATTGGTCCCCCTATCAGAAACCACCTCTCTGGGGAATCCCACACGGGAAAAGATCCCCATTAACGCCCGGCCCACCACTGGCGCCGTCGTTGTCCTGAGAGGGATTGCCTCCGGGTACCGGGTGGCATGGTCCACCAAGACCAGGATGTACCTGTTGCCCATGGCTGTCTTGGGATCCAGTGTCCCCACAATATCCATCCCTACCCTTTCAAAGGGTGTTCCAACAACAGGAAAAGGTTGGAGAGGAGCTTTGACCTTCCTCCCACTCTTACCACTTGCCTGGCAAGTTTGGCAAGACCTGCAGTGTGCATCTGACTGCCTTCGCATTTGGGGCCAAAAGAAGTGGGTGACAAGCCTGTCAAAGGTCTTGTCCTGCCCCAAATGTCCTGCCAAAGGCACGTCATGAGCCAGACCCAGTAGGAAGGTCCTGAAGCGCTGGGGTACCACCAGCACACGGGCTGACCCAGGCTCAGCAACCTTAGGCTCACTGTATAGGAGACCACTCTCCCAGTAGATCAGATGTGACCCGGACTGATTACCAGCTGCCTGGTCTGCAGCCTGCCGCCGCAGACCCTCCAGAGTAGGGCACTCGTTCTGCTCCCTGCAGAACTCCTCCTGGTGGGACCCCCTTCTTGCTGCCAATGGGTCAGCTCAGAGATGTCTCCCAGTTCGGCTACCTGCTCCCCTGTAGGCACCGGGGCGTCCCCTCGAGGTCCGCCTCCTCCCGGTCCGTGGGAACTTCGGGGGCCGGTTTCCCGTGCCCCCTGCCCTTTCTCTTGGCAGGGACTTGGGCCACTGTTTCAGGCTCCAAGTCCTCTTGATCACCCTTCCTGGCTGCCATTGACCGAGTAGACACGCATGCCCACTCTGGCAACCCAAGCATTTCCAAGTGAGACCTGAGCTCAACCTCCTTCCATGAGGACTGCTCCAGGTCGTTTCCTAGCAGACAATCTACAGGCATGGTAGGGCTCACAACCACCCTCAAGGGACCTGAGACCCCCCCATTCAAAGGGAACCTGCGCCACCATACACTGGCGCTCAGAGTTGTCGACAGCAACTACTTGGTGGAATGCTCCTGGGACTACTTGCTTCTCAGATACCAGGTGACACCGGACTGAGGTCACACTGGCTCCAGTATCTCTGAGAGCCTCTACCCTGTTCCCATTAATGGTCACCCAGGTGCTATATTTCTTTGTGTTAGGGGGCACCTGGTTTCCTGGGACCATCTCACTGTCCCCGAGTGAGACAAGGGTCATTTCTGCGGGATCCCCACCCTCCTGTGGGCACCCCTCCTCCCCAAGCGCTACACTAGCCAACACTTTGGATTGTCCACCGGTGGGTGGCTGTGTCCCCTTCGGGCACTTGGGGTCCCCCTTAAAGTGACCTACCTGGTCACATGCATAACACTTGCGGGGGCCGGTCTCAACAGGCTTCCTGTAGAGACCCCTTTCTTCTTATCCCCGGGGGCTGGGAACCTTTACCCTGGGTACTAGTTTGGGGCCCTTTAGAGAACTCCTGTGCTTTACCCTTGTCCCCCCACCTTTCTGCTGGGGACCCTGCCCACCTTTGGCTGAGTCTCCCCCAAACGCTTTCTTGTGGACCCTGGTACTCACCCAGCGGTCCGCTTCCATAGCAAGCTTCCTGGGGTCAGTTAGCTTACTATCAACTAGGTGCTGGCGCAGATCTGCAAAACATAGACTAGACAAGTGCTCCCATGCAATCAAGTTGTAGAGCCCCTGAAAATCTGTTACACTACTGCCCTTCACCCAACCATCCAGAGACCTGCAGAACACATCCACACATTCCAACCAAGTGTTGGCATCAGACTTCTTATTGGACCTGAACTGATCCCTGTACTTTTCAGGAGTAAGACCATACTTCGTGAGAAGGGCATCCTTCATGTCAGCATAGGTGAGGTGATACCCCTTACCCAAAGCTATCAGAGCATCCCTTGCTTCTTCCGGGAAAAGTGGCCACAATCCTGCTCCCCAATTCTCCTCAGGGACCCCATTCATGTGTATGGCTGCCTCATAACCCTGAAACCACCTTTGTATGTCATCCCCCTTCTTGAACTCCTTGCCTACGTTCTTGGGGATGTGCACAATCCTGTCTGCCTTTCTGGACGAATTGCTGCCACCATCTGAGCCTGACTTACTCCTAAGTTCTAGCTCCTTCAGTTCTCTCTCATGCTCTAAGAGCATCTTCCTCTCCTCTATGGCCAATCTCTTCTCCTCCCGCTCACTCTCCAGTCTGAGCTTCTGCAGCTCAAACTGCCTTGCCTCCCGCCTGTCCTCCAGCTCCTCTGGGGACAGACTGCTGCTGCCTGACCTGGCGGGTTCCCCCTACCCAAAAGCACATCCACCCTGGAAATAGGCTCCTCCACCTCCTCACTGAGATCACCAGGCTGCCCATTGGCATGTCTGGCTGCTACCCAGGCCCTCAGCGCCTTCTGTAGCTCCTCCTTCCTTGTGAGGCCTTTAATTTGGACTTTCAGGTTTTTACAAATCGCTCGTAACTCCTTTACGGCGTAGGATTCCAACCTGTCCTCCTCAAAGATAACTTCCAGAGATGCAACGGATGATGCAATTGATTCAGGCATGACAAAAGTCGTGAGTTGAAAACTGGCAAGATCAAAAATAGGCCAAAAGAAAAAGAACCAGTATGTGGTACGTAATGGTCTGCGATATGGTAGTAGTGCACACCAATCACTGTAAGTCAAGTGCAAACGCAAGTCCTATCCTCACCGCTGACACCAATGTTAGAAATGGGATCTCTAGTTGGCAAGGGCTTGCACCTTTGTCCAAGTAGGGACCCTTCTTCCTAGTCAGGGTAAGGGTGTTACACTTGTGAAGTAACCCCTGCTCACCCTCGTGGTAGCTTGGCACGAGCAGTCAGGCTTAATTCAGAGGCAGTGTGTAAAGCATTTGCACATAACCAACAGTAATACAGTGTAAGCACTACAAATGGACACCACACCAGTTTAGAAAAATAACCAATATTTTATATACTCAAGACAAGACCAATTACGACAAAAATCCACAATACTATACTTTACGAATGAATACTTGATACGGTAACTTCTTCTTTGCAGGAATAGCACAAAAGCAAAGTTCGTACGAGTCGGTAGCTCCGTCCGAGCCTACCGTGATGCTGAAAACCATAGAGTCTAACAGTTCCAGCCGACCGCGTCGATACGGGCCAGCAGAGTCATGAACAGACTCGGTTACAGTACCTTTCTCGTTGTGGCTGGTACGGAGTGTACGAGCCGGTCGGCGTTTGTCGCGGTTGCGGTGCAAGACGGAGCGATGCAAGGTGCGGTGTCCCTCGATGCGGTGCAGGCAGCGGCTCGATGAGCGTCGTGCAGACGGAGTCGGTGAGTCCAAGGCGTGCGATGCAGGGTGAGACGATGCTCGATGCGGTGCTGACAGGTTGCGATGCAGGCGACCAAGCCGGAATGCGGGAGCTGGCGTCGGACAGCGGTGCGAGTCGGAGCGGTGCGTCGCAGACGTGCGAGCGGTGCCCCAAATGCGGTGCGGTCACGACTCTTGAGCCAGTTGCAGCGACCTCGTCGGTCGGGTCCGGTTGGTTCAGTGAAGTGATGCGATGCGAACTGCGGTGCCCACAGGTCACGGTGCAAGCAGCGGCTCGATGTTGGCGGCGTCGGACGTCGCCCACGGTGAGACCAGGGTTGCGATGCGAAGCGGGGCGATGCGGTCTGCGGTGCAAACAGGTCACCGGCCAGGGATGGATTCGGTTGACGGAGTCGGTTGCAGTTCTCTTCCTCTGTGGCAACTGAAACAGCGTTCCAGAAGCGGTACCCAGAGGCTTGTGAAGTCTTTGCAGTCCCTGAGACTTCTTAACAGGAGGCCAGCTCGGTTCCAGGCCCTTGGAGATACTCAGCACAAGTTTGTAGAAAGTTCAGTCCAGTCCTTTCACTGCCCAAGGCAGAAGCAGCAGCTGCAGGCCAACCCAACAAAGCAACAACACAGCAAAGGGGCAGTACTCCTCCTGGCAGCTCTTCCAGCTCTTCGTCTTGGCAGGTTCCTTGATTCCAGCGAGATCTAAATTCATGGGGTCAGGGCCCCAATATTTATATCCCAAATTCCTTTGTTCTCTGAAGGCAGAGAGGCCTTTGCCTAGTCCAAACCAGTTCTGGAGCACTTTGTTGACAAGTCTCCGTCCCTTCTTTCAGTGAGTAGGCCAGGGACATCAGACGCACCACAGGAGGTGGAGCCAGCATTGTGGAGGGAAGGCACTGTCCTATTCAGGGCCCAGGTGCGACCCCTCCCACCCATCTACATGTCGATCTGGCTATTCAGCCCTGCGCTGACTCACCCTGTCTCCTGGCATCCCCCAGCCCCTGTCACTCACACTCCAGACAAGGAATACACAACCTCGCAGAGGCAGGCTTGGATGGTTAGACAAGAAAATACCCACTTTCTAAAAGTGGTATTTTCCAACACAGAATGTTAAAACCAACTTCACTAAAAGATGCATTTTATCATTCTGAGTCCAGGCATACTAAACTCGAATTTCTACCATGTTCCCGGGGTCAGTTAGGATTATAAACTGTAATAATCCAAACTGCCCGTTCTGGCCTAGGGGAACAGGTAGCCTTGCAATAGTGAAAAACGAACTAGGCTGTAATTCACTATCAGGACATGCCGCACACACCAGGGCATGTCCTACCTTTCGCATACACCGCACCCTGCCCACAGGGGTACCTTGGGCCTACCTTAGGGGTGACTAACATGTAGCAAAGGGAAGGTTTAGGGACTGGCAAGTGTGTGCACTTGCCAAGTCGACATGGCAGCCCCAGGCTGCGCACAGGCTCTGCGATGGCAGGCCCGAGTTACACTTTACGGGCTGTTTGCGTGGGTGGCACAATCCAGTGCTGCAGCCCACCAACAGCATTTGGTCTATAGGCCCTGGCACTCGCAGTGCACTTTACAAGGGACTGACAGATAAACCAAATAGGCCAATCATGGAAACACCAATCCATAACACATTTTATACAGGAGCACTTGCACTTTCCCACTGGACCGCAGTGAGGAAAGTGCGCAGAATCATTACACCAGCAAAAACAGAGTCAAAACCGGGAGGTCAGAAAGCAAAAAGTCAGGGGAAACACGCCAAAAGATGCCAAGTCTAACACTTGGTCACTTTTTTGATGATGCAGCGGCGCACATTACAAAATCATATTTATGAGGCCACAATGTGTGGCTTTGAATGGCCTTATAGATATGGAGTAAGGCAAGGCAGTGCAAATCACTGCGTTGCCTTACTCTATGCTCAGGAGGCGTTCCATGGGCGTTGCAGTGGGTTTTCCCACACTACACCCATGGATTGTGACACTTACCCAGATTTACAAGAGCATGTAAACCTGGGGAAGCGCCAAAACCTTACACCTCCCGAGATGAGGTGTAATGAGGAGAAATATCTTTATTTCTCCTCGCTTTTTCCTCTTTCTATGTAAGCTGCATTCTGCTTGATTGTTTCTGTGCAGGAAGGTGCCCCTTCCAGCACAAAAACAATCCTGCTGATAACACAGGCACCATTGCACCATGGTGCAAGGGTGCCTGCATTGGATAGGCTGCCGAAACAGTGCCAGTGCAGGGGGAAAGGACAGGAATGCACTGTATTGCATAAATATGGTGCATTCCTGCCCTTTCACTCTGGCGTAGGGCAGCGCAGCAAGCTGACTTGCTGGGCTACCCTACGCCAAACCCCCATAAATGAGGGCCTAGGTCTCCTGCAAATGAATAATGTCAAATTGGTTAATGAATTCGATCCAGTCAGGATCAGACAGCTTTGTGCGCAAGCCTGCAATGTTCCAGGAGAGTAAATCATGTGAAGAAGCTAACCCCTCTTCAGAGAAGTTTGAGGGGGTAGGGCAGGGGGGTAGCCATAACCAAGTGTGGGACAATTAAATGGGATGGAGTAGGGCGTGTTCTCTCTCACAGTCATAGGTGGTTCAAGTTTGAGTCAGACTTCTCCTGGGCTTGGGGCTACAGTAGTATCCATGGGTGGAATAAATTCATGCAAATTCCGGGGTGCAGTAGCAGTTTCATGCAGGGCTGGATCGTCATCCTTAGTGGATTTCAGGTTTAATTTGAAATTAATGTTAGAACCTGTCAGTGGTCGAGTCCTTATCTTCATTGCCACTAATCCTTCCATTGGCCATTGATTGTAAGCTTGATGGAGTCGAGCTCAGTCGCATGGCCTACCATGCGTTTGGCAGTAATTAGATCTTTGTGGATTATGGCGCTACATTGGCAGTTAAAATGAATCCAGTGAATGGTTTTATTAATGAGTGCCTCTATGCCCTCTGTTTGGCCCAGTCTGAACACAGGTACATTCATCATAAAAATCACAGCCCTCTCTTCAAAATCAGACCTAGGAGATACGGCAGAGTGAGTTTGATTAGACATCACAGCCACAGGCAGGGACTCTCTGAGAAATAATTGATGTTTAGAATTATGGTAGCTGACATGGCCTCCCCTCAGTCTAACTGGGTAATTGAAGTTTGCAACCCTATGGTTCGAGAAGTTCAACATGGGGTTGACAATTATCCCCATGGGGGGGCTGGCTTAATCGATGGTTGGCATGAGTTCAGTCGATCCCTTGGTTCATGGGTCCTTTCTTGGGTTGGAATAGGAGTGTGGCTACCATCTGCCTGGTCAGATCAAGGAGGATTTGCATGGGGAAGTCAGTGGCCGAGGCCATCTGACAGGGAGTTTGAGTGCCCTGGGGGGGCCTAACTTTCCAGGGGCAAAAGCTACTGAAGTTCTTTGTTTGACATGTGGTGTTATAGCGGAGTTAATATTCTCCTGAAGGCCCCTAAACTTGCTGTTTAATGTGCAGATTCAATTGAATTGAATTGAATTGAATTGAATTGAATTGAATGTGCAGATTGCCTCTTTACTTTTGTGAGAACTCAGCTTTAAAATAGATCATTATAAATGTAAACCTCTGGGTTTCAGTGGTTGGTTCTCCTATTTGCTTTCAAGCCCAGGTGGCTGTGAGCCACTGGGCAGGTATTGAGGTTTGTTGCTGGCTTTAAGACTTACCCCTGGGGGAGACCGGGCAGAGGTGGGGTAGTTAGAGTGATTAGGGGCAGTTACCTCAGAGCGTGAGCTTACTCTTTTCTGTTTGGATAGGGGCCTGTACAGCGGCCTGTGAGAGCGATTTGCTCCCAACATTTTCAGTGTTGATGATCTCTGGGGGGCTCTTACTGTTCATACAGGTTGCCTCCATATGAACTTGTTTCTGTTTTCGAGGGCCCATGTGTAACCCTGGATAAAAATGGGAAATTTTGCATGGTACTTGAGGCTATTTCTTTTCCTTGATTAATATATCAGGGGGATGGAGGCAATGTCGTCCGGCCTTTTTATATTTACAATTATTGGAAAATGCTTACTGTGTGGGTGTTATGACTGGTTTCCTGAAGAACATACTGCGAGTAAGGAAAAGTATAATTGGCTAAAAACTTAGGGGGTCATTATGATGGCGGGCGGATCGCCCCCGCCGGGCCGGCGGTAGTCACTGTTAGCCCGGCGGGGGCGATCCGCCCGCCATCCACATAGCAAAGACCCCCCGCCATATTATGATGGCTGGGGGGTCCGCGGCGGACGGAAAGGATAATATGGTGGTGGTGTCTCCAAGACACCGCCATCCATATTATGATGGATGCGGAGGGCAGCCTTTCCATGGCGGCGTTTCCGCCATGGAAAGGCATACGGTGTTTGCATTTGGGGGCCCGTTGCGGGCCCCCACGGTGTTGAGGGGGTGGGGGGTGCACATGGGGGGTACCTATGGTACCCCCCTGCATGTGTATGCACAAGGTGGCAGGCACCGCGCGGTGCCTGTCACGTTGTGCATGCACATGCACGACGTGCATTCACAGCATTGTGGCGGGCGGTGCTGTGAGCACCGCCCGCCACAATGCTGTGAATAGGGCTTGCCACCGCCACGGTGGCAGTGGCATCCTAATATCATGTGCGGGACTGCCGCACCCCTTGCGGACGGTCCCGCATTCCGCAACGGTGGCGGGCGGACTTTGTCCGCCCGCCATCGTAATGATGCCCTTACTTTGAAAAAGTAGATTATACTGTATTACTTTTCAGCAAGTTATCCCGTTTTCAGTCAAAAGTAACTGACAGACATTCACTTGCATGGATTATGTGTTTATCTGAAATTGTATAGTGTATTCCATTATTACCTGTATGAAATGTTTTAATTTGTCGCTTTTATGATTTTAAATGACTAAAATCGAATAAAGTTTATTCTGATTCTGATTAATATCTCTTCTACTTCCGTGATTAGCTCATCAATCTCAAGCAATGTACAGTTCTCTGTCAAGTGCCAGGCAGTTTTAGGCCCCTTCTTACTAGCTACAGGGCCTTCTGCCGGCTTTCTCTTTCTCATTTATATGTTTGGTAGGAGTCAGGGAAAGTTTTCAAATAGGAAGCAGTATCTGCTCGGACCAGGGCCAAAGTTCAGTTTCCGGGGTTTGCAGGAGACAGTTCTTGTAAAATATTGTTTTTTTAGTTAGTGTTATGTATTTTAGTATGTATTTTAAATGTATGTACTCTATTTTTTTGTCTAAGTATTGCTTTTGTTTTTTAATATATGTGTTAAATTTTTAGTGGTTATTAATTTTATTTTAATAAAATTTTGTGTTTTAGTTCCGTAGCAGGTTGTGGGTTTATAGGGGAATAGGGTGGGAAGTAATTTAATTATAAAATATTAAAGATTAATTTGTATTTATTAGTATTTATTTAATTTAGATTTTATAGTGTTAAGTGTGGGAATTAATTTATTATGAATTAATTAATAATTGGCTGTTAATTTCGATTAATTAATTAATTGGTAAATATGTTAATTGTGTCATTTTTTAGGAGCAGGTTGTGGGTTTATAGGGGAATAGGGTGGGAAGTAATTTAATTATAATGACATTATTATTTTTTTATTTATTAATATTTATTTATTTAATATTTTATACTGTTAATTGTGGGAATTAATTTATTATTAATTATTTATTAATTGGTTGTTAATTTTTAATATTGAATTGGTAGTTATGTTAATTGTGTCATTTTTTCAGGAGCGGGTTGTGGGTTTATAGGGGAATAGGGTGGGAAGTAATTTAATTATAATTAAATTATTATTTTTTATTAATTAATATTTATGTATTTAATATTTTATACTGTTAATTGTGGGAATTAATTTATTATTAATTATTTATTGCTTGGTTGTTAATTATTATTAATTAATTGGTAATTATGCTAATTGTGTCATTTTTCTAGGAGTGGGTTGTGGGTTGATAACGGAGTAGGGTGGGAAATAATTTAATTTTACTACATTCATTAATATTTTTTATATAATATTTATTTATTTTTATTTTATAGTGTTAATTGTGGGAATTAATTTATTAATAATTATTTAAAATTTGCTTGTTATTTGTTATAAATTAATTAATTAATTGTTAATTAATTATGTTAATTGTGTCTTGTTTTTAGAAATGGGTGGTGCGCTTTATAGGGAATAGGGTGGGAGGTAATTTATTTAATTATTTGTTAATTAATGCTAATTAATTAACTAAAATTGAAATATGGCAATTGTGTAATTCATTTGATGTGTGAGTTGTGGGGTTATAGTGGTAGATGGTGGGAAGTAATTTTTTTAAATTAATTAATGATTTGTGGTTAAATGATATTCATTTATTAATGTAAAATTAGTTATGGAAATTGTGTAATTATTTTTAGGTGTGTGTTGTGGTGTTTATTGGGGAAGAGAGTGGAAAGTAATTTAGTTTAAATTAATTATTAATTACTTGTTCATTAATATTGATTTATTACTTGATAAACATTTTTGGTAATTGTTTATTTTTTGTTTTTGTGGGTTTCGGTTTTATAGGGGTAAAGTTTGGTTAGTACATTCATTTTTATCTGTTTTAATGTTTTTTTTAATTAATAATATTAGTTTAATTGATAATTAATCATGTTAACTATGGAGGTACACTTTTTTTTATAAATTTAGATGTGTGTTGTAAATTGTGTGGTGTTATAGGGTAGGAAAAAAATATTAAATTTATTTAAGTATTAATGTTTTTGATTATAAACAATTTTTATTACAAAATATTTATTTGTTTGTAAATTATTTTCAAATTTTTTTAAATTAATATTTGTATGTATTTTTTAGATTTTTTAAACATTATGTTTCTATCTTTTGTAATTTTTTATATTTTTATATATGTTTTGTGTTTTTTGTTTTTTATTATCTTTTGTATTGTAGTTGATATTTTGTTTGTTTTTAAATTTGAATTGTCTTCAGTGGTAATAGTAATTTTTACCCCTCCGCTATCCAATACTTTCCCTACTGCTGCATCCGCAGGAGTGGGAATAGTAATTTACACCCCTCCGCTATCCAACACTTTCCCTACTGTGGCACTCACTATAGTGGGAATAGTAATTTTTTCCCCTTCGCTATCCAACACTTTCCCTACTGTTGCACTCGCTGGAGTGGGAATTATAATTTTTACCCCTCCGCTATCCAACACTTTCCCTACTGTTGCACTCACTGAAGTGGGAATCGTAATTTTTTCTCCTCCGCTATCCAACACTTTCCCTACGGTTGCACTAGCTGGAGTGGGAATAGAAATTTTTACTCCTCTGCTATTCAACACATTCCCTACTGTTGCACTTGTTGGAGTGGGAATAGTACTTTTTACCCCTCCGCTATCCAACACTTTCCCTATTGTTGCACTCGCTGAAGTGGGAATAGTAATTTTTTCCCCTTTGCTATCCAACACTTTCCCTACTGTTGCACTCACAGGAGTGGGAATAGTATATTATTCCCCTCCGCTGTCCAACACTTTCCCTACTATTGCACTCACTGGAGTCGGAATACTAATTTTTACCTCTCCGCTATCCAACACTTTCCCTACTGTTGCACTCGCTGGAGTTGAAATGGTACATTTTTCCCCTCCGCTATCCAACACTTTCCCTACTGTTGCACTCGCTGGAGTGGGAATAGTAATTTTTACCTAACCGCTATCCAACACTTTCCCTACCATTGCATTTGCTGGAGTGGGAATAGTATTTTTTACCTATCTGCTATCCAACACTTTCCTTACTGTTACATTCGCTGGAGTGGGAATAGTCATTTTTACCTCTCTGCTATACAACACTTTTCCTACTGTTGAACTCGCTAGAGTGGGAATAGTAATTTTTACCCCTCCGCTCTCCAACACTTTCTCTACTGTCGCACTCAATGTAGTGCAAAATGTAGGTTTAAAAAATATTAAATATTTTAATATTTTAATTTATAATATAATTTTTTTAAATACATTTTTATGTTACAGGTGTATGTATATATATATTTATTTATAATGTTCTATATATTTATAACATTTTAAAATTAATTAAAATTATTATTTATTAATTGTTTTTAAGTAAATATATATATATTACATCTTATATATGTATGTTTAATTTTTTTAATTAAATGTATTACTTATAATTGCTACAATTTACAAATAAATCTAAATAATTTTTTTAAGTTAAATTTATTATTTACTTTATTTAAAAAAATTCTTATACATATAATAAAAACGATATTTTGTACATCGATATTTTTGTAATTACAATTATAAATATAGGAGGTCGATATTTTTGACAATATTTATGTCCCGATATATGTCTAAGTCGATATTGTGGTGGTCGATATTCTGTCAGTGTTCCGCCCTGGTTCTTACTGGCGCTGACGGGCACAGGACAGGCCTGCCCTTGCCCCGGGCTTTGCCCAGGAGCAACCTATGCACAGCTCACACAGCGGGTGTGCGCAGTGCACTATATAGCGCTGATGAAATCACTAGGACAAATTTGAGACAGACCTTGGAAAATTTGTATCCACATTTCTGCATTGGATATGGCTCAACTGTCCATTAAGAAGGTCTTCATCACTGGCCTTTTTCAAGGGCGGGGCAGTTCAGAGGCCAAGTTCCCGGCATGTTCTACCAGGACTCAGCGAGAGGTTTTCCTGATCGACGAAGTGAAGGTTGGTAAGACTCCAGGGTCTCCACTTTTTTCTGGTATGGGTGAGGCAGTTACTGAGTCGGCAACAGCTGTCCTGTCAATACCATTTTTACAGGTAAACATTATTCCTTCATGATCTGTCATTCTGGGGATACAATTGGTGAACCCTGACACAAGATACGTGGGTTCTAGAAACTAGAGATGGTTACAAGTTAGAGCTCGACAGGACCCCGCAACAACAGGTTTCACCCCGTCCTCTATTTTTTTCTATTATACAGAGGTATTTATAGACTTGGAAATTCAAGAGTTACTGAACATAGAAGCGATCTGGAAATTACTCCCTAGCCCCTGGGGTTCTCTCAGCACGATATTTCTAGTTCAGAAGAAAGGGTGGATTTCGACTAGTGCTGAATCTCAGAGAGTTCCAGTCTTGGAATGTCTATCTCCACTTCAAAGATGGAAGGAATCCATCTTCGAAAAGATCTGCCGTGAGAAGTCAATTGCATGGTATGTCTCAATCTCAAAGATACTTACCTCTCTGTCCCCATTTTTTCAGCACACAGACGGTTCCTCCAGTTTCAATGGCAAGAGGAATGATGCAAGTTCAAAGTCCCCCCCTTCGGGCAGTCTTCTGCCCCATGGTGCATCTCTAAATTCATGAGGCCAGTAGTCTAGGCTCTCAGAGCCAAGGAAGTCAAGATTGATTGTTTACCTGGATGATCTGATTCTGATGGCCCAGGAACCATCTACGGTGGAGGTACTCCTTTTGTGGATGATTGAACTTCTGCAGGCTGTAGGCTTCATAGTAAATGTGTCCAAATCATTGCTTTCTCCCACCCGCTGCATAGTCTTGCTGAGCTTCCAGATAGACTCAATCAAAGCTCCACTCAGGTAAATGCAATCAAGAAAGAGTTGAGGATATCAATGTTGAATAATGTTGAATTCAATGGTATATTTGAGGTCCCTGGCCAGAGTAGTGGGATTATTGTCCTTTTCGATCCACGCAATATTCCCGGTCTCCTTCATTATCGAGCGCTTCAACCCTTGAAGATCCTTCTCCTTCAGAAAGGGGTATGTTACTCAGAGCAGATTGCTCTCTCAGAGGAGGCCAAGGTGAAATTGACTAGGTGGCTGAACCATATGGAGACATGAAATGGCAGAGCCATCTTTTGTCAATGACCCAAAGTGATAATAGAGTCAGACACTAACAGGTGGGTCTGGGGTACAAGATGCAGTCCAGTCTCCACCAGGGGACGATGGTCTCCTGAGGAACTATCTCTGCATATCAATTGCCTGGAACTACTGGTGGGGTCCTTTGCCATCAAGACCCTTTCTCCTCACAGGACAAAATTTTGCATCCTGTTGCAGATGGACAATATTTTTACTGTGAGGTACATCAACAAATTGGGGGGAGGGGGGTGCAGTCTCAGATACTAGTCAGATTGAAAGGATTTTCTCCATTTCTGTCTTTCCAAACATTTTTGGGTGGTTGCGTAGTATATTCTGAGACAGTAAATGTGGTTACGGACTGGAACTCTTGGTTGTGTGACTGGCCAATACAGATTCTGTGGTTCCAGAAAATTGTAACAGATCCGATGGGTCTGCCTCATCCTCTGGAGATGTATGCACAGCTAATGTTGATGGCTTGGAGAGTTTCAGGAGATGATGGGAAGCTTCTGGAGTTTCACAACAAGCTTCTTTCTAGCTCCAACAATCTTTGTCAGACAATACTCATAAGAGATATTCTTCAGCCTGGCGATGATGGGTTGGTTGGTGTATGTAACAGGACATGGATCCTTTGACAGCAGAGGTGCACCTGGTGGTGAACTTGCATTCACAATTGGAAGAGAATGGGTTAGACTACAGATCAGTTAAATATTATAGGTCTGCTGGATATCTCCCGGTGGACAGTACGCCTGCAGGTGAATATCCCTTGATTTATAAACTCTCGCCGGGTATTAGGCTGGTTAGCTCTCCCAAACCGATATATTCAGCTTTATGGGATGTGAGCTTGGTCCTGCGCTTGTGTTTAAAAAAGTTCTGAGGTGGGCCAAGTCCTGTGGGCATAAGTAATAGTATGAGGGGGTGTGGCCCCCTGCAGCCCTGGGGACCCCACCTACCCGGGGCACTGAACTATAGAAATGTGGAGGGGCCTGCGGGCCCCCCTCAGCCCCCGGGACCGTTACCTCCCCAGGGCAATTAACTAAGAAATGAGGGGGCCCATGAGGCCCCCCTGCAGCCCCGGGTACTGCCACCTCCAGGGGCAAATTAACTAAGAAATGAGAGGGGCCCACGTGGCCCCTGCCCCGCAGCCCCGGGGACCGCCACCTCCCCAGGGGCTCAAATAATATAATGGTGGGGGTCCGTTACGAACACCCGGGGACCACCACCTCCCCAAGGCTAAAGTAAACATTGGAGGGGGGCCACGCTGCCTCTCTCCTTGTGCCAAAGATGGCCCTGGGGACTGCCACCCCCCTAGGGAAGGCTCCTGCTATGTCCCGAGTGTCCACCCCCGGGACATAGCTGTTTGCTATGGCTTGGCGGGAGCTTTACTGCTCGTTCCAAGCCATAGCAAACTGTGCTCCACTTTGAGCAAGCGAGAGCATTTTGCTCTCACTTGCTCAAAGCAGAGCACAATTGCTTTGATAGAGATGGAGCTTCATGTTAGCAGCGTCCTCTGTGCCAAAGCAATGCCGGCTCCTGCAGGAGGCGGGGAGCCGGCAGGGACCATGGGGGCCTTCAGGCTCCCCCGCGGTCCCCAACACTAAAATGTTGGCGCCCTGTGTGGGACGAGGGCACCCACACTAGAGGCCGGACCCCAGGGTATGGGGTCCCCGGGGCCGAAATCGGTCCAGGACGGGGGCCACTTGGCCATCCTCCCTTGAAGTATATAAAATATTTTTTTTTTAAAAGGCCGGGCCCTGGGGGATGGGGTCCCCAGTGCCAAAATGAGCCCGGGGAAGAGGGTCATGCAGCCCCCCTCCCCAAATAAATTAAAAAAAAGACCTGCAAGTTGTCAGAGGCCCGCCCCCTTTCTTCACCACTCTGCAAGTGCGCCTCCTGGCGCATTGTTGGTTGGTGGATAAAGTCCCCTTGGCTGCTGAGGTTTCTTGGGGCAACAAGACCTCCTGTTACCTCCAGTAAGTCCCACACAGTGGGATTGCTGAGAGGTCTTTGGAGGCCGTGCCCCATTTCTCCACCACTCTGCAAACAAACCTCCTGGCACACTACTTGTTGGGCGTTTAGTCCCCTTGCCTCCTGAGGGTCCTTGGGGGCCAGAAACTCCTCCTGTTACCTCCAGTAAGTCCCACACAGTGGGATTGCTGAGAGGTGGTCGGAGGCCACGCCCTCTTTTCCCAGCACTCTGCGCACTACTAGTTGGGGGATAAAGTCCCCTTGAATGATAAGGGTCCTTGGGGGCCAACAAGCCCTCCTGTTACCTCCAGTAAGTCACTGAAAGGACTTCCGAGGCCATGCCCCCTTTCTCCACCACTGGATACGAGCCTCATGGCACACTACAGATTGGAGGATGAAGTCCTCTTGGATGCTGAGGGACCTTGGGGGCCAAGAAGTCCTCCTGGTACCACCAGTAATTCCTACACATAGGGATTCCTAAGAGCTGGTCGGAGGCCCCGCCACCCTTTCTCCATCACTTTGCAAATGCGGTACTACTTAAAAAACCATCGAAATTCACTGAAAAAAACAAAGGTTACAGGGATGTAATAGTTAGGAAATAGAATTCAAAAAAACCTTAGAAAATCACTTTAAAAACCAAAGGTTAAGGGGCATTAGAGTTAGGCTCACATTTCACTTATACAAAACCACAGAAATTCAGCAGTTACAGTTAGCTAAACTAACTATAACACGCACCCCCGCAATGCACTGCTTATGACCTCACATATTACATTACTCATGACATGGTCAGTAACATCACTGATCACATCACTGAGGACATCTCAGATGACATCACTGATGACATCATGTACAGAATCACTGACACACCCACTCACACCCCCAAAGTACCTTTTACACATGCACTCCCACTCCCACAAAACCATTACAGACCCATACCAGTACTTACACACCCACTCACTCACTGATTCATAGGTCTACACACACATCCACTCACTCACCCATACAGCAACTCATACACTCACTCACTCACTAATACAGCCACTGACATATCCACTCATATACCCATATAGCCACTCAAACACTGAGTCGGTCGCCTATAGAGCTACTCACACACCTACTCACTCACCCATACAATCATCCAGCCACTTGCTCACCCATACAGATACATACACACTCACTTACTCGTACAGATACTAACACATTCTCACTCACCTATACAGTCACTGACACAAGCAACACTCCCCCATACAGCCAATCTCACATTCACTCACTCACCCATACAGTCACTCATATACCCATCACTCACCTATACTACCTTAGTAGTAGTAGTAGTAGTATACCCAGTTACTCACCTATATACCACTGACACATCCACTCACTCACCCACAAAGTCATACACATGCTCACTCACCCATACAGACCCTCACACATGCACTCACTAACCCATACAACCACTGATTCACACACTCACTGATCCATACAGGCAGTCACACACACCCTCACCCACCCACACAGACACTCAGACACCCATACAGGTATGCAGACAACCAGTCACTCACCTAAACAGCCACTCATGTACCCACTCACAGACCCATACAGCCACTTAGACACCAATTGATTGACTGATACAGACATTCACACAACCAGTCACTCACCCATGCATTCACTTAGACACCTAATCACTCACTTATACAGTCAGTCATGCACCCACTGAATCATCCATATAGGCACTCATACACTCACTGATTCACCAATACACTTTTGTATATATATTTAACACTCATAAACTTTTCAAAAACTCTCACAGTCACTGGATGATGTCATCAGTGATGCCACTTGAGATGTCATCAGTGATGTCATGAGTGATGTCACTGGCCATGTCATGAGTGATGTAATATGTGAGGTCATAAGCAGTGCATTGCGAGGGCGTGAGTTATTCTCAAAACACAAAATTAATATGGATAAATACCAATACGTTGGCCAAAAAATAAATATGGATAAATACAGACGGAAATGTTAGAAAATAAATATCATAAAACTGGGAGCCCTGATTATAATTCATGTTGTATTATCACTGGTATCAATATTGTGATTATTTCTTTGAGGTTATCGACCCTAGAATATTAAAGTGTATGATGTATTTGAGTTATGATTCCAATAAACTGGAGGTTATTGCTTTGATTTTTTTCTTTCACAGATGTTAATCACAAACAGGACTGAGAAGCAGTTCTCTGCGCTTCAGTTGTGATTGGGGCTTTCCGTTATATATGGTTCATGGTCAAAGAGGTCACTTGAGCTCTCCCCGCCCAGATATCTCTTCATTAACCTGCAAATTAATGGATGAGAATGCACCGGGCTACCTGCTACCAATAGGTGACCTTCTGAAATTACCAAACAAAATGAATTAACAGTAGAGCCTGCTCTACCTACCTCAGCCAGCTGTGATAAGAAGTTTACTATAAACACAATGTCAGCCCCCAGGGATCCACGTTTCTCTCCATGCACCAACTGCTCCTAACTGACCAGGCAGACTTGTATCTCTTATTGGTACCTGCTGCCCATGCCTGTTCCATGAAAAAACAAGCTGCCTGAGAAATTCATGGCACCTTTTATCTTCCCCGGCTATCCGTCATGCCATAAGATGCAGAGTGGTCTCCCAAATCACCTGGTGGATTTCTCCCCTTGGGCTCTGTAGGAGATCCAGAATTGTTGGCAGCATTACCGGGTAATCACACGACATCTCCAGAAATAACATGAACCATGGTTGCGATCTCAAGACTGGAGTCACCAAGATCAATTCCACCTGCTGTTTCTCCTCTGTAGCCACTCAAGTGACCATGAGAAAGAGGGGAAAGGCATAATTCAAATCCTTGCCCCAGTTCGAAGAAAAGCATCACTCCTGTGGCCTCTGGATCCGGTATCCAACTGTAAATCAATGGAACCTGAGCATTCAGTCACGAAGCAAATAAATCCATGAGTGGTGTTCCCCAGTCCTGGCACAAGCGAATGAACACTCAAGGATCCAGTCTTCAATTTATGGAATCCCTCAGGAATCGGAAATTAGAATCTGCAATAGTGTTGTCCCGGGAGATGCATTGCCAACACTGAAATTCAAGACAGAACTGCAAAAAATCCTTGTTGATCCCCACGAAGGCCTTGGATCTCATTCCTCCTCACTTGTTGACGTACTGCACCGCTGAGATATTGTCCATTTTCAACAGAATGCAGAATTCCACTTTGTCCTTTACTAGGCTGCGGATGATGAATGTTCCTGCTAACATGTCCAGGGAGTTTATGTGGAGCTTCAATTCCTTCTGTGACCATTTTCCTTGAGTGGATGTGTTTTCGCATCTGGCTTCCCAGCCCCAACAGCTGGCATCCGATTTGATGTCAAACTCCAGGAGGGAAGGAATATTGCTCAGCCGTTTCCACACTTCCATGTGGTCCAGCCACCACTCCATCTCCGTTTTGGCCTCCTCCATCAGTGCAATCTCTTTCTTGTATGATAGCTGTTCCTAAGTGTTTGATTTTCAGCTGTTGTAAGAAGTGCAATCAATAGGCCTTAGGAAGATCGCCTGAACCAATGATGCCAGTAGGCATACCAGTCGCACCAGTATCCTCAAAGTAATCCATTACGTCATTATCAGCCCCTCAACTCTGCCTTTATCAGAGAAATCTTATTGGTGGGCAATTGCAAAGTTGCTTTCAAGTCGATTGAAAATCCAAGAAACTCTATCCTGTGTTTGGGAACAAATTCCTATTTGGATTGGTTGATTCTGAACCTCAGATCCTCCAAAAGGGAAACCCTAGTCTGTGCATGGCTCATCAGTGTAGTACTGTCCTGCTACAGGATGATCATCCTTCAAGTCTAATCTGATCATTCAGTCTCCCTGTCGGATGAGATTCCCTTAGCAGAAGGATTCCCTCCATCTTGAAATGCCTGTATATCAGCCTGCCATTGAACTCCCTTAGGTTTATGACGGGAAACACCCCTTTGTATTTCTGGTTTTACAATGAAAATATTGCTTAAGAATCCTATAGAAATTATCTTTCTATGGCACCTTTTCTCTGCAACTCCAGAACCTCATGGTCTGTTATGCCAAAGACTTCCTTTGAGAACATAATTGCTTTCAGTCCTACCTGTTGGTTGGGAGTACCCCAGAATTCTATTCAAAACCCTAGTACAGTTTGGAGCACCCATGCATTGGATGAGATTTCCTCCCATTTGCTCAGAAAATCCCTTGTCCTGCCCTCACAGCCCTAGTAGGGAAGACAACCAAACTCTCACCTGTGGAATTGTTGGCTCCTCTAACACCTCTGCGGGTGCATTCTCTCTGAAACTTGTTCCTGGAGGGTAATAAGGGGGAGGGGCCCTTCTGTTTTGACCAATCAGTACATTTGGGGCCTTGGAACCCTTGACTCCCTTGGAAGGAGAAATGGGTGGATAAGCAGCTCCTGCAACGTCTGGCTCAGCCAAAAACATAGGGTCTAAAAACTTTCTTTAAAGATGCCTGGGCTTTGTCCAGGGCCATTTAAGAAATTGGGTTATTGGTTGAGGGGGATGAAACCCTTCTCAAGCAGTAACCTCAATTCTTGTCAGGGTGAAGTCACAAGCAAACCCCAAATTAACCTGTGCTCAACCCTCCGGCAGTTTGGCACAGAGCATTCAGGCTTAACCTACAGGCAATGTGTAAAGTATTTGTGCAACACTTCAAACAATATTAAAGTAAAACCACCAGCGAAAAAAGATCCTACATCAGATTAGAAAAACAGAGTACATTTCATGTTATTAGATAAAACAAGACAAAAAATTACAAAAATCCAATAAGTAGAACCGGAGATATGCAATTTTTAAGGATTTCAGTGAAAATCTGTTAAGTTACATTATATTGATTTGTATAATGCACTAATCCCTCAAGAGGGTATCCAGGCGCTTGGGCAAGTGTGTAGGTGTGTGGTCCCCAAAGTTCTAATATGAAGAGCCAGGTCTTCAGTTCATGCAGATCTCAAGAAGTAAGGCAGAGGCTCTGATGTGTTGAGGGCGGTAGTTCCAGGTCTTGGGTGCAATGTAGGAGAATAAGTGACCTCCAGTTTTGCTTTTGCGGATGTGGGGAATGTGTGCAAGTTAGAGTGAGGCAGAGCGTAGGTGTCTGGTGGGTTGGTGAAAGTTTTTGTGGCTGTTCATGTATTCTGGTCTTGTATTGTGTCTGGCTTTGTATGTGTGTATGAGAAGTTTGAATTGTCTGAGCTTGTGAACGGGGAGCCACCCTAAAAGCACCAACTGTGAATTACTGGTCGTGCTGGACCGGGACAAAGTCACAAGGATGACTGCGATGGAGTGTGGGCAGACTACATTGACCCAGTCAGGCCCGCTGAATAAGAGTACCTTAACTCCTGGTTGCAGAGTAATGCGAGGACCTGCATTGAAGATGCATCACACAGCCAAAGGGATGCCCTGGTTCCCAGCAGCTGCTAGGCTTCAATGCAAGGTCTTGCATCAACATCGAGGAGAGGCTTGCAATGTAAAGTCTGGCATCAAGGATGCATCATCTAGCAGGGTGATACGTTGGTTCCAAGGAGTGGTGAGGCTGCATATGGAGTCCGGTGTCGTCCAGGCTGCTTTTGTGAAAAAGCTGGTGATGAGAGGGCCTGCGTCGAAGATGCTTTGCGCATCAGTATTTCAGTGGAGGCTGTGAGGGTGATGCAGAGTCCTTTCAAAAGGAAAGTCCACGCAGTGGAGGCTTTGCATCATTTCTGCTTGGAGTTGCGCCACTCAACAGAGGAGATGCGTTGGTTCTGCTGGATCCACGGATGGACTGCCAGAACACCTTGAGATCCATTTCCAAGGGTCCAGGACTGGCATGGCACTATTTGGCAGGGTAGGACTTACAGTTGCCGAGTCCAGGTGCAGGTTACAAGAGACTTGGCCCTTGGAGTTACTCTGATGGTCCTGGGTACAGGTTGCAGGTCTAGTCCTTCTCACCCAGGCAGCAGTGCTTCCAGTCCTTCAGGGCAGCAGTCCAACAGAGTGACAGTCCTTGCAGCAGCACAGCAGTCCTTCTTCCTGACAGAGACTTCCACATGTCCAGATGTTTACTGAAGAGTCGGTGTCTGAGGTCCAATATTAATACCTGCTGCCTTCTTTGGACTGGGTGAAACTTCTAGATGATTCCCTTTGAAGGATTCTGGGTTCCTGCATCCCCTTCCCTATAGGGGGTACACAATCATTTGTGTGAAGGCAGGACACAACCTATTCAAGTAGGGCTGTGCCCAGCTCCGCCCTCCCATCCTGCCACTGGTGGCCTATCCAAGCACACCTAAGCTCTCTATGGTGTCTGCTGTCTAGGCACAATGCACAATATCCAGCTGCCAGCTACACCCAGTCATGTGAGCCAGAGACAAGATTTAGTTACGAAATGGCTTAGGTAGGAAAATGGCAACTTTCTAAAAGTGGCATTTTCAAAATTATAATTTAAAATCCGACTTTACCATAAGAGAAGATTTGTCATTACAATTCCAAAGACACCACACATGATCTGGCTACCTGTTCCCATTTGGAAGTTATCACTTAATAAATGTAATAAGATAACTCCAATGATATCCTATGGGAGAGGCAGGCCTTGCAGTAGTGAGAAACTAATTTAAAGGTTTTTCACTACCAGGGCAAGTAAATCGTAAAGTGCTTGTCCAACTTTTTAAATACACTGCACCCTGCCCTCTGGGCTGTCCAGGGCCTACCTTAGGGTGACATATGTATTAAAAGGGAAGGTTTGGGCCATGGCAAAAGGTTTATTTTGCTAGGGCGCAGTAGCAGTTTAAAACTACACACACACACACACACACTGCAATGACAGACCTGAGAGATGTTTAAAGGGCTACTTAAGTGGGTGGCACAATCAGTGCTGTAGGCCCACTAGTGGTATTTAATTTACAGGCCCTGGGTACACATAGGACCACTTTACTAGGGGCTTATAAGTAAATTAAATATGCAAATTGAGGGATAAGCCAATGTTACCATGTTTTAAGGAGTGAGCACATGCATGTTAGCAGTGGTTAGCAGTGGTCCTAAGGCCAGCAAAAACTAGATCAGCAAAAATGGAGGAGGGAGGCAAAAAGTTTGGGGAGACCACCCTAAGGCTGGCAGGTCTAACAGTCCATAAAGGTCTGAACAAACATTGCTAAGTCTTTCATGAATGCCTCTCCAAAGAGATTACCTTTTGCTTCTGGACCAGTCTCAGCTGTGGCCAATTCCCTCAATTTTGGGTCCCGACAGAGAAGCAGGGAGCATATGCGTTCTGGCGAGAGTACTCAGTTGGCATTACTGAGAAGCCATCCCGAGAGAACAACCGGGTCTATTATTTCACTAGTGTGTTGGGCCTCATCTGCAAATTCAATCATTTTCATAAAGGGCTGTGTAACATCCAAAGTTTTATCTTGGCACGATCACCAACGTCTGTCAATACCCCTCTTAAGGTCCTTAATCAATAAGCCCATAAAGGTCACCATTATGGTGTCTAGTTCTGGCATGGTTGCGGTTACTCTCAATGGAGTGTCTTGGGCATTCTGCCTGGAGTGTTTTGCGCACTGTCTCAGATAGTACGCCACCTCTCAGAAGGCTCCCACTCGGAGGAGCAATAGTGGTTGGGAATGAAAAAGTCAGAGGACTCATCCGGTCTTTATGAGCCCTAGCCATGTCAGTATTCAATTTAGTTTTTAACCCATCTGTGAGGTGCCATTCTCTGGATCTCTGAATACTTTATCCATATCGTCATCAGAAGAGAGTGAATCTGTGCCCCTGTGGTCATGGTCAGACCATTGGTCCCTTATCGGGCTCAAGTCTGATTGAAATAGAACACTAGGGCCCACCATTTCCTGTAAAAGGTCCACTTTGGAAGTTTGTATAAGGTGGCACAGTTTAGCAAATGATTCCACCAATTCTATGGTCTGTGCAAAGGCCTACTACCCCAATGGGGGACCCACTTGCATCCAAATGATGCGTCTGTGGCAGACTCCCAGAAAAAACCCTGGGGGCCTTAGAGGTGGTGCTCTGCCACTTCTGCAATGTCATTGACATTGCCATCCCTACCAACTTGGAAACTGACAAATTAATCATAGAAGCCAATTCTGAGTCTACCTCAAACTCCTCTGTCACTTCTTCTTGTCTCACATAGCCATGGTCGTCGGTCATTGAAACATCTAATGGGTTCTGACAGAGTAATTACAGATTATACCTCCTTTGAGATGATACTGTGCCTGACTAACTGCACCCCAAATATTTTAAGGGGAAATAGTACTCCTAACTAGCTAAGCATGAACAAAGAACACCCAATTACTACCCTCCTCGCAAAGCTAGACTCTGTCAGTGTAACTGACATGGGTTTGAATGTGTGAGCCAGCTGGTGAATTCAAAATGGCCAACCCATCTCCTCCAGCCCTAATGAGTCAAGCGCTGAGTTCCTCGGCGGCCCCCACATGTCTGGTTGGAGTGGGTGGAGCTCGCGGAGTTAAATTAAAACTCCACGCAATTCCGTAGAGTTCTGCCATCCTGTAGTTTTGTAAGCCAAGGAGAATCTGTAAATATCCACTCTCCATCTTTATTGTTTAGCGTACTCCAGGCGAGTCTGGCATTCCCTGTGGCAATGGAATGCATGCTCAATGTATATATAACGGTGATGGACCAAGACTGTGCTGTTCTGTGAGCCTACCATGTGCCTCCAGTCAAAATTGGTCTTTTCACACCTCAGAACCCATTTTGGCTCTGACGGTCTGCCAAAGGCATGCCCCTGCTCTCCTGGCCCCGAACGGAGTAGACTCGACCAGACCGGCGTCCGCAGACAGGCAGGAAGTCAGAAGAGCTGCAGGCCCGTGACAGCGCAGCCTCTGTTAGTAAACAACTGGGGCGTAATTAGTTGTTGCATTTTTGATTCGGCTCTACCAGAGCACCTCCACTCTAGCCTGCAAGTACACAGACACAGCTCTACCACATCACCTCCACTCTGGCCTCCAGTATCACGTGATCCCAGTGCTGAGATCCACAGAAACCCCTGCTCATGAACCCTAATTCTGACCTGCTCCAAATGCTAAACCGGGTTAAAGAAAGGTTTGTCATTTTTTAGACGCTGTGGAATGATGTTTAATCAGCTTTATTTATTTAAGTAACACATGTTTTTCTCTGCCCCCTCCAATCTTTGTGCCTGCTCGCTCTCTCATCTCTGTTCCTCTCCCTCTCTCTTACTTCCTCATGCCCTCATGCCCTCTACCTCTCTTCGCCTTCTTTCTCTATTTGCCTCCTTCCTTCTGTTCCTTTCATTTTTTTTCACTCCCTCTGTCCCTCTCGTCCTCTCTCATCCTCATTTTTCTCTAAACGTCTTCCCTCCTCTCTTTTGCTCTATCTTTTCACTCTACTCTCTTTCTATCCTTTCTCTCTCTTTATCCATTGGCATTTGTTTCCCCTCTGCCCCCAATATCTTCCCTTATCTCTGCTTCTATTTCATTTCTCGCTGCTCCCTCCCTTTCTCCCCTCTACCTGCCTCTTTCTGTTGCCAGAAGAGGGCAGGATACATCGTCCTTTCAAGTGAGTGGCAGACAAAAGCCCCAAGTGTGGCTGCAGTACCTGACCCTTGGCCCTGACCCGCTGTTCCTTGATGGAGCAAAAACAATGCTTAGTTACACGTAGACAAGCTCCCCAAAGTTTATCTTACTGGGAGCCGCTCATGGGATTGCGCACATCAGGCTGTGGCCTAGGATGACTGGATGGATGCTGCCTCGGGGTACACTAGCGAAAGGCCATAAGCCAGAGGCCAACAGGAAGTGACTACGCGTCCCTCACCTAAACTGCCGGTGGTTCTGGTGGGAGGAAAGGTGGAAACTTAACTTTACAGGCACTGCCACTAATGGGAATCGGAAACCCTCACAGATGGCCAACCAGATGCAGCCGGGCGCTAGCTTTCATCCAATGATGCCCGAGCACGGCAATGACAGTGCATCATTCCTTTCGCGGGTTTGAAATGTTTTTGTGTAACCGGCCTTGAAATCAAAGGGAGGCCAGAGCCTGCACAGTGGGTATTGACTGGCAGCTGCACATCTCCTAGTTAAAAAGAGGGGTGGGTACCAGTAAACTCTTCTATCCGGCGGTTGCTGAGTTTTTGCCAAACTCCGTGCTCCAAGAGGAGCACAGAGTGGAAAACTCTGGAAACTCTGAATGCTGAGAGGAGTTTACTGCCCACCCTTGGTGTCTGGTAAGATTCCATAACGCAGGGGTGGCACCTGATGCCAAGTGAGGAGAAACGTACTTGTGTTTCTGAAACCTCCCCCGCTGACAGCAGTTCAGAAAGGGGGGTGGGTGGTCGCAGTACTGTTCTAACAATGCTGTCAGATCGGACGGGCCTTCCCTCAGGATTCCTCATAACGACCAACTGAGCAGGCTTGCCGGTTGGAAATAAAACACCACAGATCTACTATGCAATTGTAGGAGCAAATAGCACATAAATGAGTCTGCTGTAAACAGCAAGGAAAGAGGACAGGAGGATGAGATGGATTGTTTATACCCTGATGGACATTTTGATTGGTTATTGTAGGAAAGTCATCCTTTTTGCCCTCATCACCATCGGATTCTGGCTAATGCTAGTGGTTACTGAATCTGAAAGTGCCCTAGGCTCTTTTAGCCAGGCCCAGGGCCAATGCTCCGTCCTCTAAAGGTGTATGATGATCGATATAATTCTAATAGGCAATGCCAACCTACCCAACCAACCTGTAAGTCCCTAGTATATGGTAGGGCATGTAGGTTTAAAGACCCCAGTGGAATTAATGCACTTAAGTGTGCACTGCTGTGGTGCCTGGTGTCATTTTAAAGCCAGGCCTGCCTTTCAGACTGGTCTTAAAATACAACTATGTCTAAATTCGACTTTGGAATTAAAAGTACTTCCAAAGCCACAAACTTCCTTTTTATAACTTATAAGTCACTCCTAAGGTCTGCCCTAGGTGCCCAAAGGTTAGGGTGCCTTGTTATAAAAAGTGGGGATAATGTAAACGATGGCACCAAAATCTTGCCCCCTTCTCCCTAGCGCCTCTGTTCTTCTTGCTATGGTTCAGTTTCTGTATCAACAGTTGCCAATGCCATACAGAACAGGCAAGGATTAGGCAAAGGTTCAGAAAACTAAAAGCAGTCTCACTCATTAGTGGAACAATTCGTCTCAATGATTTTTTCATCCCTTGGTTAAAATGTCTTAAGCAGCTCAGATCTCTTGCCCATGTACGCCAGTTTGTAGTCCCACATTCAGGATAAGCCCTGCGTTTACCTACTCGCAGTTGCATTGCAGTTCCGGCTATACAGCAAGCACAGGGCTTACTCCCACTCTTATGATGCTTGACATTTTTTTGTGGGGGCTGCAGCCTTGTTGTGTCAAGGGCTGTGGAGTGAACCTGCTGGATAGGCCTGTGCAGTCACACTAATCTTCAGCAATGATAGCGCTTGTGGCTGACTGCAGACCAATGATTGGACCATCTGTGGCAGGGCAAGGTTTCTTCACAATGATGTCTCTGTGGCAGTTGCGGCCTTGAGGCCGATCATAACGTCCCACTTTGATGGAATTCTTGTCCCTTACCCTTACCATCTACTAAATATCAGTGCTCAGGAAAAGCTAATCAGCCATACTTTGCTAACAATGCCTTCATATAATTTCTAATGGTAGATCAGTCTCCATCCTCCTCACTTCAGTGCCTGGGTGTCCACACAATGGAAAGTCTTTCTTCAGTCTTCCATTCATAGGAATGCAGCCAATACACATCCACGTTCTGGGGAAGTCCTTCTCATCCTCCATCTTGGATCATGCTAAATCAGGAAAATTTAAAATGAATCCCACTTGCCCCAGCCCTCAGACTCATACAAAACATAGAGTCCTGCTACCATACATTTGTTACACCAGTGCTGCCCATACACACACGCTTAACATACACATAGAACATCAGCAGATGGTTCTGGGCTTCAAATAACAGCAGAACTTGACATGAGAAAAAGATCTGATCACACTGTAAATTAGCAAAACACGCTACACTGCCACCACCGCTACATGTGTATGTACCTAGGGTAAAGACAGTTGTCCATTGACTAACATGAGGGCACACTGTGTGTGTTCCTCTAAATCACAGGACAATTCTTGGACTTTGCATTGTCAGTGACATGCTAGATGGATGCCAGTTTCACATGGAATCAGGCAGTCAGGCCAGGGGTACACACCCATTTACCATGCAGGGGACATTGCTTCCCCAACAGGTGGAGAGTACAGAAGATCTACACATAAACATATAAAATCAGAACCAGATCTATGAAAGAATAAAGTTCACGATACAAATTGATTCATCAACTATAATGCATTACTTACAGCAGGAAGAAATTATAAAAAGAAAATTCTGAAATAGGATATTCTATCAGAATAAGTGAGGAAGCAAAACCTGTCCTTGCATATCAGTATTTAAGATATCAAATCAATGATAACTGGAAACAGGCTACTGATTAATCATGGTGATCAAGGCTCTCTGAACCAAAATGCAACATGGGATCCTGCTAATAAATTCTTCTACACCGCTTTCCTCCTGAAGGAGCGCATACTTCCTGTTTGAAACTGTGACAGGTTATTTGATGCAGCATGACTTCCACCACTCGGACCTGACAACTCACAGGCAGAGCACAGAGGTGAGTGAGAGCCAAGGCCTAGGAACGTGCCAGAATCATCATGTAGCACCAACCTATAGTAGGGAACAGTTCTACCCACACAGGTTCAGGACAACATCCAATCAGTGGTGAGGAAGCACAGCCTTGTTTGCCTTGCAAGGAGGATGTGGGAAAAGCAACTGTATCCTTATAGAGATGATTGCAGTCTTTTCCGCAGTGCACCCAGGCACAATCAGAGGCAACAGGTTGTACAGTAGTATTCCCCCACCCAGTAATAGATTGCCAAAATGGATCTCCATGGAAAGACACTTAAGCAAAGTGCACAGAAGCAAAAATATTAGAATTTCCGACCCTCACTTTCTAAAAGAGTAGGTCACAAGCTGGAGCTTCTAATACAAGGTGACAGCTTTGCATGGGGGACATGAAAAATAGGGATTCTTGCGGGAGGACGATCCTTTTTTACTCCTCCCATGGAACAAGGTGGGGCTAAGTTTAACCCTTTGCATTGTTCATCACTTCGTTTTTTAACCTATGTTCCAGGATGTTGCCTTTGTTCTGGGATCTGGCAAGAAGTTGAGTTTTCTCCAGTGCAACAGTGAAAGGGGTTTATTAGGTCGTCCCCCCCCCCCCCAACATGGAAAACGTCCATTTCAACTATGTTGTATTGTTTAGCAACACAAGTGGAGCAAGCAGTTGAAAATGTGGATGTTCTCAGCATCCTAGTGTCGTATTCATCAAAGTTTCTTCCTGCTACATTTGTTGGCAAGCAACAAGAAACCATTGAGGTGTCATTGCTAATACACTTTAGTAATAGACTCTCTCTCACTCTGTTACACGATTCTGACCTGTGGAAACCTGTACACTGCCAGGAGCCTCGCCATCATTAAATTTATTGAAGAATAGACGTCTCCAATGATCACGGAAGGAGCTGGCTGTGACTCGCAGCGGAAGGTCTGTGGTGGAACACCAGAGCCGGATAAGAGGTTCATCACAACACTTATTGCTTTCTTCTCCTCATAGCAGCAGTCTTGTATCCTGAAGCCCAGGGTCACATTCGGAAGGATTGAGGGGTTCTGGTTGATCTCATTAACTGTAAAGATAACCGCTTGCACCCATCGGAAAACTCTTGTTGTGAATCTGAAAAGACATTTAACCAATAGGGGTAATTAGGAGAGGGTGAACTACAAAAATTAGACTTATTGTTCTTATAAAAACCGGTACAGGTTACATTGAAGTCTTTAACAGCAAATCATGAATAATTTCTCGAAACTCTGGCTCTGATGAATGCCAATTCTGGGATATGCAAAGGAAACATTTAATACAAATTAAAAAATATATATTTTATTGATTTTAAAGGCACAAACCTCAAGCATACAGTGCAGACAGATATCAAGCTGATGAGATCGTACAAGAGAGAGTTCTCCTCCCTACCTCCCGACCTCTCCCTGGTGGTGTCTAGGTTACACGAGTCATGTAGAAATTGTGCATTCCTCCCTATACCTCCCCCTGTAGTCTGGAATGGGATCTCAGTCCAAGGGATCTTCATTCCCTGCATACCTCTTAGTACCTCTAGCCCATGGTAGGCTCTCCACTTCCCCCACACCTTTTCAAGTTTCCTGGGGCACCCCTTCTCTGGAACAAATACCCTTTCTGCTTCCATATACATAGTCATACTCTCCCTCCATTGCAGTACATTTGGCGCCTTGGCTTGCCCTCACAACTTAGCCAGATCCTGTTTGGCCGCCCTGAACCCGAACATGAAGAATCCCAATGGGCGGCGCGGAATATCAACATTATTTGGAATTCCCATGAGTAAAAAGTGGGGCATTCCCGGTATCTCCAGGCCCATAACTTCATCAAGCTCCTGTTTGACATCCCTCCAGATCCCCTTATAATAATTCATTTTTAAATACACGTTTTCATTTCGGACGACAAAAATGTGTGAAGGTAAAAATGGAATTTCTGTCCCTACCTGGATTCTTCTAGACAGACTCAGAGATAGCAACTATACAATAATTGCAAAGAAATGATCTATGGTGTTGCTCATCTAGAGGTAGAACCTTTAAGTGGTAATAACATTAGCTCTCAGTATTCCATCCACATTTAAGGTTATTTAAATTAATATAGATCAATATTGATTTATCAAGGTAGGCGTTTTCCTCTTGTAGGTTGAAATGGGAGCACATTTCTCTTCCTGCCTTGTTAGTGGATGTATGTTATATGCATCACTTCAGAGCATTTTATCTTGTAGGCCCCTCACAGGCCATTCTTACAGGTGGTGCATGTGTCTTCTGTTTCCGGGCCTGCTCTACGAGTGAGGCCTGGATACTATGACTACACCACTTACTGTAGTGGCATTCACAGGCAATGGGGGTGGTAATGGTGGGCTGCTGCAATGCTAAGTCACACATTTAACTTGTCCAGGCCTTGCCTACATATCTACCCACCATCTTCTTATAGCTGTTCTGCATCCCAGCCGGTGTGTGCGTCTTTAATAGCCAGAGCTTGCCCTGCAGCAGTTGACCTCTCCTGAGAATGTCCCTCTACCAGTGCTGCAGTGGGTGAGGCATGCTGTCAATTCCCCCAAGGCCTCACACATGGGTCGATCACTCCTCCAGGTATGTCAATGTATCTTCTGTCTCCATGCATCCTCTTTTTACAGATGGCTCTCTCTTTTCTCACTTTTGCCAGACCCGGCACATTTTTCTGTGCTCTCGTCAGCATTGCTCATATAGTAAGCCTAGGGAGAGAAGGGGCTTCACTCGAGTCCACAGAATTTGCTGAATTTACTTTCCCTCTTTCAATCTGGCGAATAGTATTGGCTTCTTACTATTTCGAGTTCATGAGCCTATATTACCTATTGCAGAGTGTCTCAGAATGAGATGATGATGACGGATTTTTCTTTGGACTGGCAGAGCTTACCCTTCAGTAGCCATCTCGGTTCAAGTCCTGATATTATTAACACAAATAAGTTAGACATTTCTTTTGAGTTTTGAAAAACAAAAATGATATCTGGTTCAAAAGAATGATGTTCGTTTTTCATTGACTGATCAAACAATCTACATACTGAAGCAGCAGAATCACAAACAAATCTGTGACCAAAGAAATAAATGATAACCAATCATTTGGAGTATATATATATATATATATATATATATATATATATATATATATATATATATATATATATATATATATATATATATATATATATATATATCACAAGCAGTTCCCAAACGAGACACGATGCACTCACAGGGTCATATTCAATCTATTTAATTGCAAGGACGCTTTTGGCGTGAATTTTGTTAAAACTTGCTAATAAACAGGGCAGCACATATAAAACGACATTTAAAGCAGATTATGTAATCCCATTGGATAGGCAGTCATTGCAAACGAGAGAGGACCGCCACTCCTTCGATCTCGAATAAATGTCCTTAACATCCATTACAGTTTATTTCTCATTGAATAAATCCAAATGGTAACACTGGCAATGTGCTAATGATCTCCTCATTGTAGTCTGCATGACAAATATGCACTGTTAGCCTATTCATAGGTGCACAGCAAACAAGTTTTCACAGTTCTTTCCACCCTGCTATGGCTTATATTTTGCAGTTCTCACTCCTCATTGTTTTCGCATTTAATGCACTGCCATTTCTTAAAAGTGGCATGTTGCTGCTTGAATGACTTATTTAGAAAAGCCCCTCGCCACAGCCACAGAATCACAAGGCACCTACCGCAGGAGACGGTCAAATGGCCGGTTCCTCCAACAATTTGAATAACTGTCAACCCTCATCAGCTGGGTTGCCAAGATTCCATTATGGTGGTGCAGTTAGCCTTCAAACAAATACGCTCCACTATTCCACCCTAAGCTCTTGCTGCACTCTTTAGGACGGGTGCACTTGTTACATGGAGGTGGGTCCATGTTGTAAATCAGAAACAGTTCCCAAAGGAGACACAATGCACTCACTGGGTCAAATTCAATCCATTTAATTGAAAGGACACGTTTCGGCGTGAGCCTTCTTCAAACTTGCTTACAAACAGGGCAGCAAATATACAACAACATTTAAAGAAGATGATGTGTTCCCATTGGATAGGCAGTCATTGCAAGCGGGAGAGGACTGCTACTCCTTTGATTTCAAACACATGTCCTTAACAGCCATAACAGTTTAGTTCTCATTGAATAAAACCAAATGGTAACCCTAGTGATGTGCTAATGATCTCCTCATTGTAGTCTGCATGACAAATACTCACTTTGAGCCTTTTCATAGGCTCACAGCAAACAAATGTTCACAGTTCTTTCCTCCCTGCTATGGCTTATATTTTGCAGTTCTCACGTCTCAAACTGTTCACATTTAAAATTTGATATGTCATTAGTGATGTCACTGACAATGTCATGAGTGATGTAATATGTGAGGTCAAAAGCAGTGCATTGAGGAGGTGTAATCATTTGAGGGGGCTTAATCATAGTTAGTTCATCTAACTATAACTGCTGAATTTCTATTGTTTTGTATGAGTGAAATCTGAGCCTAACTATAATGTCCCTGTAACCTTTGTTTTTTGTGTGAATTTCTAAGGTTTTGTTTTAAATTCTATTTCCTAACTATGACGTCCCTGTAACCTTTGGAGTTTTCAGTGAATTTCTATGGTTCTTTTAATTCTATTTCCTAATTATAACGTCCCTCTAAGCTTTGTTTTTTTCAGTGAATTTCTACAGTTTTTAAATTTGTAATTCTAACTCTAACCTCTCACCTTTGAGAGTGGGTGTGTGAGTGGCTGTGTGGGTCTGTGAGTGCCTGTGTGGGTTTTGTGAGTTTCTGAGTGTCTGAGTAGGTGCATGAGTGCTTGTGTGGCTCTGTGAGTGGGTCTGTGAGTGGGTGTCTGAGTGCCTATGTGGGCCTGTGAGTGGGTGTGTGATTACCTGTGTGAGTGTCTGAGTGGGTGTGTGAGTGTCTGTGTGGCTCTGTGAGTGTGTGTGTGAGTGCCTGTGTGGTTCTGTAAGTGGGTGTGTAAGTGCCTGTGTGGGGGTCTGGGTGGGTGTGTGGGTGCTTGTGTGGGTGCCTGTGTAGCGCTGTGAGTGCCTGTGTGGGTCTGCGAGTGAGTGTGTGAGTGCCTGTGCATTTCTGTGAGTGGGTGTGTGAGTGGTGCTATGCATTTTTGGCACTTGCTTACTTAGAGCATTTAAAAGGAGAATCATGGACTCTGCTCTCACCAGGAGATGATGATAAAGAAATCACTCGTCACAGTCACACCAGATCAGATTACCCTCCAATAGATCAACGATGCAATCACATCCATTAAGGATTTCAGATTGTTTTTCAACATGGAATACGAGAGGAAACACACTTGCTTTGCTTCTACCAAGCCCAAGAAATTAGGATCCTTTGTGCTTTACTGAAGTTGGGTTTCCACTGGGGCACCTGCTATGTTTATATTTGTAAGTGCTTTCCATTTCTGTGAAATTTGCACCAGGGCCTGAATGGAACCTCATTTTTTCCAAGAAGAGTACCCAGTTTTGCTGAAAATGTCTACCCACCTGGAGTACTTTAATCAGATGAATTAGTAAGAGCTACCTCGTTGCATAAATGTCTTGTGCATATTCTGCACTACAGTTGCATAAAGGACCACGAGGTAATGTTTCCAGTGACCTTGTGTGCATGTAATTTTGACAATGTGATTGTTCCTCAAGCATCTTCATCCACAAATCTGTGATAGATGGCTATGCTACAAAGAGGTGAATCTCCACCAAATAGAGATGCATCCTCTTAACTAAATGAAGTAAGTGCTTCTTTGTTTGGTGGAGATGTCCTCGTATTCCTCTGCAGCAATAACACATCAACAAAATGGCTGGAAATGCACTTGGGGGCCTTTGATAAGCTGTCCATCAGTGTGGGAAAAGGGGGAAGGCCTTTGCATAGCCCCATCCCCCAGAGCCCCAGCCAGAATTCAATGTGGACTTGCCAACTCCCACCAAGCAAAAGCAAATATCTATCTATCTAGGGTGGGCACCTCAGGAGATGGCAGGATCCGGCCATTGGGGAGGTGACAGTCCCCAGGGCCATATATGGCTCCAGGAGGGGGGCTGCACGGCCGCCCTCCTTTGTTATTCTAAGGCCTGCCCTGGGGAGGGTGGTCCCCAAGGCCGTATATGGCCCAGGAGGGGGACCGCAGGGTCCCCCTCCCTCTTTTACAAAAATATATTTTGCCCTGTGGAGGTGGTGGTCCCCGGGGTCAGGGGGTCCGTGCACCCCCATCTATTTTTCTAATTATAGCCCTGGGGAGGTGGTGGTCCTCTGAGGCCCAGGAGGGGACCCGTTAGGCCCCCGATTATAGTTAAAATGAGCCTCTGGAAGGTGGTGGTCCCCGGGGCATAAACTAGTCCTTGGAGGGGGCCCCGTGAGCCAAACTCCATGTTTTTATAAACTATGCATGCCCCTGGGACCTGGCCCACCTGGGGCCACTTTGAAAATAAGCATGGGAGACTGCTCTTATTTTTTTTTTCAATTCACTGCAATATTTGTGAATTTCACTGTGAATTTAAAAAAAATACTTTTTACCCTGATGGGGTCCTTCTGGACCAAGCCTAGGGAGTAAGGGCATTTGTACCCTGCCCCCTTTTCTTTTTTTTTGCATTTTAATTTTGGATCTTGCCTGAAGCTGAGTCCCAAGATGGCTGCCAACACTCCTGGTTGAAGTGTTGGCAGCCAATCAGAGCTCTGCAGATCTCTGCATGAGCTCACCATTATTCATGAAGGCTTCACGATACGATTGTAGATATACAAATTTGGATTTCCTTTCATTTCTCACAAACTACTGAACAAATTTACACCAAATAACAAAACGAGTGATCTGCAAACCAAAAGCTACCTTTGTGCCATTCCGTCCAGTGGTTCGGGCTACAGGCATGTCAAAAGACTCTATGGGAATTAACATGGGAAATGCACTTTTTTTACCCCCCTTTTCTTCGCCCCCACTTGATGGATCACCCTGAAACTTTTCATGCACAACTAGAATTACTGCCAGCCAAAACAGCCCAGCACACTTTCAAGTATTAGATGTATTAAATACACAGTGAGATAAATTTACAACAAGCAGTTGTTTTCCCAAGAAAAAAGTCGATACGATCTTGCAATATTGAAGTTCATTCTTTATTCATGTTCTTTTTTAAATTTGCAACCGCCAACGCGTTTCGTCCTCAATCGGACTTCTTCAGGGCTGCAAAAGTACATAAATAGACACTATTTACAATATTGAATACAAACATTTAAAACATAAGAACCAGATCAATTTTAAAACAGACACCAAGATAATTTCTTCACTAGTCATTATAATGGGAAAACACTTTTGCATAAAGTACGTACAGAGACCACATGCATTCCAAGTACCCTGTACATCTAACGAAAATGGAGGAGCCACCCTATGTATAGATAAAGTCATTTTTTCTTTTTCCATAGTAACTTTTCAAGGATTAGGTCCTTTGTTATTTCATTAAGTATTTACATAGCTCATAGCCAAAAACAATGCTCAAATGTATAGCATCTTCATACAAAACATCATGGACAAATATGCACGTACCTTAAAGTGTAAAATGTGCTCATTCGTATAGCTGTTGCCAGTGTGTTAAGCCAATTGATCTATAAGAATCAAAATACACAGATATATGTATTTACCGCAGCTGTCACGAAATATCACTAGTCTTATATTGACCACATTCTATTTATTCCAATAGACACTAATTGAATCTTTCCTTAAAAGTAAGGTCAGATTGTCTATTACTCCTTAGCCGACATAACACTTATATCAATGTCCGTAATTTGGCATCATACTAAAGAGACAATCTTAGCTCTTTAGTCTTAATTTCCCTTATATAGCCTTGATCAAGAAAATGTTCTTAACTTTTTGGTCCAATTTCTCTCATATAGCATGGGTTAAAAGAAAACTTACTTGCAAACTATGTGTGTTCAAAAAATGCAGGTCATATCAAATCATTAAGTAAAATGTAGCCTAAAAGGGAAATGCAGAGACAGACCATACGTCAGAGATACTATCCCTAGGTCAAGATGATTTTTTTCCAACATATTTAAATTAGCTAGTCTTCATAAATCAACTTACTTGAAACTACGTATGTCCAAACAAATATGTTGTGTCAGTTCAAGGGCTCATCGATAAAAGTATGTCCTAAAAGAGAGTACACAGACAAGCCATATGTCAAAACCACTATCTCTAACCCGAGGTAGTTTTAAGACAGAGACCCTTTATTGATTTGCTAGTCATTATATATATATATATGTTTTGGGAAATTAGTCAACATCGATTTTATTTCATCTCCATTAGAGTGAAAATTACCATATACAGCATCTATTAACGATATAATCAGAATTTTTTAGCCCCTCCCGGGTACATAATACTAATAATCTGTATAGATCTCATAGGTGGTTAGCGGTTCTTGCTGTAGTGATCAAAAAACCAAAAAAGGACACCTACAAGTAAATGAAGTAAAAAAAAAACAAGGTTTTCAGTCCCATGGCCCCTACATATAGAGCTAAAATCGACTATAGCGGCCATCTTGTCGCATATAAGAGGTCAGGCAAGCGATGAGACACATACAATGTGTTGTATTTTAGCTGCTGGAGGCTTTGATTTTCAATTTAACTCGAAAATCACTATAGCCATCATTTTTGTACATATCTAGTTTAAGCACCGAGTGAGTCAACCTCACTACCTCATGTTTCAAAAATTGCGCGTTGACGCCCTAAGGCTTTAATTCTCAATTTAACCCGAACCTCTCTACAGTGTTCGGAAATTAAGTGCCATAGCCGCAAGTCTTTAGTTTTCAGTTTAACCACAACCTCATTATGGCAGCCATCTTAGTGCATATCAAGTTTAAGCAATAAGCAAATCACACACAATATATTGTATGTCAGAGAATACGCGCCAATATCATAAAGCTTAATATCGTTTGAAAATTTGATGAACATTGCATAATCCCTTCATTCTAACCTTCAATCTATATAATTTAAATTACCCAACGTACTCACGGTGAATGTCACACCCGTCTCCATGCGGTCATCTGGTTCGGCAAAGAATCTCAAAAGGTACAAAAAACTGTGCTCTTTTATACGCTACGCAAAGTGGTTAATTAGCTAATTAGTAGAATTAAACCCGCGTCTCTATCAGAAAGTCGCGCCAGAAATGACGTAAATAAGAAATCAAAAAAAAAAAAGGGGGCGCCATCTTAGATTGGACTAAATGTCCCTAAAATGAGTGTTCAAATCGCACGATGTACGCGCTATACATGACATATTTACACGTATATTTAAATATTTGCAATTTGGTTCCCGACATGTCGATTTTATTAGTTACCTAAATGGTAGCATAAGACCCGAGTTTCTACCAAGGATCGTACCGACGATGACGTAGATAAGACACCACATTGGGCGCCATCTTAAAGTGGGCTATTGAGCCTGAGAATAAGCGTTCCCATCGCACGACATACGTGCTGGACACAACATTTTTGCCTGCAACGAGTCCCCAAGGAGGAGCCAGTATGTTATATTATTCATAGTGGTAATCCTAACACATCGGTTTTATTTAAGATATACATCGGAACATCGTGCGATCATGTGACCTTACTCAGGACACACACACCAAGACACACCTATCACTTAGATAGACCCTAGTTTCTACCAAGGATCGCACCGACGATGACGTAAATAGGACACCACATTGGGCGCCATCTTAAAGTGGGCTATTGAGCCTGAGAATAAGCGTTCCCATCGTACGACATACGTGCTGGATACGACAATTTCGCCTGCAGCGAATCCCCTAAGAAGAGCCAGTATGTTATGTTATTCATAGTGGCAATCCTAACACATCAGTTTTATTTAAAATGTACACCGGGACATCGTGCGATCATGTGACCTTACTCAGGACACACACACCAAGACACACCTATCACTTAGATTTGTGTGTTTTGTCTGCCATCTTTAAATATAAGTTGGTTACAGAAAAAAGCAGTTAAAGCCTAAAAAACATTATCTCAATTTGCCATTCCCGACCATTTTTGACTATTTTTAGGCAACACGAGGATCATTGTTCCTCCACGCTGTGTGTGCAGATACAGCACACACCCATGTATTAAATACATTGTTTGTACCGCAAATTACCGGGTAATCAATCGTTTCCACAATAGTCAAATGTTATTATGTTCCAATGTAAATACGGAAAACAGCTACCCACCAGTACAGATCAGACACAGTTCTAAATATACTCAACCCACAATATTTCACAATATCTCAATGAGTCGACAGGACATCAATAAAAGACCACCTTCAATAATGACACGGGCCTCCTGTTAAGTGTTAAGTCAGGTTCGCACTTTGGCACCCGAGTACAATGTGACAGATAAAGAAAAGGATCTTATAAAAAGTAGTGAAATTCATTATTAATGTTCAGCCCTAATTACTGCCACACCTTTTTTTGGAAACTTTCGTGAAGATTCATCAAACGGCTCCTGGCCGTCGCTACTGGCAGTCGCCAGTAGGTAGTTATAGTTAGGACCTATTATTCATATGAAAAGCGTTTTTTGATTTGCCAATATCTTTGGTGCCGTTTGACGAATCTTCGCGAAATTTTTAAAACTAATGGTTCACTCAGGTCAGCTCCTTCTTGAAAGTTTGAGGGGGATTCGTCAAGCGGGGGCCGAGAAAAAAGGGGGGTCCCAAACGCGTTCTCTCCATGTTAATTTCCATAGGAATTTTAAAACAGGCTACAGCTCGAACTGCTGAACGGAATTACACCAAATTTGGCACAAAGGTAGGTCTTGGTCCATAAAGCGTGCTTTTTTTTTTAAATGGTGTAAATCCGTTCAGTAGTTCTTGAGAAATTCAAAAAATAAAAATATTGATATCTGAGCACCGAGGAGGGTTCGCGAACCCTCCCGGGCACGAGCTTCACTCTGATTGGCTGCCAACACTCTAAACCAGAATGTGTTGGCAGCCATCTTGTGACTCGGTAACCGAATCACAAGAAAAAGGTAAAAAACAAGAAAAGGGAGCAGGGTAGAAACACCCTGACCCCCTAGGCCTGCTCAGGGGGTCCCACAAGGACCCCCAGGCCCAAAAAAAGCATTTTTAAAAAATAATTTCAGCCGAATTCGCACTGGGTGCGCGAATCCGGACGAAATTATTAAAAAAAAACAAAGCGCGGTCTCCCGCGCTTCCTTGTACTTAAGCCCCAGGGTGGGCCAGGTCCCGGGGGCAATCACTAATTAAATGAACATTTACACAAAGACCCGCGAGACAATATAGTCACACAAACAGTGCCTTGGGAGTAGATTTAATTTGCATTAAACGGAGAGGGTTGCCGGAAACACGATGACACACGTGGAGGTAAAGTGAAAGGTGTCCACGCTGCCTCCAGTCAGAAGTACTGGAGGGAAAGGGGGGGCAGAAGGCGGGCAGGGTATCTACGGCTCAAGGCAGAAGGCCGCGTGCCCCGTGCGTGGAAATACCACAGAGGACACACTGTCTCGGCCCGTATGCCCGGCCCTGCCCTTCCCCGGGCACGGGGACGCTTGTTGTGGCAGCCGGCATCAGGATCCGGGCAGCATTGTGTTTATCTCGAGCCTGTGTCAGTATCACACGGGCACTCTCCAGCACCGATGTTTCACAGACAATGAACAAGTTGGACGCGTGGGCAGCCATGTTTATCAAACTTTGAAGTTATTCCTCTCAGCGCACCTATTTGTTGTGCTGATCGTGTACCTTGTTTTCAATGTACCAATATATCAGAATCGAGTGAGCGCAAGCTGTCACGCAAGGACAATACTCGGAACTGTGATGAGGTGTTTGCCTTCAAGACCTTTCAATTTTTAAATTAAGAGAACATTATGTTTAATGTGAGACTGGAGTGAAAACATTTACAGCACAAAAATAACGTTCCAAACGGGCAGTAGAAGGGTGTTTGCATCTAAGTATACACAAGGCAGGTGTTGTGTGCCAGCTGTGCCATTCCACTGACCGTTAGGCTTCGTTACGATGACTCGTAAAAGAAAGAACACAGTTCGGGAACGCAGGACCACTTCTTGTCAAGAATTTAACAAGAAGCGCGAATACAAAGATCTCTCTCTACGTGTGTTGTGCGTTACGATTAATAGTATTAGCATTAGTGGCGTACTTATTGCCTTCAGTAGTAGTGCATTATTAAGCGTGCCTTTTTTGTATTATTATTTTTTGCGGCTTCGTGGTCGGTATTGTTACTCTTTTTATCTGTAGTCGGTCCCTCTGCCGAGCTTTGGATTCTGGCACGAGGACACTCCGTGTATCTAGTGCAGAATAAGCAGGGTAAGTAGAGCATGCACCTACGGGGGGTGTCGGGGGCGCTGCACCCATAGACCGATGCCATGCCTGTCACGGCGGGGACCCAAGTGTCCACCTCCTCTGTATCACGACCGCACAACTCAGAGCACACCCCGCCTCCCACTTACTCCCTTCTAGGGGGTTGGGGGTCAATCTGTTAGAGGCGCCGCGGCCTGCGGAATAGAAACACCGGCTGAGCAACTGAAAAGGAACTGCGCCCTGTGCAATGGAGGCACTAGTCCTCGAAGCACTAGCCCGGAGGCACTGTTCCCAGTGGTATGGAGACACTAGATCTGAAAGCACTGTGCCCTAATGAATGGAGATACTGGCTCTCTGGAATGGGAGGCATGTATACCCAGTGACACTGGGGGTGTCACTGGGGCACAGTGTTCTTTTGGAAGAAGTAGCTATGCAGTGGTGAATGGAGTGATGGTGTGTCCTGCGGATTAGAGGCACTGTGAAACTGGAGGCAGTGTACAGTGTGGAATGGAGGGGCTGTACCCTTTGGCGTGGGCTGTGTCCTGTTGGAAGGGGACACCTTTCCCTGCTTGCTTGTGCAGTGCTATGGGTGGGGGTGACCCTGTCTGGAGCTTGATCCCAATCTGTCTGCCTGTCTCCGGGCAACAGCCGCAGGGCACCTTTAAGGCACCCTAAGAAGTTTGAGCACACACACCGGAGGTGCGCCTCACTCCCCAGGACCTGCGGGGTGTGGGTGGGAGGGGGCTCCTAGAGAGGTCTACAGCTTGCTATGATGGCGCTGGGAGGAACGAGTGACATAGCGCCTAATGCTTAGGGGGAAGGACCTTCCCCGAACTGTGGACTGGACTTCGGATGCCGAGGATCAAAGGAATTGCACCTTGTTTTGCCAGTGGTGCTGGAACAATTTTCAGAATGAGGATGCTGCCATCAATGTTACATCAAAGAAATCATGTGGAGTGTGAAAAAGCCAAGCCTGACATAAAAAATAAGTGTAACAAATGAACAACCCCTATTCAGCGAGTGGCAAGAGTGTAATAAGTAGCCATGGTGCATTTTGAAGAATACTGTTGCAAATATATTACTAAAACTTGGTGTAGTAGCAAACTGTTATTTACAGAACACACATTTTCCATAGAAGTGGCTAGTAAATTTGCAGACATCCAGTTCTACTAGTTAAATTATATAGCGCACACATGTAAAAAACAGGTTTCAGTGAATATTCATCATTTGTCCATCACCAAGTAAGGTGTCTTGAGCCAATTAAAATCTTTGTTCCCATCACAGTTCAGAAACACAAATGTGCCTTACTTGTGCTTTCCTTGCTGCAAATACATTTTGAAATATTTGTACAGTTTATTGACAGGTATTTACATTTTGGTGTGTGCTAGAAACAAATACCACCCTGCAGCCTTTCCTTTCACCCTCCCTATACCTCAGCAAGATTGCCCCATATCAGTTCACAAAATTCTCCCACTATGCAGTCAGAGAAAGAAGAGTGAACACCAATCTCGATTTTAAAAGTATAAGCAACAATTTGACAGAAGATATACCCTGACATTTGAGCCCTGTCTTTGAACGCATTGAAAATTCGACAATTTTTTTTTAAAGGCATCTCTCTCCCCTGAACTCTATCTGCAACTCTGCTGGAGTCTCTCATTGACCTTTCCTCAACCCCTGGGCCTTCTTTATTCTTCCCGGGGCCCTGCAGCACTCTCCTAGGACCTCTCACTACTCTCCCGCCCCTTCTGAACTCTCTTCTCTAGGCGCCTCTACTCCTATATTAGTCCCACTACTCTCCTCCATGGTCCGTGCTCTTCCCGTGTGCCCCTTCCTCACTCTCAGTTGTGCCCTGCTTCACCCTCTCCACCCCACATTCCTGGGCCTCATGGCGCACTAGACAGGACCTTCACTCTCCCCCAGCACTGCTGCACTCTCTCCTGGGAGCTTCACCTCCTCCATGGCCTTGCTGCACACTCCCGGGGCTCGCGGCGCTCTACACCAGGACCCCCCGTTCCTTCTGCACTCTCTCCTGGGACCTTCACTCTCCCCATGGCATGGCTGCATACTCCCCGGGGCTCGCGGTGCTCTACACCAGCCCAGCCCCCCCCCAGCCCTTCTGCACTCTCTCCTGGGACCTTCACTTTACCCCATGGTCTTGCTGCACACTCCCAGGGGCCGGAGACTATCCACACCCAGACCCTCCCCCTGGCCTTTCTGTGCTCTCTCCTGGGACCTTCACTCTCCCACATGGCGTTGCTGCACACTCCCCGAGGCTCGCGACGCTCTACACCGGGACCCGGAGCTCTCTGCAGCCTGCAGGGTATTGTTCCCTAAATTCTCCGGGACAAAGCGAACGGGCCCAGCTCTGCTTTTCACTGTCTCTAATGCACTATTTCTAATTACCCAGAAATTAGGATCAGGTTTTCAGCTCTGCAGCCAGAAATGCTTTGTGAAAAAGCTTCAGACATTTGGCTTCATCCAAACGTTGCTTTCAATCCTGTTCTGTGCACAAGACCCGGGCTCAGAACGCGACTGCTGAGGGTGCTGCAGCGGGCCTGGAGGGTGCAGGGCTTCCTCGACACTTCTGCAAGGCAGTAGAGGTCGTGTGCAATGCTACAGTCTGCGGTGCTTCACTATCTGTGTAGAATTACAGTTGTTGTGCAGTCCTCAAGTCATTGTGCAAAGCTGCAGTCGCTCAAAAGTGCAACAGATAGTTTGCAGTGTAACAGTCCTTCATAAAAGACAAAGTCCAGGCCAACGTGACCAACGCCAAGGAACTGTTCAACGTCATACAGCAGTTCGCAAAACCCACCTGCGAAGCCATGGACGTCACACCTTCCCAGGAACTCTGCGACAAGCTAGCTCCTACTTCCATCTGAAGATCAAGGCCCTCTACGACAACTTCAGCGAACCAACGACGAACACCACCCCCCTACCCACCGCCGCCGATGAGCCGACCATCACGTCCTGGGATCCCGCCACCGTCGAACCCATCACCGCGACCATGAAGAAAACTCACTCAGGAGCCCCAACGGACCCCTGCCCACCGCACATATTCCACAGGGCCGCCACTGAACTTGGACGCACCATCAACGCCTCCCCCAGATCAGGCATCTGCCTAGACGACTGGAAAAGGGCAGAGGTAAAACCCCTCCTCAAGAAACCAACGGCCGACCCAACGGACCTGAAAAACTACCGGCCCATCTCTCTCCTCCCCTTTGCGGCCAAAGTCACCGAGAGACTCGTAAACGCCCAGCTGACCGCCTTCATCGAAGAGAACTCCATCCTGGATGCCTCCCAGTCTGGATTCCGCAGCAACCACAGCACCGAGACCGCCCTCCTCGCCGCCACTGACGACATCCGCATGCTACTGGATCAGGGACACACTGCAGCCCTCATCCTTCTAGACCTCTCCGCAGCTTTCGACACCGTCTCACATTGCACGCTCGCAGCCAGACTTCACGACGCGGGAATACAAGGAGCCACCCTCGACTGGATCCAATCCTTCCTCTCCGGCAGAACCCAGAGGATTCGACTCCCTCCCTTCCTCTCCAAACCCACGGAAATGAACTGCGGAGTACCCCAGGGATCATCACTCAGCCCCACGCTCTTCAACATCTACATGGCCCCCCTCGCCGCCATCGTCAGACAGCATGGGCTCAGCATCGTATCCTACGCCGACCACACCCAGCTCATCCTCTCACTAACGAAGAATCCCGAAGACACCAGACTCTGCTTCCAGGAAGGAATGAAGAACGTGGCAGCCTGGATGAAAGACAGCTGCCTAAAGCTAAACTCAGAGAAGACCGAGGTCCTCATCCTCGGACCTTGCACCTCCGCCTGGGACAACACCTGGTGGCCCTCCGCCCTCGGGAGCCCACCCACCCCTACAGACCACGCCCGGAACCTCGGCATCATCCTTGACGCCTCCCTCTCCATGAACCACCAGATCAACGCCGTTGCCTCCACTAGTTTCAACTGCCTTTGCATCCTCCGTAAGACCTTCAAATGGATCCCCCCCGACTGCAGAAGGACCGTCACCCACACACTCATAACCAGCAGACTGGACTACGGCAACGCCCTCTACGCCGGAATCAACAAAACTCTTCTACACAAACTCCAAACCATCCAGAACGCCGCAGCCAGCCTCGTCCTCGGGACACTGCGTCATGAGCACATGACCCAACACCTACGAGGCCTCCACTGGCTCCCCGTCGAGAAAAGGGTCACCTTCAAACTCCTCACCCACGCCTACAAATCCCTCAACAACATCGGACCCAAATACCTCAACGAGAGAGTATCCTTCCACGTACCCAAGAGTAACCTCCGCTCTGCCGACCTCGCCCTGGCAGAGGTCCCCTGCATCAGCAGAAACAGAACCGGCGGGAGAGCTTTCTCCTACATCGCAGCCAAAACCTGGAACGAGCTCCCTGTGAACATCAGACGCTCCCCGTCCCTGCACACATTCAGGAAGGACCTCAAGACCTGGCTTTTCAACTGATCCAGAGCCGCTTCCCCCCCCCCCCCAGCACCTTGAGACCATCACGGGTGAGAAGCGCGCTATATAAACCCCTGATTGATTGATTGATTGATTGACAGTCAATGTGCAGTGCTAAAGTCATTGTGCAAATCTGCAGTCACTCAACAGTGCAACAGACACTTTGCAGTGTAACAGTCAATGTGCAGTGCTAAAGTCATTGTCCAATACTGCGGTCAATGTGCACTGCTGCATTGACTCAATAGTGCAATTGCCATTTTGCAGTGTTACAATTGATGTGCAGTGCTACTGCTTAAGTCACTGTGCAATGCTACAATCGGTGCACACTGCTAAACTTTGGGCATCGGTGTACAAACAACAATGCACAATACTAACGTCACTGTGCAGTGCTAATTGCAACATGCAGTGTTGCACTCTATGTGCAGTATTACAACGGGAGCACTGGTAGCACCACAGAGAGTGTTCCTTTTACTGAGCACTATTGCATGCATCACACAGTGTTACGGTTAGTAATGGAAATGCAGCCTTACACAAATCGCTAAAAGGTAAGATGCATTCGGTGTGCAACCACACAGACAGTGTGAACTTCTAGCGAATGTGATCTAGAAAGAGTGCAGTGCTACTGGAAGTGAGCAGTGGTAGTCAGTCTGCACCGTTAGGCACAAGACTCCAGTCAATCTGCAATGCTATGGAACGGACTCTTGTTACGCCAACGTGCAGTGCCGCAATCAGTGGCAAATATTACATTCAGTTAACAGTGCCACAGTCAGTGAACAGTGTCACAAACTGCAAACTGTGTTGCAGGCAGTGTGCATTGATGCACTATAGTGCTGGCAACTTGCAGTGCAACAGGCAAGATGCAGTGTCCCAGTTACAGTTTAGTTCCACAAATAGTTTTACTGCGGTACAGAGTGCAGTGCTACAACCAACATACAGTGCTACAGCTGGTGCACAATGCCACATGCAGTGTGCAGTTGTGCTGCCAGTAAGCTTCACTACAGTCAGTCTGCCCTGTCAAAGTCAGCAGACATTGCTGGTCTATGTGCAGTGTGACATTCAGCGTGCAGTGCTACAATCGTTCTACAGTGGTCCGGCCAGTAAGGAATGCCACACACAGTGCACATTATTACAGTCGGAGTGCAGTGTTAAAGCCAGCCTATGCTGGTCTAGACGCAGAGCTGCAGTCAGTGCGCCACACTGCATCCAGTGCACAGTTTTAATGTGCTGTTTTACGATATAAGTGCAGTGCCAAAGTTGATGAAAAATGCTGCAATGGGTGCACATTGCTCGAGTCATGTCCAGCGAAACAGCCAGTACTTCTTACTGCAATCCGTGCCACAGGTGAGTCATTGGCAAGGACTCGGCGCAGTCCAAGGGATACCTCCAGAATTCCATTTCGGATTAACTAAAGTGGTACATTCTAGGCTAGAATTTCCGGGATGCCGCACTGCGGTATATCTTCCACCCGAGTGCCACGGCGCAATCCATTCTACAGCGGAGTACCACAAAAAGGTACCTTTTACATTGGCGAACCACAATGCGGTGTCTTTTATTCCACAGCCCCACTGACAAATACATTTTTCAGCACCACAAGATTCTATATTTTTCCGAAGGTATATTTAGGAGAGGCTTTTCAATACATATTGTTTTTTGATTCGCTGTAAAAAGACGTTTCGAAGTGCACTCTTTTTTCCAAAGTAAGTTTTATATTATTTAAAGCAGTTTCTAAATAGATACATCCAACTGGATATTACACTCAGAAAAAAACGCTAACACCACCTGCAGAGGTTTGGAAGAGAAAGTATGTTTTTTTTCTTTCCTCACAAAATCCACTCCTTGTCCAAAACTGCATTTTTTCCTTCCATTTCTCCTTTGAGACCAACACGCAGCAGATGGCTGAAAACTTCCATTGTGTTTCCCAACTAGTCATGGAGGCCCTGCCCCCTCCCTGCATGACTCTGAAAACGCGCCCCCTGGTGCGTTCTAAGTTGGGGGATTAAGTCCCCTTCATTCCTGAGGGTCAACTAGCCCACCAGGTACCGCCAGTAAGCCCCACACAGTGGGATTGCTGAGAGGTGGTCCGAGGCCACACCCCTTTTTACACCACTCTGCAAACGCGCCTCTTGGCGCATTGCTGGTGGGGTGATGAGGTCCTCTTGTGTCCTGAGGACCTCAGGACACAAGTGGACTTCATCCCCCAAGCAGCAGTATGCCAGGAGGCTCGTTTGCAGAGTGGTGTAAAAAGGGGGCGTGGCCTCGGACCATTCTCAGCAATCCAGCTGTATGGGGCTTATTGGAGGTAACAGGAGGGCTAGTTGGCCCCCAGGGACCCTCAGGAGGAAAGGGGACTTAATCCCCCAACTTAGAACGCGCTAGGAGGCGCGTTTGCAGAGTGGTGGAGAAAGGGGGTGTGGCCTGTGTCCACCTCTCAGCAATCCCACTGTGTGGGGCTTACTGGAGGTAAGAGGTAGGCTAGTTGGCCCCTAGAGGACCCCCAGCAGTGAAGGGGACTTCAAACCCCATCCAAGAGCGCACCAGGGAGCACGTTTGCAGAGTGGTGGACAAAGGGGGTGTGGCCTTTTATGAGAACTTAGCAATCCTGCTATGTGGTACTTATTGGAATAGGCAATAGGAGGGTAGTTGGCCCTCAAGGATGTCCTTGGGGCCAACTACCCGTCTTGTTACCTCCAGTAAGTCCCACACAGTCGGATTGCTAAGACGTCTTCGGACGCCACGCCCCCTTTCTCCACCACTCTGCAAACGCACCACATGGCAGACTACGGGATGGGGGATGAAGTCCACTTTACTCCTGAGGGACTTTGGGGGCCAAGAAGCCCTCCTGATACCTCCTGTAAGTCCTGCGCAGAGGAATTCCTGAGCGCTGGTCGGAGGCCCAGCACCTTTCTCTACCACTCTGAAAACGCGACTACTAGTTAAAGAAGCATCTTTCTGCACCTCTGACTTAGAGGTAGTTTTAATCCCCTGCCCTATTATGTACTAGGGCCTTACAGGGGAGGTCATGCCAATCACAGGGATACCCTAACCCATAGTGTTCCAGAGTGTATGTAGGTGTTTTCACTGTATTCTAAGTGTCTATTAGCATAGCACTGGCTCTAGGCCTGGTTAGTCAGAGTCAGTTACCACCAGTACCCGTCAGCAAAAAGTTGGGGGCTTTGCAACAAGGCCTCTTTCTGCACCTCTGTTGGTTCTTTCTGCATATCTCTTGCTTCTTTCTGCACTTTTCTTCGTCTTTCTGGACTTATGTTGCTTCATTCTGCATTTCTCTTGCTTCTTTCTGCACCTTTCTTCCTCTTTCTGAACATGTCCTACCTCTGTAAGCATAGTTAGAAATTAGCATTTAAAAAACCTTAGAAATTCACTGAAAAAACCATAGGTTTCAGGGACGTTATAGTCAGAAATTATCATTTAAAAAACCTTTGAAATTCACTGAAAAAACCATAGGTTTCAGGGACGTTATAGTTAGAAATTAGCATTTAAAAAACCTTTGAAATTCACTGAAAAAACCATAGGTTTTAGGGACAGTTATAGTTAGTTGGACATTTCACTCGTACAAAACCATAGAAATTCCCCGTTATAGTTAGTTCAGCTAACTATAACTCGCGCCCCGCAATGCACTGCTGATGACGTCACATATTACATCACTCATGACATGGTCAGTGACATCACTGATGACATCATTGATGACATCTCAAATGACATCACTGATGACATCATCCATGTGATAATTTCATGCATCTTCTCACACCCTAATATAACTTTTGATATACCCACTCTAAATTACAGACTGCCTTTCTCAAAACCATAGACACTCCAACACCAAAAACTACATACCCACTCACTGATTCTTAGGTCTACACACACATCCACTCACTCACCTGTACAGTCACTCATACTTAGTCACTCAGTACAGGACTATCATATGCACTCATACACCTATATAAACACTCACACACCGCCACTCATCCATAGAGGTACTCACACACCTAGTCAGTCATGCAAAAACGTAATCACACACCCATTTACTCACCTATACAGTTATACACACACCAGCTCACTTACTCATACAAATACTAGCACATTCTTACGCTCTTATACAATCACTGATACAAGTACACACTCATCCATACAGCCACTCTCACAATCACACACTCTCACTTATAGACATTTATATACTCCAACACACATATATACTGCCTTTCACATATGTAGTTACTCACACATGTACCACTGAGATATACATTCAATCACTAACACACCCATACACACACTCACCCACCCATACAGTCCATCACAGATGCACTCTTGAAACCATGCACCCAGTGAATCACCAACTCACACATCTATGCACAGAGTCACACACACCCCACCCACACAAACACTCAGGCACCCATACAGATACTCAGACAATCAATCAATAACCCATGTAGACACTCATGTAGCTATTCAGAAAGCCATGCAGCCGCTTACAAACCAACAGACAGACGGATACAGACATTCACACAGTTTAGTCACTAACCCATGCATTCAGTAAGATACATTTAATCACTCACTTGTAGAGTCAGTCACTCACGTACTAAATCATCCATTCAGACACTTATACACCCACTCATTCTTAAATACGCCTTTCCCTATATATATTAAACATATTTAAACTTTACAGAAACACACAGTCACTGGATGATGTCATCAGTGATGTCATCAATGATGTCATTTGAGATGTCATCAGTGATGTCATCAGTGATGTCACTGACCATGTCATGAGTGATGTAATATGTGACATCATCAGCAGTGCATTGCGGGGGCGCGAGTTATAGTTAGCTGAACTAACTATAACGGGGGAATTCCTATGGTTTTGTTCGAGTGAAATGTTCAACTAACTATAACTGTCCCTAAAACCTATGGTTTTTTCAGTGAATATATATATATATATATATATATATATATATATATATATATATATATATATATATATTATCTTATCAACAAAGCACCCTCGATTTGGACGTGCACTCGAAGCCAGATTAGTAATGGCAAACAGGCATCCCAACCACGGAAAATCTTCTCTGCCTTACGCGTTTCGGAGTCACACTCTCCTTGTTCACAGGCGTATCAGTACCGGCGCAGTCACATGAAAAGGCACCATTACCAGCATGTTATTTATTGTATTCCTTAATTGGCAACAGGTAAGTTCAATGAATATTGCATGCTGGGAACTGTAGTGTAAGTACATGACAGTTTTCCTTTAGTAAGTTATTCGGTGCCCTTTAAAATTATTCCCTAAGTAGGTGCTGCACACATACACATTATGATATTGTTTCCGGCCTCAGTGGGCCTCCGAGAAAGGAATGCTCTGCAATTATGCCATCTGGTTTCACCTCGGAGACTTGAGCAGTTCCGTGTCTCCATGGCCCCCTTCCACAATTCAAAGGGCGGTGCAAGTCCACGGCTGGATAGCCGTAAATTATTTTATCAACAAAGCACCCTCGATTTGGACGTGCACTCGAAGCCAGATTAGTAATGGCAAACAGGCATCCCAACCACGGAAAATCTTCTCTGCCTTACGCGTTTCGAGTCACACTCTCCTTGTTCACAGGCGTATCAGTACCGGCGCAGTCACATGAAAAGGCACCATTACCAGCATGTTATTTATTGTATTCCTTAATTGGCAACAGGTAAGTTCAATGAATATTGCATGCTGGGAACTGTAGTGTAAGTACATGACAGTTTTCCTTTAGTAAGTTATTCGGTGCCCTTTAAAATTATTCCCTAAGTAGGTGCTGCGCACACATACACATTATGATATTGTTTCCGGCCTCAGTGGGCCTCCGAGAAAGGAATGCTCTGCAATTATGCCATCTGGTTTCACCTCGGAGACTTTTTTCCCAGCATGCAATATTCATTGAACTTACCTGTTGCCAATTAAGGAATACAATAAATAACATGCTGGTAATGGTGCCTTTTCATGTGACTGCGCCGGTACTGATACGCCTGTGAACAAGGAGAGTGTGACTCCGAAACGCGTAAGGCAGAGAAGATTTTCCGTGGTTGGGATGCCTGTTTGCCATTACTAATCTGGCTTCGAGTGCACGTCCAAATCGAGGGTGCTTTGTTGATAAAATAATTTACGGCTATCCAGCCGTGGACTTGCACCGCCCTTTGAATTGTGGAAGGGGGCCATGGAGACACGGAACTGCTCAAGTCTCCGAGGTGAAACCAGATGGCATAATTGCAGAGCATTCCTTTCTCGGAGGCCCACTGAGGCCGGAAACAATATCATAATGTGTATGTGTGCGCAGCACCTACTTAGGGAATAATTTTAAAGGGCACCGAATAACTTACTAAAGGAAAACTGTCATGTACTTACACTACAGTTCCCAGCATGCAATATTCATTGAACTTACCTGTTGCCAATTAAGGAATACAATAAATAACATGCTGGTAATGGTGCCTTTTCATGTGACTGCGCCGGTACTGATACGCCTGTGAACAAGGAGAGTGTGACTCCGAAACGCGTAAGGCAGAGAAGATTTTCCGTGGTTGGGATGCCTGTTTGCCATTACTAATCTGGCTTCGAGTGCACGTCCAAATCGAGGGTGCTTTGTTGATAAAATAATTTACGGCTATCCAGCCGTGGACTTGCACCGCCCTTTGAATTGTGGAAGGGGGCCATGGAGACACGGAACTGCTCAAGTCTCCGAGGTGAAACCAGATGGCATAATTGCAGAGCATTCCTTTCTCGGAGGCCCACTGAGGCCGGAAACAATATCATAATGTGTATGTGTGCGCAGCACCTACTTAGGGAATAATTTTAAAGGGCACCGAATAACTTACTAAAGGAAAACTGTCATGTACTTACACTACAGTTCCCAGCATGCAATATTCATTGAACTTACCTTTTGCCAATTAAGGAATACAATAAATAACATGCTGGTAATGGTGCCTTTTCATGTGACTGCGCCGGTACTGATACGCCTGTGAACAAGGAGAGTGTGACTCCGAAACGCGTAAGGCAGAGAAGATTTTCCGTGGTTGGGATGCCTGTTTGCCATTACTAATCTGGCTTCGAGTGCACGTCCAAATCGAGGGTGCTTTGTTGATAATATATATATATATATATATATATATATATATATATATATATATATATATATATATATATATATATATATATATATATATATATATATATATATATATATATATATATTAACTGTGGAGCCGTTTGATGTATATCATCTACTGGCGGTCGCCAGTAGATAGTTATAGTTACAACCTATTATCCATAGGAAATCCGCGACATTCTATTTGAAATAACTCTCTTGCCGGTTGACGTATCTTCGCAAAATTTTCAAACTTTATGGCCCGCTCCGGTCCGCTCCTACCCTGAAAGTCTCGGGGGATTCGTCAAGCGGGGCCGAGAAAAAGGGGGTCCCAAAACGCGTTTTCCCCATGCAATTTTCCATAGGAAACTTTAGACACGGCTACAGTCCGAACTGCTGAACGGAATTACACCAAATTTGGCAAAGAGGTAGTTCTTGGTTCAGAAAGAACCCTTTTGTTAAATGGTGTAAATCCGTTCAGTAGTTGCTGAGAAAATCAAAAGTAAAAAGATAGTGATATCTATGGGCACGGAGGATTCGCGCACCCTGAGCGCACCCTGCGCGCACCGTCCCGATCACGAGCTGCATGTTAATTGGCTGTCAGCTGGCTGTCAACATTCCGATTCAGGAAATGTTGGCAGCCATTTTGTCCCTCGGTAGAACCGAGGGACAGAAACAAGTGCGCAAAGCGCACAAAGGGGGCAGGGTAGAAACACCCTGACCCCTGGGTTGCTCAGGGGTCCCACAAGGACCCCCTGGGCAAAAAAAAAATTTTTAAAAAAAATCGGCAGGATGCGCTCAGGGTGCGCGAATCCTGCCGAAAATAAAAAATCGAGCGCGGTCTCCCGCGCTCGATTGTATTTGCCCCGGGTGGCACAAGTCCCGGGGGCATGCTGAGGGGTTAATTTTATGTGTGGGGGCCTCAAGGGCCCCCAAGCCCGGGGACCGCCACCCCCCGGGGCTTTATTGCAAAAATAGTGCGGGAGGGCTCTTCTGCCCTCCCGCAGCCCCGGAGACCGCCACCCCCGGGGCTTCTTTTTTAATTTGAATAAGGTGTGGGGGCTCCAGCCCCACACGCCCGGGACCACCACCTCCCGGGGCACTTATAAAATAAATGTGGGGGTCCATTACGGACCCCAGAGCCCCGGGACCACCACCTCCCGGGGCTGTGCAACTTAAGGGAGGGGGCCGCGCGGCCCCCTCCTGGAGCCCTTGATGGCCCTGGGGACCGCCACCCCCAGGGCCGGCTCCTGCAGTGTCCCGGGGTGCCTACCCCCGGGACACTGCTGTTTGCAATGACAGGACGGGAGCCTTGCGGCTCCCGTCCTGCCATAGCAAACTGCTTTGGATATTGGAAGAGAGAGCAGGGAAACCTGCTCTCTTCCAATATCCAAAGCACATTGCTTTCCACATGGGGAGCTGCATCTTAGCAGCTCCCCATGTGGAAAAGGAATGCCGGCTCCCAAGGGACGCGGGGAGCCGGCGGGACTGTGGGGGGATTGGGGACCCCCCACAGTCCCCAACGGAGAGGAGCCAGCCCCGGGGGATGGGGTCCCCGGGGCAAGTAGTGGCCCGGGAGGGGGCCACGCGGCCCCCTCCCCAAAAATTAAAAAAAAATTAAAAAAAAACAGAAAGGCCGGCCCCGGGGATGGGGTCCCCGGGGCCTTAAATGGCCTGAGGAGGGGGGCCACGCAGCCCCCTCCAAAGAAAAAAAAAAATCGAGGCCATGCCCCGGGGATGGGGTCCCCGGGGCCAATACAGGCCCAGGGAAGGGGGCCACGCGGCCCCTTCCCGTTTTTTTTTTTAATTTAATTAAAAAAAGGGGTAAGGCCCTGGGGGATGGGGTCCCCAGGGCCCAAAAACATGAAAAAGGAAGGGGGGCCACACAGCCCCCTTCAGGGGACAAAAAAAAAAAACGATCGGGCCCGCAGGCCCCGCCCCTTCCTTCACCACTCTGCAAACGCGCCCCTGGCACGTTTGCAGAGGAGAACAATTCCCCTTGAATACTGGGGGTCCCTGGGGGCCAACTAGCCCACCAGGAACCTCCAGTATGCGCCAGGGGCTGCGTTGCAGAGAGGTGTACAGAGGCCACGCCCCTTTTACACCTCTCTGCAACGCAGCTCTGTGGCGCTTTTTGGATATACCTGTTGGGCTAGTTGGCCCCCAGGGACCCTCAGGATTCAAGGGAGTTAATCCCCCGACTTAAAACGCGCCACGGGCGCGTTTGCACAGTGGTGAAGGGAGGGGCGGGGCTTCAGGTGACATCTGTGCAAACGCGCCCCGTGGCGCGTTTTAAGTTGGGGATTAAATCCCCTTCAATCCTGAGGGTCCCTGGGGGCCAACTAGCCCAACAGGTACATCCAGAAAGCGCCACAGAGCTGCGTTGCAGAGAGGTGTAAAAGGGGTGTGGCCTCTCTACACGTCTCTGCAACGCAGCCCCTGGCGCATATTGGAGGTTCCTGGTGGGCTAGTTGGCCCCTAGGGACCCTCAGGATTCAAGGGACTTAATCCCCAACTTAAAACGCGCCACGGGGCGCGTTTGCACAGATGTCACCTCAGGCCCCGCCCCCTCCCTTCACCATTGTGCAAATATTCTTCTAAAATCATCCGAAATACGAATTCCGATTTACTCACCTGTTATAAGGAGAGACCTCAGTGCTGTATCTTTCAGTCCAGTACTGGTCCTGAAAAGTAATTTTAACCGTACTTACCAGTAACTTGAATTTCCTTCCATAGGATATCATTGCCTGCTTTTTGCTGAAAAAGTTTCTAAGTGTTGAATTTTTGAAACCTACAAATATTCCTCTAAAATCAGCCGAAATACGAATTCCGATTTACTCACCTGTTATAAGGAGAGACCTCAGTGCTGTATCTTTCAGCCCAGTACTGGTCCTGAAAAGTAATTTTAACCGTACTTACCAGTAACTTGAATTTCCTTCCATAGGCTAACATTGACTGGTTTCACTTGGAAATTCTTCTAAGTGTGGAGTTTTGGAACTTTAAAATATTCCTCTAAAATCAGCCGAAATACGAATTCCGATTTACTCACCTGTTATCACGAGAGCCCTCAGTGCTGCATCTTTCAGCCCAGTACTAATCCTGAAAAGTAATTTTAACCGTACTTACCAGTAACTTGAATTTCCTTCCGTAGGATATCATTGCCTGCATTTTGCTGAAAAAGTTTCTAAGTGTTGATTTTTGAAACATACAAATATTCCTCTAAAATCAGCCGAAATCCGAATTCTGATTTACTCACCTGTTATCAGGAGAGACCTCAGTGCTGCATCTTTCAGCCCAGTACTGGTCCTGAAAAGTAATTTTAACCGTACTTACCAGTAACTTGAATTTCCTTCCATAGGCTAACATTGACTGGTTTCACTTGAAAATTCTTCTAAGTGTGGAGTTTTGGAACTTTAAATTATTCTTCTAAAATCAGCCGAAATACGAATTCCGATTTACTCACCTGTTATCAGGAGAGAACCCAGTGCTGCATCTTTTAGCCAAGCACTGACCCTGAAAAGTAATTTTAACCGTACTTACCAGTAACTTATCTTTTCTTCCATAGGAATCCATTGTCTGGTTTTCAGCAGAAAAGTTTCAAAGTGTCGATTTTCACAAACTACAAATATTCCTTAAAAATCGCCTGTATGACTTAAACACATTTTTTCAACTGTTTACAGGAGATGCACCAGTGCTGGATCCAGGATCCAACACTGAGTAAGAAAAAGTAACGATAACAGTTTTTACCTGCTAAGTGAATTTCCTTCCATAGGATAACATTGGTGATTCTATGAGGAAAAGTTTCTAAGTGTCAACTTTTAAAATACAATAATATTCCTTAAAAATCACGACTGTAACCAAAACGCTTTTACTCAACTGTTTACAGGAGATGTCCCAGGACTGAATCTAGGATCCAGTCCTGTGGTTAGAAAAAGTAATCCATAAAGTAACTAATTGCATTTAACTAGAAATTCACATTGAGCTGAATGTTGCATAGTGTTTGAAAATGTGTTGCCCATTGCAACAACTGAAACTACTGTACTTAAAAGTCTATTGCCTATGTGCTAAGTATTTAAACTAAAGTAATTCATTCTGAGAAAGTATTTTTTGTAATGTAATGTATAATGTAATTACAATGTAATTTAAAAAATAAAATATGTAAAAGAAATTGTTTCTAAAAATGTAGTAAATCAGTATGAAAAAAATTAATATAAAAATTAATACATTTAAAAAATGTCATTTAAAAAACCTTAGAAATTCACTGAAAAAACCGTAGGTTTCAGGCACGTTATAGTTACAAATTAGCATTTAAAAAACCTTTGAAATTCACTGAAAAAACCATAGGTTTCAGACACGTTATAGTTAGAAATTAGCATTTAAAAACCTTTGAAATTCACTGAAAAAACCATAGGTTTTAGGGACAGTTATAGTTACAAATTAGCATTTAAAAAACCTTTGAAATTCACTGAAAAAACCATAGGTTTCAGATATGTTATAGTTACAAATTAGCATTTAAAAAACCTTTGAAATTCACTGAAAAAACCATAGGTTTTAGGGACAGTTATAGTTAGTTGGACATTTCACTCGTACAAAACCCGTGAAATTCCCCGTTATAGTTAGTTCAGCTAACTATAACTCGCACCCCCGCAATGCACTGCTGATGACGTCACATATTACATCACTCATGACATGGTCAGTGACATCACTGATGACATCACTGATGACATCTCAAATGACATCACTGATGACATCATCCACGTGATAATCTGATGCAGCTCCTCACACCCTAATATAACCTTTGATACACCCAATCTAAATTACAGACTGCCATTCGCAAAACTATAGACACTCCAACACCAATAACTACATACCCACTCACTGATTCTTAGGTCTACACACACACATCCACTCACTCACCCGTACAGTCACTCATACTTATGGTCACTCAGTACAGGACTGTCATATGCACTCTTACTCCTATATAGACACTCAAACACCGCCACTCATCCATAGAGGTACTCACACACCTAGTCAGTCATGCAAATAATTAAACACACTGCCATTTACTCACCTATACAGTTATACACACACCAGCTCACTTAATCATACAAATACTAGCACATTGTTACGCAATTATACAATCACTGATACAAGCACACACTCATCCATACAGCCACTATCACAATCACTCACTCTCGCTTATAGCTATTTATATACTCCAACACACATATATACTGGCTTTCACATATGTAGTTACTCACACATGTACCACTGGGACATACATTCACTCACTAACACACTCTTACACACACTTACCCACCCATACAGTCTATCACAGATGCACTCTTGAAACCATCCACCCAGTGAATCACCCACTCACACATCTATGCACAGAGTCGCACACACCCCACCCACACAAACACTCAGGCACCCATACAGATACTCAGACAACCAATCAATAACTCATATAGACACTCATGTAGCTATTCACAAACCCATGCAGCCACTTACACAGCAACAGACAGACGGATACAGACATTCACCCAGTTTAGTCACTAACCCATGCATTCAGTAAGATACGTTAAATCACTCACTTATAGAGTCAGTCACGCACCTACTAAATCATCCATACAGACACTTACACACCCACTCATTCTTCAATACGTCTTTTCCTATATATATTAAAAATATTTAAACTTTACAGAAACACACAGTCACTGGATGATGTCATCAGTGATGTCATTTGAGATGTCATCAGTGATGTCATCAGTGATGTCACTGACCATGTCATGAGTGATGTAATATGTGATGTCATCAGCAGTGCATTGCGGGCGCGAGTTATAGTTAGCTGAACTAACTATAACGGGGGAATTTCACGGGTTTTGTACGAGTGAAATGTCCAACTAACTATAACTGTCCATAAAACCTATGTTTTTTTCAGTGAATATATATATATATATATGGTTTTTTCAGTGAATATATATATATATATATATATATATATATATATATATATATATATATATATATATATAAAAATAGCCTACTGGCGGTCTCCAGTAGGTAGCTATAGTTAGGACCTAGCTTCCATTGGAAAATAATCTTTTGACTTGGCTATATATTTTGCACCGTTTGACAAATCTTCAAGAAATTTTCACAAAAAACTGTGCCATTGGATCTAGCTGTGCATGGAAAGTTTCGGGGCGATCCGTCAAGTGGGGGCCCAGAAAAAGAGGGGGGGGTCAAAAAAGTGTGTTTCCCAAGTTAATTCCCGTAGGGATTTTGAATACGACTACAGCTCAAACTGCTGGACGGAATTACACCAAATTTGGCTGTAAGCTAGCTCTTGGTCCAGAAAGAGTGCTTTTGTTATTTGGTGGAGATCTGTTTAGTAGTTTTCCAGATATTACAGGAAAACCACATTTTTATTTAGGGATGCAGATCCTCCAAGGATTCGACAGTCCCTGTGCTGATATCTGACTGGCTGCCAACAATTCAAGCAGGAAGTGTTGGCAGCCATCTTGGGACTAGCTTCAGCTGAGTCCCCAAAAAGGTTTGTAAAAAAGTAAAAAGGGGGCAGGGTACGAACACCCTGACCCCGTGGCTCTGGTGCTGGGGTCCTCTTGGGACCTCGCCAGGGCAAAAAAGTATTTTTTTTATATTTTTGCCACAAAATCACGGCGGAGTTGTGAAACCGCATCAGAACGTATTTATTTTTTAAAAACAAGCGTGGACTCCCACACTTGTTTATACTATAGCCCTCGAGTGGGCCAGGTCCAGAGGGCATTTAGGAATATAAAAAAAAATGGAGGGGGTGAACGCGGCCCCCCCTCCTGATCCTCATTTGAGCCAAAGGGGACCACCACCTTCCCAGGGCTTATTTAGTATATTGGAGGGAGGCCACGTGGACCCCCTCCATGGGCACATTTAAGCCTCGAGAACAACCACCTACCCAGGGCTTTATTTTTTTTAAGGGAGGAGGGCCCCGGGGACCACCATCTCCACAGGGCCGGCCCTTGCAAAGTAAAGGAGGGGGAGTCACATGGCCCCCCTCCCCAAGCCAATTATGGCCCTGGGGACTGCCACCCCCCAGGGCCGACTCCTGCTATGTCTTGGGGTGCCCACCCCTGGGACATAGCAGTTTGCTTTCACTTGGAGGGAGCTAATAGCTCATAACTCTGCTTCTAGCAAGCAAGAGCTATCAAACTGCTCTCGCTTGCTGAAAGCAGAGTTTTCATCTGTTTCCCTGCCCGCTGTCATGTGGGCAGGGACAGAGATGAAACGATTGCTCCTGCATGCAGCGAGCTGCCTTTCTAGCAACTCCCTGCAATCGGGAGAAATGGAGGCTCACGCAAGAGGCGGGGAGCCGGCTGGGACTGCGAGGGCCTTGAGGCTTCCTCCATGGTCCCCATCATAGCACACTGGGTGCCCTGGGTGGGCTCATGGGCACCCTGGGAGACATGGCCAGGCCCCGGGGGATGGGTCCCCTGCTATGAAATTGGCCTGGGGAGGGGGACAAAGCAGCCCCTCATTGAATTTCAGCTGGGCCCCAGAGGATGGGGTCCCCAGGGCTGAAATGGGCTCGGGGAGGGGGGCCATGTAGCCCCACATTACAGAAGAGGGGAAAACAGAGGGCAGAAAAACATGCAGAAAAGGCTAAACAGAGCAGAATAGGGCAAAACAGAGGGCAGAAAAACGAGCAGAAAAGGCAAAACAGAGGGCAGGAAAGGCAAAACAGAGGGCAGAAATACTAGCAGAAAAAGGCAAAACAGAGGGCAGAAAAACTAGCAGAAATGGAAAACAGAGGGCAAAAAAACTAGCAGGAAAGGAGGCAAAATAGAACAGAAGGGGGTAAAACAGAATGCAGAAAAATGAGCAGGAATGGCAAAACAGAGGCAGAAAAATGAGCATGAGAGGCAAACCAGAGAGCAGAAAAGGCAAAAGAGAGCAGAAGAGTGCAAAACAGAGGGCACTCAGACACTCACGCACCCACACACAGACCCACTCAGAGACTCATGCACCCACTCACAGACCCATTGAGACACTCATACACCCAGTCACAGACCCATTCAGAGACTCATGCACCCACTCAGACACTCACGCACCCAGTCACAGACCCACTCAGACACTCACACACCCACTCAGAGACTCATGCACTCACTCAAAGACTCATGAACTCACTCACAGACCTCACAGACATACTCAGACTCATGTACTCACTCTCAGACACACTCAGAGACCCACACACCCACTCACAGACCCACTGAGACTCACACACCCACTTACAGACCCACTCAGACACTCATGCAGTCCCTCACAGACTGACACACACTCATGGAGGCACTCGCAAACCCACACACACACACACACCGTGACACCCACTCACAGACCCACACAGACACTTATGCACCCACTCAGACACTCATGCACCCACCCACTCACAGACCCACTCAGACACTCACACACCCACTCAAGACACTTATGCAGCCACTCCTAGACCCACTCAGACACTCACACACCCACTGAAAACACTCATGCACTCACTCACACACACACATTCTCAAAGGTTACATGTTCCAAGTAGGAAATAAAATTAAAAATCCTTAGAAATCCACTTAAAAAACTAAAGGTTACAGGGATGTTATAGTTAGCAAATAAAATTAACAAACCTTAGAAATTCACTGACAAAACCAAAGGTTAGAGGGACGTTATAGTTAGGAAATAGAATTTAAAAAGTCTTAAAAATTCACTGAAAAAAACAAAGGTTACAGGGACATTAAAATTAGGCTCAGATTTCACTCGTACAAAACAATTGAAATTCAGCAGTTATAGTTACCTGTGCTATCCATAGCTTATGCCTCCACAATGCACTGCTTATGACCTCACATATTACATCACTCATGACATGGTCAATGACATCCAATTGATCTTTGTGTTTTCCCAAATGTCACAGAACTCTAATATTTTAGCACATAGCCTATCTTTGGTTTGCTGGTGAATGTTTGAACATTTTATTAAACTAAATCCTTACTTATTTCCCCTTGCAGAGCTAAGGCTCCGGAAGGCTTCTTCAGGCCACCCTGTCCCATCCCTGTTCCAGCGGTTTGTAATTTGGGCATTGAGCTTGACATTTAGGTAAAAAAGATGGTGACATCTTGTTTTTTCAATTGAAGACTCTTCGCTACACTCTCCCTTTATTGAAAAAACTATAATGCTCCTGTAATGATGACCCAAACCAATCTTGATTCGATGAAGGTTATGCTATTTATGTGTTTTTCCTTGAAAGAAAATCTTGAAGAGCCTTCAACTAATTAAAAATAACGGTGCTTGCCTAATTTGCAAAGTTTCCAAATATCATCACATCTGCCCTATTTTAAGACTTTTATACTGGTTGCTGATACGAATTAGGGTTGTCTTCAAGGCAATGATTATTGCCCATAGATCTGGTTTCCAAAGCTTCCTCAACTTTATAGTATCTACGTGCACTTTTTACATATATTCTTGCTCATTACAATCTAATTAGCATTGTCTACTTGTCATACCTAGAGTAACCCTGGGCGTAGTTCGCGAAGTAACGCTTCGCGAAGCTACGCAAAGTGCAGTTCGCACTACGCGAGCTACGCGTAGCACTACGCGAACTGCGTAGTGCGTGTTCGCAATGATTGTACAATGCCGGATGCTTGTCCGCACTGTGCAATCATTGAAAACGGCATCTTGCACAGTGCGAGCTGTCTTTTACTGCCGCTCGAGTAGATTTTTACTCGAGCGGCAGCTCTCAACGCGGACTGGTAGTTTCTCATCGCGAGCGGTCGCGAGCATACGCGACCACTCGCAATGAGAAACCTGACCTCCCCGCGTTGAGAATCTCGCCGGGAGGTTTATTTTCCACGCTCGCGATCGGCAACTTGATGTTGCTGATCGCGAACGCAGGAAAAAGTCTCGCCGGGATGTCATTTTGCTTGCTCGCGGTCGCCAACTTGACGTTGAGGACCGCGAGCAAGCAAAAAATGACCGCTGCACCATGCTACGCTACGCGTGTTCGCACTGTGCTACGTGCAATTCGCGTAGTGCGAAGTAGCGCAAACTTCGCAAACTACGCGAGCGTAGCGTAGTTTTCCGCCCAGGCCTAACCTAGAGCCCAAATTGCAACTTCTGGAGACTGCTCTTTTCCACTGATCCTGTGAAAGCATGGAACTCTCTCCCCTTAGATCTGTTAATGGAATCCCCTCAGAGCCTTTTCAGGAAATTATTAAAAACAATCTGTTCAGTTGTTAGCAGGCAGGGCCCAGTGCTATTGCTTGATTATTAAAAGCCATGATATTCCGGTTTACATGTTCTTTATAAATGACCATGACATAACACAACACAACATCCCCTGAGGCATCAATGATGAGGCCGCTGAGTTAATAGGTTTTGTGAAACTTTGTGCGTGCCTTTGAGCACTTTCACTGCCCCTTTCCGCCAGGTTTTTACTGGCAGTGATAGGCATTGAAAACGGCTATATACCCACCCATCTAAAATAGGCAGGTGGACATCTAGCCAAAACCCCGACTGCCCTTACTCCATCAGGCCATTGGAGCAGTTTGACCATGGCGGAGACAAAGTAGTCTCTGCCGTCATCAAACTTTGGTCTGCCCGAATTTAAATCAGGCGGGAAGCCCGAATAGCCTTGGTGGGGAGGAAACTCAGTCACCACAGCGACGGATTTCCCTCTGCCAAGATTTGAATCCGGCCCTTAAAGTAGAGGTTCTTCGAGGTGCTTTTGCAGTAACAGAAAAGATGTTAAGCATGCATTTATTTTTAATTGGTTTCCCAGGTGCTTTTTGCACAGAAATAATGAAGGGTGACAGGCAGGGGTTTAATTATCAGGAGTGGATCAGGTGAAGTGGCCCAGGGCTCAGGGGAGCAAGCAGCCCTTTGTGCCCCAGTAATCCGTCCTAATCCCTACATTGGGGTGCGAGGGCAATTTTCTTTGCTTGACACATGGCCTGTGGCACTCTAGCCACGCCTCTAGTGACAGGACTGTTCTGGAACGCTTCGGGAAGGATGCCTCTTGCTCAGTTCTGCACTCTGGTTTATATTAATTGCACAACATTAGCCCTGACAGTGAACAGACTCGACATGATTCCTCACAAGGAATATCATACGGTTATATTTAGAAAAAAAAACTGATAAGGCACTCATTTACAAAATATGGTCCAAACAATGTTCCCAACCTCTGTTTTTTGAGCAGGGAGTATAGGACAACAACATCATAAATTCGTATGAGGCCATATCGTTTAGTGGTAGTCTGGAAAAACAGGTAAGGCTAATGACTTACATTTGTCCTAGCATTCGCACTGTAGAATGTACTGTGAAGGTCTCCATGTTATTATGCTGCAAGGTTAGGCGCTGATGCTACCCTGTCGCCACAACATGCCTAAGGAGAAGCTGCAGATATTTAAAAAAAAGCATAAAACATGTAACTGTGAATACTATCATATATAGCAAAAACGAGTGCATACCCTGATTGTCCAGTATTTGCTTACGTGGGGGCAGAAACACCTTTAGGAAGGTGTTAGCAACAAGTGTATTTTGACGTGTGTTATTAAGAGCTATGACGTAGTAAATAAGTCGTAAACCAGCAGACCACAACCTTTAAAGTACTCAGTCCCTGATTCAGGGCTATTGCCTCCTGGCGAGGATGCCCACTTATACCTCCCTCAGTCTAAGGTACCCCTGTCTAGGTTTCAACATAGGTACAGTGTTTCCCCATTGGTCTAGTAAGCACTAGCAAACACTCAATCTGTCAATAGCTGTCTCACCCTCAGTCCAGGTCCATGGTAGGCCTCACTCCAGCCTGTGGCTTCTCTTTCCTGGTCTTTCCGTAGTCAGGGTAGACGCTATGACTGCAGGTGCATTGTGCAGCTCCTCCACTCCCTTCAAGCAAAACTGGGCTTCGCAGCAGTATCCAGAGACAGCAGCAGGCGTGCAGCTACTTATGGGCACTCGGCGGTGATGGTGGTTTGGCTTCTAGCTTGCTGCCGTTCCTCCTTTCCCCTGGACTGGTCGAGTCAGTTCAGTGGCTTGGTCCTCCCTGGTCGAAGTGGTGATGCAGTCTGCAGTCCCTAGGCCTGCTTCTGTTTGCAGGTCTAGGGACAGTAGCGGAGTTGCTTCAGGGTACTTTAGTGCAGCAGCAGTTGAGTCAGATCAGGCACACTTGTGGTCAGCGCTTGGCAGCAGCACAGCCACAGGGGCACACAGTGGCAAGCGAATCTAGGCAGCAGAGCACTTCCAGTGGCCTAGCCTGCATTTGCAAACATTTGATCCAGTGCCATGGGGCTAACTTTGAAGTCCGTTAGTGCATACTTGGGACACATGCCAAGGGCTGACACATGCTTCAGCTGGAGCAAGTGCCATGTTACGACAGCAAAGTCCATTTACGCACATTTGTCAAGTGCCACCATTTGTAAAAGTCTCTTCTTCAGAAGCACAGACCACTTGGACACTTTTAGGAGCATGTGCCATAGCTGTGATAAGGTTGAAGGGGCAATCCGCTCGGCACACTTTGGCAGTGCCGCAAATTCTCTGCTAGTCATGCTTCCACACGTCTCTGTGAGATGAACCCACAGCACTAGGGCCCAAAGCTCTTGCCCACACTAATAGACCTCTCCTGCTGCAGAGTTGGCTCCCTCCTTCCCTCTTCTTCCAGGCAGGATCATCCTGGTATTCCAGGAGTAGGAACAGGTCTACCTTCAGGTCAAACTCCAGGTGATGTCCCATCACCTCTGGGGAGCTGGCAGCTGACAGGCATACATCATCCCTGGCTGCACAATAGTCCTTTGTGTTCTCTTTGGGGCATCCTCTTCTTGGTCAAATAAAAATTGGAGCTGGTACAACAACTAGGTCAACAGCTCCCATGGTCTTACAGATACAGCAAAAAGGGGATGTGCATTGTCTGTCAGCACTTCCCAAGCCGGATTGGGTTGGTTCTTCTTTCTATGCACTTCTCAGGTGGTTTCCTATACATAGCCTTTTCTAGAGTGGTGCTCCTCACAGCAGGCTTGTCTTCTGGATGGGACACTCACAACAAAGGTACAACGAGGTGTGAGCTTTTTGCACCTGGCTATCACACTTGGGATCTATTGTTGGAGCGCAGGTAATGCTATGATCCAAGGAAGGCCAAGGGATCGCCAATTTTGATCCATTGCACACTTCTTTTCTTTATGCATGGATAAGCGCAATATAATGGAGTCATAATTCCCAGCATATTCAGATGGTGCCCACTCTGTAGGATTATGATGATGGGTCAAGCAAAGGATACCCTACAGAAACTGCGACCCGCTCTTTTCCAGAACTTGATTTTGTCTCTTTGTGACTAAAAGTTGGTCAGGGTGTCGTTTTCACTTTTATCTCAGGAGACCACACCAATTTTGGGCATCAGATTAAGAACAGTCATTGCCATCTAAAGTACCATGGGCAGTAAAAGAATGTATATTTTTCCAGGAGTACCTAACTCTTGGTTTGAGTGGCTAAAAGCCTTTGTCTCTTTCAAAACTCCGTCAGCAGTCAAATCCTTAGCAGAGCGGGTTATCAAAATTGGATTTTTAAATAACCAATATCTTTTTGGTCTGCAACACATAATCCACTAGCTCACTGGAAACTGTGTCCAAAACACAAGACATGGCAGATGTATTTTTCTGCAGGAGGGACCCATACACCTTCCGTGCTCAATGGAAGGTGCCACAAAGGACTGAAAGAGAGAATTAAGTTTGTCCTAAAGTACTGATCACTTCGTCTTGATGTTCAAACACACCATGATCAGACAATTACATTTTTAAAATGATACATTTAATATGCAAATAAATAAAAAACAGCAAAGAAAGGAGCTAGTAAATTAGTGCAAATTCAGCAAAAGTGAGTTCAACACCAAGTCTTTCAGTTTACATCAATGCAAACATTTAGAAGAGCTGGAATTGGCAAATATTTTAGTCAAGAGGAAGTTTCCCTAAAGCTGTAAGTGAACACTTGCGTTGTTCCCATTCTGTTGACTTGGTGGTGATAGAGCGCTTACAGCACCCTAAATTGTAGGGGTGCACTATATTCCCGATATAACCACACTTATATGTATTTTTGTCGCCTGCAACATTTTATGATTATTAAGATGCATTTATTCACGTCATATTAGCATTGAAACATAGTGAGCACATTTTTAAGTAGGAATTTGTCTGTATTAGAATAGTCTAAGTCCTGTATGTGTAATGTGCAGGATGAAATTATACTCGTGTAATGTAACAGTGTTCAGTTAAGCGATTTAATGTGTAGGCCCAAATTGCAGGTTGTTTAGGTTTCGTTTCTCCTTGAATTGCTCAGAAGTTAATTAAATAAGTTTCGTTGTGCTCGAAGATAGTATGTTCTCATCCCACTGCAGGTGCAGAAATTCAACCTCGTTATTCTTAGATTTAAGGAGATATCTGGAATGTCTTTGAAGAAGACTGCAGAGCGAGAAGGGAGGACGCCTTCGTGCCTGGCCTATCTGGAAACCAAGGCCACTGAAAGAGAGTAAATTTAATTGGGCTTTTGTGGAAACTTACCGAAAAATGTTGCAAGTGGAAAAGTTTAATACATGACGCATTGTGGGATGAACCATACCCCTTTTTGTATAATGCACAGGGAGAGATTCGAGAGACTTCTGCCAGTTTTCGGAGGAGAAGGAGCATCTTAGAGCAAGCTCCATAGCTTTAAGCTATCAGACCCATTTTTACGTGAGTACTTCTTAGAAGTCAACACATGCTGACACCTTTGGGAAATGATACAGGGAGATAGGAAGGATTCTCATAGAGAGCAGAGTAGGGAAAGATTTTATTCCTTTCTAAATGAAAAGAGAACTGGAATCCGCTTCTATTCTTGGCTGTATTTTGATTTTGGAGTTCATCATTTTATGCCTTCTGTGCCGAATGACTTATATTCGTAAAATCGGCTCTGTATTAATTTTCTTGTACCTATATACTCTGATATTGAGGTGTGTTTATATTCAATTATTCTTGGCCTTATAATAAATCCACAAAACTTAATTCGGAGTCTGTGGTCTTTAAGCATGCTAAAATTGACAGTATAATTTTGAATCGTTTTCTCCCCTCTACCACTTTTAGTAGGTAAATAAAAGATCATCAGCAGTACATTCTAGTAGGGCAGGTAAGGAGTAAAGGTTGGAGTAATCAAATGGTAGCAGAGGATGGTTTACCTCTAAGAGTGAGGGGAGAAAGAGAATAGGGGTGGGGTCGGAAGAACATGACCCTGGACACGGAGTAGAAGACGGTGGACGATGATGGAAGTCGGCGGACGTTGACGGTGCGGCGGAAACAGTGGTTGCGTGAGTATGAAATTGTGTGGTGTGTTAGATTGTGGTGATGAAATATTTGTGTGATGTCTTGCGGAGTTGAGATGCATGTTGAGTGATTGTGAGTTTATCGGTTTACTGGTCCAGACACGTGCGGATCAGGAAGTTTGATTAGCGGACTCAAGAGAAGTCCAAGATCCCGGGATAGTTTTGTATTCGTAATTGTCTGATCAAAATTGTGGGTGTCGTGAAGCGCTATCGACGATCCACTTGTGGTAGGGAACTTTGTGTGAAAGGAGTACGTCGCGATAGAAAGCCCCAGGTACCGGGGATGGAATATGGCGATTGAGTGATCAACGCAGGTCGGGGGTCACAGTGGATGAATGTTCTTGTAAGAGTGTTCTATTGATCTTTTAGAGGACGGACAATTACTTGTTTATGTAACTGTAAGTTATTGTGACTGTGTTAGGAGCAGTTACTTGGTTTAATAGCTTTCGGAGATACAGTTACTTGTAGTGTGAATGTGTGAGCGAATGTAATTGTAAAGGAGGGTGAGCCGCTGTGAAGAGCGAGTAGTGACGTCAGTGTGAGCCGCGCTGGGATTGGTTGGTTGGTGTAACGCTGTGTCGGGGTTGGTGGAAGCTTGTTTGAAGCTGAGTATTGAATTTGGAGAAATAACAAAATCGATTTTCACGATGAGATGTTTTAGGGTATTGCGGGATTTATGTAGAGGTGATACAGGAGTGGTGACTCGGGTAGGAGAAGAAGCTCCACCTGAGGATACACCAGTGCATTATATGGCAACAAATGTGGGACTCCATACTATAGTGTGGCTTCAAAATTGGCATAAAATTACAGAAAAGGAAGGAGAATTGGCTTTCCCTCGCTATGGGTCATTTCGTATGGAGGTGCTGTATCAGCTAAGGGGAGTGATGTCCGCTCTGAAACCTCCGCCTAGACCAACCCAATTTGAGGCATTAGATGCGTGGATGAGAGCAGCAATGGCAAAGAGAAGGGAAGCTTCTCAGGGAAGGATTAAAAAAGCAATGAAGGCATATCAAGATGCTAGGTGGGATGCACAGCTGAAGAGATGGAGAGTAGACACCATAGAGGGAGAACGATTGTATCCATTCCGGTTGCTAAATGAAGCATCTAAAGGGCAGAGTAAGACAGAAGAGGAAAGCGATACAGATGACAGTTTTCTAGAAAGACTGCTATCAGAACGTCCTCCACCTGATGACTATAGATTGGAAACAGAGAGAACACAGCAACCAGAGGAACTTCTACGGGTGAGACAAACAGGTTTAGAAGATCAGACCACAGGAGTCAGGGGGAAAGTCTCAGTGGTAATGAGAAGAATTCCAGGAGGGTCTGGAGGGATAGGGTACGCAACGTCAGAGTCAGGAGAGACTGCTTGTAACATGCAGTCACCAGAAGCCCTTTCGGTACCAGTTACTATTGGACCGGTGGTTTCACTGTATAACCCCAGAGGGAGAACAAGGGAAAGTCAACAACAGACAGAACAAGGTGAAGAGACCATATCTGGAAGGAGTCTTACAATGAGTGAGACAGGCATGGCTCAGGTACCAGTGGAAGCCAGTACTCCACTGCCAGCTACGGCTGATCCTTCAAGGATGGACAGTGGGTCAGAGCGAAGACGAACAGGAGCGTTAGCAAGTTCTGAATCAGCTATTAGAATGTGGGTTTCACCGGTGAGGGAGTCACAGATATTGAATGATGGATTGGCGTTGAAACAAGAAGCACCTAGAGTCCCTATCGAGCCACGATATGTGTGTGAGGGTAACCAATGGAGAAGTCGAAGCTGTGAAAGAGAAAGTCGCCCAGTTGTGAAGAGGAAGGAGAGTGGGAGTCCAAGGAGAACACAAAGTTGTGACAGGGAGGAATTTGGAAGTGATAGAGGTCAGAGGTTTTACAGGTTGCAATAAAGGCACCATTGATAGATGTGGTAAGATTAAAAGCAGAAACAGATGAAGTTATAGAAGGGAATCTGCCATGGGAAAGAATCGACACATATAATTCAAGTGAACTGTTATTTGTAGCTAAGGATGTTACGAGGAAGGCAAAGCGAGCTCATGATGCATTGTCTCAGTTGGCACGAAAGTATGAGGTAGACCTAACAAAGACTAAAATGATGCAGGGAACTTGCAGATTGCATTATACAGATAAGGAATTGGAAGAGAAACGAACAACGGGATTAAGAGCACAGATTAGGGAATTGGTGATAGGGATAAGAGCATGGAGAGCCTTGGACAAATGGGAAGAGAGGTGGGTCAAGAAGAAAAGTGTTAAGAAAGGAATAGGCGACATTCCGCCTCCGGCTGGAGGGATGGGATCGGCAGGACATTACCCTTTGAGAGAAGTGCAAAATGGGGGGTACGTTCACGTGCCTTGGAGCAGGGGTGATTTGGCAGCATTCACTAATGATTTTCCTCGGCTGAGGGAAAACCATCTGATTGGTACAAGCAAATAGATCGGTTTGTCAAGATTTCGAAGGTGCTTTGGATTGACTTGAATACCTTGTTTGATGTAGTGGTCCCTGGAGATTTATGGACGGAGTGTAAAATTGCCATTGATTGGCCCGCTGTAGAACCACCCAGAGATCCGAAAAATCATGGTCCCTCTCCCGAAGTAATGAAGAAATATGAGCAAGTGATTACATGGTTACAATCCAGGGTAGCTCCGCAAACTGTTGATTGGCTTAAAATTGATCGTACTACTCAAGATTCGAAGGAGTCAGTACATGATTATTATGAGAGACTTTTGGTGGCTTTTAAACAGCATAGTGGATTGGACACAATTGAGCAGAAAGACATGGGACAGTTTGTCTCAAAGTTTGTGCTAGGACTAAGATCTGATGTTAGCTTGATGATACAGACACATTTGATATGTTGGCAGAACAAGACGGTAGATGAGATTCTACGCTACGCAAAGTATTGTAGTGATCAGGTAGAATCGGCACAAAAGAAATTGAAAGACAAGTTGATGTTGGTACAGTTGAGGAATGCCGAAAGGCCAGATCAGATGCAAGGGGTTGGAGGAGCGATGGGTCGAGGTAGAGGAAGTGGTAGAGGAATGGGTCAACAGATGGTAACCCAACCTGGACAGGGAAGAGGCAGGGAAATAGATGTAGGTACAGGAAGTGATTGGGTGGCGAGCCAAAACAAGGTCACTGCTTGTCATTATTGTCACAAAATCGGGCATTGGAAGCGCGAGTGTCGCTTAAATCCGGCAAATCAATTGCAAGATGAGGAAGAGGGACAGATGTCACAGACTTTGAACACTGTAACTAGACCTAGATCCATGTATGGGGCAGGATATGAGCCACAAATGCAGATTCCGCAACCTCCAAGAATGCCTATTCATAATCAGGTGTATCATCAAATGCCTTACTTTGAAATACGAGACAGATTTGATCAATCACAAGCTCTTTATGAGCGTCAGAGGGGGGTGCAGGAAGAATGCCCTCTGGATGCGATCCTGGAAGTAGATCAAAGTGGACCGTTTGTAGATGCAGAAGTAAACGGACACTCAGTTACCTTCTTATTAGATACTGGAGCTGCGCGCTCCACGTTAAGAACTGAAGAGGTCCCAAGTTTGTCCCTGTCAGGACAAACCATTCAAGTGGTGGGAGTCACCAATCAGAGAATGACTAACCCATTGACAAATAAATTACCTGTGCGAATAGGACCGTTCCGAGACAAACATCAATTTGTAGTTTGTGATTCAAGCCCAGTCTGCCTATTAGGACGAGACCTTTTGTGTAAACTAAACTGTACCATATCTTGCACCCCGAGGGGTGTGGAGTTGCAAACCTGTGATGATGATGCTGATTTTAAAATGGCTAATATGAGCTTGTGCACAGAAATGTTCGTGGTTCTTACAATAGAGGAGTTGCCACATGATTTGAGAGATTCGGTTACTCCACAAGTGTGGGATTTCACGGGTGAGGAGATAGGATTGATTCGAGGGGTCGAACCTGTTCAGATACAGGTGAAACCAAATGCAGAATTTCCACGAACACCGCAGTATAAATTAAGTCCAGAAACTGTGGCTGGAATAAGACCTGTAATCGAGTCTATGATTGCACAAGGCATTCACAAGGAGATACGAGGGAGTCCCTGCAATTCCCCTATTATGGGACTGCAGAAGCCTAGCGGGAAGTACAGAATAGTACAGGATTTGCGCAGAGTTAATGAGATCGTGATTCCATGTTGTCCTGTGGTACCGAATCCAGCCGTTATTCTGTTCCAAATACCATGTGAAGCAGAATGGTTTACAGTCATAGATTTATGTCAGGCATTCTTCTCCATACCATTGCATGCAGACAGCCAATTTGTATTTGCATTTAGGATGGATGACCGCGTATTAACGTGGTGTAGAATCCCTCAAGGGTATACAGAAAGCCCCTCTATTTTCAGTCAGAGTCTGAAAAAGAATCTTGAAGGACTGATGATGCCCCAGAATTCAGTTCTGGTGCAATATATCGACGACCTTTTGGTTGCTTCAGAGACTGAGGATGCTTGCAGAATTGATACTGTGGCTTTGTTGAATCATTTAGCAGACAATGGACACAAGGTGTCTCCGAACAAACTCCAGTATTGTTTGAATGAAGTGCAGTATTTGGGACACAGGATTGAAAAGGGGAAACGAAGGGTGTCACCAGATCGCATAGAGACGATTCTGCAAATGGGAACTCCGAAGACACAAAAAGAAGTCTGTTTGTTTTTGGGAATGGTCGGCTATTGTCGACAATGGATCCCAAATTTTTCCTTGCAAGCAAAGCCACTATTGAGATTGACTCGAAAGGACATTAGCGATCAGGTACCATGGGATGATGACTGTTTGAGAGCCTTCCTTGAGCTGAAAGAGAGCCTATGTCATGCTCCAGCTCTGGGAATGCCGGATTACAATAAAGCGTTTTTGCTCTTCTGCTGTGAAAAGGAAGGATGCGCGTTAGCGGTCCTTGTGCAGACACATGGAGATGCTCGCAGACCAGTGGCGTACTTTTCAGCTACATTAGATCCAGTAGCTTCTGCGTTGCCCGGATCTCTCAAATCCGTTGCCGCAACAGGTGTCAGCATTGAAAGATGTGAAGGCATAGTGATGGGTCACCCGCTTACTGTTTATGTGCCTCATTCAGTAGAATTGCTGATGACACGAACTAAGACACAGCATTTAACGAATAATAGACTTACAAAGTATGAGCAGGTTATATTGGCTTCTGAAAATGTCACTTTGAAACGTTGTACCACCCTAAATCCTGCTACATTATTACCTCTTCCGCACGAGGAGGAAGCAGATTGTGAAGAACATGACTGCCTGGATGTTACTGAACTATCTACCAAACCCAGACCTGACATTGTCGATGAACCTCTGCCTGAAACTGATTTGATCCTTTTTGTTGATGGTTCATGCTTACGAGACAATGAACGATGTTTGAGAGCAGCGTTTGCTGTGTGCACCATCTTGGGGGTGGTGGAAGCTGCCTGTTTGAAAGGAGAATACTCTGCTCAAGTAGCTGAAATTATTGCTCTGACACGTGACTGTATCATTTCAAATGGAGTCCGAGTAACTATCTATACGGACAGCCAATATGGGTTTGGAGTGGTTCACGACTTCGGCCAGTTATGGTCACAGAGGGGATATTTGACATCTTCAGGATCCCCTATCCGTAATGGAGAATTTGTACGCCAATTGTTAGAAGCTTTGCAAAAACCTAAAGAAATAGCTGTAGTAAAATGTGCAGCCCATGGGAGGGGAGAGGACTTTGTTACTAAAGGAAATAATTATGCTGATGAAGTAGCGCATTTTTGGGCTATACATGCTTGTGTTTTCAATGGAACATATGTAGGAGAGAGCACAGAAGAGACTGAGCTCAGCATGATGTTGCCACTGAGTTTGCGTACTCCAAAAACATTGGGGTATGTCCCCCGGGCACTGGGTTAATGTGCTCTAGTTAGAGCCTTCTATCTTATACTTTTCAAAAAAGGTATCTCCAATTTTTTGATTCAGTATATTGTTTTATTCACAATGTTTCATCGTTTTTTTTCTTCCAAGCTGTTTTTTCCACACTTATACTTCATTTCCCAAAATGCATCTTAAGGCTTTGTTTTCTCCCACTCCCTATGCATTTCGGCCCACTGGCCTTCTTCCGGGGAGTACCTACAAATTCAAAGATAACAACATGTAGGCTATTTTCTTAATCACCACTGAATATTGAAATAACACTTTTCAACTGGGTTTATAGTCATTAAAACAAAGACGATTAAGCTAACGATAAGTTAGTTGTTCGTGTAACTTAAAGGTTTTATCCCTCTATTCGACACGGTCAGTCACTACCCACTACCAATTCATGCTTTTCAGTTCCCCACGACTACTTTTGCGCTACAATTATCTTTCTGTGCACATTAGTTAAACGATATTAGTGAACCATTATAAGCGTATTCACGCTGCGCATGCAAGCGCTTGTCTATATTCGATCGCCTACTGCTTTCCTCCCCACTCCCGTTGTTTTAAGCCCTGGCTTACTGTTTTACCGCTACTGCTCGCTTCAAACAGCGTTTCGCCGAGTGTGTACGCTCAGGTTGCGCGTGACGTGTAATAGATAAAGTGAGACGCTCTTCGTCTCAACGTGCGTTTAATAGATATAGAAAGGGGGTTAGTGAAGTGTGTTGACGCTTCCTATGTTAGTAGTTGGTTAATGCATTAACGTGAATTTCAACCTGCTCAGACCAGTGAATCTGGATGTTTCAAAATCAATTCATGCCATGGAATATCGTAGCGTTTCACCACAAAACTAATAGAATCGATATAAATGCAAATTATACTAAAAATTACAAACATTATTCAGTTCCTTTTTCAGAGATAACATGAAAATTCAACCTGATCGTTCATCCCGTTGGGTTTTAGGGTATTCAGATTGTATATCCAATAGTTTTCCCTCTGTAGTAGTCTATTGTGGTTGTCTACCCCTTCTTGTTTTTTAATAATTTCCAATATACACCATTTAAGTTGACTTGTGTTATGACTGGCTTCATCGAAATGATTCGCTACTGTGGATTTCCTCTGATGGGTTCTAATGTTGCTTTTGTGCTCATTCAGACGGGTTTTCAATTTTCTTTCGGTTTGACCTATATACGCCATTCCGCATGGACATTTAAGCATATAGATCGAATTTAATGTGTCACATGTAGCATTGACTTGCAAGTTAATTCTATGTCCTTTCATCGGATGCGTAATAAAGGAACCTTTGATGATGCTATTACAACTATTGCAGTTCCAGCACGGTAATGTACCTTTGTATGTGGTTTGTGGGGATTTTTTGGTGGTATGTTTTATTATTTCCCCTACGTTTTTATTCCTTGTGTACGCAAATATAGGTTCCTGGTCGAATATATGATTGAACTCCTGTTCCAGCTTTAACATTGGCCAATGTTTTCTTATTATTTTTTTGAACGCTTGACTTTTTGTGGAGTATTTACACACACATGTTATTAGTTCTTCCTTTGGTTTCTTTTGTGTTGACAACAATTCATTTCTAGTTTTTCTGTCACTGCGTTTTGTGGCTTCTGTTAATACCTTATTCGGATATCCTCGTTCTTTGAATCTTTGTAACATGTTCTCCCTTTGTGCTGATTCTCTAGATGGGTCTGATTCTATCCTTTTTACTCTTAACAACTGTGAGTATCGGAGATGGTTCTTTAGCGATTGTGGGTGGTAACTGGCGTATGCCAAGGTGTTGTTTCTGTCTGTATCTTTTCTGTATAAATCGGTGTTAAATCCTGTTTGTGTCTTTGTGACTCTTACGTCCAAGAATGTTATTGTGTGTCCGTTTATTTCAGATGTGAATTGAATTCTCTCATCTATTTGATTAAGTTTAAGAATTTCTTCGTTTAATATCTCACTCGTTCCTTTCCAAACGATGAATATATCATCTATAAATCGTAAATATAGTTCAGTATGTGTTTGCCACGTTTGTGAATTGAATATGTGTTCCTCCTCGTAATGTTCCATGAAGATATTAGCATATGTGGGGGCTGCACAATTTCCCATTGATGTTCCAGTCTTTTGTTGGTACCACCTGTCTTGCCACTTAAAGTAACTGTGCATGAGAGTAAATTCTAAAAGTTCCATGAGAAATATTTTCATCCCTTCTTCATATTCCATATTTAATAATGCTTTCTCCACTGCTTCAATTCCCAGTTGATGCGGGATAGATGTATATAAAGATTTTACATCTATAGTACAAATTAACAATTGATCCTCTTTATTTATTGTGACTTGACTCAATTTGTTTATAAAATCTGTCGTATCTTTGAGGTAGGTTCTCATTTTGGATACATATGGTTGTAGGTATCGATCTAGATACTTTCCTACTGGTTCATGAATACTAACCCTTGTCGACACTATAGGTCGTCACGGGTGTCTCTCCAAATTTTTATGTACCTTGGGTACCATATAAAACGTCGGGCTTCTAGGATGATGTTGGCCATAGCCGATACCTGGGATGAGGTAAAGCGACTGCAGGATGAAGCCACAGAGGGGGAAGTTGCATCATGGGTTAGAGCAGGCTTCGAAAAGAGAGACGATGGCATTTGGGTGTCAACAGATGAGAGAACAGTATTACCTAATTGCCTATTAAGCCCAATGGCGAGGCAGATTCACGGAGTGGTTCATCTGGGGAGAGATGCCATGGTGCGAGTGTTCAGGCAAACTTGGTTTAACCCAGGATTTCGTATGCATGCTGAAGCGGTATGTCACAGGTGTGTTACATGTCAACAAATGAATGTTGGAAAAAGAACTGTGGTTGCAATGAGTCATATTGGAAGATCAGGAGGGCCTTTTAATAGGATACAGTTAGATTTCATCAAGATGCCTATGTGCATTAGGCTGAGATATGTGTTGGTGGTAGTGTGTATCTTTTCACGCTGGGTTGAAGCCTATCCAACGAGAAGATGTGACAGTCTCACAGTGGCAAAACTGTTGTTAAGAGAATTAATACCCCGCTTTGGGTTTCCGACCTCAGTTGAAACAGATAGAGGAACACACTTCCATAGTGAAATCATGAAATTATTATGTACAGCACTACACTTTGACCAGAGACAACACTGTAGTTACAGGCCTGAGGCGTCTGGCCTTGTTGAACAGATAAATGGCACCATCAAGATGAGGGTGTCGAAGGTTTGTTCATCGACTTCATTGAAGTGGCCAGATGCGTTACCATTGGTGCTTATGAGTCTGCGTAGCACTCCTGATAGGAGGACAGGACTCTCCCCTCATGAAATATTGATGGGAAGAGCTATGCGATTGCCTATGGTGCCAGCTACAGCATTGATAAACATCACAGATGATTTGGTTTTGGATTATTGTAGAGGACTGGCTGACGTGGTTAATTCTGTGTCCAACCAGGTCGAGGCTGCGACTGCATCCACCTCGAGAGACTTGCTGCATGATCTTAATCCTGGTGACTGGGTGCTGGTTCGAAAGCACGTAAGGAAGAGCTGCCTTGATGCTCGCTGGCGAGGACCATATCAGGTGATCTTGGTTACAAGTACAGCCGTGAAGTGTGGAGGATTGCCAAATTTGATCCACGCTTCGCATACTCGCCGCGTTCCAGAACCTGTAGAGGAAACGACCCCTCTTGTTTCGAGGAGACCAACTGAAAATGCTACAGAAAATGAAGAAACAGGTCAGGTCGTAAGAACTCTTGACGGGGCTGAACAACCAATTAAGCAAGAAGAAAGAAATCCAGCTGCTCCAGAATTGAGTTCAGATCCGGCGATAGATGAAATTGCAGAAGTAAACTTTGAACCAGATCAAAGTGAGCGGCCTGGTGCAGAAGGATCAGATCAGGAGGAAAGGAGAGCAGGTGCGGAAGCAGAAAAGTGGCCAACAAGAAAAGAAAGGCTGAACATAAGGCTTGCATCTGAGAAAAATCTCGCTCCAATTCCTGAAACCTCTGAATTCAGAACAAAGTGAAACTGAGGAGAGACCGGATGGTCTAAGACGATCCAGAAGAGAGAGAGTACCATCTCAAAAGTACGCCTCTCCCGAGTGGACATACCTGGCTGCCAATGCAGAAACCGAAGAATTCCGGAAGAGTGAGGACTGGTACAGTGAGTTACGGAGGGGACACCCTATCGATTAGCCCCTTCGATGCTGCGGACGGCCCCCGGCCATCCCACGTGACGGTGGGCGTGTGCGGAGGACGGCCGGGGGCCGTCCGAACCCCGCCCACTGATTAGAATTCCAGCACCGCGGCGGAATTCGCGCCGCGGTCAAGGTGTTAATATCCAGCTGTTGGTCCCTGGAGTTGAAGCCTTCGGGATCCTGACTTTGACAGTCCCTGACCCACCAAGGCTGAGTGGGTTGCGCTTTTTGATTCTTAACCAGGTTGCTTTCCCCACATTTGGTCGACAGCCCACTGCACAAGAACTGGGAGAGATTCGTGCAGAGATACTGCAGCTTGTTCTTACTATGCTTGGATCTAATATCATTAATGATGAAGCTTGAACTTTGAAAAGAAGAACTCAGTAGGCTTTAGAAAGAAGATAACCTAGGCCCGAATGGAAGAAGACTTAAATTTAGGGATTTTTTCCAATAGAAGAAGATTTGAGGGCTAGGGCTGACTGCATCTCTACAATAGGCCATAGATATTGGACTGAATATTGCAATAATCGAATGGGAAAAAGAAACTAAAAAGACATTATATATATAACAAAAGAAAAAGAGACTTTAATTCGTTTGCACTTCAAGACCAAACAAAAATTCAAAATGGAAGCTGGAAATTCAGGACGCAAACAGAAGTGCATAATCGGCACCCATATTGTTGTGGTGCTTATTGTCATAACTGCGGTGATAGTCACATCCCTGGTTGAATCACACAATGCTGAAAAGAATGGGGAACAAGCGACACCTACCCCACCTACTTCAGAGTTCGAAGGGGGTGCATCTGCAAAAGATAGAGAGATGATTAGAGAAACTAGCCGAATGCTACATGTAGATTTGTCAAGAGGTGATTTCACGCTGAATGCCTATGCTCGCTTGTTGTATGAGTATGTTGACACAATGGAAGCGAAAGATTGCTATGTGTGTATGCAATTACCAGCATCAGTAGAAGAAGGCATTCGATACCATCATTTACCTTTGACTTATGGCATTAGGTGTAGTGTGTTGTTAAGTATGTTCTATAGCAAGGCACATTTTGAGTATTACTTCTCAAATTATGATGTGGTACTTTCAGAAGTCCCCGTTCTCAAATACATGAATAAATATGATTATTATAAGCAGGTAGAAAGGATGTCTACGTATTTTGTGCCTACTATTACCTTAGATACATCCTATACCCATAGACACAATTTGACTTGCATGTTAACTGACATTGAAAAGAAATTTGTGGATCAGGTAGAAGATCGACATAGGCAGACCCTATTTAGACCAGATCCGAAGCACAAAGTGATCCCATGGACCAAAGAGGAATTAGATCATAAGGCAAAGGGAAGTTCTGGTCCAATAGCTTTAGATTTTCCACAGAAAGGGAAACTATGCATTAAACATCCGTCCACATATTACGATAAAATATTTGTGGGTGAGAGTGATTGTGAACACATTTTTTTGATTGAAGAATCCATCAGAAAGGCGCTATTGGATAAATTGACCATAGTGCCAAATGTGTATTTTGTGTGCGGTAAAAATGCGTATGTGAAATTGCCCAAAAATTGGTATGGGACATGTTATTTGGCTGTTGTATTCCCCAAAATCTTCCATGTGGATGATTTATGGCGTTTGGAAGGGAAAAGATCTCATATAGGAAAACGTGGTGCCAGTGCGGGAGAAATTATTGGGGATGTATTTGGAGCTATGATACCTAGTTTGGGTGTGATTTTGAATGATGTGAAAATTAGAAAGCTGGCAACCCTAGTAGATAAGCTCTCTGTGAACACAGCCCAAATCCTATTACTTGTTGATGGGGAGATGGTTTCGATAAGAGCTATGGTTCTTCAAAATCGTCTTGCGTTAGATGTACTATTGGCAAAAGCTGGGGGGGTCTGTAGGTTATTGAAAGTTCAACAGTGCTGCACTTATATTCCTGACAATAGTCGGGATATAAGGAAGTACATTAGTAACATTTCAGAAATACATCAAAATCTACGTGATCTGGCCTCTGATGGACTCTGGGAACAAATGGGTAAAGGATTTGGGAAAATAGGAAGCTGGTTTGGAAGTTTGGGGCAAGGAATAATGGGATATATCTTGAAACCCATTATAATAATCGTCATTTGTATAATAGTACTGTTGGGAGTCATTAAGGCTTACAAATGGCAAAAGGCACGACATGCTGAAAATTCTTTGAAAAAGCGAGAGCAACAACTAGAACGACTGCAGGACAGTCACTATCTACATCTTAAACGGTTGGAAAGATTTAGACAGGGACGGCAGGCCACAACTTCTGTTTAGGTCGGTCTCTTCTACAAGGAGAAACTCATGAGAGGACAAAAGGTTGGTGTTATGACACTAGTCATAAGAGGGGGGTACTGATAGAGCGCTTACGGCACCCTAAATTGTAGGGGTGCATTATATTCCCGATATAACCACACTTATATGTATTTTTGTCGTCTGCAACATTTTATGATTATTAAGATGCATTTATTCACTTCATATTAGCATTGAAACATAGTGAGCACATTTTTAAGTAGGAATTTGTATGTATTAGAATAGTCTAAGTCCTGTATGTGTAATGTGCAGGATGAAATTATACTCGTGTAATGTAACAGTGTTCAGTTAAGCGATTTAATGTGTAGGCCCAAATTGCAGGTTGTTTAGGTTTTGTTTCTCCTTGAATTGCTCAAAAGTTAATTAAATAAGTTTCGTTGTGCTTGAAGATAGTATGTTCTCATCCCACTGCAGGTGCAGAAATTCAACCTCGTTATTCTTAGATTTAAGGAGATATCTGGAATGTCTTTGAAGAAGACTGCAGAGCGAGAAGGGAGGACGCCTTCGTGCCTGGCCTATCTGGAAACCAAGGCCACTGAAAGAGAGTAAATTTAATTGGGCTTCTGTGGAAACTTACCGAAAAATGTTGCAAGTGGAAAAGTTTAATACATGACGCATTGTGGGATGAACCATACCCCTTTTTGTATAATGCACAGGGACATATTCTAGAGACTTCTGCCAGTTTTCGGAGGAGAAGGAGCATCTTAGAGCAAGCTCCATAGCTTTAAGCTATCAGACCCATTTTTACGTCAGTACTTCTTAGGAAGTCAACACGTGCTGACATCTTTGGGAAATGATACAGGGAGATAGGTAGGATTCTCATAGAGAGCAGAGTAGGGAAAGATTTTATTCCTTTCTAAATGAAAAGAGAACTGGACTCCGCTTCTATTCTTGGCTGTATTTTGATTTTGGAGTTCATCATTTTATGCCTTCTGTGCCGAATGACTTATTTTCGTAAAATCGGCTCTGTGTTGATTTTCTTGTACCTATATACTCTGATATTGAGGTGTGTTTATATTCAATTATTCTTGGCCTTATAATAAATCCATAAAACTTAATTCGGAGTCTGTGGTCTTTAAGCATGCTAAAATTGACAGTATAATTTTGAATCGTTTTCTCCCCTCTACCACTTTCAGTAGGTAAATAAAAGATCATCAGCAGTACATTCTAGTAGGGCAGTTAAGGAGTAAAGGTTGGCGTAATCAGTGGTATTAGGGGGGCCACTGGCCACCTCACTGTACGCCATCAGAGACACTGTTTCCAGTAGTGGTCTTGTCACCTACTAAACAAACTCTATCGGGTTTTTTTTTTTTTTCACGGAGTTTTATATAGCGCGAACTTGACCCGATGGTATCGGGTATCAGAGCGCTTTACATAGCACCAGTTGCGTTACATGAGGCCACATTCATTTTTATTAGGCACGGGGAGATTAAGTGATTTGCCCAGAATCACAGGATGTTCAGCGTCATTGCCGAGGCTCGAACCCGGTTTCCCTAATTGGAGGTCGACCGCCCTAGCCGTTAGGCTAACTCCTGACTAACAAGATCAATGAAACTACAATACAATAACCAGAATAAATAAAGTTGGAATAGTTCAACTTAGAACTGGAAAAGGTGCTTGTGATGAAGTGGAGTGAGGTGGTCATTCTTGCTACAACGTTGTGTTGCCAGACAGAGGAACCCCAAGTTCCAAAGAGTCTCTAAAAAGCTGTGCTAGGGGGTTCAGATTAGAGCACATGGGAGCAACGTGTGCTCATTGAAGGGCAGAGCAGGAATGAAATAGCTGAGAACTGACAGATAGAGAAAACTCCAGTGAAGGCGAGTGCTTATTGTGAGCCGGTGGTTGCCAGTGGGTCTCATTTCTGGAAACCAGCCCTTATTTTTACTCATTGGACTTTCACCCAGAGCAAGAGAGAGAAAAACACACAAGGGGGTAAGAAAGGGAGAGAAAGACAGAACAACAGTGACACAGGGAGAAAGAAGGGATGACAAGGAATCTGAAAGAGCGAGAATAAAAGCACAGGGAATGTTTGGTGGTGGATGAAAGAGACATGGAATGAGATTAGGATTAGGTCTTGATATTTGCCACCTTTGACATTTGTACCCACGGCTTCTGCCCAATATTTTGGGCGCTGGCATTATTGTTTTACAAATTAAGCAGTGGGCACTGATTAAAATAACCTAATGATAAGTCACTGCCAAAACCTAGCAGAGCAGAGCCTGGGAGCATTTCGAAACTGTTCCTAAACCATTCAAAATAAGTTAAGGAATAGAATACTGAAAAGGGGAAAGACAGAAAGTACAAACATACAAGATTATAAAAGCGTATAAATATGGTAAACTACAAGTACGAACAGTAATGAAATGATATTACTGAAATAAGAAAAAAATGAACCGACTACTTAAATGGACTGCAAGTATCAAGAAAAAGAGGATATACTGGTCAGATCCAAGGATGGTATAGAAAAGGAGGATCAGTGATAGGAAGATTAATGCATCTCTAAATGTCCAGCTGACCAGGTCAAATTGAGAACCATAGGGACAAGTGCTTAGTTTGCAAACAATGTACGTGCCATGGCCTGCAACCTTTCTTGACAGCCTCATTCATGAGTTGACAACTGGCCGCATCAGGTGACCAACTCCCGATGGTAGGATATCATTCCCTAATATATGATGATTACTCATTGAAATAGTTCCTAAGGTTATAATTGCAATGGGTAGCATGTCAATGTCCCCAGCTATGTTTAGGCCGTACATCCATTCAATGGATACACTGCTTTACGGCATTTATTCAAACAAACTGCACTCCATATTTATGAAGGAAGATTGTTTCTAAATTGTCAAATATCGTGCATCAGTAGCCTGTCCATTCTTGTTTTTCATTTACAACTATAAAGTACCAGAATCAAAACAAAAACATGATTCGAGTCGTTACTCATCAGCTCTAGGAGTCTGAGACAGAGCTTCTGCTTCTATTAGCGGAAGGCCATAAGCCTGATTTCAGTGCTTAATTTGAGCCTTTGTAGCCGGTGGGGGCCACCAGCACTTATTTTCTGGGGATCAGCACTTATTTTTCTGTATCAGATATTTACCAAGAGCAAGAGAGGGAAAAACACACAGATTGGAAAGATTGAGGCAAAACCATCAAAAGGGAGAAAGCAGGAGCCTGCCAGACTGAGATAAAGACAGTGCATAATCTGAGCAGATGGTTGCCAGTGGGGTGCACTGGCACTTATTTTTCTTCCAATCAGATATTTACTGAGTGCAAGAGAGGGAGAAACACACAGATCAGAAAGACGGAAGAAGAAAAAGATGGCAAAAATGTCACAAACAGAAAGCAGGAACCTGAGTGCGAGAAAAAGGGTCAGGGAGTGTCTGATAGTAGATTAAAGGTATTTGGCGCACCAACGTTTAATTTCACTGGCTGTTGGCTTCTGAGCAGAGCTTAGGCACCGGCGCTCTTTCTTTCACAAAGTAAGCACTGGATAAAGCGGAGTGACTTGTACTGGATTAAAGAGGCATGAGATGGTTTTAAGACTACCAGTTTTGGTATTTGGTGCACCGATGTTTAATTGCACCGGCCTTTTGAACACAGCTTAGAGCACTGGCACTCTTTGATTTACAAATTTAGAACTGACTAAGCTAGACTATGCAAATGTACACTGCTTCGACCATTCCATTCCCTCAAGCCTGGTTTCATTCTTAGGTTTCAGCTAGAAACAACTTTAGCTGTGTATTGGTGAGACCCATTGTATCCAATACATAACATATACTTAGAATAGACTTAGGGTCTGTTGAACCTGGTTCTCTCTGCAGTGTCACCCCGGACCTTTTGCCTTTTACCCTCCACTTTTTTCTAAATTCGTTTTTGTTGGCCTTAGGACTCTGTACGCTTTACCACTGCTAACCAGAGTTGAAGTGCTTGTGCTCTCTCCCTAAAACGTGGTTTAGTTGGCTTATTTCCAATTGGCACATTTAATTTACTTATAAGTCCCTTATAGAGTGGTATACCATATACCCAAAGCGTGTAAATTAAATGCTACTAGTAGGCCTGCAGTATTTATTGTGTCTCCCACTTAAGTAGCCCCTTAAAACATGTCCCAAGGCTGCCATTGCAGCCTGAATGCAGTTTTAAACTGCCATGTCAACTTTACAAACCCCCTTGCCAAGCTTTAAACTCCCCTTTTATTACAAATAAGTCACTCCTAAGATAGCCCCTAGGTAGCCCATGGGGCAGGGTTCTGTGTGACTAAAAGTATGGACGTGTACTTTTAAGTTTTACATGTCCTGGTAGTGGAAACCTCTCCTAAATTCGTTTTGTCACTACTGTGAGGCCTATGCCTCCCATAGGATAACATTGAGGCTTCCTTAATACCACCAAGAAGCTGTAATTTCCAAATGGGAGCTGGTGTCTGTATCATGTTTGGTGTCTTTGGAACTGTGGAAAAAAAAAGCCCTATTTAATGGTAAAGTTGGGTTTTTGATCACAATTTAAAAAATGCCAGTTTAAGAAAATTTCTCTCCCAAAGGGCACTTACTCACGCACCCAATCTGTCGCACTGCAAAAACAGGGGGACAAGCCTCCCACTTCCTCATACGTAATCCGTGTTTCATCAATGTACTCCAATGCAATATTCAAATCCTTATTCCGTAATCTTCCTGCATATTCAATCACTGCGGAGACAGCATAATTACACCTGAGGTCTTTATTGAATAGTTTCAAATGCTTTTTGTGTGCCCATCCAGGCTTTCAACAACAGCACGTACAGGTCAAACATGCTCCAAAGTAGACTCTTTTGATTTCACCCAATGCATTTCGAGCCAGAAGGCTCTTCGTCAGGGGTCACTACAATAAATGGAAAGAACAACTCAGCTATTTCCTCGATGCAGACTTATTTCATGTAACAAAAGTGCCACGATACCCAATAACACCTCCCACTTTCACCTTCAATTCCCACCCCAACTTTATCCCTCAACAAAACACGTACTCAGACTAAATACAAATCCCCTTCTTACTACTTGCTCCCTCCACTAAATAAACGCCCTCAGTTGTATAAACGTGCTACTACTAGTTAAACACTAACGCAAAAACCAAATACCACACCCCTGTTACCTAATTCCCCCTCTTAACACAGTACCCCTGAAACCACAGTCCCACTATTACTATGTTCCCAACTTCCCCAATGTCATAACAACTTACTTATTAAAAAGCCGAAACCGGCAGTTCAATCTCCTTACAGACTCCTCTCCGTTACACGAAAGAAACGTTTATGCATCCTCCCTCTCTGCCAATCCGGCCATTAAATTAACTGTGCTCACCCACATGTACCCAATCAGTTTGATTGAAACCCGAAAACGTTCCCACCCCTTCGCCTGTGCGTCCTCTCACGAGGTTTTGTATTCAAAATAAAGGACATGACTCAAAATCCCACAATGCTCTCCCTTTGCTACTAAACAAAAAAAACGAACCCAGCACTAATGTTCCCCCGATGATGAAATATGTTACATGAACGTAAACTTCTGTGGTAAAATCGTGCATAAACCACCCATTACGTGCTCACACATCATGAATAAGTCCCCAACAGTTCAGATTTCATCCAGATCTGCATAAATAAAGCGATCAACATTCAGCTGCCATGCAAATAAATGTGTCAATTTCCTGCTAAGATGGTCCAACAAGCTCTACTCCTGGTATCCATGATGTCTCTGTCTCCGAAGTGATTAATCCGTATTCATTGTTACTTTTAGCTTTATGCGAAAAAACCGTGGGGTGCAAAAATGAGCATTTTTCCGAGATTAGCCTTTTTGTGCCTGTAACCTGCCTTGAGTCACATGAACGGGTCTAGCTGACAGACTTTGTGAATTTCTCCCAGACAGACACACAATAGAAGGATTAGATGGGCCTGAATGGACCGTCCGCTGGCAGGATGAGGGCTGTGCTAAGCATAGCCCCACTTGCAACTGAATAGCCTGTGCTCTGCCTTCACACAAAGGGCCGAATGGCCCTACATTGGTACTGCAACCAGACTGAAACCAGGGCGGGGGGGAGGAAATCCCATGCAGTTCAACGCCACGGTTTAGAAGCATCTCCCACCTTCCAGAACCAGGGCACCAGGGTATAAAGAAGAGGGGACCTCAGACACCAACTCTTCATTTCAGTTCTGGACTCTGGACCTGTGGATACTCTGACAGGAAGGACTGCTGTGCTGCTAAAAGGACTGACACTCTGCTGGACTGGTGAACTGTTGCTCCCTTGCTGAATTGCTGCCTTTCTGCCTTCTGCCCTCTTGCCTGGGGAAGAAGAACCAGACCTGCAACTTCATCTTGAACCCAGGGCTACAAGAGTGACTCCAAGGACTAGTCTGCTAGCCTCCTGATGTGAGCCTCAGGGACATAAAGGGCTCCCCAACATCCTGCACCAGCGCCTGGACCCAGCTGAAGTGAGTTCCTGGCCCCAAAGTTGTGACCCTCAAGCCCTGGACCCTTGGTGTGACTTAGAGAGCTGTATTTGGGCTCTTCTTGACTGTGAACGGGCCTGGTCGCACCGAGACCTGGCCACTCGCACCGCCATTCAGCGCAAAGTGCTGCCAGCCCGACCCTTCATACCACAGCATCAGCCGCTCACGGGGACCACCAAAGCAAAGCTCCAGCAACGCTGTCCGTGACACCTGGCCTGCACTTTGTGCTACGCTGGCAGCCTCCCGTGACACTCTCCTTGCTCCTTGTGGCCCCCTCCACTGCGAATGGGACTCTTAGCACAGATTTGAGAAGGTAAAACTTCAGCGGGCCTTAGCTAGAGACTGTAGCCGATCCGTGCTCCATCACCGTTGGTTTGAACTTGTGACTTTGACCTAGTCCAGCACAACCAGATATCATAGTTGGCGCTTTGTGCCTTTTAAAGCTATATTCACAAAAAAAAATTTAAATGTATAATTCCGGTTCTACTGATTGGACTTTGTTGTTTTCGTGTCACATCATTTATTGAAATTTATGCTATTTTTCTAAATTGGTTTGGGATTTGTCTTGTGTTTTCACATTATTACTGTTTGTGTGCTGCATAAATTCTTTACACATTGCCCGTGAGTTAAGCCTGACTCCTTTGTATGCCAAGCTACCCAGGGTTAAGCACAGGTTAATTTACTTTTGTGGTTCACCCTGCAAGGAACTGTGGCTTTGTCTTGACCAGGGCTCACACCCCAGTCAACCAACATACCCAATTTCTAACAGGGTCCATCCCTTGCTCATGATTCTATGTCTTAGTTGTCTATCTGTGCCTGCCCTAGATTCAGTGGAGTTCCTCCCTATTCTTGTGTTGTCCCACCCAAGAGAATTTTGGTTTCACAGAGTTCTGATTGGATGAATTGTATCAGTCCACTACATACTTGAGAGGACTCATTTTTGTTCCAGTGTTAGCCAAGGTCTTTTTTAAAAATATGTAGAAATTACATAGAGTGGCAATTAATAAGCCACCTTCACACATAGATCTGGTGTTGTGTCATTCACAAGTTGCTTCTGCCCACCACTGCTCACAGTGTAAGTTAAAGGGTCAGCCCACTTTAGCTATTGGCTACCCTCACTGTGAGTGATAGAATATTTCCCTTTAGTCATGCTTTAGCCTGGCTGATAAGGGGTGATACCCCAAAACCAGTCCCAGGATGCTTGTTTCCGGTCCAGGGAGGACCTGGCCTTGCAGTTCGCGGTGGACTGTTCCCATGGGGAGCAGGGTCAAGACTGATTTGTATATGGCTGGGTCCAAACTGGAATGGCATGGTGAGCACAAAAATAATGGATTTAGGCCCAGATCTTGTACTGGGGGTGAAAGTTTGACATTGTTCAGCATACTGTCCATCAATTGTTCTTTTTGCATTTGTCGCCCTAAGTAGGACAGGTATGCCCAGACGTAGGTCCCGAGCTTGCCATGCCACTGGAGTCAAGCTAGCCTGACTGATAAGGGTTGATACCCCAAAACTGGTCCTAGGATGCTTGTTTCCGGTCCAGGGAGGACCTGGCCTGGCACTTCTGGCTGGACTGTTCCCATGGGTAGCAGGATCAAGACGGATTTGCATATGGTTGAGTCCAAATTGGAATGGCATGGTGAGCAAAACAACAATGGATTTAGGGCCAGATCTCTGTACTGGGGGTGAAAGTTTGACATTGTCCAGCATTCCATCCATCAAATGTTCTTTTTGAATTTGTTGCCCTAAGTGGGTCGGATATGCCCAGACGTGTGTCCCGTGCTGGCCATGCCACTGGAGACAAGCTAGCCTGGCTGATATGGGGTGATACTCTAAAATTGGTCCCAGGATGCTTGTTTCCAATTCGGGGGGGACCTGGCCAGGCAGTTCAGGCTGGAGTGTTCCCATGAGTAGCAGGGTCAAGACAGATTTGCATATGGATGGGTCCAAACTGGAATGCCATGGTGAGAAAAAAAATGATGGATTTAGGCCCAGATCTCTGTACTGGGGGTTCAAAGTTTGGCATTGTTCAGCATTCCGTCCATCAAATGTTCTTTTTGAATTTGTTGCACTAAGTGGGACAGGTATGCCCATAACAGGGTCCAGTGCTTGCCATTCCACTGGAGTCAAGATAGTCTGGCTGATGAGGCATGATACCCTGAAACCGGTCCCAGGATGCTTGTTTCCGGTCCAAGGAGGACCTGGCCTGGCAGTTCAGGCTGGCCGGTTTCCATGAGCAGCAGGGTCAAGACGGATTTGCACATGGCTGGGTCCAAACTAGAATGACATGGTGAGCAAAAAAATGATGGATTTAGCCCCAGATCTCTGTACTGGGGGTCAAAGTTTGACATTGTTCACCATTCCGTCCATCAAATGTTCTTTTTGAATTTGTTGCCCAAAGTGGGACGGATATGCCCAGACGTGTGTCCCGTGCTTGCCATGCCACTGGAGACAAGCTAGCCTGGCTGATGAGGGGTGATACCCTAAAATCGGTCCCAGGATGCTTGTTTTCGGTCCAGGGAGGACCTGGCCTGGCAGTTGGGGCTGTGCTGCTCCCATGGGGAGCAGGGTCAAGACTGATTTGCATCTGGCTGGGTCCAAACTGGAATGACTCCCTGACACTAGATAGGAAAGCCCTTTAGCCCCATAAACTTACTTTGTTTATTTCCAATACATTCTGTCTCCATTTAACCGTTGGCCCTAGATCTTTTGGGTCATCATTAGGACCACCACAATTTTCCATTATGCAAAGTGTTCTGAAAATACAGCAGTAGTGGTGCAGAGCAGTGACGGACACTTTGTAAAAGTTCACTGCTCATCATTTCAGCTGGTATTAAGGTATTAAACGGGCATGGGAGCATGGCCCAAGCACTAAAACAATTAATGGGGGGGCTAATTAGCCATTGGATTAGCGTCACATGCAGTAAAATGGGAAGTGATGTCACAGCAAGTGACATTGTTAGAGTGCATTTAAAATATATGAAAGTATGTGTTTGATTAACATAGTTGGAATACAAATAATGCATGTATGCTGTATGTTCAAACTAAAGCATTTTAAAGTTGACATGACGAGGATTCTGATTTATTTGTAGTATCATACACTTCACATTTTAAAAGTTTTCTCCTTTTTCTGTCTTTGAACAGATAGTTAAAATGTCCTACATTATTTAATAAAAATTATGTTTTAGAGTTAGCATAAGTAGGCCACAAAACTAATTTACTGGGTGTTAGACCTGGCATCCTTGGAGTGCTTTCCCCTAACTTTTTGTCTGAAGGCAAGACTGGGTGTAGTTGGTAGCTGGACTTTGCACATTCCTCCTAGACAGCCACACACAATGGGAGCTTAGGTGTGACTGAATGGGCCATCACTGACAGGGTGGCAGGGAGGAGCTGGGACCAGCCTAACTCATACCTGAATATTCTATGTCCTGTCCCCACACAAAGGGCTGCATACCCCCTGTAGTTCATTTGGGGCCAGGATTGGCAGGGCAGGGCATCTGTAAACTTCAAAAGCATGCCTCCAGAAGTTTCCCACTTCAAAGGCACAACTATGTATAAAACAAGAACCTCAGGCACCACCACTTCAGTACTCTTCTGGACCTGTGGATACTCTGCCAAAAAGGACTGCTGTGCTGCTGAAGGACTGTCACTCTGCTGGATTGCTACTCTGCTGGATTCTTGCTTTGCTGTAATGACCTGCTGCCCTCTTGCCTGACTGAGAAGAATTGGACCTGCATCTCTTGAACCCAGATCCCAGAGTGACTCCAAGGGCAAGTTGGCTGGCCTCCTGATCTGAAGCCTCAGAACATAACAGACTTCCAACAGCCTTGTACCCGGACTCTGCCATCTTTGAATCTACCCTGCCAAGTGGTGCCACCCCAGTCCTGGACCCTTGGAAGTGGGCCTAAGGTGCTTGCCATTGGAACCGATGCATCTTCTCTGCTGAGCAGTGCATCCCCGAGCAGAAGCAACGCATCTCCTCGGATGAGTGGCGCATCCTTAAGCAGAACCGACGCATTGCAGCTGCTGCGTGGATTTGACCCTTCACAAAAACCCGAGTTACCGCCGCAGTCTTCAGAACTGATGCATCGCCGATGGAGCAGAGTATCTCCAGTCCAGGTCCCTCGTCGATGGCAGCTTGATGACAATGCCTGACTCCGCAATTCAGTCTCGGAGCTCTGTGGAACCTATGCATCACCAGCTGCGCATCGCATCCCCGATGTCAGAACTTCGCATCGCAAGACCCATCAATGGGATCTTCGACGACGATGCAACAGGTTCTTGCATCACAGCCTCGCTGCATTTTAGAACCGTCTGCATGGTGCATCTTCGACACGGATCCATGCAACGCTCTGCAACCAAGATTTTAGGTACTTTGATCAGTGGTCCTAGCTGAGTCCCTGTAGTCAGCCCACGCTCCATCATGGTTGGCCTGAACTTGTGACTTTTTCCCGGCCGGGTGCAACCAGTTATCCCTTGTTGGTGCTTTGTGTGTTTTGCCGTTATTTCTCCGGTTTTTCTGATTGGATTTTTGTCATTTTGGTATTGTTTTATTTATTAAAAATGTCTCTATTTTTTTAAACCTGGTGTGGGATCTTTTTGTGTGGTGTTGTCACTGCCTTACTGTTTGAAGTGTTTCACAAACATTTTACTCATTTCCTTCAAGTTTAGCCTGACTGCTCTGTGCCAAGCTACCAGAGGGTGAGCACAGGTTAATTTGGGGTTTGCTTATGCCTTACCCTGGCTCGGATTGTAGTTGATGCAGACCAGGGCTCACACCCCAGTCAATCAGTAACCCAATTTCTAATGCTGGGTCTGATCTAATTGAAAATGTGGCTTTTATAAGTTGCACTGTGCACCATGTTCATTATTTCGTTACTGCTTTTTCTTTATTTAATGAAATCGTCTAAATGTGCTATGCTCTGTGGAGAAGTTTATTTTAGCTGTAACAATTTATGTGATCAATGCCTGCTGCCGGAGGAATACACGTACAATGTTTAAATGTTCAAGGTTGATATCTTCACTTGAAGAACTGTGCTTTATTGATATTTTCAAGCAGCTATTGTTTAGCAATGCGATGGTGTTTCCCTTTGCATAAAGGCAAAACATTCTAACTGTTTACTATATTTGGATGGGTTTTTAGAGTCAGATTGTTTTACATAGTGCAACTTCAAAATGATGATTGGCTTGTATTGCTGCTATTTTAGGTGTACAACCCATGGTGTCACTTCACACCATGGTTATGGCTTGGATCTTTGCTGCTGGAATATTATAAAAACAACTATATACTGCTCTTTCCCTTTCCTATAGAGACAGATTCCATGTTAGACTGTCATTTGATTTTATATTTTAAATTTCATAAGGTCTTTCCCTTGCTGTCCTTGAAGGCAGACTCCATGTCAGTCTTCTCTTGATGCAATACTTAGAATATTTTCATGATTCTCTCTTGCTTTTAAACTGAGTAGTCCCTGTGACCATTTGCTATTTGATTTATTATTTGCCTTGTGCTAGACCATATTTGGTTCTAGCTATTACTAGATCAGAGCTCAGCTCCCACTGCCTATGATAATTCAAATGTATTTTTATTATGGGCCTTTATTGATATTTTGAATTGCACTGGCTCACTAATTAATTTTGCCTTCTGTAATAATTTCTACATTTTAAATAAACCTTCATGGTTTGTACCTAGAACCTTGTCCTGTGAGGATTTTCCAGTGTGGATTCTCTGGGTTTTCTTGTAATTTAATGTCAATGGCACTCGTCCGTTGGGTCTCATGCGCAGCCCAATCCACTTTATTGTCCATTTTGATGGTTACAAATTTCAGACAACATCATTCTCCTATAACATCCCTTACGTAAAGAAGATTGGCTTATTTTACAGCCAAAGCTGAGATTCTATATGTTTGCGAATTTAAATATATGTATAAAATATGTATTTATATCTAAACCAAACATGCACATACATTAACTTGTTTTCTGAACACAAAGCTGTGAATGTTTTAGACAATAAGTGAGCGCACACTTAAAGCATAATCATGAATTTCTAAATATTCAATCGTTTGGTTAGTATGAACTAGTTTACTAATGTATATACCTGATGTACATATAAATATGATAAATACAGATGCTGATTAAGAAGCTGTGCCCTCTCATCTTGGTCATGTACAAATAGAGCTGGTGAAGTTGGTACCAGGGATGACATAGGATATGAAAGCAGTACTTACTTTGTGCTAGTGATTGCCAAAAGACCCCAACACCCCTTTATTTGTGGAGTAGGACTCTTGCAGGTTGGTCCCACATTGGTGCATCGATATCGGTGTTAGTTTTTTTTTTTGTAGGCTTCCATACACAATGGTGTTAAAAATCATGCCGCGGGCGTGTGCTGACCATTAAGTTTGAGGTAGACGCAACTTCTTAACTTGGCGATTTATGCCTTTTGTTTGTCAAACAATAAGGAGAGCTTTTGCCTTTTTCTTTGTAGCCCACACTACTTTGAACATCTCTCTGACTCGAGGGAGTTCATGATGCCTGAATAAGTGATTAATCGGCCTTCATTGCTGGACTTTTTGCTTAAACACGTAGTTCCTGATCACGCACAGTCCAACCAAGGTCCATACGGAGGACGTGACTCACTCAAGTGTTTAAGGCACCTTAGAATCCTATACTGGGAGACATTTCTTCTCTCAAATGGGGGGTCATCCTTAGTGAGACCCTTTTCTTTAATGTTTCAGGAAGGTTTTATACATTGACATTCGCCTTGTTTGGCTGACGCTGTATTCCATTTTAAAATCTACTGCGTAATACCAGTCTGGTAAAGGGAGCTGGATTAGATAATCCTGTCTCTGATTATTAAACAAGAGCACTGCATGGTGGGCATGTGTTTCTGGTTGGTGGCTCTTGTCTTGGCTTATGACTTGTTCTGATTTATGACATGGGGTTTTCTGTCGTCTCACTTCTTAATCACATTAGAAACAATGTTATAGTGTCTTTACACTTCTGGGCATTTTTATTGTTAAATCTCTCTATAAGGTATTGTCCTTTTCCTTTTTAACTCTTATCTATATACTTTGTGGTGGTTTCTGGAGTTCGTTGGGTCTTATCGTGTGAGACTCACTCTCTTGCGTTTTTTGTTCTAAGGGGTGTGTCTTAGTAATCCCCTTTTTAAAATTGTATGAGATTTGGTTTTTAATGATTCTATGATCACAAGTTTTTGTATTTGCACTTTAGTAGAACTTTGATTATAACGTGTTTGATTTGGGTATGTTGTATTTGCAGCCCTGATGAAGCCCTGTTTAGGGTGAAACGCGCTGGCTGCACATATGTTGAATTAAGAATATTAAAGAAGGATACAGAGACAATATTGAAGACTCAAGAACCTCTTTCTTATCTATGTTCAATTGATATTGTTGCCTCTCTGCTTTTGTTATTGTGGTCCTACATTCAGTCCAGATTCTAAGCAAACAAAAGACCAGAGCCAGACACTGCTTGTCTTTGTGCCATCAGAGGCCCGTCCAGGCCCCAGATATTGACAGAATTTGTGGAAAATCTGCAACCTGGAAAAGACGCTCAGTTAAAAGACCCATCATGGTTCAAGGGGAGAGGGGAAGAGGCTGAAAGAGTCACATCTCATCCCTCTTTGGTTGACTTGTGAACAGGGGAGAAGGGGCAGGGTACTCTGGACAGGTTCATAATGCACAGTGTGTACTGAACAATGAGCCATACTGCACAGTGGGTTGTGTATCGTACAGGTTGTTTTTACTATAAATGAAGCATATATTGCAGAAGGGCAGTAGGCATTACGGAGGGTTTACACTGTACAGGAACTTATTCAGAAGAGGGACGATTTTTGTGCATAGTCTCCTGTACAGAGGGCTTCATGCAGAGCAGGCATTCTATTACCCGTCTGTACTTCCTACTTCCTGGCCTCCTTCTCAGACCCTTTACCCAATATTTCTCCGACCCCAACAGTAAGCCATCTGCTTTTTGGAGTGAAAGGTGACATTTGATGGCAAACCACAAATGTTAGCATCCATCAAACATCTTAGAGGGATTGAAGCTTCTGGCATAAATGTGCTGTGTCTATCCCCTCAATGTCAATGAGTGGTACAGGCATACATACTGATTTAATAGTGGCTGGGCAAACTCAATTGATGGGGGATCAGAGAATAACATACATCCCCTGCAAGGTGTACAGTTGTCTCCTGGCCTTGAGTGCCCAACTGGGAGTATCTAGTGGCCTGGTTTTAGGACCCAGTCCTATGTTAAGTGTGTCCCAGGGGGGCGGGATGTGTGTGTGTGTGTGTGTGTGTATGCATGTGTGTGTGCGTGCGCGAGTGTGTGTGTGTGCCTAGCCCTGTTCCTTAATGTGCACCCAATGCTGGACCTCTCCTGAACCTGGAAGGAAGGACACGCAAAGAATGCTCTTCATAGTGATAGAGGACTATTGTTCCTGTCACTGGTTCAAGTGTGTAGCACAATGGTGGCAGCCAGCCATGTTTCAAATGATCCTTTTCTGACCAGACATTTTTATCTGTGTCACAACAGTGGAGTCCTATTGACCAACTAATGTAAAGTTTAATGGATACAAATAAACACAGATCCTAGCATCCCAGATCCCATGTGCATTGATAGGTGCATGTTGTGTGTGGTAAGTGTGGTTCACACATAGTGGTTGTCTGAGTGACCCAGAGTGGCATAGATCTGCGGATTCCATTTTGGAAGTCCCTCGTCTGTTCATGTGCACAAGATGGGAGTGAGGTTATTTTCCGAGAGAGTGGAAGTGTATAACTAAAGTTCCTGAGACTGGAGGGAGGTGCCTAGGCCACTAAGAGTGGAAAGAGAAGACATGCTACCTTCTGAATTCAATGAGGTGCTTATATTGCAGTGAGCTGTTGATCAGTCTCCCTAAAGACTGCTGTTTTATGAATGGTAGATGTGAAGGGTGGGACTGCAGTTCCTGTTGTCAAAGTGTGAAGGCTCCTTTAAAAGAGGGGTTAGCCTTTTGTCTCTCTTCCTGACTCTATCAGATGTGGGTGTTGATAGCCAGGTGCAGAAAGTTCACACCTCTTTGTGCCCCTGTTGGGGGCGCTCTAACCTGAGACAATCCTGCTGTGAGAAGCATCACTTTAGACACAGGCTCAGTCTGGAAGACAGCCTGAGAGGGACACATGAAAGAAGAATCAACCCAACCCATTTCTAGAAGTGCAGAGAATACGCACCCCCTGTCAGGTGCACCTTTGTAAGAGTGGGAACACAGTTTAACCAGAGCTGATGTCTGCCACATATCCAGCTTCCCAGTGGTGAGGTGACATCACTTGGAGCCTTATCCGGAAGAGAAGCAGATTTCCTATCTTGGGACACCTGGAATACCCTACCTGAAAGAAAGGGAAAGGAGTGAGCCATACCTGCAGGAGGAGCTGACTCAGGTTTTCATGTTGTCTCAAAAAACCTTCACAATATTCCTAAAGCCTATGTATGAAAACTGACTTTGAATTAAAACTTTCGAATGTTGACTCTCCTTTTTCTTTCCAATGAAGTTCTCCTTTCTTTCCAAACTCTGCATGCCTCCTCTGTTTCTTAACACAGCCTACTCTAAGCTATTTGCAAATTTGCCTTAATCCCTATTATTGTATCTCTGCAAATTGCCTACACCTCATTTCAAATATCACAAAATCTCCTTTAAAAGACATACCCCTACAACCTAACAATACCTAATCTATTGTAGCTCATGCATTAGTACCACCAACCAATTTATGAATTCATGTATCCCCTTCTAGTAAAGATCGCACCTAACTCCCATTAATTCAATCTGCCATATAGAAACTAGAGTAAATGCATAGCATTGCTTCTTTAAGAGTGCAAGACAAGTCTAAATAGCCAACAATAACAAAATTAATAAGTAAATAAAAAAATCAAACTACTAATCACAAGTTGTGGAGCAGGGTGCTGCCCAGTGTATATTGCTACAATATCGCTTCTAGGATAGTAAGTGCTATATAAACGTAATTACAATATAATGCAATATACAACCCTCCCGGCTCATACTATTACTAATTCTATAACACCCAGCAATCAGGCAGTTGATTGTGGTTCATACAGTCTGTATAATAATTTACTTATACTGCTTCACACTTTCTCACTCATATAACACAAGACTGCCATGGGTCAGGTCTAACACCCAATATTGTACCAGTCCACGGCAAGAAACCACCTATCACCGACTGAACAGTAATGAAATAACTGAAGAGATCTGCTACATGCCACTGGCCAACATAGGACTTTAACTTAGTCCACCATTGCGGGTTCCAGCTAGCTACATACTATGACCACTTTTGACATCTCACAATGAAAATCCGATATTGGATGACAGTAACAATATCCATCCTAGCAGATCTCTGATCCATGTCTTCCTCCAACCTATGCCTTCTCTTTTCCTTAAACTTTAAACAAGATATCTCAGAATGGACAGCCCAGTACAGTAACCGGGTAAGAGGACTATGAAAATAAGAAATACCATAAAGAAACTAGCAGAGCTGCGCTCAAAGCTGCCAGCTTACTGAAAACCATAAATTGCACACCTGTCTCTCAGACTTCTTGATCCTGCTTAGCGCTGTGTCCCATAGCATAATAAACACACTTCGGTGGTCATCACGAATGACATGAAAACACTTCCCACATAGGATCAAAACAAAGACAACAATCTTCTAACCACACACCCTGCACGATGTAGCTGTTATTCATCTGGGCAAGAGCTTCAGTGCCCCACATAGGAGTAGTAAGCGCTATATAAATGTTGGAATACACTAAATAAAATACTGGCATGAGCAAGAGCAGTTGACCCCAGTGTTGTGGGTCCAACTGACAGAGACTCACATGAGTGTGACTGGCAGGCTCCTGGCCTGAAGCTGGTCATTAGCACCAAAGCTTCCTGAGCGGATCGCTCACATGCCCCTAATGTCACAACTGTGGTACCTGCCTGAGAGTGCCCGATCTGTCTGCATCACTGAAGAAAAGTCTGTTGCTGTATTGCAGCACTCACTAAGTGGGCCAGAGTTACTATTACTGATGCAGGTGTGACACTTATTTGAGTGTGCCTGAGCGGTCTGCACCAGTGCAGAAGAAAACTTTTCAAGCCCTTGTCATATGCCCAATTGTGCCTGTACTGACTTCTACTATGGCTAGCCAAATAGCACTTGCCAAATGTGTCTCATGTGGACTACTCTACCGGAAGTGAAGCTGCTGTCTCAAGGCACTTATGTGTATGTGGCTGAGCGACTGTGTGGCTGCTGAGGTGCTGATCAGTGCTCAATTGGACCAAACTGCTGGTGCTGCTCTAAAGCACCTTGAATGACCCAGTTGCTGACAAAAGACCTTTAACCAGAAGCAGACTGCTTCGCCCCCTCGACCCAGGGAGGACCAAGCTTTTCGATAGTCTACTCACCCACTCCAGGAGGAGAAAGACCCAGCTTCTGGCCTTCCAGCCCATCCGCTGCCTTTGACCGAGGTCTGAAAGAGGGCAGCCGATAGAAGAAAGCTGCACATCTTCACTGCCTCTTATCACTGCTGAGTGGCCAGGCATCTTCCGGCAAGGAGTGGAGCAGCTGCCCGAAGCACCTGCGCCTTGAGCATCTCTTCCATCATCGGAGAGTGAGGACTGAAGAAGGAGGCCAACTTGAGGACTACTGTCGACTCAAACTGTGGATGAGAGACTGAGTGCCTGTATTGCCAATTATACTTACTGGGGGCAGGGGCGTAGATTGATCAATAAGATTGAGTGGGGGTGAGCTTCAGATTTCCCAACAATCACGCTGGGATATCTTCTTAAAACACATTATATGAAAAGCAGGACATGAGGGGGGCTTAAGGAGCAGTGGAAAGAGAGAGGAGGGACACCTAAAACACAGCATTTTTCAAACTAATCAACATTTTTAAAGCTTTCAAAACAGAGACAATGGAGAGTGTGTGTGTGTCTTTGTCAAAGTGGGCATTTAAAAATCCCAGGTGAAATCCGACAGACACTTCATCATACCCAACTGAAAATCCTTGTACCCAACCATTTACTACAGAATACATTTTTTAGAGGGGTGTAGCACCCCAAACACCCCTTTGAACCTATGCCCCTGACTGGGGAAGCTCTGCACCTTTCCTGATACACACATCGGGAAACCATTAGGATAAGGGAAGTAGAGGGGCAGGGGAGCTCCTTGCCAAGAGGGCTCATAGCTTTAAACTAGGCTCTGGGAGTACCTGCTACTTCTGTTCTAGTGTGTAGCTATATATATATATATATATATATTACCTACTGGCGGTCGCCAGTAGGTAGTTATAGTTAGGACCTCGTTTCTATTCAAAAAGCGTTTTTTGTTTTGCCAATAACTTTGGCGTAGTTTGAAGAATCTTCGCGAAATTTTCAAAACTAATGGGGCGCTCCGGTCAGCTCCTGTCTTGAAAGTTTCGGGGTGATTCGTCAAGCGGGGGCTGAGAAAAAAGGGGGGTTTTCTCCATGTTAATTTCCATGGGAACTTTAGACACGGCTACAGCCCGAACTGCTGAACGGAATTACATCAAATTTGGCAAAAAGGTAGGTCTTGGTCCCGAAAGCGACCTTTTTTTTAAATGGTGTAAATCCGTTCAGTAGTTCCTGAGAAATTTAAAAAAGAAAGATATCGATATCTGAGCACCGAGGAGGAGTCGCGGCTCCTCCAGAGCACGAGCTGACTTCTGATTGGCTGCCAACACTCCAAACCAGGAAGTGTTGGCAGCCATCTTGTGACTCTGTAACCCAGTCACAAGAAAACAGAAAAATAAAGGTTAAAAAACAAGAAAAGGGGTCAGGATTTAAAAAAAAAAACGGCCAAATTTGCACTGGATTCGCAAATCCGGATAACATTTTTAAACGAAGCGTGGGCTCCGCGCTGCTTTCTATAAGTCCCGGGTGGGCCAGCCCCGGGGACCGCCACCTCCCCTGGGCTTAGTTAATTGAGTGCGGGGAGGCACGCGGCCCATATTGCTCCTGAATTATGAACCCACCAATTGTCACGTGTGAAACATTCAATCCTAAACAATATTGTAAATTTATCACGAAAGATGAACAGAAGTCGGATCATACATTTCGGACACTCATTTCATCTTGCGACTTGTGAACCCACGTCTGATCCTGGGTCATGAACGCACATTTTATCCTTGTCTGTGTACACGTATCGTACCCTGGCTAACTGAGCCTCTGCGTGCCCCTCCTTTCCACAAAGCGCTTTGCTGGCAGCGTGTTATGCTATAATTATGTAAACTCGGGCATAGAATTTTAGATGGAGCGCACCTGGCGCGGTAGCGCATTGTTGTCTGCTAATGGCTGCCGATCTTCGCCGTGTTTACTTTATAACACATGTTGAGGAGCCTTTATACCGGATCCTCGGTGCAGTCACCCCCTCCGCTGTAAAGAAAGGACTGCCTGCCCAGTGTTTGTATTGTACTCTCCTGGTGCTCCGGGCTTCGTGCGCCGACGATGTTTCATCAGAAATTCACACGTGTTAAAGTAAGCGCGTGCCGCTCCCCAGTGAGGGGCGAGGGGGTGCAGCCCGCTCGCGCTCCTGAGACACTGTAACCTTTGCGCTGTGTTTGCAGCGAGCCTCTGGCTGCGGGGGTTTTATTAGTGAGGGAACAGAGGGGCGATGTCACTGGTGCCTCCCGCACTGCCTGCAACCAGCGGCCGGCCAGGCGCCAGGCTCCGCCGTGACTAGACACTCCGTCCTGTGGAGAGGTGGAGGTGAGTGAAGGCGCGAGCTCTGAGCGTCTCGTACCTCTTTCTTTCTCTTACCCTCACCCACATTCTCTCTCTTCCTCCGTCTAATAGTTCGTCTCTCTCTCTCTCTCTCTCTCTCCCTTCCTTTCTTTCTCATTCATTAAATCTCCATTTCTCTTTGTTGTTCTTTCTCTCCAGCTCCTCTGTCTCTCTCTCTCTCTCTCGCACATACACAAACGCACCATCTGTCACGTTCTCTCACATACACCTTTCTCTCACACACTCTCCGATAAAGACAATCTCTCTTTTCCTTTCTCTCACTCTCTCGGTCCTTGTAGTTCTGTCTCTCTTTCTTTCTCTCTCAAACACGATCTTTCTATTTATCTCTCACACATTTGTCTCTCCGACACTCAAAATCTCGTTTTTCTGTCTTCCACTCCAATCCCTCACACACAGCACGCACTCGAAATCCTTCCTTCTTTACATGTGCATGTCTTCTCTTTCTATTGCTGCACTTTCTCAATCCATTTCCTTTTCCTCATCCTCTCCACCCACAACTAACTTCCTCTCACCCTTTCTTCATTCCTTCTCCCCATCCTACTTATTCACTTTTTTCTTTCCCCAATCTTCTCCACTCTCAACTCTCCTTCCCTCCCTTTCTTCCTTCCTTCCTTCTCCTATCCTACTTTCACACTGTTCCCTTTTCCCAATCTTGTCCAGTCCAAATATCTCTCTCTCCTCCCTTCACTCTGTCCCTCCCTCCCTTTCTTCCTTCTTCTCCTATTCTACTTCTGCACTTTTCCCTTTCCCCAATCTTCTCCACTCACAACGTTCCTCTCCCTCCCTCCCGCCCTTCCTTCCTCCCTTCCTTCCACCCTTCCTTCTCCTCCTATCCTACTTGCACACTTTTCCCTTTCCACAATCTTCTCCGCTCACAACTTTCCCCTCCCTTCACTCCCTCCCTCCCTTCCTTCTCCCCTGTTCTACTTCCACACTTTCCCTCTCCCCAATCTACTCCATTCACAACGTTCCCTCCCTCCCCCTCCCTTTCTTCTCCTCCTATCCTACTTGCACACTTTTCCCTTTCCACAATCTTCTCCACTCACAACCTACCTACCCACCCATCTTTCTTCCTTTCTTCCTTCCTGCCATCCTTCCTTTCTCCCTTCCTTCCTCCCTCCCTTCCCCTCCTATCCTACTTGCACACTTTTCCCTTTCCCAATCTTCTCCACTCACAACCAACCTTCCTTCCTTCCTCCCTCCCTCTCAGTCCCTCCCTCTCTCCCAGTCCCTCCCTCCCTTCTCCTCCTATGCTACTTGTACACTTTTCCCTTTCCCCATCTTCTCCACTCACAACTTTTTCCCTTCCTCTCTTTGTACATATGTCTTATGTGCCCATCTGCTTTTCATTCTTTCTTGCTCCTTCCCTCCCACTTCGTTCGCTCCTCCCCGTCTATTCTATCGCACCCACTGCATGTGTAGCGAACAACAGAGACACGTGGACTGCCATAACAAAACTTTCTCATTGGGGTCAACAATGCAGTATGAGAAGGCCTGACAAGCGTCACCGAGGAAGAGGAGGCACGTGCGCGGTGATGACACAGGGGACCCGACAGGTAGCTAAGGCAAAGGCCCGTTCACCCCCTCCGCAGTGGAACTCTTTCCTGTGGCAACCGACTGACCGGCATCAATGTTGTGGGTGGCCTTCTCGGTGTAACCGTGCACGTTCCACCGTGAGGGGCAGTGTAGTCCCCAGTACAGACACACGGATGTAAGCGGTGTGTAATGAGGGCGGCTGCCGTATCTAGATGCTGAAGCACTGAGGCTGCACTCTTAAAAGTGAAACACCCCGAGTCAGCACCGGAACGCCTGGCTGTGAGCTCAGGTGTCAGGCGGGACCCGTGAGTGTGCGCGGTGCACATCTGTTGTTGTTGTGCGGTGTGTGCATTGGGGGAAGGTATCATTTGCTTTCACAAGACGCAGGACTGAGGAAGAGCCGACGAGTGCCCCGACAGGCGCATGGACGTGTCTCGAGGACTTGAAGTCTTACGTGTAAAAATTTTCCCACCTCCTCGCCTTGCCAGCTGTGCTTTCGGAAACACTCAGACTCACGCTTCAGTGTTCAAGAACAGCCCCCGGCCCTTGCGGGACAACGAAAATAACGTGAAGTGTTTTTTTCTCGGGAAAATGGACAATAAACAACGGATGGAGGTGGTGGAGTATTATTATTTACGCCCCGGACTGGGGCAATAAGGACCATAAACACAGGGTGGCTGTTGGTGGGACAGTCCACCCTCTGCCTCCTTCCGCGATACTCTTGTCTCCATGCCCCCTAGCAGCAGGGCGCGCTCTATGACTGCTCAGCCTTTTAACAAAGGACATTTTATTGCGCGATGGCACCAGCTTTGAGAGCGGCATCCACGGCGGCCAATCAATGGTTTCACACACAGTATCGACCAGCTCGAGGCCGCTGCTGGTGACTGTTCCACAGCTTTGGGATCCGGCGCTCTTGCACGCCCGTGCACACGCCCTTGCACGTTCAAGGACACAAAATCGGTTGCGTGTGTATGTCTGTGACGTCAGAGTTTTGCACACAATCTTTGTGTTCGCGTGTCATCGCAGTTGTTCTGAGTGTATGATTTTTAGGGTGTATTTCTCGGCAGACCTTGCATTTAGCTGCAGTCGCGTGTGTGGTTGTGTGTGTATCTGTATGTGTGTATTTGTGTGATTTCAGTGTCCTGCCGTCATCTGCGTTTATAGGTTTATCGTATTATGGACCTGTATGCAGTTTGTGTGTATGTTTGTGGGTTTAGCTATAGTGTGCTACTTTCAGCATTACCTTCAAGACATACATAGTCCATTTAACTATAGAGTTCTACCCCTACAAAGATGCTTTCTGATATGGTAGATTTATTACATGCATTTCAAATACTTCCCGTACATTTGCCGGAGTCTGATGTTGTTGTGTTTTTGTAACTGTAAGAGTTCTTAAACTGCATACATTATTTTCAGTAGCTCTAAACGTTGTGTGTATCCTCCCATCTCTCTCTCTCCTCGAGTCCCCTTTTGCCCGTTGTGTGTGTATGGGTGTGTGAGTTCTAGTAATTTTAAAAATTGCTACCCTGCTTGTGCGCGCTCGCGTGTAGTTTTAGGGAGCTTTAAAATGCGAATGCAGAATGGATGCAAACTCAAAGGTCAGTAAATTGCTGCGCGTGTCTGTTATCTCATCTATAAAAGATCTGAACTAACTTCGGTTTTCCTAACATTTTGTGTGCCGTCTGTGCGGCGTGATAGAGCGTCATTTCACGCTATTTGCGTGACTCTTATAGACTGGTGGGCTGTTTGAGTCGGCATGGTGTTGTATCGAATGGCTGTAATCATTGGATCCTGTAGTGAGTCCGTTCTAGCAGTTGTCATTGTATGTGACCAGTCTCTGAATGCTCCCATTTTAGATAATTTGGGTCAACTCCCCATGGCCTGCGAAGAATATGGAACAGAGTACTGTAGGAGTACTGTCTTCTGTACTATAAAATGCCTGGTTGATTGGCAGTGATCGTGCGCTTGGATCCGGAACAGCCTGTGCTATGTGTGCGTGCCTGCGTGAACGCATCATAACAGTGTGTGCAGGACATGCTTGTGAAGAAGGAAGGGCGGGGATTCACCTTGAAGTGCCGCAGCCCGAATAAACTGGTACGGGAACCCACTGCGTTGCTTATGGTTGTGATCAGAGTGTGTAACTCCCTGACTCCTGTGGTCGAGGAGCTGTAAATTACACCTGTCGCTGCCGTGCAGCTCCCAGGGGCCACAGTCCAGTCACACAAGCACAAAACCGGGCACCTTTTTGTAACACAACGAAATGAGCCACCTTGCAGGGTGCTGGGCGGACATCTTCGGGGATGTACCTGTGACGTTTCTATATACTCCCTGCTCTGCCAAAATCCCCCCCTCCGCTTTGCATGGAAGATGTCGGGCCAGGCATTAATTGAGGAAACGCTCAAAGCGTCATTAGATGTCTTCTCCGATTCCCGCTAACCTTGATTTTACAGCTAATTTAATTCTTTTTTTCATTTATTTATTTCAAAGCGTCCACGATCTTGGCGCGGCTTACTGTCTCTATCCCGAAACGTGACACAGTCGGACTGCTCGAATTTTACGCGCATATTTCTGGTGCGGAAAATAGCTGATTAAAGCTCTTCAGATCAGGCGCGCAACGCCTATTGGGCTCCCCCGCCGTGTGTGTCAGCCCAGGCTGAGACAGCTTCCCGGGCTGGCGACCGTTTTATCGCAGCCGCACCCGAGTACTACACAGGTCTTTAAAAGACCATTTACTTGTTAACGAGGCTTTGTTGTGTTTTCACCCCTTCTTAGTGCCCCTGCATCTCCATTCTGCCTATTGCTGGAAGAATTAGCCCCCCCATTCCCACCGAAATGTGGCTCTAGTTGCGCCTCTGCTTCAGATTATAACATAGTATCAGCGGTTGATTGTAATGTCTAAATGTTGTCCGCTTAAGGCTTTTAGAATATGTCTGCACATTTCAGTTCGGTTAAACATGACATTTGGAGCATTTGGAGCGAGAAAGGCTCCTGAATGTCGCAGACCCGTGACCTCTAAAACCACGAAGAAGCTGCTGCCATAGAAGTGCGCACATCAGCGCAAAAGGAAATATTCAGTGCGACTGAACAGAAATAATGACTGACTGCCAAGGGAAACTAGCGCATTTCTACTGCCTTTAAAACTGGAATCTTCCAACAGAGAACGCGCATTTGGATTAAACTCGGAAACATATGTACAGCAAGAATTCTGCAGGATGGACATATTTTGTGCCCCAACTGTCCCTCCGACCCCTTATTTTTTAATCCCAACTTTACAAATATAGAGAAACAAATCCACGGATGGTAGGCCCACAGTGGGCTGTATGTGGTACCTAGGAGTGTACACGTTGATAGATGTGTGTGGGTGTGCGTGCACCTAGCTGTGGCTATGTTTACGCATCCGTGTGCCTGGGTGCGATTCTGTGTGTTCCCTCCTATGTGCCCGTGTGTGTGTCTGTTTGTGTGTGTGGGCATGTGGGTGTGCCTCTGTGCCAGCGCGCGGATGTCTGCTTGTGTACGTGTTCATGTATGTGCATGGCAATGCCTGTGTGCATGTGCGAGTACATGCATGCTAGGCTGCAGTGGGTGCTATTTAATGTAAATACGGTAAGCTAGGCTCTGTCTGGAAGGTGGGCGGGGGGGTCCCTGATATTCACACTCATTCATTCCTTCATTCACACATTCCACCAGTAGCTCGGTGTGCTGCTTGGCCACAGATCGGGAAGGCTCCATTACGGAGGAGATGGAGGGATAGGGGGGAGGGGGACTGGGAAGGGGCACTGTGCAGCGCCGTGCATGTACTGGAGCCTTTATGTACTAGCAGAACCCACTCTGCTCGGGAATGCGCCCATCGTCAGCTATGAACTAAAACGACACCCCCCTCATCATATTTCCCACTTGAGAGTTCCTACGTTAAATCTCCTCCTGGTGAATGTCCGCACATATTTTGCTTCCGTATATATTCCCCTCTATTCTCCCAGCTTTATTTTTTCCCAAATATATACAGGGGAGGTCATGCCAATCACAGGGGTACCCCAACCCATAGTATTCCCTAGTGTATGTAGGTGTTTTCACTGTATTCTAAGTGTCTTTTAGCATAGCACTGGCTCTAGGCCTGGTTAGTCATAGTCAGTTACCACCAGTACCCGTCAGCAAAAAGTTGGGGGCACAGGATGACTTTGGAACAAGGCCTCTTTCTGCACCTCTGTTGGTTCTTTCTGCATATCTCTTGCTTCTTTCTGTACCTTTTTTCCTCTTTCTGGAGTTCTGTTGCCTCTTTCTGCATTTCTCTTGGTTCTTTCTGCGCCTTTCTTCCTCTTTCTGCACATGTCCTACCTCTGTAGGCATAGTTAGAAATTAGCATTTAAAAAAACCTTTGAAATTCACTGAAATAACCATAGGTTTCAGGGACGTTATAGTTAGAAATTAGCATTTAAAAAACCTTTGAAATTCACTGAAAAAACCACAGGTTTCAGGGACATTATAGTTAGAAATTAGCATTTAAAAAACCTTAGAAATTCACTGAAAAAACCACAGGTTTCAGGGACGCTATAGTTAGTTGGACATTTGACTCATACAAAACCAGAGAAATTCGGCCGTTATAGTTAGTTGAGCTAACTATAACTCGCACCCCCGTAATGCACTGCTGATGACGTCAGATATTACATCATTCATGACATGGTCAGTGACATCACTGATGACATCACTGATGACATCTCAAATGACATCACTGATGACATCACTGATGACATCATCCACGTGATAATCTGATGCACCTCCTCATACCCTAATATAACCTTTGATACACCCACTCTAAAATACAGACTACCATTTTCGAAACCATAGACACACCAATACCAGTTACTACATACCAACTCACTCATTCACCCATACAGTCACTCATACATGCAGTCACTCATCAATACAGCACTATCATATGCACTCATACACCTATACCGACACACAGCCACTCATCCATAGAGTTACTCACACACCTAGTCAGTCATGCAAAGAATCAATCACACTCCCATTTACTCACCTATACAGTTATACACACACCACCTCACTTATTCATACAGATACTAACACATACTTACTCTCTTATACAATCACTGATACAAGCACACACTCATCCATACAGCCACACTCACTCTCACATATAGTCATTTATATACTCTAACACTCACATATACTGCCTTTTACATATGTAGTTACTCACACATGTACCACTGAGACATCCATTCACTAACCAACACACCCATTCACACATCACCCACCCATACAGCCCTTCACAGATGCACTCTTGAACCCATACACCCAGTGAATCACCCACTCACACATCTATGCACAGATTCATACACCCACCCACACAGACATTCAGGCACCCATACAGATACTCAGACAACCAATCAATAACCCATATAGACACTCATGTAGCTACTCACCAACCCAGGCAGCCGCTTACACACCAACTGACAGACTGATACAGACATTCACACAGATTAGTCACTAACGCATGCATTCAGTAAGATACGTTTAATCACTCACTTATACAGTCAGTCACGCACCTACTAAATCATCCATTCAGACACTTATACACCCACTCATTCTTCAATACAACTTGGCATATATATATATATATAAAACATATTTAAACTTTACATGAACACACAGTCACTGGATGATGTCATCAGTGATGTCATCAGTGATGTCATTTGAGATGTCATCAGTGATGTCATCAGTGATGTCATCAGTGATGTTACTGACCATGTCATGAATGATGTAATATCTGACGTCATCAGCAGTGCATTGCGGGGGTGCGAGTTATAGTTAGCTCAACTACCTATAACGGCCGAATTTCTCTGGTTTTGTACGAGTGAAATGTCCAACTAACTATAACGTCCCTGAAACCTGTGGTTTTTTCAGTGAATTTCTAAGGTTTTTTAAATGCTAATTTCTAACTATAACGTCCCTGAAACCTGTGGTTTTTTTCAGTGAATATATATACCTATCTATCTATATATATATATATATATATATATATATATATATATATATATATATATATATATATATATATATATCTATTACCTACTGGCGGTCGCCAGTAGGTAGTTATAGTTACAGCCTAGTTTCCATAGGAAAAGCGTTTTTGATTTGCTAATAACTTTGGCATCGTTTGACGAATCTTTATGAAATTTTCCAAAAAGTTGCACTTTTTAGGTCAGCTCCTATCTTGAAAGTTTGGGGGTGATTTGTCAAGCAGGGGCTGAGAAAAATTGGGGGTCCCAAAACGCGTTTTCTCCATGTTAATTTCCATAGGAAATTTTGCGACGAGCTACAGCTCGAACTGCTGAACGGAATTACCTCAAATTTGGCAGAAAGGTAGAGCTTGGTTCAGAAAGCGACCTTTTTTTTAAATGGTGTAAATCCGTTCAGTAGTTTTTGAGAAATTCAAAGAATAAGAGTCAAAAATCAATTTCCCATAGGAAACTTTGTGCAAGGCTAGAGCCGAAACTACTGAACGGAATTACCCCAAATTTAGCAAATAGGTAGTGCTTGTATCAGAAAGCGACCTTTTTTTAAAATTTTGTAAATCCGTTCAGTAGTTGCTGAAAAATTAGAAAAATAAAAGTTTCGATATCTGGGCGGAGCCTAAGTCCCGTGCACGAGCTTCACTGTGATTGGCTGCGAACACTGCAAACCAGGAAGTGTTGGCAGCCATCTTGTGGCTTGGTAGAAGCGAGTCACTAGAAAACAGAGAAACAAAGGTATAAAACAAGAGAAGGGGGCAGGGTAGAAACACCGTGACCCCCTAGACCTGCTCAGGGGTCCCAGAAAGACCCCAGGGCCAAAAAAAGCATTTAAAAAAAATATATATATATCGGCGTAATTCGCGCTGGGGTCGCGGGGTCCCGCGCTTTATTTTAATGAGACCCCGGGGTGGGCTAGGTCCCGGGGGCATTTCTTAAAAAATAATAGCGGGGGCTCGGTGGGGCTGCGGAGGCCCGCTGGGGTCCCCGCAGACCTGGGCTTCACTCATGTTGGGAGGGGGGTTGCGCAGCCCCCCTCCTGGAGACCTCCATGTACTTATAACTTTGGCGTCGTTTGACGAATCTTTACTAAATATTCCAGAAAGTTTCTCTTTTTTGATCAGCTCGTATCTTGAAAGTTTAGGGGTGTATTGAGCTGCGAAGACATATTACAGGGTGAGTGGTGAAGGGGGGCTGAGAAAAAAGGGGGGTCCGAAAAAGTGTTTTCGGAATGCATTTACCATAGGAAACTTTAGATAAGGCTGCAGGTCAAACTGCTGAACGGAATTACGCCAAATTTGGCAGGGAGAAAGGTCTTGGTGCAGAAAGCGCGTTTTTTGGGAAATGGTGTAAATCCGTTCAGTAGTTTTTGAGATATTAAAGGAAAAAAAGATATATATATCTGGACTGTGCCTAACTCCCGAGCACAAGCTTGCCTCTGATTGGCTGCTAACAATTCAATAATCTAAACAACAGAGTGTAACCCTTGAACAAGAGAGCAGGCAAAAAAGGGAGGGGGGAATCAAAATTTGATTCTATAAAAAGCCCTCACTCACCAAACTGGTTGGTGACATGCTTCATCATAGGGCCCCACCCGGAAGGTCGAATACCTGCTGGGACATAGTGCACCCTTAAGTTTAATGATCTGAAAGATAGTATAGAATTAGTAATTGCAGAGTACATACAACTGCACACGCCTAATTATCTGTTTCAACAATGCGCACTCAGGCTGCTGCAGCCCATCCACTCCCACTGCTCGGAGGTGTCTGTGCGCTCTTGTGCGCCCAGGCTGCTGCACACTATCCACTCCCACCGCCCAGAGGTGACTGCCCGCTGCTGCGGAAAGAAGTATCTCTGCACACCTTCCGCCACCAGCGTGTGTGTAAGAGGGTGCACCACGTGCTGAAGCAACTTTGTCAGGATGGCCACGCATCATCGCAGTTTGTACACGCGTTCAGCTGTGGTGGTGTGGGGGGGGACGTCAATTCGTGAATCACAGCCTGTTAGATAAAAAGCAAGATAGGATTGTGCGTCATTCGTCCATCAAAGGAGAGAGAAAGAGAGAGAGAAAGAAAGAAAGAGTGAGAGGAAGACAGAGAGAAAAAGAAAGAAGGAGTGAGAGGAAGACAGAGAAAGGGAGAAACAGTGGGAGTGACAGGAAGAGAGATAAAAAGAAAGAAAGAGTGAGAGGAAGACAGAGAGAAAGAGTGAGAGAGACGAAGAGAGAGAGAAACAGTGAGAGAGAAAGAGAGAGAAAGATTGAGAGAGAGGAAGAGAGAGAGAAAGAGAGAGAGGAAGAGAGAGAGAGAAAGAGTGAGAAAGGAAGAGAGAGAGAGAAAGAGTGAGAGTGAGGAAGAGAGAAAGTGTGAGAGAGAGGAAGACAAAGAAAGAGAGAAAGAGTGAGATACAAGGAAGAGAGAAAGAGAGATACAGTGTGAGAGAGAGGAAGAGAGAGAGAAACAGTGTGAGAGAGAGGAAGAGAGAGAGAGAAAGAGTGAGAGAGGAAGAGAGAGAAAGAAAGAATGAGAGAGAGAGGAAGAGACAGAGAAAGAGAGAAAGAGTGTGAGAGAGAGAAAGGAAGAGATAGAGAGTGAGAGAGAAAGGAAGAGATAGAGAGTGAGAGATAGAGAAAGAGTGCGAGTGACAGAAAGGAAGAGATGGAGAGTGAGTGTTGACACTGTGGAGAAAATCCTCACAGCTCACCTTTCTGTCACCGTTGTGTCTCCAACCATGTGCCGGGATATAGGGCAGCCCTCAAGCTTAGTCATCTGAAACATAAAAATGGAATCAGTAATGGATAAGTACATACAACTGCGTATGCCTAAATCGCTGTCCCGCCTTTGTGTATCCAGGCTAGTGTACCCCATCCACTTCCACTGCCCAGAGGTGTCTACCCACTGCTGTACACCCAGGCTGCTGCACTCCATCCACTCCCACTGCCCAGAGGTGTATGACAGCCGCTGCGCACCCAGGCTGCTGCACCCCATGCACTCCCACTGCCCGGAGGTGACTGCGTGCCGCTGCTGCACCCCATCCACTCCCACTGCCCGGAGGTGACTGCCCGCCGCTGCGCAAACAAGCCTCTCTGCTCACCTTACACCACCGGCGTGTGTCGAAGAGGGTCCACCACATGCCGAAGAAACCTCCTCACCCGTTGTGTACACGCGGAGAGCGGAGCTCACAATTCAGGTTGAGTGTTGATTGCAGGAAGGCCACGCTTCATCGCAGGCCTGCAAGACAAAAAGCAAGATAAGATTGTGCGTCATGCATCCATCAAAGGAGAGAGATAGAGAGAGAAAGAAAGAGTGAGAGGAAGACAGAGAGAAAAAGAAAGAAAGAGTAAGAGGAATACAGAGAGAAAGAGAGAAACAGTGAGAGTGAGAGGAAGAGAGAGAGAGAAAAAGAAAGAAAGAGTGAGAGGAAGACAAAGAGAAAGAGAGAAAGAGTGAGAGAGATGAAGAGAGAGAGAAACAGAGAGAGAGAGGAAGAGAGAGAGAGAAAGAGTGTGAGAAAGAGGAAGAGAGAGAAAGAGAAAGAGAGAAACAGTGTGAGAAGGAGAGAGAGAGAAAGAGTGTGAAGGAGAGAAAGGAAGAGATGAAGAGGGACAGTGAGTGCTGTGTCTCCAACCACGTGCCGGGACCTAGTGGAGACCCTCAAGCTCCCACATCTAAACATAGTACAGAATTAGTAATGGGAGAGTATATACGACTGCGTACGCCTAAATCGCTGTGCCCCCTTTGTGTATCCACTCCCGCCGCCCAGACGTATTTGCCCACCGCTGCGCACCCAGGCCTCACTGCTCACCTTTTCGCGGACAGGGCACCCTCCGCATCATGCAGTCCCGCTCCGCAGGCCAACAGGTCTCACATTTGGTGCTGCGTCTTGATTTTTCCATGGCAGAGGACATACTAGTGCACCTATCATCATCGCAGGTTGCACACCCGCTCAGTCCTTGCGGTGCCACTAACTCAGTGAACAGTGAGGCCACGCACGTGGTGGTAGGCCTCCCTGTTCGGTGGCTCAGGCCTACATGAGGTGTCCGAACCACCGAGACGGGCCATCACAGTGCATGCGGTGGGAGCAACTCTAAAATGGTTTAGAGCACGTGTGCCCGGTCTTTTTTATTGGTAGGGTCAAGTATCCTGTGACGCCTGTGCTGGATGGGTGTGGTATGGGTGTATACCAGCCGTGAGGGAGTGGCTGTGGCGTACTGACAACTAGGGTGTGACCAGCAGATCACTACAATGAAAATCTGGGCCATGTAGCATTGTCTTTCTCTGTAAGCGTAAGCAGAGTGGGCTGGCCTGGCGTATGCCAGTCCTGCGTGAGGCTGTGAAGAATGACTCCGGAGCTATGGGCGTGGCTCCATCGTGAGCTGTATGAGGAATCAACTGATGCGGCACTGTTGCCAGATTGGGCTAGATCACGCACAATTGGGCTATATTTTTCCCGGTTGTGCGGTAAAATTTTGGTTTGTGCTAGTTGCCAGATTATAAATATATATACAGCGCTCCAGCAAACTAGTATGTTAAAGCGCTTTATTAGACAAATATTTACTTGGCAGCCTGCTGCAACATCAATTCCAATCCATTCACCGCCTGCTTGACGATGTCCCTGCCCCTCCTTCCTTAAAGTAGCAATATTGGGTTAGTTTGGGCTACTTTTTGGTTGTCTTTGGGATAGAGAATGCTTAAAATATCTTGCAACACTGGCATGCGGGTGTTCTTGTTGTAGTGCTGCCGTCACCCGGGTCGCAAGCGTCAATGTGTCACTCTGAGAGCCAAGTCCCTGAACATGGCCAACATGGAAGGAACGGGGAATCACTGACCCTACATTCATCCATAGTTCCACACAAGAAAGATGGTGGACATGACACATCTGTGTGGGTGTGAATGTTTATTGCACATTCAGTGGAGTATTGCAGCTGTAGCAATACTGGGCCATGCAAAATACAAATTTCAGTTTTTGGGACATGGAGGGCAGCCAATTAGAGACAAGCTCGTTGTCGGAGTTAGGGTGCGCCAACATATGTACTTATACAATCACTCCGCCAATCCCCACGCACTTATAAATTCACTATACACTCTCCTTGCAGTACTCTAATCATCCAGTCTCTACGTACGTACTTGTACAATGACCGAGACAAAGTTTCATAACCAAAGTTTTCTCCCACTGTCAAAGGTAAGTTGGTTGCATATGCTGTCCAGAGCACAATGTAATGTGGTAGGGCCCAGGGGCAGCTTGTTGCATACATAATGAACACACGGACACAGATAGATAGTGGAACTGGATACGAGCACATGCACTCAACTCCTTTTTATTACCAGGGTCACATGTCCAGTGACGTCTGTGCTGGATGCGTGTGGGGTGAGTGTAAGCCAGCCCTCCGGGAATGGTTGGTGCTGGTAACAAGTACAACAGTAATCATCAGATCACACACAGAGATTCAATCATAAAGGGTCCATGACTTGTGCTACACTAAGTTAGGGGCACCAGATCTGAAATCATACACAAAAGATTCTGTCATAAAGGGTCCATCAGTTGTGGTGGACTGAGGTAGGAGCATCAGAAGCATTCCGCATGTGCACAGCTAGCGATGATGCGTGGTCCGGGAGAGCCGCACTGGTAGCAATGTCTGTAACCTACTGGACTGCGTCATCTGCAATCGCAACTCCATCTGAATTGTGAGCCCTGCTGTCTGCAGTGTAGATCGAAGGCAGTAGTCAGCACAGACATCGAGGAAAGCTTTTTGTCACTTCCTCTTGAGAAAATTTAACGACATAGAGTACAATTTTCTGTCCAATTAATAAATCAAGGCTGAATTTGAATGGTGAGCTCTGCTGACCGCAGTGTAGATCGAAGGCAGTAGTCAGCACAGACATCGAGGAATGCTTTTTGTGACTTCCTCATGAGAAAATCCAACGACAAAGTACAGTTCACTCTGCAATAAATAAATCAAAACTGAATTCGAATTGTGGGCTCTGCTATCCCCGGTGTAGACTGCCATTCAGTGTTCCTTTGGACTTGCAAGATGAATTTGGTCATTGTACTAAAGCTATAATTGATATCAAAAAAGTTCTTGAAGCAAGGATATTATGTAGGTTTAAGGGTACGTGGCGATGACTTATGGTGCAGTGAGCTAGTGGCACCTGAAGCATTCAGCGTGTGCGCATCCTGCGATGATGCGTGGTCCGTGTGGGCCGCACTGGTAGCAATGTGTTTTGTTTAATGAATTCTGCCTTAATAAAGCCACGTGGCATTTACTTGTGGTGCACTGAGTTAGTGGTACCTCTGGCGCTCAGCACCTACGCAGCCTGCGATGATGCGTGGTCCGGGCGGGCCGCAATGGGAGCAATGTGTCTTGCCTACTGGACTGCGTCATCTGCAATCGCGACTCAATCTGAATTGTGAGCCCTGCTGTCCGCAGTGTAGATCGAAGGCAGTAGTCTGTACAGACATAACTGTGCAGTGCTGTGCCGCTGTGTTCGCAGGGGGCTTGTGTCGAGGAGGCCCGCGGTCATGGCGGCAGCCACGTGACAGGGTGAGGGTCGCTGCTCTGGCAGACGCGTTGGCTTTCACACAAGTGAACCATGCCCAGAACCCCAGCCTTTTTATTCACACTTCTACGCTGGAGTGGCGTACGTTGGACCAGCCCACTGTGCTTCCGCTTACAGGGGGCGACGACACAGGTTCATGACCGAGATGTTCCCCACTGCCTGAGGTAACATGGTTGCGCCCACTGTCCACAACACTACAAGCACCTGCTTGTTTTTGGATCGCACAGCAGATAGGTTTAATGAACATTATAATTAGAAATTAGCATTTAAAAAACCTTTGAAATTCACTGAAAAAACCATAGGTTTCAGTTCAGGGACGTTATAGTTACAAATTATCATGTTAAAAACCTTTGAAATTCACTGAAAAAAACATAGGTTTCAGGGACGTTATAGTTACTTGCACATTTCACTCGTACAAAACCATAGAAATTCGGCCGTTATAGTTAGTTGAGCTAACTATAACTCACGCCCCACAATGCACTGCTGATGACGTCACATATTACATCATTCATAACATGGTCAGTGACATCCCTGATGACATCACTGATGACATCATCCAGTGACTGTGTGTTTCTGTAAAGTTTAAATATGTTTTATAAATATATTGGCCAAGGTATATTGTAGAATGAGTGGCTGTATAAGTGTGTGAATGGAGGATTTAGTAGGTGTGTGACTGACTGTATAAGTGAGTGATTAAATGTCTCTTACTGAATTCATGGCTTAGTGACTAAACTGTGTGAATGTCTGTATCAGTCTGTCTATTGCTGTGTAAGCTGCTGCATTGGTTGATGAGTAGCTACATGAGTGTCTATATGGGTTATTGATTGGTTGCCTGAGTATTTGTATGGGTGCCTGAGTGTGTGTGTGAGTGGGTGGGAGGTGTGTGACTTTGTGCATAGATGTGTGAGTTCTTTATTCACTGGGTGTAGGGGTTCAAGAGTGCATGTGGAAACAGCTGTATGGGTGGGTGAGTGTGTGTAGGTGAGTGAATGGATATCTCAGTGCTACATGTCCAAGTAACTACATATGTAAAACGCAGTGCATGAGAGAGTTGGAGTATATAAATGACTATACGTGAGAATCAGTGATTGTGAGAGTGCTGTATGGATGAGTGTGTACTTGTATCAGTGATTGTATAAGAGAGTAAGTATATGTTAATATCACTATGAATAAGTGAGGTTGTGTGTGTATAACTGTATAGCTGAGTAAATAGAAGTGTGTTTGATTCTTTGCATGACTGAGTAGATGTGTGAGTAACTCTGGATGAGTGGCAGTGTGTGAGTGTTTGTATAGGTGTATGAGTGCCTATAATAGTGTTGTATTGATGAGTCACTGCATGTATGAGTGACTTTATGGGTGAATGAGTGGATGTGTGTGTAGACCTAGGAATCAGTGCGTGCGTATGTAGTAACTGGTATTGGTGTCTGTATTGTTTCGAAAATGGTAGTCTGTATTTTAGAATGGGTGTATCAAAGGTTTTATTAAGGTATGAGGAGGTGCATCAGATTTTCACGTGGATGATGTCATCAGTGATGTCATCAGTGATGTCACTGACCATGTCATGAATGATGTAATATGTGACGTCATCAGCAGTGTTTTGTGGGGGTGTGAGTTATAGTTAGCTCAACAAACTATAACGGCCGAATTTCTATGGTTTTGTACAAGTGAAATGTGCAAGTAACTATAACGTCCCTGAAACCTATGGTTTTTCAGTGAATATATATATATATATATATATATATATATATATATATATATATATATATATATATATATATGAGACTTGACTTCCCGGAACCCCAGGAAGTCTAAAGCTTAACCCGGAAGGAGTTGCGCTATCGGACCCGCCGTAGCCGAGAAAGTATCACAAATCCTGAGCATACTGGAAGCGGACCGACTCGGAGGAATCGGACGAATATAGGGTAAACCAAGGTACGCGTACGAAGGCGATTACGGGGTGAGAGGTGTGCCGGTTTGGGGAGTGGAACTGTATGGACTGTTTCAATACTCTCGCAACCATTTCTATTGAAACTCAAACAGTGCAATGTCGGCTGACATAGTTCGGGAAAGGGAAGCCGCAGCATTAGAAATGTTTAATGACTGCTGGACAGTGACAAGCAAGGATACCAGCATTGCCATAGCAACCAATGAACAAAATGTAACACTCAAAGAAAAATTTAAAAAACTGGAGAAAAAAAATGCGCTCTGAGTAGAGTTAGTGGTGGGAATCCCGTCCACTGCAGAGGTATTTGGATGTGGATAGGGTCCCACAGGGATTAAGGATACTCTTAGCGCCCAGCTATGAAACGCCAAACCCACTAATGATGCGTGAATGGGCCGAATGCAACATAGAATCTTCGAAACTGCTAATGAAGATATTGATAAAATATGCCGAAATCGATCGGGCAGCGCTACTCGAGGAGATAGCAAAAATCAATGAGGAATTTGACAACATGGGACAAACCGAAGAAATAACGAAATTGCGTCAGGAAATGACTCTCAGACTACGGAAGGAGGATGACAAAATAAAGGAGCGAAAAACCTACAAATTCCATCGGGACAAAACCGATTATGAGGTGGGCCAAATTTTTACTTTCTCGAAGAAATATGAAGCATTACGATCACTAAAGGACAAGAAAGCAACAACAGCTAAGTTGGGCATGGCAAGGACAGGTGAAGCTGCCTCAAGCACATCACAATCGGATTTAAGTTCCGCTCCTGACAGTGAATCTGAGCGTGAATCTGGCACAAATCAATCAAGACAAAAATGCACATTGGATGAGGAATTAGGTTTTTTATGCGAGGACAGGAGGCAAACCCTCCGCCCACGCGCACAAAGAACCAACTACGGTCAAACAAGAACTACAAACGCAAACAACGAAGGAAGGCAAACAGAATTAGGAACAAATCCAAGAAAGCGAGGCGGGTGAAGGAAAGGAAAATGACCGATATGACGTCCATTGACAAGACAATTGTAAACCTTTCAAATATGGATCTAAGTGACAATGACAAGCGTATTTTGAGCCTGGGGTTAACATACTGTCCAGCAAGGAATTTCAATTACCCCAAAACAAGGTTGGATATCTACAAAAGCACAAGAAAATTAAAACTTAAAAATTCCATCTGACAAACAAAAAAGATGAAAAGAGGTTAAATCCAGCTGGAAGGGGAGAAGCTTGGACACAAGATTTGGATGTATCCACTCAATCAGATGCATCATTTGCCAGTGAAATTAGGGAATTATGGGACAACAATGCAGCAACAAGTGACTCTGAACAAGAAACAACGGACGCATTGTCACATACATCAGGTCAACCAGTCCACCAAAGGGGTGGTACCCAGACTCCAGGTCCATTAACCCAATTTAAACCTAAATCGACATTTAATCCCATTATGATGCGTGATTCAATTGACATATTCCACGAGTGGATAATTGAGCAGTTGAAAGAACTCAACACCAAAACGAACAACACTAAATTTAAATACAATAAACAAAATCATGACTATAATGAACTCATGAAAAAACTTAAAGAAAACAATAACATTGTTATTCGCAATTCAGATAAAGGTGGGAACATTGTTTTAATGTTAAAAGAAAATTACTCCATGGAAGCTTATAACCAACTGAATGATAGAACTTGCTACACTAAGAGCAGTGGATCTGAATTAAAAACAATGGATGCAACCTTTTATAAAAAATTGTCGACATGGAAAAACAATAACTTAATAACTGTACAGGAATTCACATTTTTAAAGAATGACCATCCAGTTGTACCAACAACTTACTTTATACCTAAGATTCATAAAGACCCTTTGAACCCACCAGGCAGACCAATAATTTCAGCCAGGAATGGACTACTTGAACACACTTCCCAATATGTGGACTTTTTTCTTCAGAACCTAGTCAAATCATTGCCATCATATGTGAGTGACACAAGCAACTTTTTGAGAAAACTTAAGGATTTTGAATGGAAACAGAGTTATTTGTTTATAGCTCTAGATGTAAGCTCACTATACACTAGTATTCAACACACAGATGGACTGCGAGCCTTAAGACATTTTCTGGAGAAACAATTGGACAGTACAGAGGATCACAACAAGATGTTAACTGAGATGGTTGATTTTTGTCTGATGAACAATATATTTATGTTTAACAACATGTTATATAAACAAACTAGAGGTGTGGCGATGGGGGCCAGCTTCTCCCCCAGCTACGCGTGTTTACACATGGGCTGGTGGGAGGAGCTGGTCCTCATGACTGAGCACCGTGTGACAATGACAACCAAGGTCAAATTATGGCTGCGTTTTATCGATGATTTGTTCGTAGTATGGGATGGTAATGTAAGTGAAGCTCAGGATTTTGTGCAAGCCATTAATGTGAATAATTTAAACTTACACTTTACTGCGGACATCAACACAACACAAGTCAGTTTCCTGGACACCAATGTTTACATATCAGAGAATATGATAGAAACTAAACTTTACCGCAAGGAAACCGCTGGGAACTCAACTCTCCATGCGAGCAGTTCCCATGTTAAACATTTAGTGACCAGTATCCTCTATGGGGAGATGCTCCGATTGAGGCGGATCCACAGTAATGAAAGGGATCTATTGTTAGCTCAGGCTGAAAGCAGGCTGCGGTTTCTAGAAACGGGATACTCCAGACAAGCAATTGACAACGCGATATTAAAATCTATGCGTAGTAACAGACAGGAGTTATTGGGTGGGAAACTGATCAGCGGTGCAGTGACCCCACTCAGAACAGACACGAAGAATACTGAGTCCAGAAATGAATTTAGAATTATCATCCAATACAGCCAACAACACAAACAGATCCAGTCTATAATATCCCGCAATTGGCCCATGGTTCTCATTGACCCAGTGATTGGCCCGAAATTGCCCAAGAGACCGTCCATTACATACAGCAGGGGTCGATCGATGAAAGATGATTTAGTCAAAACTAGTCCTGAGATCATTGAGGCAACCAATTGGTTGCAAACTCACACAGGTTTTTTAAATGCAGAACTTGCAAGGCGTGCCAACAAGGAGATAATAGAACAACTTACACTACCCCATTCGGTGGCAGAAATCACAAAATAACTAAGCTACTTACCTGCAAAAACGAATTTGCAGTATATGTCTTAACATGCCCGTGCAACCTACACTACGTAGGGAGCACCAAATTACAAGTGCATTAGAGGATTCTACAGCACTTGAGGGCAATTAACAATCAAGACAATACTTACCCTGTGGCACACCATTTTAAAGCTAAACACCAATCAAAAAGTCAGGGTCTCAGGTACTATGTTATAGATTCGATACCACCAAGCAGACGGGGTGGCGATAGAGAACTCAGATTGCGCCAGTTAGAGACGAGATATATACTGGAGCTCAATACTAAACAACCATCAGGGCTAAACGTAACTGAGGATCTTTTTACTTGCCTTTAACTAAGTCCATGTCGGCATAGTACAATAATCTTTTTGACAAGTTTTAAGAACATTTTAATTAATGCATTAGGATTATGTGTTTTACAATGTATTTATTGAATATTTATGGACGTTTTAGCATTGTTTTTATACATATTTATGGATGCATACATTTATATTTAAGCAAATTTGATCTATTTTGGATTATATTATATTGCTCAAAAGATATAGATTGGAATGTAAACTTATTATGTATATTTGCGCTGGGAAATGTCATATGATATGTTAAAGATATGAAGTGAATCACATAAGTAACAACATCTCACTGAACTCCAATGCCAAAGCAAGGTTGAACCAGGTATTCAAACCGGGAAAACAAAAAACATACGGGCAACCACCATCAAACTCAATAGCTCAGAACAGGTAACTGGGGCTCCAGTACCATGAGTTAACAGAGTGTTGATACGTTGCTGAATCAGTATTTATTGAAAATATAAACATGCATTATGCTGTGTATCTGGAATCGTAACATCAGTAAAAAAATAATTTTTTTTAAAAAGTAATCACATATGCACTTTAGCACGAATTTGCACAATTTGGTTTTTAGCGTAATGTAATTTTACAAGTGAATGAAGTTGACGATGACATTAGAAATAGTATAATTTAATGACAGATCATTAATACATGAACTTTGTAGGTCAGAAGGCTTTATTAAGATGGTAATTAAGTATGAATAGGATTCATGCAAGACGAGTCAAAAACTTTCTTTCTTTCTTGTCAATTGTATAAAAGCATCACGTGTTAATTACAAGCTTGCACCAGTCACTTTAAAAAGCCTATGACAATGCTAAACTATGTCATGTGATCAAGGCCCGAGGAGGGGCTGAAACGCGTCATGGCGACTTGCACCATCGGAGAATAAAACGAAGCACTTACTTTGTGGTCCATATCCGTTTTTGCCACAGACTTTGGAGGAGAGAAACGGGGCTTTTGGATGGATGGATGGATGGATAGATAGATAGATAGATAGATAGATAGATAGATAGATAGATAGATATATATATATATATATATATATATATGATAAACAATCTCCCCAAACCCCTTTACGATAAAGGGAGCCGGCATTCGAAGTCATGGGAATTCTCCTGTTTATTTGCGCAGGTCACATCAAACACACGAATAGTCAAAAGAGGGACGCGTTTCAGCAGTCAAGCTGCCTTTGTCAACCTACAATGCGCCATATTGGTGCTCATTTTAAAGCTTAGTTTCACTAAAAATAAAAGATGCACTAATCTTAGCAGTGATTGGATATACATAATTACGTGGGAGAAATCACAACAACAACAATACTGCATAACTATATTATCTCAGTGTTGGTAACAACAAAAATAGATTCTATAAATGAGTTTGCTATAGAGCTATTTACAGACTGTGCTGCTGAGCGTTATGCCCGTAATTATAAAGTTCAAGCTGTTCCCACTACCATCATACATCACAATACATTATATAAAACCCGGACTGGATTACAATTCGAGTCCTTAACTGCAGATAAAGGCATCACATAAATGTCTTTATAAAAACCAAACGGCACGGCACGCATTCCTAACACTTTTAAAACAGAATTACTTTCAGTTCTGTCGCCTTCCAGATTCTTTTACGAGCTCCTGTCTCATCAATTATAATCGTTTCGAAGGGCAACCTGCTCTCGTAATTTGAAACGAACTAGCTTTCAATATTTCATGGAAAAGTATCCAATAAAAAGGGCTCACAGAGGCGACATCATACTGTAGATAGTCAAATTCCTGTGTGGCCCGATTCCAAAACCAGTAGTAGGGTCCCATGACACCACCGCTACTTGGGAGTTTTATATAGCTCGAACCTGACCTGTATCCGGTATCAGAGCGCTTTACATGAGCACCAGTTTCGTTACAGACGGACACATTCATTTTTTTGTTAGGCACGGGGAGATTAAGTGATTTGCCCAGAATCACAGGATGTTGAGCGTTGTTGCCGAGACTCAAACCCCAGATTTGAGGTTGACGGCCCTAGCCATTAGGCTACATCCTCTCCCCATTTTAATGTGTATTAAAGTAACTCTATTTTACAAAGAGAAACACTGGGCTGGACTATCAAGTTTTTATACTGTTGGGCGCTTGTTGAGCCTTTAGCCTGTTTACACACACACACTACCTCCCTGAGAAGCCTCTGACTGCTTGTCATCACTACCACTGAGACTCAAGTGCTGAAGGGTCTATACTTGGCCCAGTTTGTAGAGCCATGTTACGACAGGCCCCAAGGCTATGGCCCAGTCGCCCCGGTTTCCTTGTGGATCCCCCGAACAGGTTGTGACAACATGGGTACCTCTATTATTAATTTTATTATGAACACAATTATTATGAACACAGCAAAAGTTGATATTACAACAGCCCAAAATACTTTGCGCACAAGCCTGGGAAAAGAACATAGGAGGATGGGACTAAGGGAGATGATAGAAGAAAGCAAACAAATAAAAATCAAGAGAAGGCAGGACAGATAGAAAAAGAGAAGGAGAAAGACTTGGAAAAAAGAGAGATAAGAGGGAGAAACACAAAGGGGCGGGGTGAAAAGAGCGACAAGTAGATTCAGCCATGATTAAATAGGGAGAATGAGATGGGGCTCTAGGAGAAAAGAGAATAACAGAGATATCGATAGAGGTGACTTGACTAAAGGAGAGAAAAAAATGAGATTGGGTCAAAGTGGAAAAGAAAGTGTGAGAGAGGGAGACAGGTGAGCAATTAGAGTGGGAAATGACTCAAATGAGACAGAGACTGAGGGAAAATTGATAGGAAAAGAAGAACCAGAGAGGAAAAGGGGTGGAGAAAAGATAGGGTCAAACGGGAAAAAGAAAGGGAAACAGAGTTAGGGCCAGCGTGGAAAAAAAGAGAGAGAGAATAACATATAGGAGAAAAGCTAAGGGGCAGGGTAGGAGGAAGCGATAGGGACAGGGAAAATGAGAGAAAAGATAGGAACAGAGATGAAGGGGTTTGAAAGAAATAGATATGGTAGGGGGAAAAATGAGAAGGCGAAAGAGAGACATATAGTGTGTCAAGAGACGAGGAAAGTGTTTATTCAAGGAGGAATAGAAGGAGCGGGATAAAGAGAAAAAGACAGGGGAAGAGAGCAGGAGAATGATGGGGATAGGCGGTAAAAGAAAAATATTTTGGATTGGAGAGAAAAATTGGAGAGAGGACAGTAGCAGAGGAGATGAGAAGAGAGCCTGCATTCACGGTCTAGTAGGTGACTCAAGTGGAAGAAGTGTCCCCCCCCCCAACTCACGCTCCTCTATATCTCCCTAGTGGCGGTGGTCGGCAAACTACTAACAAATGTTTTGGGAAATGACACTTATTTTTAATTTTACAAATTCAGAACTGCGGGTAGCTTTTCCGCTAAGGCGGAGGAGGGTCGCCCCACTGCTTTCAGCAGTGCAAAAAAGGAAAAATAAAATGATAACATGCTGTTGTTATCACTTTATTTTTCCCTGCTGAGGCAGTTTTGTGAGGAGGGGTGGTGCTAGGCTGCTCATCTCACAGGGGGAGGAGTGGTTAGCACTTAAGTGCGCATGAAGGTTTGGCCGGCTGTCTTGGGCCGACCAACCCGTCATGCGCACTTTGCATGTTCTCCATTCAGGCTGTGTTACAGCCTGGATGGAGAACATGCACAGGCTCATAGTCCCTGTCTGAGTGCTGAACCATGGCGCTCAGACCAATCACGGTGCTGCTATTAGCAGCATTGTGATTAGCTAGGGGAAGCCTGTGTGCGTCCTGCTTCTGTTCCAGGCTCGTCGGAAGGGAAGCGGAGGAGAGACGTGGCCAGCTGAAGAGGTAAGTGCTTTTTTTCTTTTCTACACCCCACCCCCCCAACCTGACACCCCCCTCCCCCGCCCACCACCCCTCCTCCCCTGCCCTGCCACCCCCTATCTGTACCAGCAACGACTGATTAAAGTCAATTATTTGGGACAAACTTAAAAATGTGACATGGTGCCTGAGGTCTGTGCTCTGAAGTGACCTCCTGAGAAAAACATGAATGCAGTTGCACACAAAAATCCCCCCTTACCCGGCTCCACCGCCCCACCGCTGTTACCTGCACGGACAGCCGCTGCTCGAAAAGAACATTTTTGGAGCCAGTTTGAAAACACTTTTACCTTTTCTAATTCACATATATGATTTCCATATATAAATGTATAACTAAGCTTAGAGATGGCTGAAGGTGACACAACACCATTTTTAAACAAAGGTGCGGAACATGTTAATTTGTTTTAAGCATGCTTTACAGAATAAAATGCGCTCCTTTATAAGACAGGGAAGGGTTAACAGGGTGTGGTTAAGAGATCCGAAGATAACCCTGTGGTGGGACGCTGGAAAAGATAATGCAACAGACGTGTGTATGGCACATGGTGACACCACAAGCATCTTAGTCTCCCTTGGCCTCAAGGTAAAGGGTCAAACTCCACCAACTAAAAATAGTGGTGGGACTCCAACTGCATCCACTCCTGTCTTGTGCCATGCATGGTAGGGACTATTTTCTCACCCTCTCTCTACCTGCTCCCGAACCTCATTCATCCCCTATCCGTTTCCCCGCTTCTGCTGACAGTGTCCTGTTGACCCCTTGTTTTTTTAAACACATTTTGCTGTCCGGTGCTCAATAGGAGAGTGGCTACCTTAAAATGTTTTTCACCATTTCAAGATGGCATGCTGAATGGTTTTATTTGAACAAATCCTAATAAAAATGGCTGCTGCGGAGTCACTCACATTCCAAGTTGAGCATCATTGAACAGGATCTATTAAATAAACCAAAATGCATTCAAATATGGCCACAGCAGACACAAGCACAACCCTCGCAGCTACCTTTGAACGCCATTTACTAAAACATTACAAATGCATTCAAAGATAGCCGCCATTGATGCATGCACATCTGTTGTGGACACCTTTTTAAGCATTTAGTAATATTTTGAAACCTGTTCCAGGACAGCTGCTGTGGATTTGAGTGTATTCACTGCTGCTATCTAAGCCAAAAAAGCATCGGCAAAGCAATACGTTTCACTGACGAAACCCTGGACTTTGCCAATACTTGTTTGAAAACTTTCGTCCAAAGAAAAAAACAGAAGAAAAAATAAAGAATGGACTGGATTGGGTATAAGTATAAAGTAGTTGAGAAAAATAATAGCAGGCGAAATAAAATATTCTGAAACCAAGGTTAACCTCATGATATTTTGAAACTGTCAATCCCTCTTGCACCCTACATGGGCAAGAGTCAGATAACATTTTCAGTAAATGAAAAACATACCAATGGGCAAAAGAGCTAATCTCAGCAGATCACAACAATAGCTTTCTTTTTGAGGGAAAGGTAACTGGTCTCTGACTTCTCAGAAAACTTGGTAAGTTGCTCTTACAATACAACTGGTTCATTGGTCCCAGTCTATGACAGATTCTCTGAACAAACTTCGAATCCTGTATCCATGACCAATTTGGTCTTTTGCTTTCTTTCTCTCATCATTTTGACTGATTCTTTTATCTCGTTTATTTAATTTTCAGAGAGATTGTCACTTTCTGAGCTTCAAATATCACCTCGCTGCTGCAACAATGACTTCGGGAGATCTAGAGCTTCTCTCTCTCTCTCTGTCCTGAACATTTTCTACTTGGAGATCTTGCATTGGCGATCCTTTTACTCTCTCTCTCTCTCTCTCGCTCTCTCTCTCTCATATTTTTAGAGGACCCCTTCCCCAAACTTAACTTTCACGGTCATTTCTTCCCTTGCGGTTTATGGGTGGTTTGCAGCCTGACATTCGCTTTGTAGTAAAGAAGAGCATGCCTTTCCTTTTAACTCATCATTTTACATCAATTGCTTGTCTAGCTTTATAGTTTGCGACTCAGGTGTCATATCTCGTGTCAGCAAGCTTTACAAGTGCATTACAAGCTGGAACACTGGACAAGTATAATTCTCTTTCAAGTAAGCCGTCTTTAGAACTGTTTCCCCAGTTTTAGCTCTGTCCGCATGTAGCTCCCTTCTTCTCCTGCTACTTCTATCCATACTTTCCTGTATCCAGTCGACAGATGACATAGGCTTGGAATACAGAAGAGGTAGTATCAGCATGAGCAAACTTCAGATTAGAGACTCTTATATTTGTGACATTCTCTAGTATTATGTCGTTAGGATTTATGGACTGAACAGAATCCTGGAGAAAATCCATAGTGAAGCAGGGTAGATATTCACTTGCTATTTATTGCCTTTTTGAAGAACAGCCCTAAGGGCCAGGTGTACGAACCTTCCAATTTGTGAGTCGCAAATTGCGTCGATTTGCGACTTGCGATTTGCGACTCGCAATTTGCGACTCGCAAAATGGAATGTACAACAGTGTCTCAGACACTGTTTGCAATACCTAATGGGGTCGCAAATTGCCTGCCTCATTAATATTCTTGAGGCAAGTCGCAATTTGCGACCCATTGGGAATGGCTAGCACTCCCAGGGATGATGGCCTGCTGGGGTCAGCAGACCACCATGTCTGTGACTGCTTTTAAAATAAAGCAGTTTTTTCTTCAAACGCAGCCCGTTTTCCTTAAACGGGATGCATTTAAAAAAGAAAAATGAAACATTTCTGTTTCGTTTTTTAAGAGTAGGCAGTGGTCCTACGGACCACTGCCTGCTCTTAAAAAACATTTTCGCTGCCCGTCACAAAGGGGAAAGGGTCCCCTGGAGACCCATTCCCATTTACGAGTGGCTTACCACCGATTTTAAATCAGTGGTAAACTGCGAGTGTTTTGCGACCACAATTGCAGTCGCAAAACAATGGTACATACCATTGGGACTCGCTATTAGGAAGGGACGCCCCTGGCATACCCCTTCCTAATAGCGAGTCGCAAAATAGGGTTTGTACATAGGGCAGATCGATTTTGCGGTTGCAAACGGGCCGTTTTCCCATTTGCGACCACAAGAAACAGTCGTGCATCTGGTTACCAAAGCTATAAAAAACTTTACAAAAGAAAAGGCATACCCATATTTAAGAGAGGACTACTACACCACAACAGTCACACAGAATAGGCAGAATACATGGGGTAGATTCAGACAGAATCAACCTATCACCTTTTCAGAGTCATCGGGGGGTTCTGACGATTCAGACGCACAATCCGGACCGAGTCGTACAGATAATCACCCTGGTCAGCCTTTTTTAGAGAGAGACCAGGGGCAAAGGCAAGACATGGTACTAGGACCCTGGGGAACGCCAGACTCGGAGGAAACATTACCAATGGGGTCCCCAGCCATACTAGACCACTTAGCGGGCGGGACAGATACAATACCGATCTTCAATTTGTCACAACACACATTATCGTCAGCTGAGGTTTCCTTACTTAGTAAGGGCCTATCATTTGTGATCACTGAGAAAACAAACTTCTTCAATTTGAAAACGGAGCTTTTTAAATCTTTTCGTAAGATTCGCTTACGTTTGTTCTTTAAAGATAGAGAACTGATTCAACAAGATTCAGTGACAGGCCTCAAACCTCCTTCAACCTTCTATCCTCCTAACTCAATGATGCCACCAGAGGTATTAACTTTTGAAAAGGTGGTTCTAAGTGGTCTAGACAATCTCAAAATGAGTGTTTTATACCTTACAACATTACCTTACAGGAGCGTAGAGCATTACAGGCCCTAAAAAATGATAATGCCATTGTCCTAAAACCTGCGGACAAAGGGGGCGGGATTGTGATCCAGGATCGTAAAGATTATGTTGTAGAAATCCGTAAACAGATCAATGAAGAGAAGCATTACAAAAAATTGCCTTCCAACCCACTGTCAGACATCAGAAAGGAGATCCTTAGAATCACTATGGAAGGAAAAGAGCAAGGCTACATTAACAAAAAGGAATTTGAGTTCCTCAATGCTGAAAATCCACGCACCCCTGTTTTATAAACCTTGCCTAAGATCCATAAGAGCATAACCAACCCTCCGAGGCGCCCAATCTTATTTATTTTAGTGTTTTATAGAGCGCGAACCAGACCCGTGAAGGTATCAGAGCGCTTTACAGGATTGACAGGAGGAATACAAAAGACTTAGGAGGGGAGGGAGCCATTGCCATAAAGACAGGTAGAAACAATATATAGGGAAAACAAGCAGTCTCAATACCCGGATACATTTGGGATAAGAACAAGTCGATACATTGAACAAGAAAAAACGCAGTCTCAAGTCCCAGGTGGGATGCCCGGAAGAGCCGGGTAATGCCGTAGTGGTAGTTGGAACCAGGTCACGGAGGTGATTGTAATGTGAGCGTTAGGAGAGGAATTTGCCCATTAGGAAAGTTTTGGCCTCCTTTTTTAAGCGTGCCAAAGACGATAGTCTTCAGATGGCGGGCGGGAGTGAGTTCCATATTCTTGGGGCAGCCCCAGAGAAGGCCCGATTGTAAGTTTTTTTTTCCTGAAGCATGTGGGTTGGAGCAAAAGGTCTCTGGCGGACCGGGAGTTTCTGGCTCCTCCGGATATCACGAGTTTCTGGGCGAGAAATGCAGGGGACTTGGAGTAAAGGGCCTTGTGAGTGATGCAAGCCAGCTTAAATTGGATTCTGGCCTCAAGAGGAAGCCAGTTTAGAGCTTTAACCCCTTCAGTGCTCATGACGGAATGGTTCCGTCATGAGCACAAGTTCTAGTGTGCTCATGACGGAACCATTCCGTCATGAGCACATGCTCAGGAAATCCCTCTGCTGCAGACAGCAGAGGGATTTCCCTTTTTTTTTTTGTTGCCTGGGGAGGTGGGGAAGAGCTTCCCCAACCTCCCCAGGCCGATTTTTGCATTTCTTTGAAATGACGATCGCGCGCATGGCGCGCCATCGTCATTACAATGAAATCGAAACTGAAACTTAGTTTCAGGTTCTCAGTTTCGGTGCTTGTGGGGCTATCTCAGCCCCCCGAGCACCGAAAAAGATAAGAGAGGTATCGTTGGAAAGGGGAGAATCTCCCCTTTCCAATGGTACCCTTCCCTCGTGGATCCCTGCTTGGGGATCACCCCAGGAGGGTGATACCCAAGCAGGGATCCACCCACTAGCACCAGGGGGGGGGAGCGGCCCCTTGGGCAAGGGCCTTTGCTCCCCCCATTTTATTTTGGGCACAACAGTCTTTCTGCCCAGCCCACTAGACACCAGGGATTTTTTTTTTATTGACGTTGGGGTGGGGGCTGCCCAAAAAGGGCAGGGCAATGCCCCCCCCACATAAATGTCAGTCTTTCTGCCCCCCCTGGGAGGCAGATGGGGGCAGTAGCCCCCAATCTGCCCCCCCGGGGGGGCAGTAAGCCCACTAAAAACCAGGGATTTTTTTTTTATTGACGTTGGGGTGGGGGCTGCCCAAAAAGGGCATGCCAATGCCCCCACTCCCCCCCAGAGAAATGTCAGTCTTTCTGCCCCCCCAGGGGTCCGACGGGGCAGTAGCCCCCAATCTGCTCCCCGGGGGGGCAGAAAGCCCACTAAAAAGCAGGGATTTTTTTTTATTGACGGTGGGGTGGGGGCTGCCCAAAAAGGGCATGCCAATGTCCCCCCACCAGAGAAATGTCAGTCTTTCTGCCCCCCCAGGGGGCAGACGGGGACAGTAGCCCCCAATCTGCCCCCGGGGGGGGGGCAGAAAGCCCACTAGAAACCAGGGATTCTTTTTTTATTGATGTTGGGGTGGGGGCTGCCCAGAATGGGCATGGTAATTGTTTTTGGGGTGGGGGCATTACCATGCCCATTCTGGGCAGCCCCCACCCCAAAAACAATTACCACAGTCTTTCTGCCCCTCCTCGGAGTCATATTGGGGCAATAGCCCCTTATCTGACCCCCCGGGGGGGGCAGAAAGCCCACTAGGCTTCAGGATTTTTTTTTTTAAATTCAGGGGTGAGGTCAGCCCAGAATGGGCATGCCAATGCCCACATCTCCCCCAAAAAATGCCACAGTCTTTCTGCCCCCCCGGGGGGCGGATGGGGGCAGTGGCCCCTGATCTGCCCCCGGGGGGGGGCAGAGAGCTCAATAGGCGCTGGCTTTTTTTATGCGTGGGGGCTGCCCAGAATGGGCATACCAATGCCCCCACCAACCCAAAAAATAGCCACAGTCATTCTGCCCCCTTGGGGGCATATCGGGGCAACCCTCCCCCTCCCGATTGCCCCCCAGGGTGGCTGAAAGCCCACTAGGCACAGACTTGTTTTTAGCAATGTGCCTACCTGTGGATTTTGGGCCCTAGGGCAGCCGGCACATAGGGTAACCTAGCAAACCTGTACATTTTTGAAAACTAGACACCAAGGGGAATCCAGCATGGGGTGACTTGTGTGCCTCTCACCAGGTTCTGTTACCCAGAATCCCTTGCAAACCTCAAAAAAACACTTTTTCCTCACAATTCTGTGATGGAAAGTTCTGGGATCTGCGTGGATTCACAAAATTCCACCCACCCCGCATTACCCAAAGTCTTCAGAGAAAAATGGTACCTCACTTGTGTGGGTATGCCTTGTGCCCGCGACAGGAAGTGGCCCAAAACGCAACGTGGACACACCACATTTTCATAATGAAAACTGACCCTTTTTTTGCAAAGTGCCTAGCTGTCGATTTTGAACCCTAGCTCTGCCGGCACCTAGGGAAACCTAGCAAATGTATACATTTTTGAAAACTAGACACCCAGGGGAATCCAGGATGGGGTGACTTGTCTGGCTCTCACCAGGTTCTGTTACCCAGAATCCCTTGCAAACCTCTAAATTTGTCCCAAAAAAACACATTTTTCTCACATTTATGTTGTGGAAAGTTCTGGAATCTGCGTGGATCCACAAAATTCTACCCACCCCGCATTCCCCAAAGTCTCCCGAGAAAAATGGTACCTCACTTGTGTGGGTAGGCCTAGTGCCCGCGACAGGCAACGGCCCAAAACGCAACGTGGACACAACCCATTTTCACAGTGAAAACTGACCCTTTTTTTGCAAAGTGCCTAGCTGTAGATTTTGAACCCTAGCTCTGCCAGCACCTAGGGAAACCTAGCAAACCTATACATTTTTGAAAACTAGACACCCAGGGGAATCCAGGATGGGGTGACTTGTCTGGCTCTCACCAGGTTCTGTTACCCAGAATCCCTTGCAAACCTCAAAATGTGTCAAAAAAACACATTTTCCTCATATTTCTGCGGTGGAAAGTTCTGGAATCTGTGTGGATCCACAAAATTCCACCTAGCCCGCATTCCCCAAAGTCTTCCGAGAAAAATGGTACCTCACTTGTGTGGGTGGGTCAAGTACCCGCGACAGGCAAGGGCCCACAACCTATTGAGGCGACATCAAAATAACCTGGTTTTGCAAGGGGGGGTCCCATGAGTTTTTGGCCCCAGGCTCGGAGGCCATCTAAGCAAACCCACACATTTCTGAAAACTAGACACCCTAGGGAGTCCAGCAAGGTATGGCTTGCGTGGGTCCCTCAACATTTCCCTACGTGAATCCCCTGCAAACCTCAAATTTAGATGAAAAAATCTCTTTTTTCTCAAATTTTGGTGTGGGAAAGTTTTGGAATCTGCGTGGATCCACAAATTTCCTTCTACACAGCATTCCCCCAGGTCTCCCGATAAAAATGGTACATCACTCGCATGGGTGGGTCAAGTACCCGCGACAGGCAATCGCCCAAAACCTATTGAGGCGACATCAAAATTACCTATCACAAAACAACCTGGTTTTGCAAGGGGGGTCCCATGAGTTTTTAGCCCCAGGCTCGGCGGCCACCTAAGGAAACCTACCAAACTCACACATTTCTGAAAACTACACACCCGGGGGAGTCTAGCAAGGTATGGCTTGCGTGGGTCCCCCAACATTTCCCTACCCAGAATCCCCTGCAAACCTCAAATTTTGTTGAAAAAATCAATTTTTTTCTTACATTTCTGTATGGGAAAGTTGTAGGTTCACTGGGCTGACACAAATTTCCTACCACCCAGCGTTCCCCCAGGTCTCCCTATAAAAATGGTACCTCACTTATGTGGGTAGGCATAGTGGCTGCAACAGGAAATGGCCCAAATCGTACTGTGGAGACTTCAAAATTACCTATAACAAAACTACCTGGTTTTGGGGGGGGCACCTGGGGTTTTGGACCCGGGCTCGCCACCATCTAGGGAAACCTATCAAACCCACACATTTCTGAAAACTAGATACCCTGGGGAGTCCAATGAGGTATGGCTTGCGTGGATCACCCAACGTTTCCCTACCCAGAATCCCCTGCAAACCTCAAATTTAGCTGAAAAAAAACACATTTTCCAAATATTTTTGTGTGGGGGGACCCACACAAGCCATACCTCCCTGGACTCCCCTGGGTCTCTAGTTTTCAGAAATGTGTGGGTTTGGGAGGTTTCACTAGATGGCTGCCGACTCGGGACCAAAAACTCAGATGCCCCCTATGTATCCGAAAATGACCTGGTTTTGCAAGGGGGGGTCCCATGAGTTTTTGGCCCTGGGCTCGGCAGACATCTAGAGAAACCTACCAAACCCACACATTTCTGAAAACTAGAGACCCAGGGAGTCCAGGAGGTATGGCTTGCGTGGGTCCCCCAACGTTTTCCTACCCAGAATCCCCTGCAAACCTCAAATGTTGATGAAAAAATCACTTTTGTCTCAAATTTCTGTGTGGGAAAGTTCTGGAATCTATGTGGATCCACAAATTTCCTACCACCCAGCGTTCCCCCAGGTCTCCCGATAAAAATTATACCTCACTCGCGTGGGTGGGTCAAGTACCCGCGACAGGCAAGGGCCCAAAACGTGTTGAGGAGACATCAAAATGTCCTATCACAAAACAACCTGGTTTGGCAAGGGGGGTCACCTGGGTTTTTGGCCCCAGGCTCGGTGGCCATCTTGGAAAACTACCAAACCCACACATTTCTGAAAACTAGACACCCGGGGGAGTCCAGCGAGGTATGGCTTGCGTGGGTCCCCCAACGTTTTCCTACCCACAATGCCCTGCAAACCTCAAATTTAGCTGAAAAAATCACTTTTTTCTCATATTTCTGTGTGGGAAAGTTCTGGAATCTACGTAGATCCACAAATTTCCTACCACCCAGCATTCCCCCAAGTCTCCCGATAAAAATGATACCTCACTCGCGTGGGTGGGTCAAGTACCCGCGACAGGCAAGGGCCCAAAACGTATTGAGGAGACATCAAAATGACCTATCACAAAACAACCTGGTTTTGCAAGAGGGTCACCTCGGTTTTTGCCCCGGGCTCGCACCCATCTTGGAAAACTACCAAACCCACACATTTCTGAAAACTAGACACCCGGGGGAGTCCAGCGAGGTATGGCTTGCGTGGGTCCCCAAAAGTTTTACTACCCAGAATGCCCTGCAAACCTCGAATTTAGCTGAAAAAAACAAATTTTCCACATATTTTTGGGTGGAATCACTGTGCCAGCACAAATGTCCTACCCCACAGCGTTCCCCTCAGTCTCCCGGGTAAAATGATACCTCACTTGTGTGGGTGGGGCAAGGGCCTGTGACTGGGAAGAGCCCAAAACATAGGGAATAAGAGTATAGCACCGAGAATTCTAAGCGCTACATTTCTTTAAAAATACGTTTTTAGCCAATTCTGCATTTGACACCCACACAAGTGAGGTATCATTTTACTCAGGACACTAAGGAGAACGCTGTGGGGTAGGACATTTGTGCCGCGACGGTGATTCCACGCAAAAATATGTGGAAAATGTGGTTTTTTTCAGCTAAATTTGAGGTTTGCAGGGAATTCTGGGTAGGGAAACGTTGGGGGATCCACGCAAGCCATACCTCTTTGGACTCCCCAGGGTGTCTAGTTTTCAGAAATGTGTGGGTTTGGTAGGTTTCCCTAGATGGTGGCTAGCCCGGGGCCAAAACCCCAGGTGCCCCCCCCAAAACCAGGTAGTTTTGTTATAAGTAATTTTGAAGTCTCAACAGTACGATTTGGGCCATTTCCTGTTGCAGCCACTATGCCTACCCACACAAGTGAGGTACCATTTTTATCGGGAGACCTGGGGGAACGCTGGGTGGTAGGAAATTTGTGGATCCACGCAGATTCCAGAACTTTCCCACACAGAAATTTGAGAAAAAAGGGATTTTTTTCAGCGAAATGTGAGGTTTGCAGGGGATTCTGGGTAGGAGAATGTCGGGGGACCCACGCAAGCCATACCTCGCTGGACTCCCCCGGGTGTCTAGTTTCCAGAAATGTGTGGGTTTGGTAGGTTTCCCTAGATGGCCGCCGAGCCCCGGGCCAAAAACTCATGGGACCCCCCTTTGCAAAACCAGGTTGGTTTGTGATAGGTAATGTTGATGTCACCTCAATAGGTTTTGGGCCCTTGCCTGTCGCGGGTCCTTGACCCACCCTCGCGAGTGAGGTACCATTTTTATCGGGAGACCTGGGGGAACTCTGGGTGGGAGGAAATTTGTGGATCCACGGAGATTCCAGAACTTTCCCACACAGATATTTGAGAAAAAAGTGATTTTTTTCAGCGAAATCTGAGCTTTGCAGGGGACTCTGGGTAGGAGAATGTTGGGGGACCCACGCAAGCCATACCTCGCTGGACTCCCCCGGGTGTCTAGTTTCCAGAAATGTGTGGGTTTGGTAGGTTTCTCTAGATGGCCGCCGAGCCCCGGGCCAAAAACTCATGGGACCCCCCTTGCAAAACCAGGTTGGTTTGTGATAGGTAATTTTGATGTCGCCTCAATAGGTTTTGGGCCCTTGCCTATCGAAGGTACTTGATCCACCCACGCAAGTAAGGTACCATTTTTCTCGAAACACTTTGGGGAACGGGGGGTGGGCGGAATTTTGTGGATCCATGCAGATTCCAGAACTTTCCACCACAGAAATGTGAGGAAAATGTGTTTTTTTTTACAATTCTTTAGGTTTGTAAGGGATTCTGGGTAACAGAACCGAGTGCGAGCCAGTCAAGTCACCCCATCCTGGATTTCCCTGGGTGTCTAGCTTTCAAAAATGTACAGGTTTGCTAGGTTTCCCTAGGTGCCGGCAGAGCTAGGGTTCAAAAACTACAGCTAGGCACTTTGCAAAAAAAGGGTTATTTTTCATTGTGAAAATGTGGTGTGTCCAAGTTGCGTTTTGGGCCGTTTCCTGTCGTGGGTACTTGACCTACCCACACAAGTGAGGTACCATTTTTCTCGGAAGACTTTGGGGAACGCGGGGTGTGTGGAATTTTGTGGATCCACGCGGATTCCAGAACTTTCTACCACAGAAATGTGAGGAAAATGTGTTTTTTTGGACAATTTTTTATGTTTGCAAGGGATTCTGGGTAACAGAACCTGGTGAGAGCCAATCCAGTCACCCCATCCTGGATTTCCCTGGGTTTCTAGTTTTTAAAAATGTATAGGTGTGCTAGGTTTCCTTCACTGCCGGCAGAGCTAGGGTTAAAAAACTACAGCTAGGCACTTTGCAAAAAAAGGGTCATTTTCCACTGTGAAAATGTGGTGTGTCCACGTTGCATTTTGGGCCGTTTCCTGCCGCGGGTACTTGGCCTACCCACACAAGTGAGGTACCATTTTTCTCGGAAGACTTTGGGGAACGCGGGGTGGGTGGAATTTTGTGGATCCACGCGGATTCCAGAACTTTCCACCACAGAAATATGAGGAAAATGTGGTTTCTTTGACAATTGTTTAGGTTTGCAAGGGATTCTGGGTAACAGAACCTGGTGAGAGCCAATCAAGTCACCCCATCCTGGATTCCCTGGGTTTCTAGTTTTCAAAAATGTATAGGTTTGCTAGGTTTCCCTAGGTGCCGGCAGAGCTAGGGTTCAAAACTACAGCTAGGCACTTTGCAAAAAAAGGGTCATTTTTCACTGTGAAAATGTGGTGTGTCCACGTTGCGTTTTGCGCCGTTTCCTGTCGCGGGCACTAGGCCTACCCACACAAGTGAGGTACCATTTTTCTGGGAAGACTTTGGGAAACGCAGGGTGAGTGGAATTTTGTGGATCCACGCAGATTCCAGAACTTTCCACCACAGAAATGTGAGGAAAATGTGGTTTGTTTGACAATTGTTTAGGTTTGGAAGGGATTCTGGGTAACAGAACCTGGTGAGAGCCAGTCAAGTCACCCCATCCTGGATTCCCCTGGGTGTCTAGTTTTCAAAAATGTATAGGTCTGCTAGGTTTCCCTAGGTTCCGGCAGAGCTAGGGTTCAAAAACTACAGCTAGGCACTTTGCAAAAAAAGGGTCATTTTTCACTGTGAAAATGTGGTGTGTCTACGTTGCGTTTCCTGTCACGGGTACTAGGCCTACCCACACAAGTGAGGTACCATTTTTCTCGGAAGACTTTGGGGAACGCAGGGTGTGTGGAATTTTGTGGATCCACGCAGATTCCAGAACTTTCCACCACAGAAATGTGAGGAAAATGTGTTTTGTTTACACTTTTTTAGGTTTGCAAGGGATTCTGGGTAACAGAACCAGGTGAGAGCCAGTCCAGTCACTGCATCCTGGATTCCCCTGGGTGTCTAGTTTTCAAAAATGTATAGGTTTGCTAGGTTTCCCTAGGTGCCGGCAGAGCTAGGGTTAAAAAACTACAGCTAGGCACTTTGCAAAAAAAGGGTAATTTTTCTAAGCCTGGGCGTAGTTCGCGAAGTAGCGCTACGCGAAGCTACGTGAAGTGCAGTTCGCACTACGCGAGCTACGCATAGCACTACGCGAACTGCGTAGTGCGCTGTTCGCAATGATTGCACAGTGCCGGATGCTTGTCCGCACTGTGCAATCATTGAAAACGGCATCTTGCACAGTGCGAGCTGTCTTTTACTGCCGCTCGAGTAGATTTTTACTCGAGCGGCAGCTTTCTCAACGCGGACTGGTAGTTTCTCATCGCGAGCGGTCGCGAGCATACGCGACTCACTCGCAGTGAGAAACCTGACCTCCCCGCGTTGAGAATCTCGCCGGGAGGTTTATTTTCCACGCTCGCGATCGGCAACTTGATGTTGCTGATCGCGAACGAGGAAAAGTCTCGCCGGGATGTCATTTTGCTTGCTCGCGGTCGCCAACTTGACGTTGAGGACCGCGAGCAAGCAAAAATGACCGCTGCACTACGCTACGCTGCGCTACGCGTGTTTGCACTGTGCTACGTGCAATTCGCGTTGTGCGAAGTAGCGCAAACTTCGCAAACTACGCGAGCGTAGCGTAGTACTTCGCCCAGGGTTAAATTTTTCATTGTGAAAATGTGTTGTGTCCACGTTGCGTTTTGAGCCGTTTCCTGTCGTGGGCACTAGGCCTACTCACACAATTGAGGTACCATTTTTATCGGGAGACTTAGGGTAACATAGAATTGTAGAGCAACTGTTATTACCTATTGACTTTTGATGCATTTCTGCCTTCCAAATGAAAGACAATGTGTAAAAAATAAGTCATTTTGAAAAATGACCTATAATTCTCAATCTAGTATGGGTATTCCCAATTTCGGAAATGTGAAAATATCTACTGTTTATAAACTCTATATTTTGTTCCCATTTTAGAAATACATAGGTGTCTTTCATACCGATTTTTCCATGTATACATTTTCCCAGAATAATTGCTATATACCCGGTACATAATAAAAAACCATTGCAAGTCGCTGCTCAGTTATTGGCTCTGGGTTCGTTGGGTTCTTGGTGAACCTACAAGTCCTATATATCCCCACAACCAGAAAGGTCCAGCGGATGTAACGGTATATTGCTTTCAAACAGCTGTCATAATTAGAAGAAGTTACAGGTAAAAACGTTTACACAAATGGCTGTTTTTTTCAACTAATTTTCAATTTTTCCTATATTCAACGGTTAGTTTCTATAAAAAAACCTTGAAGGATCTACACAAATGACCCCTTGCTAAATTCAGAATTTTGTCTACTTTCCTAAAAGGTATAGCTTTCCAGGATCGATTATTGCTTTCATACCCATTTCTACCATTAACTGGAAAGAGGTTGAAAGCACAAAAAATTGCAAAAATAGGTTATGTCCCAGAAAAATGCCCAAACTGTGTAAAATATTTTGGTTTTATGACAAAAGTCTGCTTGTCCCTGAAAGCTGGGAAGATGGTGATTTCAGCACCACAACCCCTTTTTGATACCATTTGCAGGGAAAAAACCAGACGCTTTCATCTGTAGCCCTTTTTTCCCATTTTCCCCCCAAAAAACAAAATGTAGCTGTATTTTGGCTAATTTCTGGGTCCCCTCCAGGGAAATCCACAAACCCTGGGTACCTTTAGAATCCCCATGATGTTGGAAAAAAAGGACGCAAATTTGGCGTGGATACCTTATGTGATCAAAAAGTTACAGGGGCCTAAGCGCGAACTACCCCAAATAGCCAAAAAAAGGCTTAGCACAGAGGGGGAAAAGGCCTAGCAGCGAAGGGGTTAAGGTGGGGCGAGATGTGGTCGAATTTCTTTGAACCAGTTAGGAGTCTGGCGGCGGCGTTGAGGCAGGCTTTCAAAGGGGCCAGAGAGTTCTTGAGTAGACCTGCGAGGGTAGGGCATCCATATTCTAGTCTGGAGATGACTAGTGCCTAAATTGCCGTTTTTGGGTCGGGAGTGTCGAGGAAAGGTTTCAGGTTTCTAAGGTAGCTCAGGTGAAATCTGGCAGTTTTGGCCATCGAGTTGATATGGCCACGCATGTTCAGGCTGCCGTCTAGGGTAATTCCAAGGGATTTAGGAGAGTCCACAATGGTAGGAGAGCAGTTTAGCGCTGTGATAGCCTTGATCCATTCTTGAATGTCTGGATTGGTTTTGGGTGGTGAGATTAGAAGGAACTCAGTTTTTTTTGCGTTGAGTTTGAGCTGGTTAGAGGTGAGCCAGTGAACAGTCAGCGTCAAGGCCTCATTCAGGGAGAGCAAGTCCTCAGGAGAAGTGATTTTAATGTAGATCTGTGTCATCAGCATACATGTGGTAGGAGATATTGGCGGTGCGTAGCACCTCTGAGAGCGGTTCAAGGTAAAGATTGAAGAGGGTAGGGGACAGGGTTGATCCTTGGGGGACTCCAACCGTGATCAGAGAGGGAGCGGATAGGTTGCCGTTGATCAGGACTCTCTGTGAGCGATTCTGGAGGAAGGACCTAAACCATTCAAGAACGGTGCCATCCAGGCCCATCCTGAGATTGAGGCGTTTAAGGAGTGTTTCGTGGTTAACCGTATCGAAAGCAGAGGATAGGTCAAGGAGGATTAGGAGACAGGTTTTGCCTTGGTCAAGGGCTTGGAGGGCATCATCCACGATGTGGAGGAGGGTGGCTGCCGTGCTGTGTCCAGGTCTGAACCCGGATTAGAAGTCGCCTAGTAGGTGGAAGTTAGTGATGTGTAGGCTCAACTGCTGCTTATCCGGATGTGGGTCAGCCCTAGAGCCAATAGGGAGGTATATTGATTTCTTTATTAAAGACTTTGTCCCCACACAAGAGACCTATGTTAGAGATAGTATGTATATGATTAATTTGGTTGATGGCATGCCTTACGATACAGCAAATGACTGGCTCGCCACTCTAGACATCCCATCATTATATACTAATATACCCCAGGAGGAAAGTATCCTCATAATAGAGAAATTGCTAGAGGCAAGAGTAAGGTCAATACAGGTCCCTACTAGTTTCATCATCTCCCTGCTCAGGATTGCCTTACAATTTAATTATTTTGTATCTGAAGGCAGTTATTACCAACAGTGCTCTGGGACCAGCATGGGAGCTGTCTTCGCACCGAATCTAGCCAATATCTATATGGATTGCGTTGAACAGACTTATGCCTTGACAACAACCAATGGGTATCGCTCCAACATTAAATGTTGGAAGCGGTACATTGACAACATTTTCTTAATCTGGTCTGGAACAGAGACCAATTTCCATGAATTCGTGGAATAACTAAATAACATACAGCAACACCTGACTTTTACGTCTACTATACATAAGTCAGAAATAGCTTTTCTGGACTTGAACATTCAACATGAAGATGACACTCTTTACACAAATCTTCACAGGAAGCCCACAGAGAGGAACTCACTTCTTGCATATACAAGTCATCATCCTAGGGCACTGAGAGATGGATTGCCATTTGGGCAATTTCTGCATTTTCGCAGAAATTGCTCACATAAGGAGGACTATATGAAAGAAGCACAGATACTAAAAGTGAAACTAATGGCAAGGGGATACCCCAATCGACTACTAAGAAATTCCCTCAAACGCGCTTGCTTTTGCCCAAGAGAGGATTTACTTACCATTAAGGACAAGACTCAGATTGACAGACTTATCTGTGTAACTACGTTTGGTGTACACACGAATAAGATCCGCAATCTAATCACTAAGAATTGGGGTCTGATTAAAAATGTTGACTCCACAATTGAAACCCCCATGTTTGCCTTACAAAGGGGCAAAAATGTCAAAGACCATTTGATTCATTCATCAACACAGGGTACAACTACACAAAAGACTAGAACCCTGGAATCAGCCTGGGGTTTACCTGAGGTCAAAGGTCATTTCAAGTGTGGGAACTGTGTGGCTTGTAATTTTACATTTGATACCAAAACCTTTGAGCATACAAATGTTAAACAGGATATTAACTTTTTCTCCAACTGTAATACTCGTAATGTGGTATATTGTATATGGTGTCCTTGCAACTTACCATACATTGGACAGACATCGCAACCAGTCAAAGCGCGTATTGGGCAACACCGCAGTCGTATCAGATGTTCTGTACAGAATGCCCCACTGGTCAACCACTTTACAGAAAAGAACCATACAGCGGATGAGATAAAATGGCAAGTCATTGAGAAAGCAACCAATCCGGAAAGAGGAGGAGATCTGGCACAAATCTTGCAAAGACTTGAATGCCAATGGATAGAACAAACCAATTCCATTATCCAAGGACTAAACACAGCAGAGGAGTGGCGTGGGTTTGTGGCCACACTATCGAACTGAAGCATAACTGTTACAGATACAACATGACATGGGGTACCCTGATTGAGAAAATCATGAACTATGTTATGATATCTTCTTCCACTTTTGATCTTCAAATGTCGAGCTGACTGCATCACACTATTTTAATACCTCTTGATTTCCCCATCAGTATAGTATGTTTACTCTGTATGATGCTTTATCATAACACATAGGATTACTTGGACAGGGCACATCAGTGTTTTTAATTATCTGGCCATTCTCCCTCGCATGTTGCACATCATATCCACTACTTCCCAGCTGTCTTATACCCATGTTAAGGATTGGTTCTAGGCTTATTTAACCGCAAGTAGCTAAGAAGTGGCCACAGGATGGGGTGGCTAACTCGGGTTACCCCAGAGACAACCGATAATTGATTTTGGTTGCACCTCATTGTTCATTTTTGAGAATCAGGCCCCCACCGGTCATTACCCACACATCGTTTTTTCGCAGAAAAATTCCCCTACACTATTCCTCATTTCCCAGTTACTTCCTTCCCAGTAACCTATATAGACATCCATTTTTATCCTACTACTACAGAATGGGTATATTGCTGCATATTTCCGCTGATCACGTGCAATGAAGATAGAAAACATTCTTCATTCCCGCCTTTCATTTTAGATGCTGTACTACATCATTTTTTAAGTCCCACAGGATTCTTTTTAACTGGATATGCATATTACACCCAAGCAACACTATTCTGCTGGCGGCCCTTTCGTATAAGGAATTTTTACAGTAACATCTAGACACGTTGATCACAGATAACCGGATCACCGAGATCGATGACATCCCCAGTAAGGCCTGCCGTGAAGTCCGTTGTTTGGCGGGCTACACGGCAGTACTTAGTTTCACCACAACGAGTGCCGCCCCTTGTCATTTCACAAGCGGAGACAGACTCGTGTGGTTCTTCATTCCTACGAGTAGGGGCTGCACGCGATTGGGGTCTCTTCATCCATTCGGAAATTTTTCAACATGACGGTATGAGCTAAGAACTTTCACTCCCCCCCCCCTTTTTTAGGTCTCGCCTAGGCAGCGCGCATGCGTTGCTCTAGGAGATGACCTTTAGAAATTGGTCAGCTCTTTTCAAGCACTCGTACTTGTGCTGGCATCCTCCTTGCGGGAGCGAGCAGCGGCGCGCAGGGGCCATCTTTTCTCATTAGCGTGGCCGCGCGCGCTTGTTCTTCCACTGCCTATCTCGCTCTCCCTGAGCGCACGCTGCCGCGCTCGCGCTTCGCACCGTGATTAATAATGCTGATTGCAGCGCATCCGGCCTGCAGTTGTCATTACCCCGCTCGTTCACCGAGGGAGGTCTGGGGAGAGAGCACGAAGCCTGCCTGCTCCGTCTTTTTCTGGCAGAGACCACAGTTGGGGAACCGAGCACACTCCGCTCCGCCTCCCCGCCGCCCCAAGCTGCTTTGACCGCTAAAATGTTCCTGCAGAACCCACGCCTGCCATCCCTCCTTTCTTCCCTGTAGCAGCATCTCTGTCTGGTGAGGTGGGGGCTCTTGTAGCTCTCCTGCTTAGGGCCCCACCCCATAGCAGCCTGTGATGGTATTCCTTCCTCCAGCCCTTCCCTCCCACCTGCCCTCATTCTTTGTTTCGTGAGCTATACTGGTCCCTGATCCCCTGTGCTCTCTAGCGGTGCGACCCGCTTCGATTGCGTCCCCCACTTCCCCAACCCCTATGTCTCTCGGGTGGTGGGCCCTTGATCCGTCAGCGTCTTTTTGTCTCTTTTAACTCTTCAGCTGCGCCGTTTCTTCAGCTCCTTCGTCCGTTGCCCCCTCGGGTGGCGGTCTCCTCCCTCGGTGTCCTTTCTCTCCCTGCTTTTTTTCGCCCGCCCCCGTTCTTCGGCCCCGTGTTTCCTGTGCTGAAGCTTGAGGATCCCAGTGGCTACTCCCACTGCCCCCTCTTCCTTCTCCACCCTGGTTCTTGGCCTGGCTCTGTGTTGAGGGCAGGATCCCCCGGGGCCCTCTTCGGCTCTTCCCCGTCCCTGGGGGTGTTGTGTTTTATGACGGTGCCTTGGACCAAGCGCTTCTTCTTTTCTCCCCGCTCTCACTGTGACCTCTCTATGCACCAAGTGCCTCGGTTCCCTCGTCCTCTGTGATGGAAGCGCCTGTTCACAGTGCTCTACCCCTAGGGCGACCAAACGAACCGGATTTTCCTGGACAGTCCCTGTTTTTTTTTCCCAAGGACTGTCCCGACACTTTTAAGAGAGGGTCGGGCCAACCTTCACATTAGTCATTGTTGTGCAGTCGCACATCTCAACCGTCAAGCTCTCACAAACCAGGGCCAGAAGTTCACTTGTTTAGACTGCCTGCTGTTGTGGCACAGCAGGATTTAACGAGGTGTGAATCAGGGCTGCAGAGCCCCCAAGTCAAGGCCCTGCCAACCAGTAGCGGGACCTTGGGGCTCATCAGAGAAAGGGGAGGATATACAGGGCTTTAAGTAGGCCGGGTCCTGCCGGTGCTCAGCACCAGCAGTTCTAAAAGGCGGGTGCTGAGACGGGTCTCTACTGGCTCCCCATTTTTGTCCTCAGCCTCAGGGTGAAAAATATATCTTAACTGTGCAGCAGTACTGCCCTTCACTGCCTTTGATGTAGCTTCAAAGAGGCTCGTTTTAGTACTTTCACAGTTTCATCATTTCAGAACAGAAGCTTATTCAAGATTATATACAACGAAACCATCGTTGTTGCTTATTTATCTTACGCAACAAACAACCATTGACCAAGCCAATAGTCCTGGCTTGTTGTAGGTGTAATGTTAGTAGTTGTATTATATGTCTGGATGCAATGACAGAAGCAGCAAAATACCTGGCGGGCAGCACACTATGCTAAGCACAGATTTTTAGTTGATGCGTTTTAAAGCCACGCCCTAAATTACATCGACCATGCCACTTTGAGAGGCCCCCCAGTTTTTTCATCCCACTTAAAGCTGTGTGTGTGTGTATATATATGTGTGTATATATATATATGTGTGTGTGTGTGTGTGTGTGTGTATATATATATATATATATATATATATATATATATATATATACTGCACTAGGGAAGTAGATTACGAGTCAGCAGCTGAAGCGTGTATACCAAGATTCCAACAAAGAGGTTACCCTAGAAAGTATCAACTACACCAAGAAACAAAGCTAGAAACCAATCTAGACAGAGTCTCCTCTTGGACAATATCCGTGGTAATGAGACTAAGCAGGGGTTTAGGTTAATTGCTGGTTACTAGAGTAATACTGGAGCTTTTAACAGCATCATTCAAAAAAATTGGCATATTCTGAAAACAGTCCCTGTGATTGGAACAGAAATACAAGAACATCCCAGTATCACATATAGGAGAGGTAGGCCAATAAAAGATCAAATAGTCCAGAGTTTTCCCCGTATGCTTCTACCCCCACCTGCGCTTCTGTCTCTCACTCCAGTCATTCTCTCCCCCCCCATGATGCTGTTTTGCCCTTGTGCTTCTTCCCATCAGCTGGACCTTGTGCTTCTCTTCCCCTCCAACCCATGTCCCATGTTGCTCTCTGTTGCAGGTGTCCTGTGCTTCTTCCGCCCTCCATGTAGTTTCCCCCACACTCCAAGTTGATACCCCCGCTCTCCATGTTGCTTTTCTCACCGACACCCTCCTTGTTGCATCCATCCATCTGCTTAAAAAAATAGTGATTTCACACTACTGTTTTTTAGATCCAAAACAGTGCAGTAAATAAAAAGAAAAAAAAATACCCACACCTACAAAATGACATAGCCACATCATAGCACCCTTTCCCCTCCTCTTTGGCCATGCTGCATAGCATTGCTAAAACTATTGACAATACCAATAGGCCCAGTTAGATCTCAAAGGCGAGACCTATTGGCTTTGCCAATGCTTGTTTCAATTACTATCAACCCACTGTATGGGAACAGACTATCAAAATATTCCCATATCATTTCAGACACACAGATTTCCATGCTAATGCAGATTTGGAGCGCAAGAGTCCAGTACATTGACTGGATTTCTAATAATGACGCACATCGTCTACACCCACCGCTGGTGTATTTTTGATTCATCATACTTAGCTCAGCATACTTGCATACCGGTAAGGATTACCAGAATCTAGTGGTCATTTTGTTTTGCCACACCAACTTAACCCTTACACTCACGATATTTTACTTATCTCTTCAGAGACCCATACCATCACACGCATTGCCGTATCACTTCTACTCGCCGTCCATGATTCCCGGAAACCCTAATTGTAGTGGTTCCACAGTCCATCGTATATAACTTGGCTGTCAGTCTTCCCCCTCACTGGGGTAAGTTTTCCCAATTTTCAGTTCCTTTTATCAATTGATGAACAAAGATCTGTTATTTCATTTCTCCTTTTTAATTCTTCCCTTTAATTTGACTAGTGCCCGGCTGGGTCCCATGTGAGTACCCTTCCTACATTTTCACTTCCTGGTGGTGCACGTATGTCACTCTGACAGCAACTCCTTTTTCTCAGGTACCAGGCTCGTTCAATGAGTTTTCCCTATAGCAATTTAGATGTCCTTGGCCACAACATTGATGTTGTCATTTCCTTATTAATTTTCAGATATCCCTACATCACTAGGTCCTGAAGAGACCCCTTATTTCTAAGGGGGTCGAAACGCCGTCGACAACCTAAAGCGAACCATTTACCAGTCTCTACTATTAAATTAAGAGGCTGTCTTTATTGTACATTACATTTTGATGGTCGACTTTTTTATTGTTGGAAACCACTTGCCTATGTCACAATATGTCACATTTTTTGTAGGTTCCATGTTCACTGGGGACACTTTGCACCGCTTTTTGAATACAAATTTGATGTTTCATATATAAAAAACTGTTGAGACTACAATCAATTGTGTGGTATATGGTTTTTTCTTCTCCTTCGGACACTTCTATAACCCTTTTTATTGCCATTTGGCTGTAGTGTTATTATTATTAATTACATTGTCCACAGGAACCAATGTTTCTGTTTGTATGATACTTTCCCTGGTTCCATGTGAGTAGAGTTTCCCTTGTCTCCCTTTACACAATGCTTTTTAAATAAAGCAGTTTTTTTTCCAAACGCAGCCCGTTTTCCTTAAACGGGATGCATTTAAAAAAGAAAAATGAAACATTTCTGTTTCATTTTTTAAGAGTAGGCAGGGGTCCGTAGGACCACTGCCTGCTCTTATAAAACATTTTCGCTGCACGTCACAAAGGGGAAAGGATCCCCTGGAGACCCATTCCCATTTACGAGTGGCTTAATCAGTGGTAAACAGCGAGTGTTTGGCGACCACAATTGCAGTAGCAAAACAATGGTACTTACCATTGGGACTCGCTATTAGGAAGGGACGCCCTTGGCACACCCCTTCCTAATAGCGAGTCGCAAAATAGGGTTTGTACATACGGCAGATCAATTTTGCGGTTGCAAACGGGCCGTTTTCCCATTTGCGACCACAAGAAACAGTCGTACATCTGGCCCCTAGTGAGTGACCTACATAAAACATATGCATGGTGACTGAAATTATGTGGCAATGGGCTACCAAATTAGGAAGCTTGACTGAAATAAATAACAACATTGCACTGAAATGCTGTATATGACATTACACAGCTCATTTTATAACATTATTATCCTTCTATCTTGACCTTTTAACACACATTGATATATAAGCAATACCAACGAAATAGACAATTTTATTAAGAAACCTATACGCATTGTATGTAGAGTTTCTATTCAAAGTGTCACTTACCAAAAATCAATGCTTGTGTTTCAATAACAACACAACAAGATGATGGATGGAGTGCTGAAACTTTTCAAACACTCAGCCGCAGTCACAGATCTGGATTAATCCATTGTTCTTTTGCTCACCATGCCACCCACAGTTTGGACCCAGCCATAAGCAAATCAGTCTTGACCCTGAATGTTTGATTCATTCAGCATTCTGTCCATCATTTGTTGCTGCAGCCCATTCGCCCTAAGTGGGATGGGTATACCCAGATGTGGGTCCCTTTCTCTCTGTGCCACTGGATTCAAGCTAGCCTGGCTGATATGGGGTGTTACCACAAAAGCAGACTCAGGATGCTTGTTTCTGGTCCAGGGAGGACCCGGCTTGGCAGTTCGGGCTGGACTGTTCCCACTAGGAGCTTGGTCAAGACTAATTTGCATATGACTGTGTCGAAACTGGGGTGGCATAGTGAGCAAAAGAACGATAGATTTAACCCAGATGCCTTGACTGGGGGTGAATGTTTGATTCATTTAGCATTCCGTCCATCGTTTGTTGCTGCAGCACTGTGTTTCCATAAAGCACAGGCACACGACTGGGCAAGCTGAGTGCCAAATAGATTGGACAGTGGAGATACTACCTCTGCTCATCAAATGTCGGCCAGCCCACCATATGATGAGTTTGCTGCAGTGTTGACAGCTTTTTTTGGCAAGCTGACTCCTGCCTATCTGACAGAAGTTACTTCAGTGAAGAAAGGTGACAGCCGACCTGCCATACCAGGACAGCAGGTTGACTGTTCAGCACCTTAACAGTTTTTTGAAGATGGAACTCCAATACTATCCAATGTTATCATAAAATATGAAGCTAATGTCTCTGGGAGTTTTCTCAAAGTGCCTTGGTGATATTTTAAAATGTTCCCTGTCTGATAGCACCATGGTGTACATGTCAAGACTCACTGTAGGAACATTGAGAAAGGTAGGTGTTGGTACAGGATTACATAGACAAGGTTCCTACTGATCAGGTTGACTGTGGGGGGAATATGTCACAGCCTTTTGCTATACCTAGAAGGATGAGACTGGGGTGTTTGCTTTCCCGCCTTTTGTTCCTCATAGCATTAGAACCACTCGCAGCAGCTATTCGATATTGTGAAAAAATACAGGGCATTGATACAGCTGCCGGCCAAATTAAAGTTTTACTCTACGCTGATGATATCCTCCTCACACTCAGAGACACTGAAGCCTTGATTGCCCAACTAATGTTCCTGATTTTGGTGTTTTCAAACTTTGCTGGATAAAAAAAACAATTGGCCAAAGAGAGAAGCATTGCTGATCATGAAATGCCCGATTAGAAGTTCCCTTAATGAGTTTGGCTTTAAGTGGGCATCCACGGGACTCAGATACCTATGCATCCAGGTCACAAGAGGGGATGGCTATTTTGTGGACAGCGATTTTCACAGGTGGTCCTCTTTACAGCTCTCTTTGTGGGGTATAACCCAAGTGGTAAAAATGGTTACTGCTCCCAGATTCAATTATGCTTTTGGTCTGCTTCCACTTGCAATTCCTAAGACACTCCTTTTGATCATAAATAAGTGTTAAACCATTTATTTGAGCAGGCAGAAAGCCTAGGCATAAACCTGCAAAACTTCATGCAGACACAATGGTGGGGGGGTCTTTGTCTACCCAATCCGTATGTGTACTATCTTGCTCACCACCTCTCACAGCTGGGATAATTTTTGTCCCCTGCTGTTGATCGGCCTTCTTAGGTCACTATAGAAACATATGTGGTGTACACAACACCAGGTCTGAGTATACTATACTGTGCTCGACCTCTCCCATTAATAATGCCCCCCACGATGGCAGAAAGGTGGACAGTCTGGAGAGATGTGCTTAGGAGCCTGGGCAAAAATGGTCAACTTGACCAGGAAGCACCACTCTGGTCTAACACATCTCTTAAGATAGGCCATGACACTTTCTATGGGCCACAATGGGCAGAGAGAGGTGGATTATGGTGATAGAGGATGCTTTCAATATCACTACCAATATGATGAAGACCTTTCGAATTCTCTGTAGGTACTTTCCCCTCAGGCCAGTACACTATTGTCAATGCTGCCAATTGCGCCATTACTTGCACAGTGTGCTCGATGCCAGCGGGGTCATATATGGGTTGAAGAGTGTGAGGCTGGGTACACCGCAGGTGATAGCCTTGAGTTCTGAGGTGAAAGTTGGGAGGATCCTCTGGGTTCTTCCGGTAAGGAAGGAGGAGATCCATCTGAGCACGTCCCCTTAGATGCGGATGTGGTGGAGTATTTTGATCAGTGTGTGGTGGGATACGGTGTCGAAGACTGCTGAGAGGTTAAGGAGGTTCAAAGCTGCTATTTCTCCTCAGTCGAGGAGGGTACGGATGTCGTTAAAGGTTGTGATCAGGGTGGTTTCAGTGTTGTCATAGCTGTGAAACCTGGATTGGGAGGTGTTGAGTAGCTGGCTCTGCTCCATGTGTGTCATAATTTGATTGTTGATGATATTTTCCAGTACCTGCATGGGAATGGGAGCAGGGAAATTGGCTGGTTGTTTTTGAGTTTGCTGGGGTAGGCGGAGGTTTTTTTGAGTAGTAGTCTGACTTTAGTGTGTTTTCAGGCATCGGAAAAAGTTGTGGTGGTGGACGTGAGCCTCAACTCTTAAATGGCCCAAACCATATACATCAGCTAAATACACACAGTCTTAACCGTAGACGTCCTAAGGTATTTTACTATTTCTCCTAAGAATATAGGAGAGGGGTCCCTGTCTCCTGCTGGGGTTTGTTAAGCACTTAAAAGATAAGAAGGATCACTCCATATTGTGAACACCCTTTTGGGTCTTTGGGAGCAATGGTTGAAGGATTAGAGCTGATTGAATTGGATGTGGTTGAGATACCATTAAATGTTTGGCCAGCCTTTACCACCTGTATGATGGAAAAGGGGATTTCCTTTAACTGCTAGCAAAGTAGTATTAGTGATAGAAGCAGATCAGTTATATACTACGAGTTGTTTTACTCCTGAAATGAACTAGATGCTGCACATGCAACAGGGCTATTCAATGTATGTATGTAAAGATTGAGTCTCCATCCCAATATTATCCTTTTGTTTATATTGAGGTGTCATTGGCTTATATTGAGCACATATCATTGCTTCAGGGGAAACCTCCGCATGTAGTGCAAAATATATGGTTAGGTCTACTCATATTGCCAGGGCAAAGTTGGCATCTATGTATTAACTCCATAAACACCACATCTAGAATGGCAACACATTTCCATAGCAGAGACTAAGGGCCTGATTTAGACCCTTGCGATCCGACTGTCAGCCCGTGGCGGCGGTGGGCTCCAGTACTATGTCAGGTTGATGGAGTCACACCGCCATATTTAGATGTATATGTGATACACGGAGGACTTCTGTGGCAGCAGTCTTCTGTGCTGGCGACCCTCCCTCCGGAGGGGTCCTGCCGAGCCAATTTGGATGTTCCCGTTGGGCTGGTGGTTTTCTGTTGGGTGACCGTGGTGGTGGGGAGACAGGTAAGTGGCATTTTATTTTTTACCTATAACACATATATGTTGTGTATGTGTCCATATGTGTATGTGTGTTGTGTGTAGTGACCCCATGTTGTACATTCTGCACTGCACCCAGCTAACATACACACACCATGCACTGTGTACGCGCACACACCATGTACACTTACCTTCAAGTCTGTCAAAACAGGGTGCCGGTCCTCCATGGTCAAGGTGCGCAAGAATAGTGGGACTAGGACGAAAATGAAGAGTAGGAAACCGCAGCCTTTACCTCCCAAAAAGGTGAGTTTTCACCCCTTTTTGTCCCTTTCCACCGACTCGAAGTAGGAGGGATTCCCATCAGAATTCTCTTTGAAACAAGCCAGAACCAAATACCGACTGCGGGAATTCTGGCTGGATTCCCGCCATCACCTGCTGCATCTGTTTGTCTTTTGCAGGCTGCCGAAGGGGCGGGGAGCAAAGTCCTGGCGGAGTTAGTGGGACGGCAGTGGTCTTTGCACCCATTGCACTCCAGCCTCTAAATCGGGTGAGTAATGAAAGTATGGTAGCCACACCATTTCCAGATGGTGTCTACTCAGAAGAAATAGAATATCAAGTTCTAGGACCAACAGAATTTATTTAAGTACTGCACACATTTTGTCCTAATTTAGATGACATCTTGCCTACAATTCCTTTTGCTGATGAATAGGTCAGTGACAATGGGGGCTACTTACAAAGGTAAATTTATGAGTGTGTAAATCTACATGGGTAAATTTACTCTTACACTTTTTAGTAAATTTATTACTTTAGGCTAGTCGACATTTATGAGTGCAAATTTACTACAAAGTGTAGACTTACATGTCTCCGCCCGTGAAGCCAGCAGGTGAAATCAAATTTACAAGTGTAAATTTCCTGCTTGTAACTTTTCATTTGTAGGCAGATATCTCTCCCACCTGGGTGGAGATCTCCCTTTGGTAAAGTATAGGGAAATTGTGAAAAGCTGATTAAAATTAAATAAAAATGACAAAAAATATTTTTATGTAACTATTAGTGTAAGCTAATTTTATATATCTATTTAGTGCAAAATAAAAAACTGCTACAGTATAATTAACTTAATTTTGTTTTTAATATTTAATTACTTTAAATATATGAAATTAAATTAACATTATTTTTCTAAAGATGTATTAAAAAAGCAAAACAAAAAATTTTATATTTATTTTTATGTAGTGAAGTTTTTTTTTAATTTTTCAAAGAAACCTTTATTGAACATTAGGCATGATACAATCACCATACTGTCAGATAATGTGGCATGCGCTACAATCATGGAATAGTTGACACTTTTTAGAGAGCTATTGAGCGATGCACATCCCATCGCAACATCTCAAATGAAAAAAAGAGGATAACCGCAGTGGCGTCTGTATCTATGTGGCTTGCGAGTAGTCAATCGAGTGTCCAAGGCCAGTCGTGTCAGGGTCTGTTTCGGTGGTCTGAGCATCAGTGGGGGGGGGATAGGAAAGGACTCCAAATATCTGGCGGCCTGTTTGCAACTGGCATTAGGTCCCAAAATTCGCCCAGGAGCTTCTGGCAACGGGCTGCATCGGCTATCCAGCACTTGGCCCGTGGCGCCGGTCTGCGGGCCCAGTGAATCGCCACCTGCCTCTTGGCAAGCACCAGCAGCATTGCAACTAGTTTACGATTGGCATCTGAAATGTCTTTAACATGTCCCAGCAGGCACAACAGGGGGTCAGGAGCTATGTGCTCCTGGGTGATATCACTGACTATGGAGCACACCTCCAGCCAAAAGTCTGAAACCTTGGGGCACGACCAGGCCAGGTGAGCAAAATCCGCGCCAGGAGCTGAGCATCACACACATCGATCATTGTTCATTAGACCCGTCTTATGCAGTGTTACTGGAATGCGATACAGCCGGTGGATATACTTAAAATGAATAAGCCGTAAGCGATAGTTGGGGGAAAGCCATCTAGTTTGGCTGCAGCAGTATTGCCACTGTGTGGGACAGAGGTCACCAGCCAGGTCTGCGCTCCATGCGCCACGAGCACACTCAGTATCTATGGGGGAGGCTGCCAATGAGAGGGCATAGAGGCTAGTGACTATTTTGCGTGGAGAAGCGGTGGAGAGCGTTTATTCGAGCGCAGTGTTGGGCATGGGAGCAAGTAGAAAGGTCGGGTTATCAGTTTTACATGTGGCCCTAATCTGGTAGTAGAGCAGTTTATCCAGTGGTGCTGCATCGTCGGGCAATGTGAGAAAAGTGTTGTTGGGGTAAATGTCGGCGTTAGTGCGGATACCCAAGTCTGCTGCGCGGCAGGCCATGCCGGCTGTCTGTAGCGGGGGGAATGCGGGGTTGCTAGCGAGCTGCATTGAAGGTGCAGAGAGTGTTTTCACGCCAGTATATTTGCACAGCCCCTCCCAGGCCCATCGCACACACTCCACCGTGTCGATCTCACCACGTGAGATCCTGTGTGGTAGAAATAATGCTGTCTGCAGTGGCCAGGGGAGGCCAGAACTGTCTCGACCGCGATATGCGGCTGAAAAGGGGTTGGAGGTGCCCAAAAGTGGAGGGAGCTAGCTTGGGCACATAACGCATAGAGTCTAAGATCGGGGGCGCCCATTCCTCCTCTCGTTAGGGGTAGCGTTAAGACATCGTAAGCTATGCGAGGCTGCCGTCCCGCCCAGATCAATGTGATAATGTTAGATCTCAGCTTAAAATAAAATTGTGATGTGAGTGGAATGGGGATGTTCATAAACAAATATAGAAATTTGGGGAGCACGATTATTTTTGTGATGGCGATGTGCCCAGCGAGCGAAAGGGGAAGTTTCTGCCATGCTTGCATCTTGATTTCGAGCCAATACATGGCTTTACCGAAGTTGGCCCTCCACAGCTCGTCTACATCCCTAGTCAGCCAAATGCCCATGTATTTGGTAGGACCATCGGCCCAGATGAACGGGTAGTCAGTGGTGAACGGCTGCGTGGCATCTGTGAGGGGAAAAAGAACGGACTTGCCCCATTTAACTTGGACCCCGGAGAGGCAGCCGAAACAAATAACCTCCTTGGTCATGGGAGCTAAGTTCTTACGCGGCTCACGGATATACATAGTAACGTCATCAGCGTACATGGACGTGACTAGGGCACGGGTCGAGAAGCCAATGCCCGCTGAGTGTGGTGCTGGTGCTGGTGCAGGCGCGCCGCCAGTGGCTCCATAGCGATGGCAAATACCATGGGGGACAGGGGGCAACCCTGCCTGGTGCCCCTCGTAATTGCTATGGGGTCAGTTATCTGTCCATTAACCCTGATGTGTGCCATCGGGAGTGTGTAGAGGAGGTGGACTTTCTGCACAAATCCTAGGCTAAAGCCCAGGCGTGGAAGGAGATAAAAAAGAAAGGGCCATTCGAGTGTACCAAAACCCTTGGTGGCATCCAAAAGGGCCGCCACAGCAGGCAGAGAATGGTTGATCTGGTGGAGGACAGAGAAAATAGTGCGCAGGTTGTGCGACGTGGCGCGACCCGGAATGAACCCCTATTGATCAGGACGAGCTCTTAATGGCATCAGCGGGAGGAGACGATTGGCTAGTAGTTTAGCATAAATTTTGTTGTCAGTGTTAATTAGCAATAAGGGACGATAGGAATCGCAGCTCTCGGGGGATTTGTCCGGATTTATTAGGAGAGTGATCATGGCTTCACGGAGAGATGGGGGAAATCTACCCAGGGCCAGAGACTCATTATACATCTCAGCCAGATGTGGGACGAGAAGCGGCGCGTACTCTTTCTGGAATGCGGGAGTGAGCCCATCTGAGCCAGGGGCCTTATTGCCCGGGAGTCCTGCAATAACTTTGGAGATTTCCTCCTGCGTGAATGGTTCATCCAGATATTCCCAGTGCCCGTTACCAAGCCACAGCAGCTCAATGGAGTCAAAGTATTGATCCAGGGATTCCCTAGATGCAGCCTCCCCGCGCTATACAATTGTGAATAGAAAGCAGAGGTCCTCGCGAAGATGTCCTTGGGGGAGGTAGTACGCCCAGCGACCCCATCACAAAGTGCTGTAATATAACAGGATGCATGCGACTGCCTAAGAAGGATCGCGAGGGTCTTGCCAGGGCGATCGCCCTCACCGTATCGGCGAGCGCGGGCCTCTCTGCCGAGGAACACCACCTCTTTGTCCGCCTCTTCATGAAACTCAGTGAGTTTGGATCTGATGGAGGCAAGGGTGGCCGGGCTGGGGTCTCGGGACTGTTGAAGGTCCAGGGCTTTGATGTCTGTCTCCAGACGCTCGAGGGTGCCCCTAATGGATTTCAACACCCCAAATTGCTTTGCAATGCATTCCCCCCTTGAAGGCCTCCCAGAGGTTTGAGGGCAACTCGACGGAGCCGTTGTTGTGCTCAAAGTATTCAATGATAGCACCTTGAATATCCTCCCAGAACACAGCGTCACGAAGCGCGTTGGGGGGCAGGTGCCATGAGAGCATGCAATGTAAGGTGAGCGGGAATCGCAGACGCAGGTGCACCGGGGCATGATCAGATAGAGTGCGGGCCAAGTGGTCCACTGAGGTGGTCCAGGAGGCGATGTCTCGAGTAGTGAGCTGCAAGTCGATGCGGGACCAGGTTCTGCGCGAGCCAGAGATGCAGGAGCCTTCGCGCACATCTGGGTGCGCATGTCGCCAAGCATCTAAAAGGGAGTTGTCATCTAGGATAGAATGAACGGTAGCGGTAGCCTGTGGGTGATGCGTGCGATCCCCGAGCGGTCTAGTGTTGGTGATGGTGCAATGTTAAAATCTCCACCCCATATCAGAGAGTGGGCCCCCAGAGAGGATATGATTTGGCAGACGTGAGTGAAAAAACTTGGGTCATCAGTGTTAGGGGCATAGAGCGCCGCGAGAATCAGTGGCTGATTATAAAGAGTGCCGGCGAGGATTACATATCGGCCCTCAGAGTCGATGAAGGAGTGGGTGCCATGCCAGGGGACCTTCCTAAAGAGGATGGTAATGCCGCACGCGTAATTAGAGTAGTAAGCATTATAGGACGCCCTCCAGTGACGGGAATGCAGCCTGACGAGGTGACGGGGAGGAGATGCGTCTCCTCGAGGAAACAAACGCCCACCTTGTGTCTGTTGAGATGTGCATGCATGAGACGTGCTTTGCGATAGTCGTTTAGACCCCTAATATTCCATGTCACAAAAGTAGTATCATTCATGTAACAGTCGGAGGGGGACTAATGAAACAGCGTCAGTGGTTTGTAATCGGACCAGGGAAAGTCAGTGTCTTAGTATGTGAGCCATGGTGAAGTGCATACATTTGGTGACATGCCAGAAACAATACAAAGAGAACATAAAAAAGACTACATGAAAAGGTGGCCTGTTGTGAACCCCAAAGTGAAAAACCCAAGCCCCCCCACCCACTCCAACCCTCCAAATAAATTGAATACCTGATCCACGCCCAGCTAGGAAGCCCAGACTTGTAGGAAGTGGACGTGTGTTGTGCTGAAATCCAAAACATTATCCCCCCACCCACACCAACCCCCCAATTAGGTTGAGTTTCAATATCCCACCCTCCCTCAATAGACCCGCAACAACCCAACAAGGTGGAAACATAACAAATGGTGGGAGTTCTCCCTAGGAGGCAGGGTGTCTCCGGCACACGCCCTGACCGTGGGTCAGGTGGCTGAGATTTATCTTTTGTCCCATTTGTGGTTACCCAAACAAGGGTACAGAATTATACAAAATCAAATGTCCCAATACATCACCGGCTGCCTCTTCTGCTTGACCACGATTCTGCAGCATGCCCATAATCAGTCATTGTCGCTTAGTCCTGCCTCTGCACGGCCCACCGCAGACGGTGATCGCCTGCTGCCCGCGACATGCTTAGCAAATTTTAAGGCAGATTTAGCATCTGAAAAATTATGTTGGTTGCCGTCCTGTGTGACTTTTAACTTTGCTGGATACAATAGAGCGTTTGGGATCCCGGCTTGACGAAGGATGAGCTTAGCTGGCACGAATTCTCTTCTGGCCGCTTGAGCAGCAGGTGTGAAGTCGGGGAAGATGGAGATTTGATTACCTTGATGAGTAATTTGTCCCAACTCTCTGGCCGCACGAAGTATCCCATTTCGGTCGCTGTAGTTAAGTAGTTTCGCGAGTATGGGCCTTGGCGTGCCACCCACTGGAGGGCGAGGTCCCAATGTTCTATGTGCTCACTCCACTATAAACATTGAAGAAAGTGCGGAACCGAACAGGTCCCGAAGCAGTGTCTCCACGAAGTCTTCCACTTTACCCATCGCTGTCGTCTCCGGTATTCCAGTAATGCGTATATTATTTCGGCGGGACCGAGCTTCTAAGCCCTTGTTTTTGGCTTTGATTACTTCTAGCACCCTTTCCAAGTTTAGGAGCTGTTCCCTATTCTCGGTCTGAAATTCATGTGCGTCTGTGGCGCGGTTTTCCAGTTTGTCTAATCAGATCTCATGAGCATCCACCTGTTGCTTTACCTGGTCCAGGCAATCTGTGAGCTTGTCAATTTTACTATCTATTGTTTTCAGTCTTGATTTCACCTCCAGGAGGAAGGACCGTAGATCAGCCACCCCCTCCCTGTTTTCAGCTTCAGGATCTTGTTCAGAGTCAGTATGCCTTGTAAGCCTCTTGTTTTCGAATGGGAGCTTAGATTGCTTGGTGTCCGATTTTCCCATATTTGTGAAGGCGTGGAGGCCTGTGTTAACAAGATAAGATCGTCGTGGCACAGTAACAGGGCCTCACCAGAGCGGCAGGTGGCACCGGCACGATGTGTAAGTGCCCACACTGTTATCTGTCCAGCCAGGCGCGTGGGGGTGTTTCAGAACAGTGCCAGGAAGTCAAGCAATAGGGTTTAGTGGTAATCCGGTCAGTGGCCTAGAAGCATTAGCGAGGGTCTAGTGCAGGAAGAACCACCGTCTGGTAATTGGTCAGGGCCAGGCCAATGTGTCTACCAGCTTGGCAAGGCCGGCCACAGGCCAATGCCAGGAGGAATGTGTAGGAACAATGATGCGACGACACGGGGCCTCGCCAGGGTGGCGGGGCAGCCGGCCGACCACTCGGATCACACGTGTGAGTAGAGAGGCGCGCAGTGTTTTTCAAACAACACCAGCTGCTCTAACCCACACCCAATGCCGGCTCCACCAAAAGGTTAGGCCGCGTCTCCACAGGCAGGTACCTCCAGCGGCAGGCTCACAGTACGAAGCGGGCGCGGGCCGCAATTCAGGCCTCAATCAGCATCGCACACGGGGTAGGCCGCATCACTTCAGCAGGATTCCCCAGCAGGCCTGTCTCACACTTCTCAGCGGGCGCGGGCAACAGACTAGGCCTCAGTTAGCAACCGCATGCAGCCAGTCATGCAGGCCCACACACCGCTCCACTTCCCAGCACTCCGTCGGCCGTGTGTCAAAACCCAGCTCCAGTATCGATCTCGGGCCCGGAGCAGGCCTGGAGCCGCAGGCCTCAGCTGCTCCCCGCTCAGCGGGCTCGAAAAGCGACAGTCACCGCCTGGCGGCGCGAAGGCGCAGCCTGGCGGCCCGATCACTTGCGCCTCTTCAAATTGTCCATGCACAGCTATAGACCACTCCATTCAATGTCTTGACATGACACACAGCTCACTAGATCTGGCCAACTGGTGTTTAATCACCCGCAGGGTTCGACGGGCTTCGGCACTGTCCAGCCTGCTGCCAGGAGCGGCGTCCCACTCCGCCGTCCACCCGGGGCAGGGGATCACCGCAGAACCCACGTCCAGGCTACAGGGGAGGGGCCACCGCAGTGCCCTCAGCCTCCGGCGGAAGCACCAGGTCCCCGCAGCGAGCAGGGTGCATGCACGGTCAGCCCCGCATGATCCCACGGTCCGGCTCAGCCACGCAGCATACACTGTAGGAGCCCGCCCAGACCGGTGCCTCACACCGGCGCCTCTCCCTCACGGCCAGGCCGGCCCGGCCTGTCTTCCGGATCGTGGCTTCAAGAGGTCCGGCAGGCAGGACAAAGGGCTCAATCTGGTGCAGTGTCTTATGGGCAGTCTTGTGGCCCGGGCAGCCGGCGACGCTGGTCCGCTTTAAGGCAGGATGTTAGTCGGATTATGTATCAGCCGGCAGAGCCCTCTCAAAGAGCGGCCATCTTGCTGATCGGCGAGACCACTCCCCCTCATGTAGTGAAGATTAATAAAAGATATATGTGGAATTAATTTTAATTAGTTTAATTATTTAAAACCAAAAGTTAAACTAAATTGAAGAGATTGGTAAAATATTTTATAATGAAATAATAATTATGTTTTATTTATATATACTTTTTATAATATATATATATATATATATATATATATATATATATATATATATATATATATATATATATATATATATATATATATATATATATATATATATATACTGCAAACCGGGCTCACCCTTCCGTAATCCCAACGAAGAGCACTCACGGAGTTTTTTTCGTATGATACTTTATTGTGCAAAAACCCCCCTGACAGACGCGTTTCGCCACACGGCTTCTTCGATGTCAGTTACTCTTCCATTGACGTGCATATTTAAAATACTTCATATATCACGTGATCACAATAGAAAGTCAAAAATAAAAGATGGACTTACGCTTCATTAAATACCACTTCATGGCGGCCATCTTAGAACATGTAATTAAAAGTGCAATGTTATAAAGTGCTTTGTGCTGTGCAAATTCCATTAAAAACAATAATCTCCAACTGTGTGCAAAGCTGTTGATGACAAGCAAATACATGTTTTGTACATTTTAAAATTTCATTAACAATAAAAATTCAATTAAATGTAACAATTATAAAAACATGTATTTACACCGTGTAAAAATTGTCTGAATATAATTTCATATATATACACATTCAGCGCCTACTCTATTATAACTTAATGTTTCATATAACATTTTAGTCAGTTTGAATAGAGCAGGAGACTATTATCACTCTAAATAAAATTACTAGAGCAAAAAGTCATCAGTTTGCCACCATAATTGTGCCCTGTATGGGCAATTGAAAATGCCAGTCTACAGGAGTTAAGACAATATTAAGCTAAAAATTCCATTCAAATAAGGATATCATCGTTATTAAACTATTTTACTCCAGGTGTACCCACATCTCTTCATCGTTATTTAGCCCAATTGGCATCTTTGTCTGGAGATCAATGATATATTTGGACTCCAAGATCCGAAGTTGTTGCACCCTATTGCCACCTCTCTCCTTTTTATCAATCTGATCTATACAGTAAAAACTTAGGAGGTCCCTGTTGCTCTGATGGAATTTTTCAAAATGACGAGCAACAGGGTAAGTTACATCTTTATTCGTGATGGCTCGCATATGTTCTAAAATGCGTTTTTTTGTGGGGTGAATCGTACTGCCTATATAGCGCTTAGAACATGGGCATATTAGACAATAAACGGTAAAATCGGAGTTGCAATTTAGGAATTTTTTAATAGTACGAACAGGTCTAGGATCCCCTGGCCTGCCTGAATAGTTTACAACTTTATTACTCTGTTTGCAGGCTTTACATCGTTGACATGGAAAGAAACCAGCTATGCCTAGACGGTTTATAGGTCTGGGGGTTCGGTTAAAATGACTATGGATTAAATGATCACCAATTGATTGACACCGTTTGTATGTAATAAGTGGGCAATTTGGGAGGTTTTTCTTTAAAATGTTGTCTGTCTGCAGGATATGCCAATTCTTTTTAAAGATCTGTGAGATTTTATTAGATTTTTCGTTGTAGCTGGTTATCATTCTCACCAGGCCTGCTCCTGTATCTTTATTTGGGCCTTTCGCTACTAATAGGTCTCTTCGATTGATCTGGTCAACCTTACTTGATGCTAGATTAAGATCAGTACTCGTATAGCCTCTCTGTCTAAAGCGGTTAAGGGTTTGATCTTTTGCTTCTTTGTAACTCTGTGGTGTAGTGCAGTTACGTTTAAGTCGCATCAACTCACCAAACGGTATATTTTTTATGAGGCTTTTAGGATGGTGGCTTCCTGCATGTAAAACTGCATTGCCCGCAGTAGGTTTTCTATATAGTCGGGTTAGCAGAATAAAATTCTCAACGTAAACCTCCACATCTAAATAAGTCACTGATTTGTCACTGATGCAACTTGTAAATTTCAAATTCAAATCGTTGTTGTTTAGCGAGGCCACATACTCCTCAGCCGAGGAACGGCTCCCCCGCCACACAACAAAGAGATCATCGATGTACCTAGCCCACAATATTATATTGTCAATCCAGGCATCATGTGTTTCCCCCAGGCCACGTGCTTCTCCCACCAGCCCACAAAGAGATTCGCGTAGCTGGGGGCGAAGCACGTGCCCATCGCGGTCCCGCGTTGTTGGTGATAAATTTGGCCCGCAAAGGTAAACATGTTGTTATTTAAACAGAAGCTAATCATGTCAAACAGCATCTTATTATGTTTTTGGAATTTAAGTTGTCTTTTATTGAGGAACCATTCCACAGCTTTCAAGCCATCTGAGTGTTTGATGCATGTGTATAGGCTTGTTATATCTAGAGTGATTAACAACATGTCATTTTCCCATGCAATGCCCTCAATCAATCTTAAGAAATCTTGAGTATCTCGAACATAGGAGGCCAGATCCCTGACTAAAGGTGACAAGAAAGAATCAATATAAATGGCAGTGTTCTCTAGAAGACTGCCTATAGAGGCAACAATGGGCCTGCCTGGTGGTTTAGCTGGATTTTTATGTATCTTTGGCAGGTGATAGAAAGTGGGTAAGATTGGCATATCACAATACAAAAACAAGTATTCATCTTGTCCCAACATCCCATCATTTTTCCAGTCCTGTAATAGTTTGTGGTAAATACTAATACAAACTAGGTAATCTTTCCTGTGTATCGGACTGTAACATTCTGTTTCCTCCAGTTGTCTCATGGCTTCTTTTTCATAATCTTGTTTATTAAAAATCACCATATTACCTCCTTTATCAGAGGGTTTGATTTCAATGTTGATATCTTCCCTTAGTGCCTTCAAGGCCTCCCATTGTTTTATAGGTAAATTATAATGTCGATTTTCTTTAACATTTTGTTTGGCCAAATTCTTTAAATCCGCAATGACTGCTTCGTTGAATACATCGATTGCGTCAAACGGAGTTTGTGGAATTGTTCTAGATTTTCTTTTGAATTTGCTATGACCTCCTGTTTGGATAATACCAATTTCCTCTAGATAATCATTTGTGTTGGTATCAGCTCTGCTTGTCGAGGTATCCAAACTTTGTAATACTAGCAATGTCTGTAGATCATGTCCTGTCAATGATTCCAAATCAGTATTTTCATAATTTTGTTCCTCTGTTTGCATGCTACTTGGTCTCTTTTCAGGATGGAGCAAAAAAACCTTCTGTAGTTTTAGCTTTCTGATATATTTAAAGAGATCTATCCGAGTCTCCACATAATTATATCCCGAAGTTGGACAAAAAGTAGGACCCAATTGCAAGACTTTAATCTCATCCTGAGTTAATATTTTTGTGGAGAGATTGATCACAGTTTTTTCCTTTGTCTCATTTACCACTTGCCCTTCCTCCCTCTGCTGCGTGTTATTCTTGGTGTAGGGGTTTCTTCTCCTGCCTTTCCTACCCCTCCTTGTTTTCCGATTTTTGCATTTTTCGGTTTTAGTTGTTGTGGAGGGTGGGTACGCGGTGCTGGTCTTTGACGCGTTTCCCTTATTAGCTGATATTCTTGAAAATAAGGGATTTCTGGATTTGTCCTCCCTTGGTCCACGTTAGTTGGTTGTTCGCCATCCGAGGTGTCTGCCTCTGATTCCGAGGTGTCTTTATTTTTGTTGACATTTGCTCCTTGTTGCTTCAAGGCCTTACGTGGTTCATCAAATTTACGGGCAAATGTTAAAATGCGACCAGTTAAATAGTCCTGCTCATCTCTTTGAAATTTTGACTGTTTGCGGCGTCTTATAACTGCCTCATAATCTTTCAGACGCGTCATCATAGCACTCTTTAATTCATCACTGTGTTTAGTATCCTTTTCTTTGCTTATTAATTCTTCCAATCTCTTAATTTCAGCTGAAACTTTTTCATGATCGCTCCATGCATACTTGATTAATATTTTCACCATTCCTTTAGCAGACTCCGTTGTGTGGTCTGCCCATTCCTTTAAGAGATGTGGGTCAGGGTTCTCATAGGACGGCACTATGAAAATGCGGAGGCCTCTTGGTATACGATCACAGTCTATATACCTCTGCAATGAGGTAGCCTCCCACCATTTTCGTAGTTCTCTCTCATAAGCTTTTTCCAAAGATTGAAATAAAATTACTAGGTTTGGCGGAGAGGATCCTACAGCTGCATCTGTTGAGGATTGTAATAAAAAAAAAATATATATATATATATATATATATATATATATATATATATATATATATATATATATATATATATTAACTACTGGCGGTCGCCAGTAGATAGTTATAGTTAGGACCTATTTACCATAGGAAATCCGCGACATTCTATTTGAAATAACTCTTGCGTCGGTTGACGAATCTTCGCGAAATTTTCAAACTTTATGGCCCGCTCCGGTCCGCTCTTACCCTGAAAGTCTCAGGGTGATTCGTCAAGCGGGGGCCGAGAAAAAGGGGGTCCCAAAACGTGTTTTCCCCATTCATTTTCCCATAGGAAACTTTAGACACGGCTACAGCCCGAACTGCTGAACGGAATTACACCAAATTTGGCAAAGAGGTAGTTCTTGGTTCAGAAAGAACCCTTTTTGTTAAATGGTGTAAATTCGTTCAGTAGTTGCGGAGAAATTAAAAAAATAAGAGTCAAAAAATCAATTTCCCATAGGAAACTTTATGCAAGGCTACAGCCCGAACTGCTGAACGGAATTACACCAAATTTGGCAAAGAGGTAGTTCTTGGTTCAAAAAGAACCCTTTTTGTTAAATGGTGTAAATCCGTTCAGTAGTTGCTGAGAAAATCAAAAGTAAAAACACATATATATCTGTGCGGAGCCTAACCACACATGTCATCGTGAGATCTGATTGGCTGTCAGCACTTCATCCTGGAATTGCTGGCAGCCATCTTGGGACCAATATAAATGATAGTACCCCATTGAAATGCATTGTAGTGAATCGAAGATTTTGAGGGTTACCAAAAGGAGAACTATAAAGGGTGATAACAGACTTTAGTTAAATTAGAATTCATTTGTTGAAGGTACCATACTAATTTCAGGAATTGTGGTGTGTTCTAAGGTGATTTTACCCTGTGAAAAACCTTCTGCTGGGATATCATGAATCATGTTTGAGAGAAAACTATTTTCACATGCTTGTCCCATACAGTTTTGGAAGGTGCCCCAGAAGCTAAAATGAGAGCATATTTTCTGTAAATTCACATTATCTTTCTCAGTCATGTGAGAATGAAGTCTGACATTCTCAGTAAAACATGTACATCCAACAAGGGCAGAGACTGTCAGTTGATTCCTTTGTGTTCTACTGCAGCTTCCCAGAGTGTTCTAAAGAACAACTAGAGTGCTAACAGCCTTACTTATGACAAAAGTATGGCACACCTGAAGCCATCTTGATTGGAATAAACTGGTAACACTTAAAACATTTAATTTAAAAAGGAACAAAATGATGGGGTTCATCTTGTCATAGAAATTATGGTTAGTGCTCTGGAAAGAAAAATTAGGACATGTTTCAAGTGTGATCTCAAATATCTTCCTGTTATATTTCAACAGGAGCAGCCTGTCAGTTGATGCCTTTGTGTTCTACTGCAGCTTCCCAGAGTGTTCTAAAGAACAACTAGAGCGCTAACAGTCTTACTTATGACAAAAGTATGGCACACCTGAAGCCATCTTGATTGGAATAAACTGGTAACACTTAAAACATTTAATTTAAAAAGGAACAAAATGATGGGGTTCATTTTGTCATAGAAATTATGGTTAGTGCTGTAGAAAGAAAAATTAGGACATGTTTCAAGTGTGATCTCAAATATCTTCCTGTTATATTTCAACAGGAGCAGCCTGTCAGTTGATGCCTTTGTGTTCTACTGCAGCTTCCCAGAGTGTTCTAAAGAACAACTAGAGCGCTAACAGTCTTACTTATGACAAAAGTATGGCACACCTGAAGCCATCTTGATTGGAATAAACTGGTAACACTTAAAACATTTAATTTAAAAAGGAACAAAATGAGGGGGTTCATTTTGCCATAGAAATTATGGTTAGTGCTGTAGAAAGAAAAATTACAACATGTTTTAAGTGAGAGCTCAAATATCTTCCTGTTATATTTCAACAGGAGCAGCCTGTCAGTTGATGCCTTTGTGTTCTACTGCAGCTTCCCAGAGTGTTCTAAAGAACAACTAGAGTGCTAACAGCCTTACTTATGACAAAAGTATGGCACACCTGAAGCCATCTTGATTGGAATAAACTGGTAACACTTAAAACATTTAATTTAAAAAGGAACAAAATGAGGGGTTCATTTTGCCATAGAAATTATGGTTAGTGCTGCAAAAAGAAAATTTAGTGCATGTTTTAAGTGAGATCTCAAATCCTCTTCTATTTCATTAGAAAATTCTGACATGCAGACTGAAACAATCACTTTCAATACCAGCAGTAGACTTCCAGTTAACTCCTTGGTGAGCAGTAGCTTTACTACAGTGATCTAGCGAACAACTAGAGTAATAACATTCTGAATTTATGGCAAATGTGTGACACATCTGAATGCCTTCTTGATGGAATCAAAGTAAAAAACTGAAAGCATTTCCTACTGAGGAGACTGCAGTAAATGAGGAAATTAGGAAACTTCATAACAAAGAAGTCTTCCAAGATGGCCACCAGTGAAAAAAGAGCCCAAATGTAGCACAAATATTACCCAGATGTAGCCCACATATAGCCCAATGACAGAAGTGTGCAAAACACTTTTTATTTTAAGTTTTTTTGCAGTTTTATGTAGTGCAGACTGGTCAGGTATTGGAGCGTTGCATCTTAAAACATGACCCCCTACACTACAAAAACACCACTGCACTACCCTAAACCCTAAAACACTACCCCAGCACGACCCCCTACACTACACAAGCACCACTGCACTATCCTGAACCCTAAAACACTACCCCCAGCATGACCCCCTACACTACACAAACACCACTGCACTACCCTAAACCCTAAAACACTACCCCAACACCACTGCACTAACCTAAATCCTAAAACACTACCCCCAGCACGACCCCCTACACTACCCAAACACCACTGCACTACCCTAAAACATGACCCCCTACACTACACAAACACCACTGCACTACCCTAAACCCTAAAACACTACCCCCAGCACGAACCCCTACACTACACAAGCACCACTGCACTACCCTAAACCCTAAAACACTACCCCCAGCACGACCCCCTACACTACACAAACACCACTGCACTACCGTAAACCCTAAAACACTACCCCCAGCACGACCCCCTACACTACCCAAACACCACTGCACTAACCTAAATCCTAAAACACTACCCCCAGCACGACCCCCTACACTACCCAAACACCACTGCACTACCCTAAAACATGACCCCCTACACTACACAAACACCACTGCACTACCCTAAACCCTAAAACACTACCCCCAGCACGACCCCCTACACTGCCCGAACACCACTGCACTGCCCTAAACCCTGAAACACCAGCCCCTGCACGACCCCCTACACTGCCCGAACACCACTGCACTGCCCTAAACCCTGAAACACATACCCTAGCACGACCCCCTACACTGCCCGAACACCACTGCACTGCCCTAAACCCTGAAACACCACCCCCTTCACGACCCCCTACACTGCCCGAACACCACTGCACTGCCCTAAACCCTGAAACACCACCCCCAGCATGACCCCTACACTGCCCGAACACCACTGCACTGCCCTAAACCCTGAAACACTACCCCCAGCAAGACCTCCTACACTGCCCGAACACCACTGCACTGCCCTAAACCCTGAAACATCACCCCCAGCAAGACCCCCTACACTGCCCGAACACCACTGCCCTAAACCCTGAAACACCACCCCCAGCACGACCCCCTACACTGCCCGAACACCACTGCACTGCCCTAAACCCTGAAACACCACCCCCAGCACGACCCCCTACACTGCCCGAACACCACTGCACTGCCCTAAACCCTGAAACACCACCCCCTGCACGACCCCCTACACTGCCCGAACACTACTGCACTGCCCTAAACCCTGAAACACCATCCCCAGCACGACCCCCTACACTGCACGAACACCACTGCACTGCCCTAAACCCTGAAACACCACCCCCAGCAAGACCCCCTACACTGCCCGAACATGACTGCACTGCCCTAAACCCTGAAACACCACCCCCAGCAAGACCCCCTACACTGCCCGAACACCACTGCCCTAAACCCTGAAAACCACCCCCAGCAAGACCCCCTACACTGCCCGAACACCACTGCACTGCCCTAAACCCTGAAACACCAGCCCCAGCACGACCCCCTACACTGCCCGAACACCACTGCACTGCCCTAAACCCTGAAACACCACCCCCTGCACGACCCCCTACACTGCCCGAACACCACTGCACTGCCCTAAACCCTGAAACACCACCCCCAGCACGACCCCCTACACTGCCCGAACACCACTGCACTGCCCTAAACCCTGAAACACCACCCCCTGCACGATCCCCTACACTGCCCGAACACTACTGCACTGCCCTAAACCCTGAAACACCACCCCAGCACGACCCCCTACACTGCACGAACACCACTGCACTGCCCTAAACCCCGAAACACTACCCCCAGCAAGACCCCATACACTGCCCGAACACCACTGCCCTAAACCCTGAAACACCACCCCCAGCAAGACCCCCTACACTGCCCTTACACCACTGCACTGCCCTAAACCCTGAAACACCACCCCCAGCATGACCCCCTACACTGCCCGAACACCACTGCACTGCCCTAAACCCTGAAACACCACCCCCAGCACGACCCCCTACACATCCCGAACACCACTGCACTGCCCTAAACCATGAAACACCAGCCCCAGCACGACCCCTACACTGCCCGAACACCACTGCACTGCCCTAAACCCTGAAACACCACCCCCAGCACGACCCCTACACTGCCCGAACACCACTGCACTGCCCTAAACCCTGAAACACCAGCCCCAGCACAACCCCGTACACTGCCCGAACACCACTGCACTGCCCTAAACCCTGAAACACCAGCCCCAGCACGACCGCCTACACTGCCCGAAAACTACTGCACTGCCCTAAACCCTGAAACACCAGCCCCAGCACGACCCCCTACACTGCCCGAACACCACTGCACTACCCTAAACCCTCAAACACCAGCCCCAGCATGACCCCCTACACTGCCCGAACACCACTGCACTGCCCTAAACCCTGAAACACCAGCCCCAGCAAGACCCCCTACACTGCCCGAACACCACTGCACTGCACTAAACCCTGAAACACCACCCCCAGCAAGACCCCCTACACTGCCCGAACACCACTGCACTAAAGCCTGAAACACCACCCCCAGCAAGACCACCTACACTGGCCGAACACCACTGTACTGCCCTAAACCCTGAAACACCACCCCCTGCACGACCCCCTACACTGCCCAAACACTACTGCACTGCCCTAAACCCTGAAACACCACCCCTGCACGACCCCCTACACTGCCCGAACACCACTGCACTGCCCTAAACCCTGAAACACCACCCCTCAGCATGACACCCTACACTGCCCGAACACCACTGCACTGCCCTAAACCCTGAAACACCACCCCCAGCACGACCCCCTACACTGCCCGAACACCACTGCACTGCCCTAAACCCTGAAACACCACCCCCTGCACGACCTCCTACACTGCCGGAACACCACTGCACTGCCCTAAACCCTGAAACACCACCCCCAGCACGACCCCCTACACTGCCTGAACACCACTGCACTGCCCTAAACCCTGAAACATCAACCCCAGCAAGACCCCCTACACTGCCTGAACACCACTGCCCTAAACCCTGAAACACCACCCCTATACTGCACGAACACCACTGCACTGCCCTAAACCCTGAAACACCACCTCCAGCAAAACCCCCTACACTGCCTGAACACCATTGCTCTGCCCTAAATCCTGAAACACTAGCCCCAGCATGACCCCCTACACTGCCCAAACACCACTGCACTGCCCTAAACCCTGAAACACCACCCCCAGCACGACCCCTACACTGCCCAAAGACCACTGCACTGCCCTAAACCCTGAAACACCAGCCCCAGCAAGACCCCTACACTGCCTGAAGACCACTGCACTGCCCTAGACTCTGAAACACCAGCCCCAGCAAGACCCCCTACACTGCCCGAACACCACTGCACTGCCCTAAACCCTGAAACACCAGCCCCAGCATGACCCCCTACACTGCCCGAACACCACTGCACTGCCCTACACCCTGAAACACCAGCCCCAGCACGACCACCTACACTGCCCGAACACCCCTGCACTGCCCTAAACCCTGAAACACCAGCCCCAGCACGACCCCCTACACTGCCCGAACACCACTGCACTGCCCTAAACCCTGAAACACCAGCCCCAGCACGACCCCCTACACTGCCCGAACACCACTGCACTGCCCTAAACCCTGAAACACCAGCCCCAGCACGACCCCCTACACTGCCCGAACACCACTGTACTGCCCTAAACCCTGAAACACCAGCCCCAGCACGACCCCCTACACTGCCCGAACACCACTGCACTGCCCTAAACCCTGAAACACCACCCCCTGCATGACCCCTTACACTGCCCGAACACCACTGCACTGCCCTAAACCCTGAAACACCACCCCTGCAGCACCCCCTACACTGCCCGAACACCACTGCACTGCCCTAAACCCTGAAACACCACCCCCAGCACGACCCCCTTTACTGCTCGAACACCACTGCACTGCCCCAAACCATGAAACACCACCCCCAGCACGACCCCCTACACTGCCCGAACACCACTGCCCTAAACCCTGAAACACCACCCCCTGCACGACCCCCTACACTGCCCGAACACCACTGCACTGCCCTAAACCCTGAAACACCACCCCTACACTGCCCGAAAACCACTGCACTGCCCTAAACCCTGAAACACCACCCCCAGCACGACCCCCTACACTGCCCGTACACCACTGCACTGCCCTAAACCCTAAAACACCACCCCCAGCATTACCCCCTACACTGCCCAAACACCACTGCACTGCCCTAAACCCTAGAACACTACCCCCAGCACGACCCCCTACACTACCCGAACACCACTGCACTACCCTAAACCCTAAAATACTACCCCCAGCACAACCCCTACACTACCCAAACACGACTGCCCTAAACCCTCAAACACTACCCCCAGCACGACCCCCTACACTACCCAAACACCACTACACTGCCCTAAACCCTAAAACACTCCCCCAGCACGACCCCCTACACTACCCGAACACCACTGCACTGCCCTAAACCCTAAAACACTCCCCCAGCACGACCCCCTACACTACCCAAACACCACTGCACTGCCCTAATCCCTAAAACACTACCCCCCGCATGACCCCCTACACTACCCTAAACCCTAAAACACTACCCCCGCACGACTCCCTACACTACCCAAAGACCACTGCACTACCCTAAACCCTAAAACACGACCTCCTACACTACACAAACACCACTGCACTACCCTAAACCCTAAAACACTACCCCCTACACTACACAAACACCACTGCACTACCCTAAACCCTAAAACACTACCCCCAGCAGTACCCCTACACTACCCAAACACCGCTGCACTAACCTAAACCCTAAAACACTACCCCCAGCAGTACCCCCTACACTACCCAAACACCACTGCACTACCCTAACTCACTACCCTCAGCACGACCCCCTACACTACCCAAACACCACTGCACTACCCTAAACCCTAAAACACTACCCCCAGCACGACCCCCTACACTACCCAAACACCACTGCACTACCCTAAACCCTAAAACACTCCCCCAGCACGACTCCCTACACTACCCAAACACCACTGCACTACCCTAAACCCTAAATCTACCCCCAGCATGACCCCCTACACTACACAAACACCACTGCACTACCCTAAACCCTAAAACACTACCCCCAGCACAACCCTCTTCACTACCTAAACACAACTGCACAATTTGTTACAGGCGTTGCAACGCAGGCCTGTGGTGCTTACTGGAAGTACCTAGTGGGCTAGTTGGGCCCCAGGGACCCTCAGGATTCAAGGTGACCTAATCCCCCAACTTAAAACGCACCACGGGGCGCGTTTGCACAGTGGTGAAGGGAGGGCGGGGCCTCAGGTGACATGTGCGCAAACACGCCCTGTGGTGCGTTTTAAGTTGGGGAATTAATTCCCTTTGAATCCTGAGGGACCCTGGGGCCAACTAGCCCACCAGGTACCTTCAGTAAGCACAACAGAGTTGCGTTGCAGAGAGGTGAAAAAGGTGCGTGGCCTCGGAACGCCTCTCTGCAACTCAGCTCTGTGGTCCTAACTGTAGGTACCTGGGGGGCTAGTTGGGCCCCAGGGACCCTCAGAATTCAAGGGGACTTAATTCCGCAACTTAAAACGCGCCACGGGGTGCGCTTGCACACATGTCACCTCAGGCCCCCCCTCCCTTCACCACTGTGCAAACGCGCCCTGTAGCGCGTTTTAAGAGGTAGTTTTAATCCCCCTGCCCTATTATGTACTAGGGACTTGCAGAGGAGGTCATGCTAATCACAGGGGTACCCCAACGCATAGTGTTCCCTAGTGTATGTAGGTGTTTTCACTGTATTCTAAGTGTCTTTTAGCCTAGCACTGGATCTAGGGCCGGTTAGTCAGAATCAGTTACCACCAGTACCCGTCAACAAAAAGTTGGGGGCACAGGAGGACTTTCTGCTCCTCTGTTGGTTCTTTCTGCACATCTCTTGCTTCTTCTTGCACTTTTCTTCGTCTTTCTGGACTTCTGTTGCCTCTTTCTGCATTTGTCTTGCTTCTTTGTGCGCTTTTCTTCCTCTTTCTTCACATGTCCTACCTTTGTAGGCATAGTTAGAAATTAGCATTTAAAAAACCTTTGAAATTCACTGAAAAAACCATAGGTTTCAGGCATGTTATAGTTAGAAATTAGCATTTAAAAACCTTTGAAATTCACTGAAAAACCAAAGGTTTCAGGCACGTTATAGTTAGAAATTAGCATTTAAAAAACCTTAGAAATTCACTGAAAAAACCATAGGTTTCAGGCACGTTATAGTTAGAAATTAGCATTTAAAAAACCTTAGAAATTCACTGACAAAACCATAGGTTTCAGGGGCGTTATAGTTAGTTGGACATTTCACTCGTGCAAAACCATAGAAATTCCCCGTTATAGTTAGTTCAGCTAACTATAACTCGCGCCTCGCAATGCACTGCTGATGACGTCACATATTACATCACTCATGACATGGTCAGTGACATCACTGATGACATCACTGATGACATCACTGATGACATCATCCATGTGATAATTTCATGCATCTTCTCACACCCTAATATAACTTTTGATACACCCACTCTAAATTACAGAGTGCCATTCTCAAAACCATAGACACTCCAACACCAATAACTACATACCCACTCACTGATTCTTAGGTCTACACACACATCCACTCACTCACCCATACAGTCACTCATACTTACGGTCACTCAGTACAGGACTATCATATGCACTCATACACCTATATAGACACTCACACACCGCCACTCATCCATAGAGGTACTCACACACATAGTCAGTCATGCAAATAATTAATCACACTCCCATTTACTCACCTATACAGTTATACACACACCAGCTCACTTACTCATACAAATACTAGCACATTCTTACGCTCTTATACAATCACTGATACAAGCACACACTCATCCATACAGCCACTCTCACAATCACACACTCTCGCTTATAGCCATGGTTAGTCAGAGTCAGTTACCACCAGTACCCGTCTGAAAAAGTTGTGGGCACAGGATGATTTTGCAACAAGGCCTCTTTCTGCTCCTCTGTTGGTTCTTTCTGCACATCTTTTGCTTCTTTCTGTGCGTTTTTTCTTCTTTCTTCACATGTCCTACCTCTGTAGGCATAGTTAGAAACTAGCATTTAAAAAAACCTTTGAAATTCACTTAAAAATCATAGGTTTCAGGCACGTTATAGTTAGAAATTAGCATTTAAAAAACCTTTGAAATTCACTGAAAAAACCATAGGTTTCAGACACGTTATAGTTAGAAATTAGCATTTAAAAAACCTTTGAAATTCACTGAAAAAACCATAGGTTTTAGGGACAGTTATAGTTAGTTGGACATTTCACTCGTACAAAACCATAGAAATTCCCCCGTTATAGTTAGTTCAGCTAACTATAACTCGCGCCCCGCAATGCACTGCTGATGACGTCACATATTACATCACTCATGACATGGTCAGTGACATCACTGATGACATCACTGATGACATCTCAAATGACATCACTGATGACATCATCCAGTGACTGTGTGTTTCTGTAAAGTTTAAATATGTTTAATATATATAGGGAAAGGCGTATTGAAGAATGAGTGGGTGTATAAGTGTCTGAATGGATGATTTAGTACGTGAGTGACTGACTCTACAAGTGAGTGATTAAATGTATCTTACTGAATGCATGGGTTAGTGACTAAACTGTGTGAATGTCTGTATCCATCTGTCTGTTGGTTTGTAAGCGGCTGCATGGCTTTCTGAATAGCTACATGAGTGTCTACATGGGTTATTGATTGATTGTCTGAGTATCTGTATGGGTGCCTGAGTGTTTGTGTGGGTGGGGTGTGTGTGACTCTGTGCATAGATGTGTGAGTTGGTGATTCACTGGGTGCATGGTTTCAAGAGTGCATCTGTGATGGACTGTATGGGTGGGTGAGTGTGTGTATGGATGTGTTAGTGATTGAATGTATATCTCAGTGGTACATGTGTGAGTAACTACATATGTGAAAGGCAGTATATATGTGTGTTGGAGTATATAAATGGCTATAAGTGAGAGTGTGTGATTGTGAGAGTGGCTGTATGGATGAGTGTGTACTTGTATCAGTGATTGTATAAGAGCATAAGAATGTGCTAGTATTTGTATGAGTAAGTGAGCTGGTGTGTGTATAACTGTATAGGTGAGTAAATGGGTGTGTGATTAAGTTTTTGCATGACTGACTAGGTGTGTGAGTACCTCTATGGATGAGTGGCGGTGTGTGAGTGTTTATATAGGTGTATGAGTGCATATGATAGTCCTGTACTGAGTGACTAAGTATGAGTGACTGTACGGGTGAGTGAGTGGATGTGTGTGTAGACCTAAGAATCAGTGAGTGGGTATGTAGTTTTTGGTGTTGGAGTGTCTATGGTTTTGAGAATGGCAGTCTGTAATTTAGAGTGGGTGTATCAAAAGTTATATTAGGGTGTGAGAAGATGCATGAAATTATCACATGGATGATGTCATCAGTGATGTCATTTGAGATGTCATCAGTGATGTCATCAGTGATGTCACTGACCATGTCATGAGTGATGTAATATGTGACGTCATCAGCAGTGCATTGCGGGGGCGCGAGTTATAGTTAGCTGAACTAACTATAACGGGGGAATTTCTATGGTTTTGCACGAGTGAAATGTCCAACTAACTATAACGCCCCTGAAACCTATGGTTTTTTCAGTGAATTTCTAAGGTTTTTTAAATGCTAATTTCTAACTACAACGTGCGTGAAACCTATGGTTTTTTCAGTGAATATATATATATATATATATATTATCTACTGGCGGTCGCCAGTAGATAGTTATAGTTAGGACCTATTTTCCATAGGAAATCCGCAACATTCTATTTGAAATAACTCTTGCGTCGGTTGAGGAATCTTCGCGAAATTTTCAAACTTTATGGCCCACTCTGGTCCACTCCTACCCTGAAAGTTTCGGGGTGATTCGTCAAGCGGGGCCGAGAAAAAGGGGGTCCCAAAACGTGTTTTCCCCATTCATTTTCCCATAGGAAACTTTAGCCACGGCTACAGCCCGAACTGCTGAACGGAATTACACAAAATTTGGCAAAGAGGTAGTTCTTGGTTCAGAAAGAACCCTTTTGTTAAATGGTGTAAATCCGTTCAGTAGTTGCGGAGAAATTAAAAAATAAGAGTCAAAAAATCAATTTCCCATAGGAAACTTTATGCAAGGCTACAGCCCGAACTGCTGAACGGAATTACACCAAATTTGGCAAAGAGGTAGTTCTTGGTTCAGAAAGAACCCTTTTGTTAAATGGTGTAAATCCGTTCAATAGATGCTGAGAAAATCAAAAGTAAAAACACATATATATCTGGGTGGAGCCTAACCACACATGTCATCGTGAGATCTGATTGGCTGTCAGCACTTCATCCTGGAATTGCTGGCAGCCATCTTGGGACCAATATAAATGATAGTACCCCATTGAAATGCATTGTAGTGAATCGAAGATTTTGAGGGTTAACAAAAGGAGAACTATAAAGGGTGATAACAGACTTTAGTTACATTAGAATTCATTTGTTGATGGTACCATACTAATTTCAGGAATTGTGGTGTGTTCTAAGGTGATTTTACCCTGTGAAAAACCTTCTGCTGGGATATCATGAATCATGTTTGAGAGAAAACTATTTTCACATGCTTGTCCCATACAGTTTTGGAAGGTGCTCCAGAAGCTAAAATGAGAGCATATTTTCTGTAAATTCACATTATCTTTCTCAGTCATGTGAGAATGAAGTCTGACATTCTCAGTAAAACATGTACATCCAACAAGGGCAGAGACTGTCAGTTGATTCCTTTGTGTTCTACTGCAGCTTCCCAGAGTGTTCTAAAGAACAACTAGAGTGCTAACAGCCTTACTTATGACAAAATTATGGCACACCTGAAGCCATCTTGATTGGAATAAACTGGTAACACTTAAAACATTTAATTTAAAAAGGAACAAAATGAGGGGGTTCATTTTGCCATAGAAATTATGGCTAGTGCTGTAGAAAGAAAAATTAGGATATGTTTTAAGTGAGATCTCAAATATCTTCCTGTTATATTTCAAAAGGAGCAGCCTGTCAGTTGATGCCTTTGTGTTCTACTGCAGCTTCCCAGAGTGTTCTAAAGAACAACTAGAGTGCTAACAGCCTTACTTATGACAAAAGTATGGCACACCTGAAGCCATCTTGATTGGAATAAACTGGTAACACTTAAAACATTTAATTTAAAAGGTACAAAATGAGGGGGTTCATTTTGCCATAGAAATTATGGTTAGTGCTGTAGAAAGAAAAATTAGGACATGTTTTAAGTGAGATCTCAAATATCTTCCTGTTATATTTCAACAGGAGCAGCCTGTCAGTTGATGCCTTTGTGTTCTACTGCAGCTTCCCAGAGTGTTCTAAAGAACAACTAGAGTGCTAACAGCCTTACTTATGACAAAAGTATGGCACACCTGAAGCCATCTTGATTGGAATAAACTGGTAACACTTAAAACATTTAATTTAAAAAGGAACAAAATGAGGGGGTTCATTTTGCCATAGAAATTATGGTTAGTGCTGCAAAAAGAAAATGTAGGGCATGTTTTAAGTGAGATCTCAAATCCTCTTCTATTTCATTAGAAAATTCTGACATGCAGACTGAAACAATCACTTTCAATACCAGCAGTAGACTTCCAGTTAACGCCATGGTGAGCAGTAGCTTTACTACAGTGATCTAATGAACAACTAGAGTGCTAACATTCTGAATTTATGGCAAATGTGTGACACATCTGAATGCCTTCTTGATGGAATCAAAGTAAAAACTGAAAGCATTTCCTACTGAGGAGACTGTAGTAAATGAGGAAATTAGGAAACTTCATAACAAATAAGTCTCCCAAGATGGCCACCAGAGAAAAAAAGAGCCCAAATGTAGCACAAATATCACCCAGAGGTAGCCCACGTATAGCCCAATGACAGAAGTGTGCAAAACACTTTTTATTTTTTGTTTTTTTGCAGTTTTATATAGTGCAGACTGGTCAGGTATTGGAGTGCTTTACATGAGCATTGGTTACATCACACAAGGACAAATTCATGTTGGTTGACCCCTACACTACCCAAACACCACTGCACTACCCTAAACCCTAAAACACTACCCCAGCACGACCCCCTTCACTACCCAAACACAACTGTACTACTCTAAACTCAAAAACACTACCCCCAGCATGACCCCCTACACTACCCAAACACCACTGCACTACCCTAAACCCTAAATCTACCCCCTACACTACACAAATACTACTGCACTACCCTAAACCCTAAAACACTAGAACCCAGCACGACCCCCTACAGTACACAAACACCACTGCACTACCCTAAACCCTAAAACACTACCCCCTACACTACACAAACACCATTGCACTACCCTAAACCCTAAAACACTACCCCCAGCATGACCCCCTACACTACACAAACACCACTGCACTACCCTAAACCCTAAAACTCTACCCCAGCACGACCCCCTACACTACCCAAACACCACTGCACTACCCTAAACCCTAAAACACTACCTCCAGCACGACTCCCTACACTACACAAACACCATTGGACTACCCTAAACCCTAAAACACTACCCCCAGCATGACTCCCTACACTACCTAAACACCACTGCACTACACTAAACCCTAAATCTACCCCCAGCATGACCTCCCACACTACACAAACACCACTGCACTACCCTAAACCCTAAAACACTACCCCCAGCACGACCCCCTACACTACCCAAACACCACTGCACTACCCTAAACCCTAAAACACTAACCCCAGCATGACCCCTACACTACCCAAACACCACTGCACTACCCTATACCCTAAAACACGACCCCGTATACTACACAAACACAACTGCACTACCCTAAACCCTAAAACACTACCCACAGCATGACCCCCTACACTACACAAACACCACTGCACTACCCTAAACCCTAAATCTACCCCCTACACTATACAAACACCACTGCATTACTCTAAACCCTAAAACACTAGCCCCAGCACGACCCCCTCACAACACAAACACCACTGCACTACCCTAAACCCTAAATCGACCCCCAGCACGACCCCCTACACTACCCAAACACCACTGCCATACCCTAAACCCTAAAACACTACCCCCAGCACAACCCCCTACACTACACAAACACCACTGCACTACCCTAAACCCTAAAACACTACCCCCAGCACGACTCCCTACACTACCCAAACACCACTGCACTACCCTAAACCCTAAATCTACCCCCAGCACGACCCCCTACACTACCCAAACACCACTGCACTACCCTAAACCATAAAACACTACCCCCAGCATGACCCCTTACACTACACAAACACCACTGCACTACCCTAAACCCTAAAACACTACCACCAGCATGACCCCCTACACTACTCAAACACCACTGCACTACCCTAAACCCTAAAACACTAACCCAGCACGACCCCTACACTACCCATACACCACTGCACTACCCTAAAGCCTAAAACACTACCCCCAGCACGACCCCCTACACTACTGCACTACCCTAAACCCTAAAACACTACCCCCAGCACGACCCCCTACACTACCCAAACACCACTGCACTACCCTAAACCCTAAAACACTACCCCCAGCACGACCCCCTACACCACCCAAACACCACTGCACTACCCTAAACCCTAGAAAAGAAACCCCACCCCATGCCCAATCCCCTTACCTCTCACTCCTCGTGGTTCCTCTCTCCTCGTGGTTCCTGCTTCACGTCGTCTCTGAGGGGCGGTGCACGTCGTTGTGAGGAAACGGAACAGCCTCTGTTTCCTTACAACGACATGGATCGTCTACATGTTTTTAGAACGCATGGTCATTTACCATACATACCTTTACAACAAAATTCGTTGTAAAGGCATGCGTGGTAAATGACCATGCGTTCTAAAAATGCGTAGTAATGACTTTGTGATGTACAACGCATGCGTGGTAATGCATGCATTGTAATGGTATCGCAAAGTGAAAAAGTCGTTGTAACGGCTGTTTACCGATCGAAGCTGGCCCCTGTTCTTCAGTGAGACGTTTATTTGATTAATTAGGAGGAAGGAATGTGTTTTTTACCGAAAAGTGCATTCCCGGCTGTTGTATTGTGAAAGTGTCCGCGTGGCCTGGTTTCACTTCCGGTGAGAGAGTGGAAGAGTCTGTTTGGATCTAAAGGAGTTCTGTTGTTGGACGGGGCCGGCGCGACATGTCATCAGAAAACATAGCTAATGGAAAGCGTCCTCCCTGAAGTGTGGAGCAGTGCCATGAGAGGTCAACGAGTGTGCGTCCCACCGCAGTATGATCGTACCGCGTGACCCATGTGCCACCTCCAGGGTACGGGAGGCAGAAGCGGCATCGCAGGTCCTCTTGAAGACCGTTGTAGCCCTAATTCTACATTTTGGTACTAGGGCATTTTAACTTCGTTGTTCCTGCCAGATACAAAGAGAAGATCCTGTGTTATTCAGTGCCCTCGTTACCTTTTTTGTGGGTTGTGGTGCTTGTCACTTCGCTGCCCCGCCGGTGCACACGACTGGGCACCCCACCTCGTGTGCCATCTGCAGGGCCTCTGCCCTCGGATCACTGGTTTCGGTTTCTGGAGTGGCAACATAAACAGTTGCTCCCAAAGGACTAGCCTGAACACTTAGGTGAATATCCCCTGCACCAGCATTCCACGGAAATTCTTTCCTAGCTCTCCCACGTCAACGAGGACGTCATAATAGCACGGCTCCGCTCGCGACACGGTATGACGTCATCGGAGCCATAAGAGAACCTCGTCGGCGTGCTGACGTCAGTTCCACCCATTTTTTCCGTGCCACCGAGGCAAACAGGGGACCGAGACATTTTCACATGTATACATAGTATAATAAATATATATATTCACTGAAAAAACCATAGGTTTCAGGCACGTTATAGTTAGAAATTAGCATTTAAAAACCTTAGAAATTCACTGAAAAAAACATAGGTTTCAGGCACGTTATAGTTAGAAATTAGCATTTAAAAACCTTAGAAATTCACTGAAAAAACCATAGGTTTCAGGGGCGTTATAGTTAGTTGGACATTTCACTCGTACAAAACCATAGAAATTCCCCGTTATAGTTAGTTCAGCTAACTATAACTCGCGCGCCCGCAATGCACTGCTGATGACGTCACATATTACATCACTCATGACATGGTCAGTGACATCACTCATGACATCACTGATGACATCTCAAATGACATCACTGATGACATCACTGATGACATCATCCAGTGAATGTGTGTTTTTCTGAAAATTAAATATGTTTTATATATGTATATCTCAAGGTCGATGGAAGAATAAATGGGTATATAAGTGTCTAAATGGATGATTTTGTTTTGTAAAATTGATTGTATAACTGACTAAGTGTATCTTAGTGAATACATGGGTTAGTGAGTAATGTTTAAATATGAAAATATCTGTATCAGTCTCTCACTTTGTGTATAAGTGGCTGCATGGGTTGGTGAGTAGCTACATGAGTGTCTATATGGGTTATTAGTTGGTTTTTTGAGTATCAGTATGAGTGTCTGAGTGTCTGTATGGTTCGGTGGGGGTATTACTTAGTGCATAGATGCATGAATGAGTGACTCACTGTTTGTATGTGTTGAAGACAGCATGTGTGCAGGACTGTATAGGTGGATGAGTATGTGTATGGGTGTGTTAGTGAGTGAATTACTGTCTCAATAGTGTCTTTATGAGTAACTACATATGTTTTAAACTAGTATATGTGAGTATTGGTGTATATAAGTGAGTATATGTGAGAGTGAGAGATTGGAAGAGTTCCTGTACAAATAAGTAGGTGTTTCTATAAGTGATTGTTTAAGAGAGTAAGTATGTGTAAGTTTCTGTAGAAGTAAGTGTGGTAGTGAGTGTATAACTGTATATGCAAGTAAATGGATGTTTGATACTTTGTTTGCATGTGTGACTATGTGTGTGAGTAACTCTATGGATGAGTGGTGGTGTGTAACAGGATGTATAGGTGTATGAGTACATATGATGAGTGAGTACATGTATGAGTGACTGTATAGGGACTGTTGGTGAATGAGTGGATGTGTGTGTAGATCTTGGAATTACTGAATAGGTGTGTTGTAACTGGTATTGGTATGCCCATTGTTTTGAAAATGTTAGTTTGTATTTTTGAGTGTGTGTATCAAAGGTTATATTAGGGTGAGAGGAGGTCTGCCACTCTATCACAAGGATGATGTCATCAGTGATGTCATCAGTGATGTCATTTGAGATGTCATCAGTGATGTCATGAGTGATGTCACTGACCATGTCATGAGTGATGTAATATGTGACGTCATCAGCAGTGCATTGCGGGCGCGCGAGTTATAGTTAGCTGAACTAACTATAACGGGGAATTTCAATGGTTTTGTATGAGTGAAATGTCCAACTAACTATAACGCCCCTGAAACCTATGGTTTTTTCAGTGAATATATATATATATATATATATATATATATATATATATATATATATATATATATATATATATATTTTATTACAACCTGTTGGTTGTGTTTCATTGACATTATGCGTCCTTATACAGCCTCTCTTATACTCTGTGTACACTTGGTGGTTTCAGGGTTGGCTTTTTGCACTTGCACATTTTGCACACAGCTTGGATGCACATTGCAAATTAATTGGTCCATCGGTTTTTGTACTTATAGAGTGTACAGCCATTAAAATTTTATGATCAGTATGTTTATATCATGCCCACTCAACATATCAGGTATAACGGTACTTATATATTGGGAGTGTGTTTGTAATTTAGAAACAAACTACTACCTATACTTGCTGCACTTGCACTTTATTTGATCAGTGACATTTTGCACAGTGTAAATATTATACATATGGTTATACAATTACGATATTTTATCATGTATATACAGGTTTTACATATTTCTTCATCTTACTATATTTTATCTTAGTACCCGTGTTTTACTTGTTTTAATTGTGGGCGAGGTTTTTACAATATCTTAAAACATACATGTATTGGTCTTATCTATTGCTATTTATATTATACTCCATGTCTGTACTCGTCCTGGTTAGTGGCCATTAATTGTGAAATTGTCTTACAAATTGTAGTCTGTTTTTCATGTCCTTACACTGTCACCCAACCAATCTTATGTTTTTGATTGGCCACACACTGAATATCTACTGTGATTCGTCACCAGAGCGTCATGTGAGCAAGATCGCTGTGAGCGATCGAAACGCGTCTGGGCGGACACTGGTCCGATACACTTTGTGGTGTTCATGATGGAATAAAATCTGCGATAAACTTATTGGAGTGCCGGTGTGGTCCGTACCTGTGCTGTGAATACCCTTCTTGGTAGTAAGGGTAACAGGACTGTTCTTTTGTATATATATATATATATATATATATATATATATATCAAATCACAATCTTTGGTGCCACATCGCGCCCCAAAAGAAATCCACAGGTCTCCTCATAGCATGATTCCAAAATACGTTTTTTTCAAGCTATGCAACACGAAAGATACATCAGTCCCAACGCATTTTGGAGAATGCTGTCTCCTTGACCACGGGTATGGGCGTGGCAAACATTCTACCAATTAATATACACCACAGTGAGAAAAAGCATACAGGTAGAAAGAGGACTGTGTCCTAGAGAGTCATGACGGAAAAACACACAGTGTTGGTTTACCGTCGCCAATACTGTTTAGCATCACCATCATTTTAGTGTGCACTGTGCATGCTTGGAACAAACAAAAAGAATTTTTAATATCCATGTTTCAGCAGCTATTAAAAAAATCGACTATAAGGATTTTATCTCGTATCATGATTTTACGGCATCACACGCCGTACTACAGGTCACCATTTAAAGCAGCCGGGGGAAGTGTGAAAATGGCGAAAAATGGAATAATAATAGAATAAATCCCCATAGCCCCCTGTGTTGCAAACTTCGATGAGATTGTGTGTAGCAAAGTGGAATTCAGTAACAGTGCGAAGAAAGCACTCAGTAACGCCCACCGACGTCAGTGGTAGCGAACGCTTGAGTCGGAGGACCCAAGCTACTCACACGACGTTCGGGTAAGTGACGTCCTATTCTTTCCTTTTTTTGCCTTTCATCTGTCATTTGCCACGCCCATACCCGTGATGAAGGAGACAGTGTTCGCCGAAACGCGTTGGGACTGATGTATCTTTCGTGTTGCATATCTTGAATAAACCGTATTTTGGAATCATGCTATGAGGAGACCTGTTGATTTCTTTGGGGCGCGATGTGGCACCAAAGATTGTGATTTGATGATTTTACGGCATCACACGCCTTACTACAGGTCACTGTTTAAAGTGGCCGGGGGAAGTGTGAAAATGGCGTATGGAATATATATATATATATATATATATATATATATATGTATATGTTTTAAGAAGTGGAAATGCATTACATTTATTTTAACATTATTTCCTATTGGGTGTTATTTTAAGTTCCCTGCCTCTACTATTTTCTATGGAAGAATAAAGAAAGAAGTATGAAGTGAGACTTGATAGCATTCACCGTGATGTCTGTACTACATAACTAAAGCAGAAGCTCTTCACAAACTGGAGAATTAGACACTGAGAATATCCAGGGAACATTCATAGTAATAGATAATGTTTTGAAAACAGCAATGAAAAAATCATATTTGATTTCAGAAACGACTTGATTGCTTTTAAAGTTGTAAAACTGCATTCAAAAGTTATAAATATTAAAAGAAACAGTAGAAAGCGGCATATGCATCACAAGTTTCTTTGCAGGGCTTGAAGTCACACAGAGTTCCATTGAATCTAGTTGATGATGTTCAGATATCTGAGCCTAATAATTTAAGTAATTTTCAGAAAATGCTAAGTAAGTGAGACTCCACATATAGTTTCGCCTCAATACAGGAGTTTGAATTATTTCTGTATACTTCATGTGAAATATCATGTATTAAATGGTTAGTTCATGGATTTGTTAAGGTACCCCTTAATGTTTTGCAACTTGAAGATGGTCTTATGAAAACAGATGCTGGATGGTACACATAGCTAGGAAGCTCATGTTTTAAATATACACGAGAATTTCCATATTGAATTCGCTGATTGCTTAAGAAGAAGCCTGTATTTTTAAATGTGACAGTCTGTTCAAGGCCTTTAGAAACATCACTCATGTATACAGATAATTTTCTATAATGAATGCAACACAACAAATGCAAATGACGTTTGTACATTAAAGATATGCCCCAAAACAGAAATCACTGAGAATTTAGATACAATGAAGAATGCTTCTTATAAGGTTCAAGGAACATTGCTGTTCATTCAAGATTAGTTACATGTATTCAGTTGCTCTGAGTGAGTGAATTACGAGCTTGGTTATATGTTACATCTGCCAACACGAGACGTGGTGACCACACTTTGTTAGCCAAATACTGACAAGCTCTCATGCGCAAATCTTGAAAAATTGGCAAGTATAATTTTGTTGTTATCAAAACACGATTTAGTGCTAAAATCAGTAAGGGCCATATTACGACTTTTGGCGGTGCGGGGGCGGGCGGCATGCCACCGCTACGCCCCTGCACTGCCAAGAGTCGGTGCCGCATGCCCGTCAGATTACAACTTAAAAGTGGTCTGGCAGGCGGGCGGCATGGCGGTTCCCACTGCGGTGCCTCCTTTAAAGGCAGCGGGCCGTTGAAAAAGGCAATGCAATGGGAACGCCACACAAGCTTCCTGCACTGCATGAACTCGAAAGTCCATGCTGTGCAGGAACTGATGGGCATGCACACAGGGGGGCACATCTTATGCCCCCCTTTGTTCATCCACATGCGGAGGAGGTACAGGGGGCCCCCTTTGTTTCCTCTCTGCCACAGTTTTCATGGCGGTGGAACCGCCATGAAAACCATGGAGGACGAGAAACTCGTAATATGCTTGGTGGGACCACGGCATCCCGCCAAGCATATTGCGGCCTCAGGACCACCGCGCAACCTCCAGGGAACGGAAGTTACCTGACGGCATCGGCGGTCCCATGCCGGTCCGACTGCCCAATTCATAATGGGGCGGAAGGACCACTGGTTCGGTGGTGGCTGGACCCCCACCGCTGCGCACCCACGAGTCTGGTGGTCTTCGGACCGCCAGACTCGTAATTGGTTCCCTATGTGATTAATATGCAGCACAAGTTACAGACAGTGGAAATAAAATAACAAAGGGGTCTATTACGATGGCGGTCGCATGTCCACCGCCGGGCCGGCGGTGGCGCCCGTCGTAAAGGCGGTGGACATCCGCCCGCCATCGCAACCAGGAAAACCGCCGGTCATATTAGGATGGCGGTGGTGACCGCAGCGGTGGGAAATTCCGACCGCCGCTTTACCGCCGGTTGCCATCCGCACTCCTGCCTGGCGGACGGAGCAGGACCGGGATAATGGTGGCGGTGCAGAGCAGGCTCCGCCGGCAGGATTATGATGCCGGCGGTAGCCAGCCTTTCCTCAGCGGTCAGACCGCCATTGAAAGGCATGAGGTGATTGTCTTCCGGGGGCCCTTTGCGGGCCCCCAATGTGTTGGGGGGGTGTGGGTGCACTGGGGGGTACCCATGGTCCCCGCTACATTTCCCTGTACCAGGTGGCAGGCACTGTGCAGTGCCTGCCACGCAGTGCAGGGAAATGCAGGACATGCTCCTTTCGGCATCGCGGCAGTGCTGCAGGCAGCAGCAACCGCCGCAATGTTAATGCCCGCGATCAGACCGCCGAGGTCGGATTTCGACCACAGGTCATTGTAATTCGACCTGCGGTGATGTTGCGGTACATGCGGGCAGTCTTTTCCCGCTATCATGGCGGTTGGGGAGGTTTCCCGACCGCCATCGTAATAGACCCCATAGTTATTACAGACACCTTCTTTTATTGAATGTTTAGAAACTGTACCTAATGCTTCAAATACAACAGGCATAAAACCGCTTATAAAAGAGACAGGAATATGTATACAAGGAATATTTAAGAAAACATCAGGGTCAGTTTCATATACAGGAGCAGGGCACGAGTCGGGGATCCACGCGGGTGGATGGCGTCCCCCCACTTATTTCACAGGGGGGATGCCGTCCACCCTGCCAAGAAGTTGGGCCCCACTGATAAAGATGCTGAATTCGTCCCAGTGTAATATCTAAACACCTGGACACATTCAGCAGCGCCTGCACGTTGTTATCTGCTTTCGATCGGCAACAACGTGCAGGCGGGGACGGGGCTCTCTTATTTCTAACTCCTGCTGGTTCTTAACAAAGGCCGAGTCTGAGGGGTCATCAGGCCTCCTTTTGTTCGAGACCCCTGGCTGGCAGCAGTCAGGAGCCTCGCACCTAGAAGCAAATGCAGCAGAGGAGAAACAAAGGCTCACACCTTGTTAGCACTTCACACATACTTAAGAGAGGCAGCTTTTCACTTTGTTCAGGCTCTGTTTAGGAGATATGCATACACTGTAAGAACTGCAGATGTGTTGGTCTTTCCCAGTATTTGGACAAAATAAATAGCATTTATATAGGGCTTACTACCCCTGAGGAGGCATTGTAATAATTTAAATATCACTATTTTTTCTTTTAAAGCACTATGGCTAGAAGAAGCTTTACGCTGACAAAAGGCAACATTGTTTTATGTGTATATGTGTAGCGTACAAAAGTGTGAATCTGCTGCCTAATTCAGGAGAAGTATACTCGAAATGTGCTCCAATGTACTCATGATACACCTGCTAAATATGTATGTGAGGGCTTAAGATCTGATGTCACTTCTTGTGATGCCACTTCCTGTGATGTCACGCGCCGTGATGTCACGCGGCGTGATGTCACTTGCTTACTGATTAACTAGGTTAGTCCCCCCACTTCTTTTTTTAGGACTTGTGCCCTGTACAGGAGGGTATATACTTTTCAAAGTTTTCACAAGATTGGCTCATATTTTAATAGGGATAGCATTACTTGTAATACTGACAGAGAAAGAATTTAGAAACTCAGTAGACCAATAAAGGTATTGCAAATGTGGGTAAACTGACTGAAGAAATGGGTTAGACTTCCACCAACAATTATGAAGTGTCACCCTATGGAACATGAAGAATAAAATTCAGCGCTCCCTTACCCTCTGAAAAGTAACACGAGGAAGCAATATTGTCTGAGCAAATGAGTAAAAGTCTTAACTTACTGAGCTTTTCTTATTGCTCGTGAAGCCAATCAGTAACATTACATTACAGTATAGTACACACTCCTAAAAGAAACATGTAAATTACGATGAAGAAATTGCTAAAAATGTATAGATAAAAGCACTGTATAAAAGACTGAGGAAAATTATGTCAATCTGACAATCATCACACAAGATGGGAGTGTTAGGTGTGGCAGGTTTTTTTCCATAACACATATATGTTACATACAAACCGCTTGATTGTATGCCAACATGAAAGCCCTGACTCTTTAGAGGTTGTGCTTTTGACAGGCTTAGGACCTGACCTAACAATCTAATAATAATTTGAATAGTAATGTTAATGATGTATGTGAGATAACCATATTTATTTCAGTCACTATTTTCAGAGCTGTAAGTTATCATTAGTTCTGCTAACAAAACAGACAACTGAAAATATCCTGCTTTCTGAAAACTGCAGAGCTATGTAGAATGATTACAGCTACATGGCCATCCTACCTTATACAAGTCAGACTTGCAACGAAATAGAAATAGCTATTTGCATGCCTTCTATGTGCTTCTGCAAAAGAGGCATTGGTAGTTTTTTGCAGCAATGATGTACAGGAGTTCCCCCTTCCCTCTCCGGAGAGAATAATTGGAAGAGAAAACAGAAAGATGTGAGGATTTGGGAGGGCCAGACTCAAAGAGTGATTGCTAAGTGGATATGCCGAAGTGCTGATCTCTGACCAGAGACCCGATGGCTTTATAAGGAATGCAGCGACAGTTACATGGCTTGGTATAGAAATAATTAGAGCGTTTTAATACCCAATCAGCTGAAGTAACATCGTAATGCTGAGAACACTTAAGCAGATATTGTGTAGAGACTAGACTAACCGAATAGGGAAGTTAGGGGCATGTGATGAAATATACTTGGGATTTTTTTTATGTTCACTATGTTTTATATCATGACTGCTCTAGATTACCATAATATTTAGCATGATTTTGATGCACAAGTTTTATGGACGATTAATACAAAATAAGTAACTGCATTTTGTAAAATGCCAACTGTGTGTGTCTACAATTTCTAGGGGCCGTATCTATATGCAGTACTACACCTGCAGATGAGAGTTACTCTGAATACTAACACCTCATCTGAATGTGCATACAGTGTTATAGAGAGGTTTGAGAGCCACCTGCCAGTTTTCCTTTTCTCTAAAGAAAGTACACTTCGATTATTCCTCTTGGGGCCTAGAATATCTAACCGGGTGTGCCCCCTGACCAGATGAGTGGTCACGACTGAACTGTCTCACAGTAATGAATGAATTTTGTGTCTCTCTTCTTCCCTTCTTTGTCCTTGCTTCTCTATCGGTCTCTCTATTAAAGTGATTGCCACTTGTCAGTAAATGAGGTGGAGGATTGTGACTCTCATTGGATACAACTCCTTCATTCAACCTTGACCGTACAGGGCAGTTCTGGACAGAAATGTCTGAATCCTGATTTGTATATGTTCATGTTAGTGTTATTGAATCTATTAAGGTTTACACCATGTAGACTGATGCAACATAAGTCAAGTAAAGTTTTGGAGGTTCTAAAGAAGATCTCAGTAGTAATTGTAACCATAGAGCTTATCAGGGGTTTGACTAAGCTAGTTGTCAGCTTTGTTGGCAGAATGGAGTTGGAAGTAATTCTTACTAATGGTAATGCATATCTTGGGTAGTCAGAATTGGCCCTAATGCAAGAGCCTCTGAAAGGTTTGCCATGACCAGGGGCACCAGACCTGTTTTTTCTCTAATTGTTTGTTTGTTCTAGCCATTGATCCATTGTGCTTGTTAAGGGTACACACCTAAAACAATGCACCAAGGTCTCCGTGTCTAGAGCATAAGTGTGAATACATGCAAAGTGCCTGCTCTTGTTTGTAAAAAGTGTCACACTAACCTTTCCAACTGCAGAGTATATTGGAAATTAGGAATTATTTGTCTTTTTCGGTCCAGGTCATAAACGCTGATAAGTGAGAACTCTTTCATCTAACAAAAAACATCAATTACATAAACGTGGGACAGGGAATTTATAAGATATGTAAGTGTGAACATAAGCTATGAGATGCTTTGAATTATTAGTGATGTAGAAATTAAAGGGAGAAATTAAATATGGCTGCCTCTGTCAATCATGTGTTGAAAATCATTGATAAAACATTTAATATGACCAACAAGTGAACAAGTACTTGTACATATGGCTCTGAAACTGCTAGTTACCATCAATAAACATCTTCATCACTGCCCTTTAAGTTGTTATAGGTGATTGGAAGCAAGTAAAGGTACTATGGACAACGCTGATATTGCCCTACGGAAATAGGTATGACTAGTCTGGATATAGAGCTTTTCCACTTTGCAACAATCTTTTACTAGTTTCTTACCCAGAAGTGTCACAACATCACTTTGGGGACGAATACGATGGCTGTCGGTCAGACCGCCACCCGCTATTGCGATGGTCAGGAGGCCAAACAAGCAGGCGGCGGTCTGACCAATGCATTACGATGCGACTGTCATGCTGGTGGTCAAAAAGTGCTCCTTATCACGTAGGCTTGTGCTGCGGCCAAGGAATAGGGCTGCAGCACAAGCTGCCGTAATAAGGAGCACCTCCTGCACGTCCATGGACAGTGTGCAATGCATCATGCCATGCACGGCACACGGTGCATGGAGGTGAGTGGGGGCACTACATGTGCCCCCAGGGCCACTTTACATTGGCCCACGATGGAAGGGGGCCCTGTTTGGGGCACCCAAATGTCGTTTTTGATAGCCTTTTCATGGCAGTCTCCCCGACATGAAAAGGCTGTCGGAAAGGGATATCGTAATCCCGACAGCGATGCCTGCCTCGGCACCGCTGCCATTCAAGAATACGATTCCGACCACCACCCTGTCGGGATCACTCATCCTCTCGGAGGCGGCGATCTTCCCCTCAACCAATGTGGGTCCGTCCACCGGGATTATAATCACGCGGTTGGACCGAAGGTCTGTCGACAGTCGGATTGCCACCAACGACCTGTTGGTGTGCTTTCCGACTGCCATCGTAATCAAGGCGTTTATGTCTGCACACAGAAAACAGCTGAACACCTTGAGATCAGAAACCCAGTGAAATCACTTGACAAATGAGCTTAAATAAAAGTGGTAAAGTATAATATATATTTAAATTCAGTGCTGCATATCCATGAACAATGCAAGATATACCATATAATTTTACGTCTGAGACTCTCTTCAATTTCTTGGACCTACAAATTCCCCCACTTTAATGGACTATACTTCGAAAGACCAAACTCCATGATACATATTGTCCAGGAGCTGACCCAGATGCAAAAGTTATGATACTGGCGGGCATATTATCAAGGGCTCTATCGCCGCTTTAGCGGGACTTTTTCCCGCTAAAGCGGCGATAATTCAAACGCCCTATTAGCAACTTGTCGCTAACTGCTGTTAGCGACAGCTTCTAGGCGATAGCGACCAGGTTGGGTGCCGCTTTGCATGCCAGTGATATTTATCGCTAATGGCATGCAAAGTAGGCGTTCCCAACCTAAAAGCGACTGGAAACAGTCGCTAAGGTCGCTATCGCCTATTAGCGAGGCAAGGGAGGTGATTAACGAACCAGCGCTAAACACGTTTAGCGCTGGTTTGTTAACACCTGGTCTAAACCTGACTTAGCCATGTAATCCAATGGGAGGTGGATTACATGGCTAAATCCCCCTCGCCCTATTGCCAAGCTAACACTGGTCACAGTGTGAATATCGCTTGTTTTCAAGCGATATTCACACTGTTCTCCAGGGTTTCTATCGCTTTGGAGATAAGCGTTGCTGATAGCACGCTATCTCCGCGATAGAAACCTGCGAAAGCCGGCGATAATTATCCTAGCGCTAACTGCGCTTAGCGATAATTCTCGCCGGTTATTGCTAATAGGCCCCTGGGTTTTTGCACATGGCTTGGGAGTGTAGTGCAATCCAGGTATTCTCTGTCAACATTTTTTGGGACCAGTGGAGATTGTTGGAAAGAGAATTGAGCCCCCCATGGAATATTCTGGAAAGGTGCAAAAATAGTGTTCATGTCTGTCAAGAAGTTGGTAGGTGTTGCTGCTCTATACATATAAATGGGAATGGCAGTGAGTTGGAGGATGAGGTCACACTTATTCCAGTGATACATGGTTCCAAGATCTGCTAGATTGCCTAATTTTGAAGAATCATATTTGGAGGTACTGTAGTTAAAGTTACAGCAAAATGCATATGGGTTTTGTATGTTCAGAACGTTTCTACTAAATATACCAGATACCACAATGGCTTGAAACTGGATAATGTGCATGTGAGCAGATAAAAAAAAAATTCGATGTACTAAATTAAATGGAATCCTTTAACTTCATTCAAGACTAACTAACTGGAAAATCCTAGTGGTTCTGCTGTTACTGCAAGTTAAAACCACTTTGCACTGGTCTATCAAAATCCTTTTTTTCCTTAGGCTACAAGTCAAGTAGAAGGCTGTAGCGTGAATGACCTAGGTGGGGGGGGGGGGGGGATATAGATCCCAGCTCTGCCTTACAGAGAACCACAACATGTATGAGACACCTTGTCCGACCTTCAAATAGCGTCATTCTATGGCCCTCCCTCCGCCTATCAAAATTCTCAACTAAATCCCAACACGGTTTTTAAAGCCATGGAATCAGGGCATATTATTTTCCTGAGTGTTCAATATACATCCAGGTTGTGCATCATATCAAGTGTCATACAACTAAAATCTGCCTCTAAATCTTTGCGGTGTCGAGTCTTTCATATTTCCAACAGTAACCCAAGACTCACGTTTTCTGTCATCTTTTTTCACAGACTGCTACCATTGGTAATTAATTGCAAAGTGTGATTTATAAGAACCTTTACTCAAAAACAGAATAAAGGGGCATATTAGCAAGACTAGCGATAAAATTATCGCCGTTTTAGCGGCAGGAAACTGCCGCTAAAACGGCGATAATGGGCTTGCTAATATGCGTTATAGAATTCCAATAGAAGCCCAGGTTAGATGTGCAGGACATCTAACCTGGGCTTCTATTGGAATTCTATAACGCATATTAGCAAGCCCATTATCGCCAGTCTTGCTAATATGCCCCAAAGTTTTTAAGAAATGTCAAGGCAACACCGAAAATTAACACAAATATGTAAGAGGGAATTCAATTGAACTCAGGCAGGTCAGAGGCCCTACACAAACACAGAGAAGAACTTGTCAAACGTGCAGGGCTGCAAGGAGGTTATGTGTCACTTTAAAAGCTGTAAAAGTACAACTCTGACTCACACTATGGTGTACAAGAGGGCTTAAAGTGAGGGGATAATCCTTTGAATTCCAGAATAATCTATAGGATAGTGTTTAGAAGAACGCATTCCACCATACAATCCCTATGGACGAATTAATTTAGAGGATTTTTCATTACCATCGAACTATTAGTAATACAGTCACAAAATCCAGAGGCAGATTTGGTGAGAGCATGCATGTCAGATTGTCTATCCCTAGATAATGTGAGTAAGATACCCTGGCGCGTGCATGTAAAGTCATGTTTCCACAAACTGGACCTTATAGAAATGTTTACATTCCCTCATCATATTTTGCCAGTGCTAAGACTACTATGAAATCTCGCCACGTGGAATATTATTTGAAGGAGCGGTTACAGGGCACTTTGAATGTGAAAACAATTCAGTATTATTTGCAAATTTCAACAGTTAAATCCCTTGAACCATATTTGTGATGAACTGAGAACTTAAATTATCAGCTTTATTTAACTCATTTTAGATTAAATTTAATCCATTTTAAAGTTGCTTTCGCAACACAGTGTGTATGGCAATGTGACCTACCCCCATGTCACTGTAATAATGCCACAAAACAGAGCACAAGTAAATTTTGTCCACTATATTTAGGCCCAAAAGTACTTTCTTGATTCCCTTATTGAGTCAGGCAGTAATTAAGCAATACTGGTTAGCAATGGAATTTTTACAAAAATTAACTACGACAGACATGTGCCATGAGTTTTGCATTTTATTAGAAATGCGATTGTGATTAGAAACCGCTATGAGTATGTAAACTTTTAGTGGCTGTTTTGCCTTTATTATTATTATAAAATTGTTTTTTATTTCAAAACCATTTATGCTGGAAATAATGTCATTTATGCAAGATTTTTATAGTTTTTAATGATCAAAATTGTCTTTTCGTGCTCAACTGTATTTATGCTTATAAATACGATCCTTTATATGCTATTTATGGCAAATTGCAGAAATAAAGATGGCGTGACTAACTGACATTACTAACACATAGAAGTGTGGAGTAGAAATTACACTGCATAAAAGTACAAAATAGAATGACATCATAAATCACTCGATTCTAAAGGTGCACTCAAAAGGCAGCAAAGAAGGATTAATTCAAACACAGGTTAAGGAAGACAGAGTTACACAAACATAAGGGATGCCAGACGGACTTACATTTTTAACACTGAGATAGGGAATATGATATTCAACTACCACAGGGACGTAAAGTAGCGTACGCACGAACATTATATGTGTAATAAGGTAGTTTTACGTCACACAGGACAATGAAGAAGGACTTACAAATACATGGCAGAGAACATGGCCAACACTAACATACAGTAGAAAGAAAGACTATCAGCAACACAAAGGGGTGGGAGAGGGTTCAACTATTATTACTATATATGGGATGAAAAAGCTCCTACATTTTGCAGGTGTTCTGTAAAGGAGGTTTGGTGAAATCCAATCCAGGATTGATGTTGCTGTAATGAAGTGAGAGCACCGCTCCAACATCGATGTCTCCATAGCGGGCCAAAGCATGTTCTCTCGCATTCTGCAGGGAACATTCGAGCTGAGCTGCAATTGGAACCTGACAGAGCAAGAACAGTAAACCTGCAGCAAGGAACATGGCTGAACGAGGAGTGGAGAAGATGTCTACAGGCGGGAGGGATCCCTTGATGGGCTTGCCAAGCGAAAGCTGCAATTTAAACTATGGTGAAGGTACAGGGATAACATGTGGATCCTTTTCACAGTTCTTTACTCTACTCTCAAATGTTGTAGCCACTGTGCTTTCTTCTTTAAGTATTTCCTCTTTTGTCAGGAAGCTGTCTACTTCCCAGCCTAGGGCACTGCGATCAACCACTCAATTTCCTGTCATGCGTGCAGCTTCGATGGGTTATTGTTCAAAGCAGTCAAGGGCACACAATTATAGAGTGTGGTGGCTTGAAAACAGACAGATCCTTGCTCCTGGGAGATTCCACCCAATTAAGGCAGAAAACAATTACTTAGAAATGGTTGGTGAGGAAAAGTTTAAAAATGAATGACATTTTAGTTAATAATATTATTTGTGAATGATGACTGTTATTAGCACTTCGATACCCTTCAATTATAAAGAGTAAAAAGACAGAAGGAAAGGCAGCTGCACAGAGGTACCTTCCTTCTTATTAATGATACGTATATGTCTTTAAAGTTGTGGAGTAAAGCAGGACACCAACATCCTCATCTCCTCTGGGGACAACTAACATCACGGACAGTGATTTTTCCAGACTTTTGCATTGACCTAAAGAGCAAAAGAACTTCACTGATCCAGCTCAGATAAATAAACAAATATCACAATTTTACACATGTTTTAAACTGTAGACAAATTGAAATAAGTTAAACTTTAAGACCTTTGTCGTCATTGAATCTTTTTTTTTTTTTAAACATAATTTTTAGCACGTTGTCCATGCAGGGAACATCTCTTGGAAAATAAAAATTACATTTCTTGGTCCTACATTAAAGATCTGTCAACACTACACCATGGGCGGCTCCTCTGTAATGGTGGAGCAGCATCGCCCCACTGAGTCAGTCAGCGGAAAATAAAATGATAATATAATAATATAGAAGTGTTTGTGTACTAATTTTATATTGTTGATACTTTGGCTTTATACTGACCTATATTGATTACTACCAAGTCTTTGGGCACAGACGTGCACGTAACGTCTAGAACATTTGTTCTGGTCACTTTAGTTTAAAAGTGTAAGGGCCAGGGTGGAGCCTTGTAGCAACGTGCGCATGAAACACATTGAAGTTAGTTTACATTTTTTGAATATTGTATTCTGGTTTACACTGTGTGCATCACTACCTACCGTACATTTTCAATATAACAATATTATAATTTTTTTTCCACTGACTGACTCAGCCAGGGAGGAGGGATAGTGTGCACTGTAGAGTGAGCATGTCTGTTTGACAGGTCGTCTTATGCCGACCAAACTGACATGCACACTTAGGTTTCTCCAAGCCAGCTGTGTTGCACAGCCAGGTTGGAGAAACACCACAGGCACTAAGGCACTGTCTGTGCGGCAAACAAGGCCACTCAGGCCAATCTTAGTGCTGCTCTCATGCTATCAGAGCAAAACCAAAGGGGATGATGGACGGAGTGTTGAACATTGCAAGCACTCACCCCCAGTCAACTGATCTGGGTTTAATCCATCATCATTCTTTAGCTCACTCCGCCACCCCAGTTCAGACATGGCCATATGCAAATCAGTCTGACCCTGTGCCTCATGGGAACAGTCCAGCCCGAACTGCCAAGCCATGTCTTCCCTGGACCGGAAACAAGCATCCTGGGACCGGTTTCTGGCTTACAGCCGTCATCAGCCAGGCTATCTTGAATCCAGTGGCAAAGTGAGCAGGGGACCCACGTCTGGGCATACCCTGCCAACTTAGGGCGAACATAGCAAAACCAAAGGGGATGATGGACGGAGTGTTGAACATTGCAAGCACTCACCCCCAGTCAACTGATCTGGGTTTAATCCATCATCATTCTTTAGCTCACTACGCCACCCCAGTTCAGACATGGCCATATGCAAATCAGTCTGACCCTGTGCTCATGGGAACAGTCCAGCCCGAACTGCCAAGCCATGTCTTCCCTGGACCGGAAACAAGCATCCTGGGACCGGTTTCTGGCTTACAGCCGTCATCAGGCAGGCTATCTTGAATCCAGTGGCAAAGTGAGCAAGGGACCCACGTCTGGGCATACCCTGCCAACTTAGGGCGAACATAGCAAAACCAAAGGGGATGATGGACGGAGTGTTGAACATTGCAAGCACTCACCCCCAGTCAACTGATCTAGATAGCCTGGCTGATGACGGCTGTAAGCCAGAAACCGGTCCCAGGATGCTTGTTTCCGGTCCAGGGAAGACATGGCTTGGTAGTTCGGGCTGGACTGTTCCCATGAGGCACAGGGTCAGACTGATTTGCATATGGCCATGTCTGAACTGGGGTGGCGGAGTGAGCTAAAGAATGATGATGGATTAAACCCAGATCAGTTGACTGGGGGTGAGTGCTTGCAATGTTCAACACTCCGTCCATCATCCCCTTTGGTTTTGCTCTGATAGCATGAGAGCAGCACTAAGATTGGCCTGAGTGGCCTTGTTTGCCGCACAGACAGTGCCTTAGTGCCTGTGGTGTTTCTCCAACCTGGCTGTGCAACGCAGCTGGCTTGGAGAAACCTAAGTGTGCATGTCAGTTTGGTCGGCATAAGACGAACTGTCAAACAGACATGCTCACTCTACAGTGCACTCTATCCCTCCTCCCTGCCATGCCCTGCCCAAACACTCCCTGGCTGAGTCCCCTTTGGTTTTGCTCATGCTATCAGAGCAGCGTCTGGATTGGGTGGGGAGCCTGTGCCGGTGTCCCAGGGACTGCTGTGATACCATCAGGAATGAAGAGGTGCACCAAAGCGTTGGTGGCAGAACAGGTAAGTTTTTTTTTTAATGATATCTCCCTTACTTCCCTCCTCCCCCCACTGCGGTTTTGTGGTGGCCACCACTGCACTACACTATCGGTGGGACTAGGAATCAAAAGCAGCTCAGGCAAAAATGTTTAAACCAACCTGCCTCAAATATTCACACCAGCCCTTCCCTTCCTGTCTCCTTGTTTCCAGTTACCCTCTCTCTTTCTCTTTTTTGCCCGTTGTGCCTACTGCCATGAATCTGAGGCAGCAGAAGACAGAGGAAGAGGCCATCCACCTTCAACAATCATTGGCGAAGCCAATAGGTATCGCCTCTGAGGACTACTGGCTTTGCCAATTGATTGTAGCCACACTGCACAGCATCCCTAAAGCTGTGGAGCATGGCTAAAATTTAAAACAAAGTTTTAAAAAAGCTTTTAAAGCAGGCTTCAGCAACATTAAGTTAGTGTGCACTTCCAAAATGACGGAGCAATTTTCTTTTCCTTTTTAGCTACCAATCTAAGTTGGATCGGTAACTAAAAAGAAAATGAAATGTACAAAATTTTAATTTTTTTAACAAGTAGTTTGGAGAATGGAAGCAAGGGAAGGTGGAAGCAACACTGGCCATGGAAGCAACGAGAGAGTTATGGGGTGCGCTGAAGAAATACAGGGGTTGTGGTAAGCAATAGGGAGGGGTGCGGTAAGTAGCAATGGGTGAGAAAGAAGGAGAGCATGGGTGGGAAAAGCGACATGGAGGGCTCAGATGGGGGAAGCATTGGGAAGAAGCACACAGGTGAGTGCAACCCGGTGGGGGTGGGAAAGCAGACGTGTGACAGAGGGGAACAGATGTACACGAAAGAGACTGCTTAAAAACACACGTAAGCTCATAAAAGGCTTACCTTAAAAGAAAATAGAAGTTCTTGAAAAGTAAGCCGAGGAAGCAGCAAAGACAGCCAATCAAGAGATGTAAAAAGCAATGCTTCATGGCAGAGACAAACACAAGATTTACAACCTGGGACACAAATAAGATGCAGGAAAATGAGAATGACAAAGAAAACCATCCAAAAGTATGCAATGGGTGGGCTCCAAGCCCCTATGTGTTCTTGATGAGCCACAATATATCTCGCAACAGACAGCGCATGCAGGGGCATATTCACGAGGAAGTGGCGGTGAGAGGCGTTAGCCTCCTTGGTTTAACGCCTCTCACCGCCACTTCGGAAACGCCAGGCTGCACCCTATTCTCAAGAATGTGGTGCAGCCTGGCGTTTCCCCCTGTGACGGCGCTAAGTCTCACGACTTAATGCCAACGCTGGCACCCTTGCACCAGAATGCAAGGGTGTCTGCGAGCAGGGAGGTTTGTTTATGTACAGGAAGGTGACCCTTCCTGCACATAAACAAACCTAAAATGCCGTTTAGTAACTTACATATGTGCTGCTTCATGCAGCACACATGTAAGTTACAAAACGGCATTTTTGTAAAGGTTTGTTTATGTACAGGAAGGGACACCTTCCTGTACATAAACAAACCATGGCATTTTGCTATTTCCATGTGTGCTGCACAAGGCAGCACACATGGAAATAGCAAAACCGAGGAGAAATTAAGCATTTCTCCTCGTTTCGCCACCTTAAGACCAGGATTTTTCTGGTCTTAAGTTCGGCACTGCCACCTATTATTGCCGCCCTTGATAATAGGTGGCAGCGTCAAATTCAATGGGTGTTGCGGAGGTACGCCAACCGCAACACCCACTGCACGCCCCCTTTCACGCTAAGTTTAGCGTGAAAGGGACCCTATTCTCAAGGCAGCGTTAAGCCACTTAACGTGGCTTTAAGCCACGTTAAGTGGGTTAACGCTGCCTTGAGAATAGGGCGCTGGCCCTATCGCCACGGGAACGTCAAAAAAAGTGACGTTCCCATGGCGATAGGGGCTTGAGAATATGCCCCACAATGTCTCGTAGGCTTCGACCTAAAAACCAGTCTACAATGGTTCCAGTACTCATACTGAAGCTCTTTGCGTATCAGTTTTTAGGGAAAATATGAACAGTCTTTCTGTAATTCTGTGCATAATAAATTTTAGACAGAGGGCTTTCTGACCCATGATGTAGCTGGAACCATGTAAAAAGGCATTGAGTGTACTGTTTATACATTAGGCCCATCATACTGAGTTCTAAGTAAAGGGCCTTGATGAACAGACTAAAATGCACCTGATAACGCCGATTCTTATCTAATTATCTATAAGAACCTTCTGGTCGCCAAGATCTTTTTACCTGTTGAATAGTGTAAAGGAGAGAATCTCATCTGGTTATATATCAGCATTCAATTTGTCTGAAAGGACCACTGACTCCGAATTCAAGTTTGAGAATTTATTATCGCCAAAAATAACTGAACGTGCAAGCACCTCAACACGAGGTTAAAGAAATAGATGGGCACTAATACAAATAATAATCTACGCAGAAATCTCATCCGACTCAGGATAAGGAGAATAGAAAGTTCTAGAAGGATCAACCAGACTATGATTGCTCCTATTTCTAAGTTGCTCTTCATTGGCCTAAACAAGCTTAAAATCAATTGCTGTCCCTACACTAACGCTAAGTGACATTCCCTGCATAACGATTTTTTCCAGGCAAGAGTGAATAAAAGGTGTCAGCTGTGAAGACTTCCTAAGAAGTGCAATCACATAGTACCTAAGCTCAGCTCTGTCCTTCTTCAGGTCTCCCCTACCGCTTCTCTGGCCTCCTCCCTCAGGGCACTATCCCTAATACAAAACCACAATACAATTGTACACGCCTTTGTCACGCCTCCTTGGCCAGGTCTTCTTTCTTGTGCTTTTCCATCGAAACGGTTACTTCATCCTGGACGGTTGCGATGACCTTGAGTCCCAGGCACCTTCTCCGCCGAAAGTATCATCCCTACATTCCTTTTCACTCCCCGTACCATGCCTCCCCTCTCTCTAGCTTTCGAAAACAAAGAGTTAGTCTTGCTAACGAGACATGTGTCCTTGCACCTGCAACGAAAGATACTTTCAACAGAAACCTTCTACTGTGCAAATTAAATCTACCGTTTGTGCCCAGAGAGCCTTACCAAGAGAAACTTTTCTCGGCCTACAATATAAGCTAACATAAGAATATACCAGGCCTTCCCTAAGCATATATGTAGTCAGGCCTTTACATATAACTTTTAATCACACATCTTATGTTTCCCTATAAGCATTTTCATTATGATTCATATGCAAACACTGAATTACATGTGCAACTTTAATATAGTGCACGTTTAAACTACTGCAATTACATTACACACACAAACTAATTCCTCCATGCATTATTTCCACACAATTCTATAAACATTACATCACATCATTATCCTAACATCATTATACTGCTGATTCGCTTTATCTCAGCAAACTATTCATTCTTTACTAAACATACATGAATATGAAACTTAATATACGAATATATGTCTAAATACAAGAGGGTGCGGCCTATCAGTGATTATGATGCACCCCTACAATTCACAAGAATATTTCGCTCTATCAGTTCCCCCTTTGATGACTCCTGTCATCACATTTCACTCTACTTACTCCCTTGGAGAAAGAACCGACCTAAACAGAACTTGTTGCCATCTTCCCTGATCTAAATTTCTCCATGCTCTTGAGCCTTTGATACTGATTGTCCTGCAGTCTTGCCAACTTCATGTCATTTTCCCTCAAAGCTCTCTTGACTCGGCCTGCTCGATACCACTTGTAGGCCTTGATCACAATCCACAAGCCAGCCACACAAACCACCAAAATAAGGAGTGGTCTCAAGAAGTACCCAAGGAAACCCTTTCCTAGGTTCGCAAACCAACCTCCCACTTGACCAAAACCCTTTCCGACCTTTTCCCAGGCCCCTTCTTCTGTCAAATCCGCTTATCTTTGTGTGGATCATAGTGATGTTACTTATATATTTCTCCAGATCCTTGCTACGGTCTGGTATATAAGTGCAGCACTCTTGAACCTTCAACATTTTACAGACTCCGCCCTCTTTTGCCAATAGGACATCCAAAGCAAGGCGATTCTGCAAAACCATTCCCCTTATCGACAACATCTCTCCTTCCACCAACACCAACGACTTTGCTGTGTTCATCGAAAATTCATCCACCACAGTCGCTAACCTCCGGATCTTCACGTCATTCAAGACTACCCCTAGACTAGGTATCATAGCTCCAAAGATATCCCCCACTACGATCCCTGCACTTGCAGCTCTTCTCGTTCTTGAATGCTCTCCACCCTCTAGAAGATTTAAATCCTCTGTATGGTAAATCTTTGGAAATATTATTGACAAATAACATGTTCCATACCAATTTGCAGGCAACCTCACATAAGCATTCTTCCCACATACGTAATACACGGTTGGTATCACTTGTACAGGACCTTGGAGAAAATCTTTTGCCACATCTGCCATGGTGAAAACGTGATCACAAGTACTTTGTCCCACTGGAACCTTTTTGTAGTAAGTCTGATAACGCCTTATACACAACTTACCCCTCTGCTCCTTATCTAACGCTATAGGACCATAGCTTCCCCTGGTCTTATGCAACCGTTCTTCCTCTGTCCAATCTGTCCTGTGATGCCCGTAATCTCGGGATTCAGTCAGCTTTCTATACCTATCTTCAACTTGATCTACGAACTTTCTCTCTACATCCGACATCAAACAAGTCAGATTGTTTCTGTGTGCGAATGCTGTATCCAATTCCAAACTCGGTATGAAGTACTTCCTCAGTCTGTCCTCGGTCTTATAATAGTCATACTTATTCAAATGCTTGTAAGCTGGGACTTCAGGAAGCACTGCGTCGAAATTGGAAAAGAAATACTCGAACTGCTCTCTCTCATAAAACAAACTAAGCAAAAGACTACATGAAATACCATAAGTCAGTGGAAGATGGTGATACCTAATACCCTCATCCACCGAAGTAGGCAACTGCATACACACATAACAATCTTTCGCATCCATCACGTCAACATACTCATATAACAACTTAGCATATGCATTCAACTTAAAATCCCCTTTAGATAAATCTACATGTAATCTACGACTTTCTTCTAATAGCAAAGCTCTATCAGCTGCCCTGTCTACCCCCTTCTGACTAGGTGTGATAGGTGTAGGTGTCCCTGTCACCTCCTCTACTTCTTGCTCATGCGAACCAGTGTATGAGACTATAACTACTATGATTATAGAGATTATTACACTACTTATAAGGATGCCTACAACCCACTTTGATCTACGATTGGGATCTCCCGGCTCCATGGTTTCGAAAGTTCTCAAAAAGTCTTGGTTATCGCAAAGAACTCTGAAAAAGTCTCTGTCCTTTATTAGTGACTTGCTTAACCAGCTCGAGCAACCATGAAATCTCCGGACTTTCCCTTTCCGATCACAAACTTATTTACACAGTCCAGAAAAAGACTTCCCTAGTTTTCGTTCCTCTTCTGTGGAAAGTCCCTAAGTTTATTCTTCTTCCACTCGGACCTAGGTTATCTTCTTCTTTTAGACTTTTATTTACAGTTCATAACTGATCCACAATGAGATCCTCATTGAGCAAGACCAGAACGTGATACAAAAGTTCAAGACGCAAAATCAGCACTTCATGTGAAAACGGCTCAACTCCAAAAGGCGGAAATTCGAGTCGATGCAAAAGCAAGTTTCGGACTTCACTCAGAAGCGGGGGATTCGGAACCGTGAGTGTCAGTGTTCCTTCTATCTCGAGCCCTGGCATCCGCAGCACCACCTTCACCACCACATTCGGGCTCCGACTGACCACTTGCACTGACCTCAGTCTTCCCGTACTCACCACCCCCTGCATCAAACACAGTGTAAGTCCACTCAGGGGTAGAGTATCTGCGACAAGGCACTCTTGTTCTCTTTGACCTTCGCCGACTGTCTTGTGCTTGGTCTTCGTCACTTGCTTCTGTTTCAGATACTTCAGACACTGGAGCAAGGTCTCTTTCAGGTGCTAACCTCAGGTTCAGTCGCCTCTGTCTTTCAGGCCAACTTTCAGCACTTCTGTTCGTTCGTCTGCCTTCCCCTTCTATACCCAGTGCACTACTTCCTCTTTCTGCTGAATCTGACTCTTCTCCGCCCACTGCACCGTTTCTGTCCTCGGTGTCTGAGTCAGGGTTCGAACTGTGGAAACCCCCTTCAGCTTGCTCTAGTGCACCACCAGCTGTGTCAGCGACCCTTACAGCTTGACTTGTCCTCCCATGTGGCCTTGCCACATCAGCTGGATTTTCATTTACGAGAGGAGCTGTTTCTTCCAAGGGTGCTGAAACTCTGCGGGTATGGGAAGCATGCACCCAGTTCGGCAATCCTCCACACTTCACTGCTGTGTTTGTGATAAGTATCACCTGATACGGGCCACGCCAACGGGCATCCAAGCAACTCTTCCTCACGTGCTTTCGGACGAGTACCCAGTCACCGGGACACAAGTCGTGGCATAGATCACTCGAGGCTGGGACCACTGCTGCTTGCACCTGCTGGGATACAGAACGGACCACATCAGAGAGTCCTTTACAATAATCAAGAATCAAATCATCAGTGATGTTTATCAAGGCTGTAGCTGGTACTGCTGGCAGTCTCATTGCCCTCCCCATTAGTATTTCATGGGGAGACAACCCGGTCTTTCTGTCTGGGACACTTCGCATGCTCATTAGCACCAAAGGCAAGGCGTCGGGCCATTGCAGGGATGTCGAAGAACACATTTTTGCCATCCGGGCTTTCAAAGTTCCATTAACTTGTTCCACCATCCCAGAAGCTTCTGGTCTGTAACTACAATGAAGTCTCTGGTCTATGTTCAATGCAGCACAAAGCAACTTCATGATTTCGCTATGGAAGTGCCCTCCTCTATCTGATTCCAAAGAGGTCGGGATCCCGAATCTAGGGATGAGCTCCCTCAACAGTAATTTAGCCACTGTGAGAGTGTCACACCTGCGTGTGGGGTAAGCCTCCACCCACCGTGAGAATACACATACTAGCACTAAAATGTACCTCAATCCATTGCACCCAGGCATCTCCACGAAGTCCAACTGTATTCGATTGAAGGGCCCTCCCGACCTTCCAATGTGACTCAATGTAACTACAGTTTTCTTTCCAGCATTCATCTGTTGACACGTAACACACCTCTGGCATACCATCTCAGCCATTGCTCGGAACCGTGGGTTATACCACGTCTGTCTAAACACTCTCACCATTGCGTCTCTACCAAGGTGTGCCTGTCCATGTATCAGTCTTGCCATCGGACTCAGCAATTCCTCAGGCAACACGGCTCTCCCATCGTTGGATACCCACACATCCACATCTCCTCTCTCGCACCCAGCTTTGATCCATCCCTCTCTCTCCTGTACTGAAACGTCATCCTGCAATCTCTTAAGCTCTTCCCAAGTGTCTGCCATGGCCAACATTATGCTGAGATCGGTTCCTTCTTGGCTCCCTTCTATCTCTCTGCCTGTAAATATGCATCCTTGTTCTGCACAGAAGCGGGCTACTTCATCCGCATAGTTATTACCCAAGGATACAAAGTCCTCCCCCTTCCCATGGGCTGAGCATTTTACCACAGCAATTTCTTTCGGATGCTGTAATGCATCCAACAATTGTCTTACATATTCTCCATTACGAATGGGTGAGCCAGATGATGTCAAAAATCCCCTCTGAGACCATAACTGCCCGAAGTCATGCACCACACCAAAGCCATATTGGCTGTCTGTGTAAATCGTGATTCGAATTCGATCAGCGGCCAAACAGGCACGGGTCAAGGCAATGATCTCAGCTACCTGCGCGGAGCGTACTCCTTCTAGGCAAGCAGCCTCAACCACTCCTGAAATGGTACATACAGCAAATGCTGCTTTCAATTGCCCCACACTGTCTCTTAAGCATGAACCATCGACAAAGAAAATTTCATCTGGGTCAGTCAGTGGTTCATCGACAATGTCAGGTCTCGGTTTGGTGCAAAGTTCGGTCACATCGAGACAATCATGGTCCTCACAATCTTCATCATCTGTGTTCGGTATAGGCATCAATGTCGCAGGGTTCAAGACGGAGCACCTTTTCAGAGTCACATTCTCTGCGGCAAGTATGACCTGCTCGTACCTCGTTAACCTATTGTTCGTTAGGTGCTGGGTCTTGGTCCTGGTCATCAATAACTCAACCGAATGTGGCACATGTACAGTCAATGGATGTCCCATTACAATGCTTTCACATCTTTCAATGCTGACACCTGTTGCAGCAACGGATCTTAGACATCCGGGCAACGCAGAAGCTACTGGATCTAAAGTAGCTGAAAAGTAGGCAACTGGTCTACGGACACCTCCATGGTTCTGAGCTAACACTGCTAATGCACATCCTTCTCTCTCGTAACAAAACAATGAAAAGGCCTTGTTGTAATCAGGCATCCCCAGTGCCGGAGCCCTGCACAGATCCTCTCTCAGTTTCAGGAATGACACCAACCACTCCTCGTCCCATGGTACCGGATCACTCACATCCTTGTGCGTAAGCCTCTGCAAAGGCTTTGCTCTCAAGGAGAAACTAGGAATCCACTGTCGACAATAGCCAACCATTCCCAGAAACATCCTAACTTCTCTCTGTGTAGTGGGTACTGCCATGCTCATTATTGCCTCAATTCGATCTGGTGACACCTTCCTCTTGCCTTTCTCCAATCTGTGTCCCAAGTACTGTACCTCATTCAGACAGTACTGCAGCTTGTTCGGGGACACCTTATGTCCGTTCTCTGCTAAGTGGTTCAACAAGGCTACTGTGTCAATTCTGCAAGCATCTTCTGTTTCTGAGGCAATGAGCAAGTCATCTATGTACTGCACGAGAACTGAGTTCTGCGGCAACACAAGACTCTCAAGGTTCTTCTTCAGGATCTGGTTAAAGATCGATGGACTTTCCGTATACCCTTGAGGGATACGACACCATGTTAACACGTGATTTTCTAGCCTGAACGCAAAAAGAAATTGGCTTTCCTCATGGAGCGGTATCGAAAAGAAGGCTTAACACAAATCGATAACCGTAAACCACTCGGCTTCACATGGGATCTGGAACAGTATTACTGAAGGATTCGGTACCACTGGACAACAAGGGACAACTATCGTGTTGACCTTTCGCAGGTCTTGCACGATCCTGTACTTCCCGCTCGGTTTCTGTAGTCCCATAATGGGTGAATTACAGGGGCTACCTCTAATCTCTTTCAGAATGCCTTTCTCAATAAAGGTCTTGATCACAGGTCTTATCCCTGCAATCGTTTCTGGCGACAGGTTGTATTGAGGTGTCCTGGGGAAATCAACATTCTGATTCACCTCTATCCTCACTGGTTCAACCCCTCTGATTAGACCTATTTCATCGCCTGCGAAATCCCACACCACAGGCGACACTGCGTCTCTCAGATCATGTGGAAGTTCTTCCACAGTCACCATTGGTTACAGATCTATACATAGATGCTGATTGGTAATTTTAAAGTCAGCATCGTCATCTCTCGTCTGGACCTCTACTCCATTGGGCGTACAATAAATCGTGCAGTTCAACTTGCACAACAGATCTCTTCCCAAAAGACAAACTGGACTTGTATCACACACTACAAACTGATGTCTAGTTTGGAAAGTACCTATCTTTACTAAGATCGGTTCTGTCAATGGGCTGCTTATTTTCTTGTTCGCTACTCCAACAACCTGGATTGATTGTCCCGAGAGGGGTAGGTTAGGGACTACTGCTGATCTTACAGTAGACCGGGTAGCACCAGTATCAACCAAAAGTGTTGCAGGATTGCCCTCAATCTCTGCCTCCACAAAAGGTCCTCTCTGGTCTACCTCCAAGACCGCTCCAAGTGTGCAGTCTTCCTCCCCCTCAGGCACCGTCAGGATAAAGGGTCTAAGCTATCCTCATCGTAACCTTCGAACAGGGGCATCTGTTGGTACGTTCGTGTTCCTTGTGAAATCCTTGGAGCTTGGGGAACCTGGGCGTGAGAATTGTAAACCCCCCTTTCATCGTTCTAGGCCTCGTTATTGTGTTAACTACCTCTTGCGCGGGTGCCTGAGCCCCTCTTCCTCTTCCTGCAACTGATTTGCTGGGTTCAAAGGACACTCGCGTTTCCAATGTCCGACCTGGCGACAAAGATGACACGCAGTGGTTTTCTTCAATGTGGCCACGTCCACTCCTGTCTTGGGGTCTACTGGTTTTCCCTTTCCCTGTACCTGCCCATTCTGGTTTCCTGGAAATTTCCTTGCTTTCTTCCTAAGGTCCCTCCACTAGGCTGACTCTGTGCTGTCTGCATCTGGACAAGCATCAATTTGTCTTTTAGCTTTCGATGTTTCGATTCCACCTCATCACTACAGTATCTCGCATACCGCAATATTTCATCTAGTGGCTTGTTCTGCCAGCAGATCAAATGGTGCTGTATCATGAGGCTGATTTCCACTCTCAGACCCAGTACAAACTTTGAGACAAACTGTCCCATATCCTTGGGGTCCAAGATATCTAACCCACTATACTGTTTAAAAGCTTGCAAAAGTCTTTCATAATATTCGTGCACCGTTTCCTTGGGTTCCTGTACAGTCCGATCTACCTTAACCCAATCTATATCCTGAGGTGAAATCTTCAATTTCAACCATGTAATCACCTGCTCATACTTTTTCATGACTAGTGGTGATGGACCGTTTGTAACCGCCTCTCTATCCGGTTCCGAAGTCGGCCACTCAATAGCGACTTTACAAGCTGTCCACAAATCTCCCGGTACCACTATGTCAAACAAAGTGTTCAAATCAATCCACAATACTTTTGAAATTTTCACAAACCGCTCAACCTGTTTGTACCACTCCACCGGTTTTTCCCTCAGCCGAGGAAAATCATTTGTAAATGCAGCCAAATCACCTCTATTCCACGGCACATGCACGTACCCTCCATTCTGTACTTCCCGTAAAGGAAAATTTCCAACACCCGTCGCCCCCCTCCTGGCGGCGGCGTTTCCCCTTCTGCTCTCTTTACTGGTTTCTTTTTGGACCACCTTTCTTCCCATTTGTCCAACAAAATCCATATTCTCATTCCTATAATTAGGTCTCTGGTGTGTGTTCTTAATCCTGTTATTCTTTTCTCCTCCAGCTCCTGATCACTGTACTGCAATCTATGTGGTCCCTGTAACGCTTTAGTTTTGTTCAGGTCCACTTCATATCTTTTGGCCAATTCCTTCAATCTATCATGTGCCATTCTAGCTTTTCGAGTCACATCTTTTGCTACAAACAGCAGCTCATCTGATCCATAAATTTCTATCCTTTCCAAAGGCAGACCCCCACTGATCATTTCGTCTACCTCTGCTTTCAACCTCACTACGTCTAGCAACCTTGCCTGTACTGCACTCCTCAGTACTTCTCGACAACCCGAGCCATCTCGCTCATTACAGTCACTATTCTGTCCTTGTGACCTATTCCCTTCCGTCATATTCCTGGAACTTGGTCTGTCTTCCGAGACGTTCTGTGCCCTATCCCCTTGCATCCTATCCTCTTGGTTCGTTACTGTTGGTGTCCACTCCCTCAAAGCTGACTTAGATTCCCGCAAAGACCTCGGTCTTTCTGGTCTCTCCTCTTCTCTCCTGAAGGAAGAGTCCGCAGTAGCCGGTAACGGCGTACTTGTCTCCATTGGTCTTGGGAAATGAACCACCCTCACTCCAAACCCATTCCCACTCTCACTGTTTCCTTCCTCCCTTCTCATCGGTACGGAACTCCCTTCTCTCACTCGGTCTGGGTCGTATACCGGTACTATAGGGCCAATGGTAACCGGTACTGTCAAGGAGTCCGGTAATCTTGTATTCCCCGCAGGAGGCTGTGTTATCATAGACGCCGTTGCCCCCTCCGTTCCTGTGGAAATCCTTCTCACTACTCTCATGCTAGTCTGGTTCTGGCTCTCATCAACTATTGCCACTGCTGGGGTCGTCTTTCCCTCTTCTGAATCTGGATTAAATGGTGGTGGCCTCTCTGCCAACATCCTATCCAACAAGCTGTCATCTAGATCACTGTCGTCCTCATCGATTCTTATTATTTTCCCATTTTGTACTAACAATGGGTATAACTTATCTCCTTCGATCGTTTCCACTCTCCACCTTTTCTCCAATGCATCCCACCTTGCATCTTGAAATGCCCTGACCGATTTCTTCACCCTTTCTTGACATCTGTCCTTCTTCCTATCATACGCTGCTCTTATCCACGCATGTAGTGCCTCAAACTGTGTTGGTCTAGGTAGTGGTCGTAATGAAGCCATTACACTTTTTAGCTGGTACAGCACCTCTAACCTGAAAGTACCATATCGAGGGAACGACAATTCTCCTTCTGCTTCTGTCATTTTATGCCAATTCTCAAGCCAAATTATAGTATGCAATCCTACATTCTTTGCCATATAATGTGCTGGTGAATCCTCGGGAGGAGCTTCCTCTCCCTCCCGAACAACCACATGTCTATCACCTCTACAAAGTTCCCGTAAAGCTTTAAAACATTTCATGATGAATCAACTTTTTGTTTACACTCAAAATGTCCGCTTTTACTTCCTGATTTCAATCCACCAATACCAGCGCGGCTCACACCAACCGGCCTATCGCAGCGCGGCACTTGTCTGACGTCACTTTTCCTCCGCTCGCAGCAGTTCCCCTCCTTTCTAATTCACTTGTTCTCACTCGCATCTGTCCCAATCATACTCTGAAATAATGTCCGTCCTACCGAACAATTACCTCTCTGACTGTCAGTCTTACCAATGACCGATCAGCCTCTTGAGTTTGTTGACCTCAATCTGGCAATCGTCTGTCCGCGAAATGACCGGACAATCGCCTTTAGCACACTCGATAGGATTCAATCACTCGATGTTCTGCACACAATAACCTACGACCTGCGTTGGTTATTCACGCACTCACTCATGTGTTCCCTATCTTCAGTGGGTCTGTCAATGACGTCTCGTGACCCCCACAACTCTGGTCAACGTTCTCAACTCTGGGTGTATTCTACACCACAATAAATCTCCCGGTCCCGCGCGCGCTCACGGTCCGTTTCTCAATCACACAACTTTCGTTCCAACTCCGCAAGACATCACACAACAATAAAACACCGCAATCTACCAAACATCACTCTTTTCATACTCACTCTACTACGAACTGCTACTTCCGCCGCACCGTCACTCTCCGTCAGTTTTCCACGACCTCCGACATCCTTCTCCCGCGGTCCTCTGGATCTGCGTCACTCGGGCTCTATGGGGCAACTTAATCTCCTATCTTGCTCTAGCTCTCCCCTTACCATCAAAGGTAACCATCCTACTCTGCTACCAACTGATAACGCCGATTCTTATCCAATTATCTATAAGAACCTTCTGGTCGCCAAGATCTTTTTACCTGTTGAATAGTGTAAAGGAGAGAATCTCATCTGGTTATATATCAGCATTCAATTTGTCTGAAAGGACCACTGACTCCGAATTCAAGTTTGAGAATTTATTATCGCCAAAAATAACTGAACGTGCAAGCACCTCAACACGAGGTTAAAGAAATAGATGGGCACTAATACAAATAATAATCTACGCAGAAATCTCATCCGACTCAGGATAAGGAGAATAGAAAGTTCTAGAAGGATCAACCAGACTATGATTGCTCCTATTTCTAAGTTGCTCTTCATTGGCCTAAACAAGCTTAAAATCAATTGCTGTCCCTACACTAACGCTAAGTGACATTCCCTGCATAACGATTTTTTCCAGGCAAGAGTGAATAAAAGGTGTCAGCTGTGAAGACTTCCTAAGAAGTGCAATCACATAGTACCTAAGCTCAGCTCTGTCCTTCTTCAGGTCTCCCCTACCGCTTCTCTGGCCTCCTCCCTCAGGGCACTCTCCCTAATACAAAACCACAATACAATTGTACACGCCTTTGTCACGCCTCCTTGGCCAGGTCTTCTTTCTTGTGCTTTTCCATCGAAACGGTTACTTCATCCTGGACGGTTGCGATGACCTTGAGTCCCAGGCACCTTCTCCGCCGAAAGTATCATCCCTACATTCCTTTTCACTCCCCGTACCATGCCTCCCCTCTCTCTAGCTTTCGAAAACAAAGAGTTAGTCTTGCTAACGAGACATGTGTCCTTGCACCTGCAACGAAAGATACTTTCAACAGAAACCTTCTACTGTGCAAATTAAATCTACCGTTTGTGCCCAGAGAGCCTTACCAAGAGAAACTTTTCTCGGCCTACAATATAAGCTAACATAAGAATATACCAGGCCTTCCCTAAGCATATATGTAGTCAGGCCTTTACATATAACTTTTAATCACACATCTTATGTTTCCCTATAAGCATTTTCATTATGATTCATATGCAAACACTGAATTACATGTGCAACTTTAATATAGTGCACGTTTAAACTACTGCAATTACATTACACACACGAACTAATTCCTCCATGCATTATTTCCACACAATTCTATAAACATTACATCACATCATTATCCTAACATCATTATACTGCTGATTCGCTTTATCTCAGCAAACTATTCATTCTTTACTAAACATACATGAATATGAAACTTAATATACGAATATATGTCTAAATACAAGAGGGTGCGGCCTATCAGTGATTATGATGCACCCCTACAATTCACAAGAATATTTCGCTCTATCACACCCATGAAGTAGCCTGCCAAAATTTCTACTTTGCTTTGTCAAAATTATCATGAGATATTCGTGGAAGGCACTCAAAGCCATTAAGGACGATAGGAATTTTGACCATTTAGTGCGTTTATTTTTCAAGTAACTTGTAAAGAAGCAATTTAGGTCAAGACCATTTGATATTGTATGTGCTATCTGCTGTTTTTGTGTATACACCATGCGAGATTCGAGGCGAACATTATGCAGAGACAACTGTAGTCCTAATTCACCTCTAGTTCTTTTATTGGTTGGTTGCCAACAATGTTTAATTATGGACCGTTTTTGGAAATGGATTCATCAGCATTTGATGAAAAACAACAAAATCATCTACATGTATCAATAAAGAGATCTCTTGTGAGTCGAGCAAACCTGGAATGTATTTGCTCCATCATTTGTCCATTATTGGAACTTCAAGTCACTCTTAGGTATCTCTGCTCTGTGTCCAAGTTAGATCTTCAAAGTCATCCTTAGGATGTATCAAATCCTATCATAACAATTTGTCGGACATGATGTGCTACGTGTACCTCACTTGCTTAAGGTAGCCTGTTTAGCTGCCAACTACATAGTTCAGTCACGACCCTGGAATCAATCCTTCCTTCTCCAACGTAATCCTGTCATCGAGCCAATCTCTACCAGCTCCAGTCGGACCTTTATTCAAGTAGCCAACTCTATGGTCCACAGGTACAAAGTATTTTTGAGGTCACAAATGGCCTGGTTCAAAGAATCGAGCCGTATGCGACTTCAAAAATGCTTTTTTATATGTACAAACACCAAATTGTGATTTGGTAACTTGCTACAAAATCGAAATTTGGGTTTGTGACCAAATACAGATTCGGGATTTGGAAGGGGCGTGTTTGGGGCAACACTTCCAAATTCCGAATTGTAGTGGTATTAATATTTTGTGGCCGAAATGTTGTTGCAAAACATTAATAATTTACCAACACCTTAAAGGTGGTGGTAACCCATTTGCAAACAGAAAGGGGTCGACGAAGGATCCCTTCGCCTTTGGGAATGTTAAAAAATTAAAATTACACTATAAATTTCATGGGTTTTAACGCATCCCATTTTCATCAAAGGAAAACGGGTTGCATTTAAAGAAAAAAAAATGCTTTAGTTATAATCATTCACAGACATTGCGGTCTGCTGACCTGAGCAGGCCACCATCCCTGTGATGGCTGCGATTCCGAGTGGGTTAAAATTTGCAATCTATTGCATTACTATTCATGAGGTAGGCCGAATTGTGAGTTAATCGGGATCAGTAATTTGCAAAACGACCTATTAGTGCATTGGTTGCTTTGCAAATGACAACTCTGGTCATAAAAATACTGGCCGTAAAATGTGAACGGTATTTTGCAACCAGTTGTATGTACATTTGGGCCTAAATCCATAAACACACAGTTTAAATATCTTTGTAGTCAGGAAAAAGGCCAAACCATATGTGATAACATATTGGCTAGTCCACTATTCTGGGGCACTCAAATTAAAAAGAGCAGCCTTATAGTTGAACATAGAGCAGCTGCAATTTAGAAATGCATAGTGCATTAAATCTAGATCACTTTCATCAGCCCTTCAAGTCTATAAGATCAAATCTCAGTCAGCTTCCCTGTATGGTGCTAAAATTTGGGGGTGAGGTGGATGTCAGAGCACTGGCTGCAAAGAAGAATTATTTTGTTAAATCATCATTAAACCTCCACCAAAGATCCCCCACTTTACCATTGTTCCTCGACACCGCCCTGAAGACTATTGACAACGTAGCCACCCTAAGGCCGCTTCTCTATTGGCTAAGGCTATGGTCCAATTCTGAGTTAGAATCAGATAAAAATGAAATGGTTGAAGTACTTCAACTTCAAACTTAAGGTTGTTCCAGCATGTGAAAACATGGCTTACTAGAGTGGGGATGTTTGTGTTTAAGGTCACATGTCCCTTATGCAAGTTTCCTACTGGTTGTTGCATCTGTGCTCTGATTGGTTCCTAGAGCTAGGGTTTCTATTGGACTTAGGGCTTAGGGTTTTGCTTTTGATTTTTTTCCAGGGCTAGGGCTGTGATTGAGTGAAAGGGCCAGGTCTACCATTGGTCGTAGGGCTTAGAGCTAGGGTTCTGATTGGGTGGGGCTAGGGTTCCCATTGGCCAAAGGTCACCTGACCTATGGCTATTTAACCTTAGGGCTCAGGGCATCTCAGCCCGGGCGTCAAAGCTAAGGGTGGAGAAGACAAGGTAAGTTGCCTGTTTGGGCCTGTTCTGGACAGGTCAAGCCTAGGGACAGAAATGCTGCCCTTTTTACCATTTACCAGCCAGAACCTTAACTCATCAAGATCCTCAAACATATTAACATACTCACAGCAAATAATAATAATAATAATAATAATAATAATAATACTGCCATTTGTAGAGCGCGAACAGCTACCTCCGAAGAGGTGTCCCGGCGCTATAGCACTTCACACATTTACTACAAACAAATCCTAACCACATTTCACTGTCTCAAAAACCACTACAAAACCCCACAAATGACACCTATTCACCCTTCTACCCCAACTACCACACAATAGCACCTTTACTCTCACACAAACCACCACTCTATCCTATGCCACTAACAAATCCACACATCACCCCACAGAGCCATATTATACATAACTTTAATCCATCCATACACACACTCCCTGTTCATACAAAACACCAGCTCTACCCTCTACTTGCTCCTAACAGACCCCTTTCTGTCACCACCAAACCTAAACTCAGCCCAACTTTAGATCATCTATGAACACCCTTCTCCCCTTTTTACACACAACAATCCTTACATTCCACTCCACCAGACATATTACCTCTTCCAGCTATCAACTCTAACACAAACACTCAGAACTCTTGTCCATCCCCTCTCACACACCACATACACTCTTTTCCAAAACACATCACTACCCCTTTACCTTTAACTTCCATGCACCAACAGTACTTTACATACAAATCCTCCTCAGATAACCACTACACCAATATCTCATCTCACTACTTCACAAAAACAAAACAGAACACACACACTAACACATCAAATTCTCTCACACACACTAGTTCATAATATATTCTGTCACACATTAGAAACATACACCCACTCCCACCCTCATGACTACACTAATAATACACATCCTAAATCATCTTTAGTCCCACATTTTCTATCTTCACCAGCATCTACTACAAATACTCCAACACAACAATTCTGATTCACCTGCCTCTCTTCCATTGGACAGTTTAGAACCTTAAAACATGCTCCACCACCTCCCCTAAACCAAACACCTTCTGCCCTAAACAGACGCAAACAAAATAAACATGCCACTCTTTACAACTGTCATCTCTATGTCTATTACACAACAAGGCTACTCTACAAAAACAACATAGTTCACCAACTCACTCTCAACCACCTTCTCCACCACCTACACATGCAGACCCTACAAAATGCTTTCTAAGCCTGCTGTACGAGGAATATGAAACAGAAAAATAACACTATTGCTATCCTCATAATTTAATACCAGCACTAATGACACACCTGCTACAAGTTCAAAACATACTGCTCACTCTTCTAAAAATCAAAGTCACACCACCACCTAAAAACAATCTCTAAACTGCCTACTAAAAAATGCTAAATCACTCTCTAATAACAAGCACCACATCTACGGCCTACTCACTGACACACAACCTGACTAAATAAATGAATAATGTTTGGTAGATGGCATGGCTCCACTGTTGTATGAAGTAGTTCCTCTAGGCTATCAAACTATAACACAAAAACATATAGGCAAAAGAGGAGATGGACTAGCTGTTATATTCAAGCAAACAATAAATCTCACCAAAGCTGACAGAATTTCCATACAATGTTGTGAGGTCCTCAACATCAGATGCAACGCTACACCAACTTCTGCCTCTTTTACAGACCACCACCTAGCAATGCAAGATTCCCAGACACATTTCTAGACACAGTTTCAAACCTTATAACACTACACTCCAACCTATGCATTCTTGGTGACCTAAACATTTGGTTTACAAACCCAATATGCACCATCCAAAAACTATCATCATTGGCCTAGTCACACTGATCCTACATCAGATCGTATACAAACCCACACATATCTCTGGACACATCCTAGATGTCATTTTTGGAAATCCAGATCTAGTTACCTTTCCAGGGAATATTCCAGTCACATGGTCAGACTACCATTTGGTAGCTTTTCAACATAAAACACCACAAATCAACATACCTAAGACCACCTTACATGCATCCACCTATCGACCGTAGAACAAACTCAATTTTGAACACTTAGAAACACAACTAACATCCAACACAGATCTAGACAAAATAAAGTCCATTCAAAAACTTTGTTACTGGCTACAGGAAGCTTTTGAGATTCTAATACCACTAAGAACAACAAATCAGGCCAAAAGAAAACAAGCACCTTGAAGACATACAGAGTGAAAAAAGATAAAACACCAAATTTGAAATCTGTAATGCACGTGGCTAAAAACAAACAACAATCAAGACAAACTTCACCTACGCAAACCTAATCATAAAAACTAAAAAAAAGGTACTATTCAGACAGAATTCAAAATGCTAAATGTGCAAATAAAGAATTTTATAAAATTCCATAAACCTAAATACACAGAAGAAACTCATCCATTACGTAGGAATTTACTGACAAACTGGCAAATCATTACACAACCAAAGCAGACACTTTGAACTCCTATTTAAAACAAGGGACAGCCACCAGCACCAACCCATTTCTAAAAACCCCTTCCGAGAGAAGACTAACCCAGCCTCTGCATTCCTTCAAACAAATATCACAAAGTGAATTTATAGATCTGATCAAAGCAAGCATGTCAGCTGGTTGCTCTTCTGACCTTTGCCCACCACAAATCTTTAAGACATTATTTTAACTACCTGTGCTGCCACACCAATAAAAAGAAACATCAATAATTCTTTAACTACAGGAATCTTTCCAGAAGACCTAAAAAAGGCATATATATGCCCATTATTAAAGAAAACTAAGCTGGACCTGCATGACCCCAACAACTACAGACCAATTACAAATGGACCTTTCCTGGGAAAACTGATAGAAAGAGTAGCATTCGCCCAAATGTCACAGTTCAGTGAAGATAAATCCATACTTTCAGACTACCAAACTGGATTCCACCCAGGAAGAGGCACAGAATCTGCCGTCATCACCATCTGGGATAACCTTAAAAATACAGTAGGCCGGAACGGGATTGCTGCACCTCTACACTTGGACATCTCAGCTGCTTTCGACACAGTTGACTATGACACTCTAATACAAAGACTCTATGAAGCAGGCTTAAAGGGGACTGCTTTCGACTGGTTCATGCCCTATCTTCAAAACAGAATAAATGTCATCCATACTCCCCTTTCCTCATCCAAAATGTACTGAACAAAAGCAGGAGTCCCTCAAGGCGCTATCATCTCACCAATGCTCTTCAACATCTACATGAAGTCATTACCGGCAGTGATCAATAAATTTCTGCTCACGTGCGATAACTATGGAGATGATACACAAATACTCCTTAAACTGCAAAGCAACAAAGATACTGAAAACTCAAAAATGTTCGGTTTCCTCAGAGCCGTTGATCAGTGGATGACATGGAGCCATCTCAAATTGAATGCTTCCAAAACTGAAATACTCACATGTGGCAATTTGAAAAATTATGCCCCACTCTGCGCCTGGCCTGATGATTTGGGACCTAAGGGATGATTTAAGGAAGTAAGAAACCTTGGAATTACTATGGACTCCAAGTTATCAATGAGGGCCCATATGGACAAATTAGCAAGATCAAGCTTCATTACCATGAAAACTCTGCAACGCATCTTCCCCCACCTAGGATTTCCACACAAAGTCCAGGCTACTATCTCTCTTGCACTGTTTAAACTTGATTATGCCAATGGCCCTACCATGGATCATCTTTTTCAACTATAAAAATACTCCAACAGATTCAGAAATCTACTGTCAGACTATACCTACATGTAAAGCCAAAAGCCCACTTTTCCCATGTCTTGAGGGTCCTACATTGGTTGCCGGTTGCCAGAAGATCCACCTTCAATATATTTGTGTCACCCACAAAGAAATACATGGAACAGGATTGCTTTTCATCAGGAATAATATCACCAAATACATTCAACAAACGAACCTCCGCTGAAGATTGGCACCTCACCTCAAAACCCCACCATGCAAGAATAAAATCACATGTGGTACATCTTTCTCTGTTCAATCAGCCAAACTATGAAATTCATTACACCAAACATAAGATGCCCAGATAATTATCCTATTTTCAGAAGACTACTCAAGAGTTGGCTCTTTCCTACATGACCACCATACTCAATCAATAATTTACAGCATATCCCAGTGTTTGTAAACATATATCATTTGATTATAGTTATGTGTATTTCTTTGTATAAATATGTATAATACCTATGGTTTTTAAAATATGTAGATATTCTTTAGGTCTGGTTAACCAATGTAGCTATTACTTATGGTTAAATATATGTATTACCTACTGGTGGTCGCCAGTAGGTAGTTATAGTTAGGACCATGTTTCCATTGGAAAAGTGTTTTTTGACTTGCCTATAACTTTGGCACCGTTTGACAAATCTTCGTGAAATTTTGCCAAAAAAAGTGCCCCGGTCAATAGTGCTATGCATGGTAAGTTACGGGGTGATCTGTCAACTGTGGGTAGAGAAAAAGGGTGGGGTCAAAAAAAGTGCGTTTCCCATGTTAATTCCCATAGGACCTTTAGTTGAATCTGCAGCCCGAAGCACTTGATGGAATTATACCAAATTTAGCAGAATGGAGTATTTGGTTATGCAGATCACGCTTTCAGTTATTTGGTGTGAAATCATTCATTAGTTGTTGAGAAATTTAAGAAAATAAAGTTAGTGATATCTGTGGCCGCAGGTTCGTTGCTAATAATAACGAGCTCGTGCAGGGAAATGCAGAGCGGAATTATACCAAATTTGGCAGAACTGAATATTTGGTTATGCAGATCACGCTTTAGTTATTTGGTGTGAATCCATTCATTAGTTGTTGAGAAATTTAAGAAAATAAAGTTAGTGATATCTGTGGCCGCAGGTACTCCGCTAATAATAACCAACTTGTGCAGGGAAATGCAGAGCTCTGATTGGCTGCCAACACTTCAATCAGGAAGTGTTGGTATTCATCATGGGACTCTGCTTCAGCCAAGTCCCACAATAACATTTTGAAAAAAAGAAAAGGGGGCAGGGTAGGAATACCTGACCCCCCCCGCCATGGCATAAAAGCATTTTTTGAGAAAAAATAATTGCTACAAATTTTTGAAATTTGCGGCAAAAAACAAACAAAAACAAGTGCGAGCTCCCACACTTGTTTTGATTATAACCCCCGGCTAGGCCAGATCCCTGGGCATGCAGGCGATTTTTGAAAAAAAGGAGAGGGGCACATGGGGCACCCCTCCTTGGGCATAATTATGCTCAGGGTACCACCACCTCCACAAGGCTTATTTTTAATAAGGCAGGGGTACTCAGACCCTCCCGGGGATCACCAACTCCCTGGGTCTATTTTAAAAATGAGGAGGGGGGCTGTGCGGACCCCTCCAGCCCTGGGGACCACCACCTCCCCGGGGCTATTTGTTAAAATAAGCGGGGCCACATGGACCTCCCACGACCCAGGGACCACCTCCCGGGACTTTCTGTATTTTAAAAAGGAGGGGGGTAGCTCCCTGTCTGGCAGAGCAATCCGGTTCCTGCAAGAGGCAGGGAGCTGGCAGGCACCGCTTGGGTCTTGAGGCTCCCCTTGGAGTCCCCAACAGATGTCAATGGGTGCCCTGGGTGGGAACAATAGATTAAACCCAGATCCTTGTGACTGGGGTGAATGTTTGCATTGTTCAGCATTCCGTCAATCATTTGTACCTTTTGCTTTTGTCATCCTAAGTGGGAAGGGTATGCCCAGACATGGGTCCCGTGCTCACTGCACCACATGATTCAAGCTAGACTGGCTGATGAGGGTTAATGCCCCGAAACCGGTCCCAGGATGCTTGTATCTGGTCCAGGGAGGACCTGGCATGGCAGTTCAGGCTGGACTGTTCCCATGAGGAGCAGGGTCAGGATTGATTTGCATATGGCTGGGTTCAAACTGGGGTGGCATGGTGAGCAAAAGAATGATGAATTAAACACAGATCCTTGTCACTGGGGGTGAATGTTTGCATTGTTCAGCATTCCGTCCATCATCTGTCCTTCAGAGATGTGAGAAATTCAGTGATTTATTGCCAAAGTTTGACATCTGCCGGTCTTTCTGTGTAAGAAAAAGTAGTGGGATCCATCTAGGTCACACCCACTGCTCTCCAACAGGTGTCTAATTTTTTAGAAATTTCTAGGTTGAGTGATGTCCCTGTGTGCCGGCCAACCCCTGAGCCTAAATACCGCAACCAACCGCATCCAAAGAATGACTGAAAATCAGAGGCGGAAACTTGACATTTCGACTGTGTGTTGGGGCACTTTATTGTCACAATAAATAGGGACATCAATGGGATACCTTTTTATTTGGAGGAGTGTGGAAACACTGAGTGATAGAGCATTTGTCAGTCCCCACAGAAACTTTCACTCACAAAAATGTTAGAAAATTCTTTAATTTTAGACAAAGTTTAAAATTTGCGGATCATTCTGGGTAAGAAAATTAATATGGATTCATGCAAGCCACACCAAACTAGTCTCTCTTTGGGGTCTAGTTTTCAGAAAGGTTTGGGGTTGGAAGATTTCTCTTACTGCTGGAAGATGTTAGTCTCAAATACCACAATAAACACCATGGGGCCGAATCACAGAACTAATCTGAGATAAAATCCTAAACTTACTACTTTTGGTATTCACAGAAGGCATTTAGTAGTAGTAGAGTTAGGACTCCTAACTTTACTACTACTAAACTGAGATAAAATCCTAAACTTACTACTTTTGGTATTCACAGAAGGCATTTAGTAGTAGTAAAGTTAGGACTCCTAACTTTACTACTACTAAATGCCTTTGTGAATACCGAAAGTCGTAAAGTTAAGATTTTGTCTCAGTTTAGTGGTAGTAGTTAGGAGTCCTAACTTTACTACTACTAAATGCCTTCTGTGAATACCAAAAGTAGTAAGTTTAGGATTTTATCTCAGATTAGTTATGTGAATCGGCCCCAATGCCAAGAAAGATTGTATACCATAGCAAAATCTTTACTTTTCCACAGTGTATTTGGTGCCTTTTTTGTCACAGGCAATAGGCTAACTGACACAAATGGACTGCTGCTATTACTAGGAGAAGTGTGGAACACAGGATGGTATGAGGTTTGTTATTATCTATTGAAATTCTCTATATTTTTGGCTTCCAAATCAGTCAGTGCGAAACAAATGTTAAAAAACGGGAATATATGACAGTGGTCTGGCTAACAAGGTCCCTAACTTTACTGACCGTCATATCCCAACTTTCATAGGGCGGGATGATGGGAGCACCATAGATTATATTTTTACCTCCTGGAGTATGTCCCTAATTATTAATAACTGTGAGGTTCTTACTCAGATCTATAGTGACCATAACCCCATTACTGAGCAGATACTGTCGCCACATGCGCAACATAAGTTTAAGTCAATGCCTCCTCAGGATCTATCTAGTAAGGATGCAGAGCGAAGGATGGTATGGTGAACTGCGAACCTGAAGATTATTATGTCCCAGGTAGTTTGCAATAGTACAGCACTGGTGAATAGCTGCAACCCCATACTCTGTAATCCGGCTCTCATTTTAACTAATTGTTCAAATCTTGTATTGAGGATAAAAGAGATGCTTTCTAGACCTATTGCCCAGCCATGCCCTAAAGCCAAATCTTGGTTTGACAAAGTAAGTAAAGCGTCCAATGATTCCTGCGCAGGGCCTTAAAGCAATCTCCCATAGATCAGAGTGCCATTGTAGCCAGTAAAAAGATATATCAGCAAGCAATTAAGAGAAGGAAATTGGTCATGAAGGAGGAGAATGGGAGTCCATTGTTGGTGCCTGCCAATCTAAAGCCCCACAAGCTTTCTGGAAAGCTGTGCGGTCTGTTTTATCTCCCATATCATCCCAAGATAAAGTAACAGTTCATATCTCGGCCGAGTACGGATTGGCGCATTTCTCTGGGTTGTATTCTTCTGACAGCAAGGCTGATGATGCTTCTGTGCCAATGATTCAACTGTGTCCTAACCTTGTTTTTAAAGAGGATGAGGTTTTAGAGCAATTGTAGACAGTAGATGTAAGAAGGCTCTGGGGCCGGATGGTATTCTGCTTGATTTATTCAGGGAGGACCCAGTGTTTTGGACCCCGGTCCTCACCTCAGTGTTCAACTCTGCCTGTAGCCAGGGCGTGCCCAGGTCGTGGCGCTCATCAATAATTGTCCCCGTTTTAAAAAAAAGGAAACATGCATGATGTTAAGTGTTATTGCCCGATATCCCTCTTAGACTCCACAGCAAAAATCATTGGAAGAGTAGTTCTGGACTGTTAGACTTGGCATCTTTTGGCGTGTTTCCCCTGACTTTTTGCTTTCTGACCTCCCGGTTTTGACTCTGTTTTTGCTGGTGTGATGATTCTGCGCACTTTCCTCACTGCGGTCCAGTGGGAAAGTGCAAGTGCTCCTGTATAAAATGTGTTATGGATTGGTGTTTCCATGATTGGCCTATTTGGTTTATGTGTCAGTCCCTTGTAAAGTGCACTGCGAGTGCCAGGGCCTATAGACCAAATGCTGTTGGTGGGCTGCAGCACTGGATTGTGCCACCCACGCAAACAGCCCGTAAAGTGTAACTCGGGCCTGCCATCGCAGAGCCTGTGCGCAGCCTGGGGCTGCCATGTCGACTTGGCAAGTGCACACACTTGCAAGTCCCTAAACCTTCCCTTTGCTACATGTTAGTCACCCCTAAGGTAGGCCCAAGGTACCCCTGTGGGCAGGGTGCGTTGTACGCGAAAGGTAGGACATGCCCGGGTGTGTGCGGCATGTCCTGATAGTGAATTACAGCCTAGTTCGTTTTTCACTATTGCAAGGCTACCTGTTCCCCCTAGGCCAGAACGGGCGGTTTTGATTATTACAGTATATAATCCTAACTGACCCCGGGAACATGGTAGAAATTCGAGTTTAGTATGCCTGGACTCAGAATGATAAAATGCAGCTTTTAGTAAGGTTGGTTTTAACATTCTGTGTTTGAAAATACCACTTTTAGAAAGTGGGTATTTTCTTGCCTAACCATCCAAGCCTGCCTCTGCGAGGTTGTGTATTCCGTGTCTGGAATGTGAGTGACCGGGGCTGGGGGATGCCAGGAGACAGGGTGAGTCAGCGCAGGGCTGAATAGCCAGATCGACCTGTAGATGGGTGGGAGGGGTCGCACCTGGGCCCTGAATAGGACAGTGCCTTCCCTCCACAATGCTGGCTCCACCTCCTGTGGTGCGTCTGATGTCCCTGGCCTACTCACTGAAAGAAGGGACGGAGACTTGTCAACAAAGTGCTCCAGAACTGGTTTGGACTAGGCGAAGGCCTCTCTGCCTTCAGAGAACAAAGGAATTTGGGATATAAATATTGGGGCCCTGACCCCATGAATTTAGATCTCGCTGGAATCAAGGAACCTGCCAAGACGAAGAGCTGGAAGAGCTGCCAGGAGGAGTACTGCCCCTTTGCTGTGTTGTTGCTTTGTTGGGTTGGCCTGCAGCTGCTGCTTCTGCCTTGGGCAGTGAAAGGACTGGACTGAACTTTCTACAAACTTGTGCTGAGTATCTCCAAGGGCCAGGAACCGAGCTGGCCTCCTGTTAAGAAGTCTCAGGGACTACAAAGACTTCACAAGCCTCTGGGTACCGCTTCTGGAACGCTGTTTCAGTTGCCACAGAGGAAGGGAACCGCAACCGACTCCGTCAACCGAATCCATCCCTGGCCGGTGACCTGTTTGCACCGCAGACCGCATCGCCCCGCTTCGCATCGCAACCCTGGTCTCACCGTGGGCAACGTCCAACGCCGCCAACATCGAGCCGCTGCTTGCACCGTGACCTGTGGGCACCGCAGTTCGCATCGCATCGCTTCACTGAACCAACCGGACCCGACCGACGAGGTCGCTGCAACTGGCTCAAGAGTCGAGACCGCACCGCATTTGGGGCACCGCTCGCACGTCTGCGACGCACCGCTCCGACTCGCACCGCTGTCCGACGCCAGCTCCCGCACTCCGGCTAGGTCGCCTGCATCGCAACCTGTCAGCACCGCATCGAGCATCGTCTCACCCTGCACCGCACGCCTTGGACTCACCGACTCCGTCTGCACGACGCTCATCGAGCCGCTGCCTGCACCGCATCGAGGGACACCGCACCTTGCATCGCTCCGTCTTGCACCGCAACCGCGACGAACGCCGACCGGCTCGTACACTCCGTACCAGCCACAACGAGAAAGGTACTGTAACCGAGTCTGTTCATGACTCTGCTGGCCCGTATCGACGCGGTCGGCTGGAACTGTTAGACTCTGTGGTTTTCAGCATCACGGTAGGCTCGGACGGAGCTACCGACTCGTACGAACTTTGCTTTTGTGCTATTCCTGCAAAGAAGAAGTTAACGTATCAAGTATTCATTCTTAAAGTGTCGTATTGTGGATTTTTGTCGTAATTGGTCTTGTCTTGAGTATATAAAATATTGGTTATTTTTCTAAACTGGTGTGGTGTCCGTTTGTAGTGCTTACACTGTATTACTGTTGGTTATGTGCAAATGCTTTACACACTGCCTCTGAATTAAGCCTGACTGCTCGTGCCAAGCTACCACGAGGGTGAGCAGGGGTTACTTCACGAGTGTAACAACCCTTACCCTGACTAGGAAGAAGGGTCCCTACTTGGACAAAGGTGCAAGCCCTTGCCAACTAGAGATCCCATTTCTAACATTGGTTGTCAGCGGTGAGGATAGGACTTGTGTTTGCACTTGACTTACAGTGATTGGTGTGCACTACTACCATATCGCAGACCATTACGTACCACATACTGGTTCTTTTTCTTTTGGCCTATTTTTGATCTTGCCAGTTTTCAACTCACGACTTTTGTCATGCCTGAATCAATTGCATCATCCGTTGCATCTCTGGAAGTTATCTTTGAGGAGGACAGGTTGGAATCCTACGCCGTAAAGGAGTTACGAGCGATTTGTAAAAACCTGAAAGTCCAAATTAAAGGCCTCACAAGGAAGGAGGAGCTACAGAAGGCGCTGAGGGCCTGGGTAGCAGCCAGACATGCCAATGGGCAGCCTGGTGATCTCAGTGAGGAGGCGGAGGAGCCTATTTCCAGGGTGGATGTGCTTTTGGGTAGGGGGAACCCGCCAGGTCGGGCAGCAGCAGTCTGTCCCCAGAGGAGCTGGAGGACAGGCGGGAGGCAAGGCAGTTCGAGCTGCAGAAGCTCAGGCTGGAGAGTGAGCGGGAGGAGAAGAGATTGGCCATAGAGGAGAGGAAGATGCTCTTAGAGCATGAGAGAGAACTAAAGGAGCTAGAACTTAGGAGTAAGTCAGGCTCAGATGGTGGCAGCAATTCGTCCAGAAAGGCAGACAGGATTGTGCACATTCCCAAGAACGTAGGCAAGGAGTTCAAGAAGGGGGATGACATACAAAGGTGGTTCCAGGGTTATGAGGCAGCCATACACATGAATGGGGTCCCTGAGGAGAATTGGGGAGCAGGATTGTGGCCACTTTTCCCGGAAGAAGCAAGGGATGCTCTGATAGCTTTGGGTAAGGGTATCACCTCACCTATGCTGACATGAAGGATGCCCTTCTCACGAAGTATGGTCTTACTCCTGAAAAGTACAGGGATCAGTTCAGGTCCAGTAAGAAGTCTGATGTCAACACTTGGTTGGAATGTGTGGATGTGTTCTGCAGGTCTCTGGATGGTTGGGTGAAGGGCAGTAGTGTAACAGATTTTCAGGGGCTCTACAACTTGATTGCATGGGAGCACTTGTCTAGTCTATGTTTTGCAGATCTGCGCCAGCACCTAGTTGATAGTAAGCTAACTGACCCCAGGAAGCTTGCTATGGAAGCGGACCGCTGGGTGAGTACCAGGGTCCACAAGAAAGCGTTTGGGGAGACTCAGCCAAAGGTGGGCAGGGTCCCCAGCAGAAAGGTGGGGGGACAAGGGTAAAGCACAGGAGTTCTCTAAAGGGCCCCAAACTAGTACCCAGGGTAAAGGTTCCCAGCCCCCGGCGATAAGAAGAAAGGGGTCTCTACAGGGAAGCCTGTTGAGACCGGCCCCCGCAAGTGTTATGCATGTGACCAGGTAGGTCACTTTAAGGGGGACCCCAAGTGCCCGAAGGGGACACAGCCACCCACCGGTGGACAGTCCAAAGTGTTGGCTAGTGTAGCGCTTGGGGAGGAGGGGTGCCCACAGGAGGGTGGGGATCCCGCAGAAATGACCCTTGTCTCACTCGGGGACAGTGAGATGGTCCCAGGAAACCAGGTGCCCCCTAACACAAAGAAATATAGCACCTGGGTGACCATTAACGGGAACAGGGTAGAGGCTCTCAGAGATACTGGAGCCAGTGTGACCTCAGTCCGGTGTCACCTGGTGTCTGAGAAGCAAGTAGTCCCAGGAGCATTCCACCAAGTAGTTGCTGTCGACAACTCTGAGCGCCAGTGTATGGTGGCGCAGGTTCCCTTTGAATGGGGGGGTCTCAGGTCCCTTGAGGGTGGTTGTGAGCCCTACCATGCCTGTCGATTGTCTGCTAGGAAACGACCTGGAGCAGTCCTCATGGAAGGAGGTTGAGCTCAGGTCTCACTTGGAGATGCTTGGGTTGCCAGAGTGGGCATGCGTGTCTACTCGGTCAATGGCAGCCAGAAAGGGTGATCAAGAGGACTTGGAGCCTGAAACAGTGGCCCAAGTCCCTGCCAAGAGAAAGGGCAGGGGCGCGGGAAACCGGCCCCCGAAGTTCCCACGGACCGGGAGGAGGCGGACCTCGAGGGGACGCCCCGGTGCCTACAGGGGAGCAGGTAGCCGAACTGGGAGACATCTCTGAGCTGACCCATTGGCAGCAAGAAGGGGGTCCCACCAGGGAGGAGTTCTGCAGGGAGCAGAACGAGTGCCCTACTCTGGAGGGTCTGCGGCGGCAGGCTGCAGACCAGGCAGCTGGTAATCAGTCCGGGTCACATCTGATCTACTGGGAGAGTGGTCTCCTATACAGTGAGCCTAAGGTTGCTGAGCCTGGGTCAGCCCGTGTGCTGGTGGTACCCCAGCGCTTCAGGACCTTCCTACTGGGTCTGGCTCATGACGTGCCTTTGGCAGGACATTTGGGGCAGGACAAGACCTTTGACAGGCTTGTCACCCACTTCTTTTGGCCCCAAATGCGAAGGCAGTCAGATGCACACTGCAGGTCTTGCCAAACTTGCCAGGCAAGTGGTAAGAGTGGGAGGAAGGTCAAAGCTCCTCTCCAACCTTTTCCGGTTGTTGGAACACCCTTTGAAAGGGTAGGGATGGATATTGTGGGGCCGCTGGATCCCAAGACAGCCATGGGCAACAGGTACATCCTGGTCTTGGTGGACCATGCCACCCGGTACCCGGAGGCAATCCCTCTCAGGACAACGACGGCGCCAGTGGTGGGCCGGGCGTTAATGGGGATCTTTTCCCGTGTGGGATTCCCCAGAGAGGTGGTTTCCGATAGGGGGACCAATTTCATATCGAAGTATATGACATCCCTGTGGAAGGAGTGTGGTGTAACCTACAAGTTCACCACTCCTTACCACCCACAAGGAAACGGTCTGGTGGAGAGATTCAACCAGACCTTGAAAGGCATGATCAAGGGTCTAACAGAACCCATGAGGCGTAAGTGGGACGTCCTCTTGCCATGCCTACTCTTTGCATACAGGGAGGTGCCTCAGAAGTCTCTTGGGTACAGCCCCTTTGAGCTCCTGTATGGCCACCCTGTCAGAGGACCTCTGAGTTTGGTGAAGGAAGGCTGGGAGGCGGCTCCCAGGAAAACTCCCCAGGATGTATTTAGCTACATGCTGGCCTTTAGAAACCAAACTGCCCGCTTCAGGAAACTCGCTCAGGCGAACCTAGAAGCAAGCCAGGAAGAAATGAAGAGATGGTATGACCAGAACGCCACTCTGGTCGAATTTCAACCTGGGCAGAAAGTGTGGGTAATGGCCCCAGTGGCACCTTGTGCCTTGCAGGACAAGTGGACTGGGCCATATGAGGTAAAGGAGCGCAAAAGTGACGTCACCTACCTGGTGGATTTGCAGGCTCCAAGGAACCCGTTGAGGGTCCTTCACGTGAACCGCCTCAAGCCCCACTTCGAGAGGTCCGAAGTGAGTATGCTCTTGGCGACAGATGATGGGGTGGAAGAGGAGAGCGAGCCTCTCCCTGACCTCCTGTCTACCAAGGAGCATGATGGGTCAGTAGAGGGTGTGATCCTCTCCCCTACTCTGACTCAGGAGCAGCAGGGGGACTGTCGCCAGTTGTTGGGACAGTTCGCCCCACTGTTCTCTCTGACCCCCGGTGTTACTCACTGGTGTACCCATGACGTGGACACCGGTGACAGCCATCCTGTGAAGCACAAGATTTACAGGTTGACTGACCGGGTCAGAGCCAGCATCAAGGAGGAGGTCTCTAAGATGTTGGCGTTAGGGGTGATTGAGCCCTCCCACAGTCCTTGGGCCAGCCCAGTGGTCTTGGTCCCAAAGGCTGCGGCGCCCGGTGCCACTCCAGAACTCCGGTTTTGTGTGGACTACCGTGGGCTCAATGCCGTCACCAGGACTGACGCGCACCCCATCCCCAGAGCTGATGAGCTCATTGATCGGTTGGGAGCTGCCCGGTTCCTCAGCACGTTTGATTTGACGTCTGGGTACTGGCAGATTGCCTTAACCGATGGGGCCAAGGAGAGATCAGCATTCTCAACCCCAGAAGGTCATTACCAATTCCGGGTGATGCCCTTTGGGTTGAAGAATGCCCCTGCCACCTTTCAGAGGTTGGTCAATCAGGTGTTGGCTGGGCTGGAGGATTTCAGTGCCGCCTACCTGGATGACATTGCTGTGTTCAGTTCCAGCTGGGAAGAACATTTACAGCACCTTGAGAAAGTGTTGAGGGCTCTGCAAGGTGCAGGCCTCACGATCAAGGCCAGTAAGTGCCAGATCGGGCAGGGTTCTGTGGTGTACTTGGGACACCAGGTAGGAAGCGGCCAGGTGGCGCCCCTACAACCCAAGATTGACACCATTCTGGCTTGGGAGCCCCCAAGACCCAGACAGAGGTGAGAGCCTTCTTAGGTCTCACCGGTTACTATAGGAGATTTGTTAAGGGCTATGGCACCATCGTTGCCCCCTTAACAGAGCTGACCTCTAAGAGGCAGCCCAGGAAAGTGATCTGGACTGAGTCCTGCCAGAAAGCTTTTGATGCCCTGAAGGCAGCCATGTGCACGGCGCCCGTGCTCAAGGCACCTGACTTCTCCAAGGAATTCGTCGTGCAGACTGACGCTTCAGAGCATGGTGTGGGAGCGGTGCTCTCACAACTGAACGAAGAGGGCCTGGATCAGCCTGTAGTCTTCCTTAGCAGGAGACTACTTCCCAGGGAACAGAGGTGGAGTGCCATAGAAAGGGAAGCTTTTGCTGTGGTCTGGGCGCTGAAGAAGTTGAGACCATACCTGTTTGGGACTCACTTCCGGGTTCAGACAGACCACAGGCCCCTCAGATGGTTGATGCAAATGAGGGGCGAGAATCCAAAACTGCTGAGGTGGTCCATCTCCCTACAGGGAATGGACTTTACGGTGGAACACCGTCCTGGTACAGAACACGCCAACGCAGATGGTCTGTCCAGGTTCTTCCGCCTTAGTGAAGAGAACTCCAATGGGGTTGGGTAGTTCTCCCTACTTTCAGCTGGAGGGGACATGTGTTAGACTTGGCATCTTTTGGCGTGTTTCCCCTGACTTTTTGCTTTCTGACCTCCCGGTTTTGACTCTGTTTTTGCTGGTGTGATGATTCTGCGCACTTTCCTCACTGCGGTCCAGTGGGAAAGTGCAAGTGCTCCTGTATAAAATGTGTTATGGATTGGTGTTTCCATGATTGGCCTATTTGGTTTATGTGTCAGTCCCTTGTAAAGTGCACTGCGAGTGCCAGGGCCTATAGACCAAATGCTGTTGGTGGGCTGCAGCACTGGATTGTGCCACCCACGCAAACAGCCCGTAAAGTGTAACTCGGGCCTGCCATCGCAGAGCCCGTGCGCAGCCTGGGGCTGCCATGTCGACTTGGCAAGTGCACACACTTGCAAGTCCCTAAACCTTCCCTTTGCTACATGTTAGTCACCCCTAAGGTAGGCCCAAGGTACCCCTGTGGGCAGGGTGCGTTGTACGCGAAAGGTAGGACATGCCCGGGTGTGTGCGGCATGTCCTGATAGTGAATTACAGCCTAGTTCGTTTTTCACTATTGCAAGGCTACCTGTTCCCCCTAGGCCAGAACGGGCGGTTTTGATTATTACAGTATATAATCCTAACTGACCCCGGGAACATGGTAGAAATTCGAGTTTAGTATGCCTGGACTCAGAATGATAAAATGCAGCTTTTAGTAAGGTTGGTTTTAACATTCTGTGTTTGAAAATACCACTTTTAGAAAGTGGGTATTTTCTTGCCTAACCATCCAAGCCTGCCTCTGCGAGGTTGTGTATTCCGTGTCTGGAATGTGAGTGACCGGGGCTGGGGGATGCCAGGAGACAGGGTGAGTCAGCGCAGGGCTGAATAGCCAGATCGACCTGTAGATGGGTGGGAGGGGTCGCACCTGGGCCCTGAATAGGACAGTGCCTTCCCTCCACAATGCTGGCTCCACCTCCTGTGGTGCGTCTGATGTCCCTGGCCTACTCACTGAAAGAAGGGACGGAGACTTGTCAACAAAGTGCTCCAGAACTGGTTTGGACTAGGCAAAGGCCTCTCTGCCTTCAGAGAACAAAGGAATTTGGGATATAAATATTGGGGCCCTGACCCCATGAATTTAGATCTCGCTGGAATCAAGGAACCTGCCAAGACGAAGAGCTGGAAGAGCTGCCAGGAGGAGTACTGCCCCTTTGCTGTGTTGTTGCTTTGTTGGGTTGGCCTGCAGCTGCTGCTTCTGCCTTGGGCAGTGAAAGGACTGGACTGAACTTTCTACAAACTTGTGCTGAGTATCTCCAAGGGCCAGGAACCGAGCTGGCCTCCTGTTAAGAAGTCTCAGGGACTACAAAGACTTCACAAGCCTCTGGGTACCGCTTCTGGAACGCTGTTTCAGTTGCCACAGAGGAAGGGAACCGCAACCGACTCCGTCAACCGAATCCATCCCTGGCCGGTGACCTGTTTGCACCGCAGACCGCATCGCCCCGCTTCGCATCGCAACCCTGGTCTCACCGTGGGCAACGTCCAACGCCGCCAACATCGAGCCGCTGCTTGCACCGTGACCTGTGGGCACCGCCGTTCGCATCGCATCGCTTCACTGAACCAACCGGACCCGACCGACGAGGTCGCTGCAACTGGCTCAAGAGTCGAGACCGCACCGCATTTGGGGCACCGCTCGCACGTCTGCGACGCACCGCTCCGACTCGCACCGCTGTCCGACGCCAGCTCCCGCACTCCGGCTAGGTCGCCTGCATCGCAACCTGTCAGCACCGCATTGAGCATCGTCTCACCCTGCACCGCACGCCTTGGACTCACCGACTCCGTCTGCACGACGCTCATCGAGCCGCTGCCTGCACCGCATCGAGGGACACCGCACCTTGCATCGCTCCGTCTTGCACCGCAACCGCGACGAACGCCGACCGGCTCGTACACTCCGTACCAGCCACAACGAGAAAGGTACTGTAACCGAGTCTGTTCATGACTCTGCTGGCCCGTATCGACGCGGTCGGCTGGAACTGTTAGACTCTGTGGTTTTCAGCATCACGGTAGGCTCGGACGGAGCTACCGACTCGTACGAACTTTGCTTTTGTGCTATTCCTGCAAAGAAGAAGTTAACGTATCAAGTATTCATTCTTAAAGTATCGTATTGTGGATTTTTGTCGTAATTGGTCTTGTCTTGAGTATATAAAATATTGGTTATTTTTCTAAACTGGTGTGGTGTCCGTTTGTAGTGCTTACACTGTATTACTGTTGGTTATGTGCAAATGCTTTACACACTGCCTCTGAATTAAGCCTGACTGCTCGTGCCAAGCTACCACGAGGGTGAGCAGGGGTTACTTCACGAGTGTAACAACCCTTACCCTGACTAGGAAGAAGGGTCCCTACTTGAACAAAGGTGCAAGCCCTTGCCAACTAGAGATCCCATTTCTAACATGGACCGTCTACTTGACTGAATTAATATTAATAGTATACATGCCCCAAATCAGTATGGGTTTAGAAAGGGGTTGGGTACTATTGAACAGTGCCTCGACTCCATCTTATTGTGGCAAAATACAAATACGCCAAGGGAGTTTCCAGCCACTTGGCATTTATGGACCTGTCAAGCGCCTTTGACTACGTCGCCAGATGAAAGCTGTGGGCCATCCTAGAGAGCATGGGTTTTGATGTGGGGCTAGTTACATTTTTAAGGCTTCTTTACCATGACCTCATAGCTTCAGTTAGGTTTGGGAGCGCAGGCAAATGCATAGAGCCCTTCAGCATTAAGCGCGGGGTGCGCCAAGGTTGCGTCCTTGCCCCAATCCTTTTTCTCCTTTATACGAACGATCTGGAGAAAACATTGGTATCTGTTGGGGCAGACGTTCCGCATGTGGAGAAAAAAGCCATGCCAGCACTCTTATATGCTGACGACGCGGTCCTCCTGGCAAGGACGGCCAATGGCCTTAAAAAACATATCATTAGTTATGTCAGTTTCATGAGAGACCTGGGCCTGGAGCCAAATTTTAAGAAAACATTTACTATGATTTGTGGCTCAAGAAATACCAAAACCTATACCCTAAATATTGATGGCAAAACCCTAGATAGGGTTAGTTCCTTTCCTTATTTAGGCCTGGAGTTTGATGAAGGATGTACTTGGCTTACTTGTATCAAAAATAGAATATCCCGATATACTCATGCTGTAGGTACTACTGAAGGAAGTGGCCCGATTTGGGTCACTCGGGTCACTAATACACAATAGGAGCTGCACCACAAATGGACACACAAATAAATAGAAGCAAAGTCAAAGTAACACGAATCAATGTGACACTTCCTTATGAATAACAGTGTCTATACAGTCCATGGGTATTGTTTCTTCCTTGATTATGTTACATTCCATTCATAAAAAACCATCAGCCAGCGCGTTTCGTCCAATTAAACATTGGACTTCTTCAAGGCTGTAAGTTAAAATAAAATACACATACAATGACCAGCGACTTTTACAGCGGTGCGCGTCACCAATAGGACTTGCTCCGGCCCCTTCCACCGCGGCTCCAAACTTTTCTTTCGCTGGAAATTCCAGAGTAGCACAAAATTGCCAGGCTGAATATCGTGGCCGGGTCCCTCTGGTGTAGGAGGTAGGGAATCCCGGACCTGTTGGTGAATAGAAGGTAAACTGTCGGTTAACTGGCCAAGATAATCAATCAGCACACGGTATTCAATGTCCGAGAACCTACGAGGACGTGGGACGCCCCAGACATTTGCTGGGCGTCCAAACACGACCTCATACGGTGACAATCCTGTTCTAGAATGAGCTGCCGTTCTTGTAGACAAAAGTGCTAATGGTAAAGCATCTGGCCACTGTAACCCTGTCGTCTCCTGAATTTTTGCCAGTTTGAGCTTGAGAGTGCCATTGTACTTCTCAACCAAACCTGCTGACTGTGGATGATTAGCAGCATGAAATTTTTGCTTTATGTGCAGACCTTCACAAATCAATTGAATCACTTTTGCATTAAAATGACTTCCGTTATCACTTCAAACCAATCGGGGCAAACCGAAACGAGGAAAGAACTCCTTCAGGAGTACCCTTGCAGTCGTAATGGCTGTGTTATCTTTACTAAATGCTCATACGACCACTAAAACATACTTCAAATTATTGCATCTCTCTAGCTCAATATAGTCCATTTGAAGGACCTCAAAAGGGAAAGTGGGTGGTGCGAAATTACCATACGGTGAAGGGGGACCCTTCCCGGGATTATGCATCATGCATACCATGCAGTACTTCACCAAGTGTGCAGCTGTCTTAGAGATATTGTCATTCTGCCATACAGGGTCTAATAATTTACAAATGCCTTTAGCGCCAATATGAGCTGGATCGTGAGCCATGGTGACCACAGGGAGAACAAATGCATCGGGCAACATCCATCTCTGCTTCCCTGATTTATCAATCCAACATCCTTCGTCATTCAACTGTGCTCTACTTTCCTGCCACACCGCTAATTCCTCTGTTGAGGCTTCACTTTGTATTTCTTTTACACTTTCAAGGGTATCTTCAAACATGACAACCTCAGGGACCCATCTAGCTGGACCTGCTACAAACATTCTTTTCATCTTTGTCTGGGCCATTTCCTTAGCTGTCTGATCTGCAAAAGCATTTCCTCTACCTATATCATCAGTAACCTTCCGGTGGGCACTACACTTCAGAATTGCCAATTTCTTGGGAAATGTCAAAGCAGACAAAAGCCTCAATATAAGGTGTCCATGTTGGATCTTGGTGCCATGCGAGGTAAAGAACCCTCTCTCCGCCCAGAGTCGCCCAAAATTATGCGCAGCCCCAAAGGCATACTGACTGTCAGTATAGATATTGGCAACCAGTCCCTCACTCAATTCACAAGCTCAAATAAGGGCAGCTAGTTCGGCAGCTTGAGCACTGATAAGGGACCCATGATGTCTCTACTACCGTGCGCAGTGTGGTAATAGCGTAGGCTGCAGTCGTAGTGCCATCTGGTAACTTAAAGCAAGAGCCATCGACATATAGTTCCCCTTGTTGGTCTGATAAGGGAACATTAGTCAAGTCTAGCCGTCCTTTCGTCTCTTCCTCCATTCGGAAGATGCAATCATGTTTGTCAACTTCATCACTCTCTAAGGAAGGGGTAGTAACGTGGCTGGATTCAGAGTGGTACATCTTTTGATTGTGATGTGTTTAGCAAACAATGTCAATTCATAGCCAGTAAGACGTGCACTGGTGAGGTGCTGTGTCTTTGTCTTATTCAAAAGCGTGTCCACAGTGCCGGCTTTTGGGGGGTGCGAGTGGTGCCACTGCACTGGGTGCCGAGTTTATGGGGGCGCCATTTGTGCTTTGAAATCGGCACCAGTCGCATTGCCCAAAAGCCTGCACTGTTGAGCACTGTTGTCCCTCTTTCTTTTCCACGATGTTAAACTTCATAGAAATAGAAGAGAGAAAACAGTGTTAAACAGATCAGGAGGCACACTTTTATGCCCACCCATACGCTGCAGTTAAATATTTGCTTTGCTAATGAGTCAGAAAATATAATAAAAGCTTTTGCGTGAACGTTCGGGGATTTTATTTAATTGAGCTAGGCACATAGAGCCGAGCTCCGCTCTCTACTTGCACTATCAGTATGTCTTCTTACCGCCTTGATTACTAGGGACATTCCACGCCAGCTTAATTTTGTGTAATTCACTTTCAATTTGTTAATTAAAACATGTAAGTTTTAGGCAGGGCCGGCTCTGTGGCGGTGCAACATATATTATGGTTTTAAAAGCACCTGCTGCTGCATTAATTTCTTCCAGAAATTTTCAGGCAACAATAAACATGTCACGATAACTCCGGTGATTAATATTCTTTCTGGAGAGAGAGATTGGAGTTTTGTTAAGTGGAAGTTTTGATTCATTGTAAGGTAGCACATAGGGTTAATATGTCTGCTGCAAAGAACATGTACCATGCACATCACAAAGAGCATATAATGTAAATGAGTCAGTAGGTTACTGCTTTTGTCAGAGAGATCCTATTGTTACTTGCAGTTTGTAAGTTAAAATCCTAATGTAGAACAGGGAGCTATTAACTGTCATCAAAGAGCTGAATGAAAACTGCATGGTATGGGTTAGAGCGTTATGATTTTTCCCTAGTCTTTCATTATCCTAATGTTGCAAAATAGGTTAATTTGGGCAGAAATCAATTCTTTTTATTAAAGAGACCTCCCAACCACAGTGTTAAGTTTTATATTCTAAGTTTGTGCTTCTTCAGACCAAGCACTCTTAAATTATACTGCCTACAAGTATGGATGACATGACTCCTTTTGTAGTCCTCTGTATTATGTAACGTTTCCCATACATTGATTTACACCTGTATAATTGTTTCAGTGGTGTAGCAAGGGGGAGAGGTGGGGGTGGACCACCCCAGGTGGCACGAGTTTTGGCGGCAGCGGCCTCCCCCCACTCTTACCTGTTGTCTCGGTGCGGAAACCCCCCCACTCTTCAATCGGCCGCCTCGGGGTGGCAAATGCAGTGACCGCCACAGGCAGCCAAAGGGCTAGCTACGCCACTGGATTGATTGTCTCTGTGTAATATTTGTGATGTAAAAGGTTCTGACATACTAAACTGGTATGAGTGGTGCTTTAAAACTAATTTAATGCATCTGTGAGAGAGTAGTTATGGAGACTTGAGGGGCACTGTTGAAGAGTGGTAGTGAGGGAATCCCTGACGAAGGTGGTCATTGGGGGGCGCCAACAAACATTGTCGCACAGGGCGCCACCAGCGCTAAAGCCGGCCCTGCGTGTCCACAGCATGGGGTACCATGACTGTGAGATCAGTATCAAGTACGAGTCCAGCTGATTGTCTGATCGAAGTGGTCACAGCCGCGACTGCACTTAGACAACTCGGGAGGGCTCTCGCGACAGGATCAAGCACAGCGGAGAAATAAGCACTCGGCCGTTGCTTATCCCCAAATTTTTGTGTTAAAACAGAAAGCGTACAACCAGCCATCTCGTGGACGTATAACACAAATGGCTTGCTGTAGTTAGGTGTGCCAAGCACGGGAGCTGAACAAAGCGCAGTTTTCAATTGCTCAAAAGACTTCTGACATTCAGGTGTCCAAGGCAAAAGCTCATGCACTTCTTTCGTTGTTAATACAAGCAAAGGTTTAATTGGTAGGGAGTAGTTAGGTATCCACTGGCGACAGTAGGAAGTGATACCTATAAAAGCGCGCACATCTTTCTGAGTCTGTGGAACGGGCATTTTAACAATAGTACTAATACGCCCAGGGGTCAACCTCCTACCCTCCTTTGACAGTATGTGACCTAAATAGGTGACCTCCTGTCAACAATACTGAAACTTAGAAAGGGAAACTTTATGGCCATGATGAACCAAATACAACAATAATTTAACAGTACTATCCCTACAACCTTGCTCCGCATCAGAGGCTATGAGGAGGTCATTGACATATTGCACTAATACATTACCTGGGGGAAGCGAAAGGGAATCCAATTGACCTTTTAATGCTTGGCTACAAATACTCGGACTCTCCATATAGCCCTGAGGAGCTCGACAGAATCTAAAGCTCCTACCAGCTATGGTGAAACCAAACAAATATCTACTATCTGGATGAATAGGAATACTAAAAAATGCACTTTTCAAATCAATAACAGAAAAAAATTTAGCAGTAAAAGGAATCATTGTCAGAAGCGTAGTGATATCAGGAACTACCGGGAACTGAGGAACCACAATTATATTAACCTTTCGTAAATCAATCACAAAATGGTAGATATCCTTATGATCATCAGGGGAACCTGAGGGTGTCCGTTTAAGAATCGGAAGAATAGGACTATTACAAATATTAGCAGACATCTCCTTAGCTACTCCTTTTTGTATCAAATCCTGAATAATCTGTAGAAGGGCTCATCTCCTGCCTGAGGTATCTTATACCGAGGAATACGAGGCAAAACAGCATTGTCTTTCACCTGTATCGAAACTGGCGGTATGTGCAACAGTCCTACATCTGTGTCACCCGTCGCCCACAATGTGGATGCTACATTAGCAAATTCAATGGGAAGAGGGTGATACAAACACTGTTTAGTACTCACATTTGGGCCCATCGTCATATAAACAACTTCAGGGGAACAATAAATAGTAGCATGCAATTTCTTCAACAAATCCAGACCCATCAGATTTTCTCCCCAATTAGATGTCAACGAAAATGGAGAATCCACAGTAAAAGGACCAATAGTCAATGCAAGGGGTCGAGAAATGGGGCTTACAACCGGTACACCTGAAAAACCTACCGAGACATTATTATGGCCAGACAGAGCCGCCCCAGGGACCAACTGTCGAGAAACAGAACTCTTCGTCGCACCTATGTCCACCAAAAATTCCTTAGGCGAACCTTGCAAATCAGCAGTGACATAAGGACCACGCTGATCTACAGGTATCGAAACTGGTCCCTCACTCTGTCCCTGGCTGTCCTAGCTGTAAGACACCCCTGTCACCTCATCCATATCATAATCATCATGATAGTACTGTCCATCGCGAGGGCCATCAAAATAATTAGTATCATAACAACCCTGTGAGACTGCAGCACCCTGAGCTCTATCAGTCCAATGACCTCGTCCACGAGGACCTCGCCCTCTAGGGACCGCAACCTTCTGCTAAAGCACAGGACACTCGCTACGCCAATGGCCCTCCTCCTTACAATACGCACACTGATTTGTCCCCAAATGTGTCGTGATCGTCTGTCTACTAGTGCGAGGAAGCTGTCTGGCAGGACCGCCTCGTCCTCTACCATTACCCCTAAAAGCTTGCTGTAACAACACCTTCGTCTTCAATTCCTTATGCTTTGTATCTGTCTTGTCCTTCTCCTCTTGGTCACGGTGTTCGTAATATTGAGCCATATTCAAAATAACAGAAGAGGAAGAAGTGGACCAAGTACTCTCAGACGCCTGCAAACGAGTCGCAATTTCAGGAAGTAAATTGGAAACAAATCTGTCAACAAACAACCAAACTCCACCCTCAATAGACATATCCTGCCCACTATAGTCCAAAAACGTGTCTTCAAACCGAGTGAAGAAATCAGACACGCTTTCATCCTTCTTCTGTCGACAAGCCATCAGCTTGTCCCAACTTACTTTCTTCGGCGGGATAAGAGAATGCATATATATAATAATACGACCCGGTAAAGCAAGTATCTCAGCTCGAGGCTTATCACCTGGTTTCCTTTCCTGATCCCATCCCTTAATCTGGTCCCAAGTACCACCCAACTCCGCAACATGATCCTGAGTATGAACCTGTCTCCAAATATCAACCGGAACAAGAAGGCCAAAAAACATTTCAATATCAGCAAGGGTCATTACAGTAGAAGAAACAGCTTCAGTCAACTCTTTATAATAAGCAGTAGGATTCTTCCTCGGATCAGGTAAATCAGGGATAAAACCTCACTTCTCTTCCACGGTGTATGAACCCATTGTTCCTTAAAACGAGCCACCACACCTGGTCTGGTGACAGAACCGCGCTGATCTGTTAGCTCTGGTATTTCTGGGTGATATATAGGATGAACCTCTCGCATCGGAAACTCAGACACCGGGGTAGGACTCTTCTCATGCAGCCTACCCCTATAAGCGATCAATGTCGTAATATTCCCAAAAACTTGGCCAGGCTCCAAACCACTAGCATACACGCAATCTCTAATATCAAATAGAATTTGCGGTGCATCATCCCCAAAATGTTGCTGTCAAAGACCAATCAATGTAGCAGACATATGCTTAAGAGAATGCTGCTGTACAAAGGGCTCAAAATCTCGCATAACTGCCCAAACATCCTCCACACTATAAATGGGATTATGACCCCACTGCTCAGCCTGATCAGCTATTACTTGTTTTTCTTCATCCTCCACCCCAGACCGCACTAATGGGCCCATTCGCTCCTTGAATTTCGTCCAATCTCTATCCTCAAATCCATGTGCTGGCGTCTCAGAACTCAAAGAAGTCGGAGGATGAAAAACCATAGTAGGAGAAGCAACAGAAGGGCCAGGTGCAATCGTCGCTGGCGCTTGTACTGGAGAAGAAAGAACAGAGGATGCAGGAGTCGGGACAGTAGGTGTGCTAATAGTCATAGTTGCCAAAGATGGCGAGAACAAAGAAGGAACAGGAGGTGCCGTGGCTAAAGCCGCCGAAACAACAACAGTAGACACAGGAGCAGTTGGAGCCAGCATAACAGGCTGCTGTGATAACGAAGGAACAACAGGATATATCCTCTGTGGGGCATATGGGGGCGGGGTCGAGTGTCTAACAATTCCTCTACAAAAGTATCATTTTCTTCTTGGGCCAAATAAGATTTATCAATCTGTAAATGAAACCTCCTATCTTCACATTCAACTCCTGTTTCTTGCTTTTCTCTATCATATGCTGCAGCTTTTTGAGTGTGTTTGCATCTTCCCTTTCCGTGCATCTTTTTCCATCGTCAATCGTCTCTGCCTAGCTACTTTCTGCCATGTTCTAAGGGAATCAAACATAGACTGCCTGCTTCGTCTTTTAAATAACTGTTCCTGTAAAAACCCAATCTTTTGTTCATCAAAAGTGCCCATCAACGGCCACTGTAACTCGGCATTGTCCCTCGTATATTTGGGCCATAATGTACTAAACATAATAGGGCCAAGACCATGCTTCACATACATATCAAAATTAGGAGTGCCTTCTGGAGGCGCCAGCTGGGCTTCTTCCAATCGAGCATCTGCAGAACAACGACAACACAAAGAGAAAAACTTACTGATACCAGGCATTTTTCAAAAAGAAAACAAATGCGTTATTTATGCCTGGCAAAGCAATTGCAAGTGCTTTTATCAAAAACGGTCGTCAGACCGTACCAAACTCAAACCACAATGGTACCATATCCACAAAGAACCAAAACAAACTCACCTGATAGGAATAGCACAAAGAAGCTAATTCTCCACTGCCGGCTCTTCTGACCAAAAGGTCAGATCCAAGGGTGTCGCCGTGCAGGACTCCAGTCGGGACGACCACTGGGCAAGGCACCGTCCGGCAGGACGGAAGGGGCAGCTGCGAGCAATCAGTGCTCCTCGTGCAGGGATCCCTGAACCGTCAGTACGACCTGATGATGTCCTCGACCTCCCCTCCGTCCGCGGAAAGGGGATGGGTCACTCACCCGAAGGAGTCCCTTTTCGGGCTTCAACTGAAGGAAGTGGCCCGATTCGGGTCAGTCGGGCCACTAATGACCACCTCTCAGCCTTCCATACAAATGAAGAGTTGGTCAGACAGTAGAGAATACAAACCAATGATTGTTTATTCAAAGTACACTCAGAGCGGAGCCCAGTCTGCCCAGTCGCTAGGAGTGCTGCAGAGGGACTGACATCAGCAAGCATAGAGATACATTATGTACATTTCAGAACCAATGAAGGCACGCTCACCATGGAATTTTCCAGACAGATGCAGCTAAACAAAGAAGTACAGAGAATAAGTTTTGATTCTGAGGTCGGGCACACACCATCTACTACTCAAGGTTACTCTGCCCATGCCCGCCACTAGACAAGTGGGAGAAGGCCTCTATCTGGTAGGAAAGGTATGCGCTAATAAGGACAGTCCATTCATTAGTGAAGCAAAACCTAACATTGCAGAAACGAAACATAACGGGGGCCTTTTCTCAGAAACAGTAAGGAATTAGTTTCGATCTTGGTTCAAGATGGCATCTAAATAGAAAATGGTGCCACGAATGCTAACTCACATGAAGCAATACACAGATATGAATATTTCTAATCTGACACTACTTACTCGCTTGCTCTGTCTATTGGTAAAAAGCCTATTGCCCCTATTCTAGAGATATACAACCGGAAATGCTTGCCGATTTTAATGTATGGAATGGGTATCTGGGGTTGTAGGGATGCATATGCGATGCAGACAGAGGAGAATAGATTCTGCCGCCGGCTATTAGGCGTTCCTCCCTCATCCCCACATTTCTCCCTACACCAGGAGCTAGGCATGGAGAAACCATCAATGCTGCCCCCTTGGCTCTCTGGTGCTCAATTTGGTCCAACAAAGAAGCCAAATTCAACCGGCCTGTCAATAGAGACTGTTTAAACTGTGCTCATGGTTTGACCATTCCATGGTTACAATATATTAAAAATTGTTTCTCAACACTTGGCTGTGCCAGTCTGTTCGAGGATCCGAGTCCATCCAAAAAAAGGACAAAAATTGGGTCCAGGACAGTTTTCGTAAGTTCAAACAAGCCACTAGGGAACTAATGGAAGTGGCCAAACCTTCAGTCAGAGATTACTGTATTATCCAAGAGATTCCAACAATTGCCCCGTATTTACTATAGGTGACCAACGTTTATGAAAGAACACTGTTGGCAAGATTTAGGCTAGGTTCCTTTTGCTGGTTAATATGTTTTCCCTTAGGTCAGTATTCCTCAGACTCTATTGCCATTTGTCCATGTGATGAGCAATCTAGCCAAACCATTTTACATTTTGTTTTCTTTTGTCAATTTTATCTGCCGTACACTAGGAAGTTCAGCCGAAGAACGACTACCTCGCCACACAATGAAAAGGTCGCCTATATATCGGGCCCATAAGGCCCCCTTGTCAACCCAGTTCTCGTGTGTCTCCCCCCAGGCCACGTGCTTCTCCCACCAGCCTACAAACTCACTACGATATATAGACAACCTTTTCATTGTGTGGGGAGGTGGTCGTTCTTCGGCTGAAGAATATATAGCCTCACTTAACATCAACAACCTTAACCTGGCATTCACCAGGCAGATTAGTGACTCTAAGGTATGGTACCTAGATTTGGAAGTCTATGTTGAAAATGAAAAATTGTTAACAAGATTATATAGAAAACCCACAGCAGGGAACACCGTCCTACATGCAGGGAGTTACCACCCTAGAAGTCTTATGAGAAACATCCCTTATGGAGAACTACTTCATATAAAACGGAACTGTGCCACTCAGCCTGAACATCAGAAAGCGAAATATGGGGCTCTTGAATGATTTAAAGCTAGGAGATACACTAATAGTACTCTACTCGAGGCTGAGAAAAGAGTAGAGAAAGTGACCAGGTCTGAACTTCTTATAGCAAAAAACACCGGTATCTCTAAAAAACAAAATGAAGGGGGACCAGTGAGGATGATCACATGCTATAATGAGAAATCGCCACAGAGAGTCCAGATCGTCAAAAGAAACTGGCACATTCTCCAAACAGAGAACACTTTAAGAAAAGTTATTCCCACACGCCCGCAGATTATCTACAGACGCTGCAAATCCATTAGCGATCATTTGGTACATAGCCACTATCGTCCTATCCCCCCCAGAATAGACACTGTCACTGGGTTCTTTCCATGTATGAAATGTAAGGCCTGCAAATACAGTAAGGTTACCAATTACAATGCAACACAACAGGACCCTAGAACAATCAGGAGCATTAATCGATTAGTAAATTGCAACTCAGAATTTACAGTATACTGTCTAGAGTTCCCCTGTCCTAAACGTTACATAATTTTAAAAATTTTGTATTGACATTTTGCCATAACAACAAACATACATATCAATGTTTCCCATCCATATGGTGCAATCAATAGACATTATCTCACAACAAAACAACTTTAAAACAACAGGTCAGTGCTTGAAGTGAGTTACAATAGAATAATTTACCATTTTTTGCAATCATTGAGCAATTCAGCTACCGAGTACCTGTTTATCCAGCACAGTGGGGTACAATGTACATGAGAAAGCCACAAACCCCCAGCAATTTAGAGATGAACATGCCTGCCATTCCGTTTTGATATGGTGTTAGTAGGAGGGGCTGCGTTTGGCCTCGTTCTCAGTAGCCTTATTACGGAACCACGCCAACAGTGGCTCCCAGATATCCTTCGGTCTAGAGGCAGTGGGCATTTGCTCCCAAAATAATGACAATTGAGTGTGGCAAAAGGTAATATCTTGTAGCCAGTTTTTTACTGATGGAGCAACTGTGGAGCTCCAATGTATAGCTACTCTGCGCTTTGCCATCAAGAGGAGCATAGCAAGCAGATGGCGATCCTTCGCTTGGGCACCTTTAACGTACCCCAGTATGCCAAGCAGAGGATTGGGCTCGATCAGCGTATCCAGAATGTCTCCCACTGTGGCGAAAACAGCAACCCAGTATGACGCTCTGACCGGGCAGGTCCAAGCCAGGTGTGGAAAGGTCGCGGAGCCAGCCCCACATTTCCAACAGTTGGAGTCCGAATGAAGCCCCATCCGAAATAACTGCAAAGGGGTGCAATAAAATCTATGCAAGAATTTAAAATGAATCAACCTTAATTTGTAGTTGGGGGACAACATGTGAAGTTGGCCGCAACAGTCTTTCCATTGTTCCATGTCCACTGGGGGACTCAGGTCCTCGTTCCAACCAGCAAGTGCTTTGGGCGTGACTACAGGATGGAAAGACTGCATACCGTTATATATGCATGTAATAAGCTTACGCTGTGATGTGCATGTTAGTATTTGCTCAAGCACGAGCATTGTGGGTGGAGAGTTGGGAAATGTCTTGTATTTCTGTTTGCATGCAGCCCGTATTCTGTGATATAGGAATAGGTCAGCAAAGTGTGAACTTACCCCCTCTGCCGCTACCGGCACAGAGCCAATAGCACCCTCCGGAAACAAATCTGTGAAGGTATGAAGACCTAGTCTGTGTGCCCTATTCACCGCATCCTTATCACCCAAGGGAGGAATATGTGGGTGATAGGCCAGCTGCATGGATGGGGAGTATAGGTCTTCGAGGTTGGCCCTTCTCCTCAAGCCCTCCCAGCTCCAGCGCAGCGATTCTACTGTATCTATCTCAGCAGTTGGTCTCTTGTATTTTTGATAAACCGCCACTGAGAGAGGAACTGGAGCCACTCTGTCCATCTCGACCGCGACATGGGGCTGAAATGGCACCGGGTGTATCCAAAAGTGCAGGTACTGGGCTTGAGCACAATAGGCATACAGCTGGAGATCCGGAGCCCCCATACCTCCCTGTGTCAGCAGGAGAGTCAACAACTCCCATGAGATACAAGCCTGTTTGCCCGCCCACACCAACGATATCATCAAGGACCGCAAGGTATCAAAAAAGGCTTTAGTTAAAATAAGGGGTAGATTAACAAATAAATATAAAAATGTTGGCAGAACAACCATCTTGGCAATGGCGACTCTACCAGCCAGGGAAAGCGGTAGTCGCGCCCAAGTTTGTACCTTACTTTCCAGACAGGCTGTAGCTTTCCCATAGTTAGCTTCCCATAACTCCTGTAGATCACTGGAGAGCCAAATGCCCAGATAACGGACAGGGCCCGCGCCCAGCCAAGAAGAAATTCTAAAGGAAAAGGAGTAGTGCCCTTAGTAAGTGGGAAGAGGACCGACTTTGCCCAGTTTATTTGTATACCTGATAGTCCACCAAATCGGAGCAGCTCGTGCAGTACCGGGTCTAAATTCACCTCTGGGTTGTTGACATATAGGGCAATGTCGTCCGCATACGATGATATAAGGAGCCCCCTGGAGGAGAACCCCAGCCCCCTAGCGGCATGGTGCTGCTTAAGTCACGCAGCCAGAGGCTCCATGGCGATGGCAAACAATAAAGGGGACAGGGGGCAACCCTGTCTTGTACCACGTGTGATTGCAAACGGGGCTGATATTACACCGTTAAGGCGGAGCCTAGCAGTTGGATGAGTATATAGCAATTTTATTTGGTTAATAAATAAAGGGCTGAATCCTAAACGCTACATAGGGAGCACCATTCATCCTACCAAGAAACGCATTCTGGAACATATGCGGGCCATCACTAAGAAGGATGTCAACTATCAGGTGGCCTGTCATTTCGAAACTACTCACCAAAGTAATCGAGATCTCCTCAAATTTTTCTGCATAGATCAGGTCCCTTAGGACGAAAGAGGGGGAGACAGAGTAAGAAAACTACATATACTCGTGTCGAGGTACATCATGGACCTCCAAACAAAAGCTCCACTGGGTCTAAATAATGACGAAGAATTGTGGGTTCACTTAGAATAATGATGGTAGAGTCTCACCTCTGCTGGCTATACACTTCTGAGGTTCCTAATTGAATTTAGTTCTTGTACGTATGCACACGAATTTACTAAATCTGCATTACAGCTACCGACTTCGATAGGCTGGAATAGATAGGGTCGTGGAAAATTTATGAGCAACTATATCTCTCTCCCCCCCAAGTATTGGGGTTGCCCATTCAGGGCATTATCTAATGAAAGATGTGGGGCCATATGGACTTTGGAAAATTGCTATTTAGCAGTGGATAATCCCAAACACACCCACATACTTTTTCTCACTTTCCATGACTATCCTTGGATTGCCCATTCAGGGCACGATTACGTAAGGACATGCAAGATTTATCCCTACACCAGAGAACGTACAAAACATGACACTGTCATATCATTTGGGGTAATCCATTTGTCATCAATTATGAATTGCTATAATTAAGTTGTGCTACCCCAATATGAAATTGTACTTTTCTCCAAAATGTCCAATCTATTGTGAATCACTCATTATTGGTGTGTATCTTTATAATACATGTTTGTGCTTTAAACACGTTATAAGATGGCCGCTGTCAACCCGTTGATTATCTGTCATCAGCGGGCCTTCTTTTCTTTCTATGATTTACACGTGATGCACTTTTTTGTTATTAATATGGCTCCGTAAATTATTACCAACTGACATAGATAAAGGCGTAGTGCCGAAACGCGTCTGTCAGAGCAAGGAGGTTTGCACATTAAATGCATTTTGCCATCAATTTCCGTGAGTGCTCTCGTTTTGTGGCTGTAACTGATTGAACCACCATTGTGTGTGTATATATATATATATATATATATATATATATATATATATATATATATATATATATATATATATTATTATTAACACTTTTCTTGGGAGCATCCAATAGTGGAACATGAGTACTTGACAATATCGAGGAGGTATAAATGATTACAACTCTTTGGTATTACTGTTGATTATTTTCAGGTTTTGGCATATTTTACCATTACGGTAAACTTCTAATACATTTGGTATTTATGTGCCTTTTATCCTGGTTTTACAGTTTTACCTTTTTTGTTTTGTTTTATCCTCACAAAGCATACTTGTTTTTACATGTAAATCATTGTATTTATTGTACACATATGTATGATCTATATCAATGTCAAGTCTTTTGTCCAGTTCTATTGCTCAAGGGTGTGGTTGAGAGTCTTCAACTAAGGATGTGTTCACTATTTAATGACTGTGATTTGACCAGCGCGTCATGTGATCAAGACCGTGGAAACGCGGTCGAAACTCGTCATGCTGGGCACTTGCTATCAATCGAATGGATGCTTTTGAATTTTGTTTCTGCAAATAAAGCACTGCAACTTTGTAAATCTACACGCTGTGGTCCGTACCTGCTTTTCCTGTACTGGTGGATGTGGTGAGTCAGGACTGTGTCTTTCCATATTAATTTGTCGGAGTACGGCTGTCTCCGGCATTGCGGACCCTCTCTCCAACCTGTGGCAAACCGGCGTGCAGCCGTCATCGCAGAAGCAAATTGTGGTCTACCCAGAAGGAGTATCATCCGAGTTTGCCCCCCGCAGTCGTGATCATATGGAATGGTGAAACGGCGATCCTAAGGAGTATTCGGCGGCTCCCGGGGAGTCGGAGGACACCAAGGAGCCGAGCGGGTTTTCCAGCGGTAAGCCGGTTGGGCACCCCATACTGACATTTGCGGGTGGAGAGATTGTGTATGTCAATCAAGTGCTTTCAAGTATATAACAAGCACCGCCGTGCGTATATAAAATTGCAGAACTTGCATCAATCATGTCTTCAGCTGACGCGCTGTGGGACCGGGAAGCCCAGGCAGAAGCTTTATTTCTCAATTTACCTGATGTTGATGAAGTGCAAATTGGAAACAGCAAAACACTAACAGCAATGTTAAATCATTGTTAAAAAACCTGGAAAAACTGCTCAGAACTGAATTAACTAAATGGTGGGAGAAAAAATCCCTTGAAAAATATAGAGATGTCAACAGGATTCCGCGTGGATTAAGGGTCATGATAGAGCCCACTTTTGAGAACCCAAATCCATCAATGCTGAAGGAGTGGGCCACCAACAACTTAGAAGCCTCAATGAATATGGTGTCAATCCTCATAAAATATGCGGAAATAGACAGAGCAGAGATCCTCAAAGAAATTGACAAAGTGAATGGTCTGTTAGAAGCACATGAACAAAAAGAACAGATAAAGAAAGGACGTGAGGAAATTGAGGCTCGTCTCAAAAAACATGAAGACACCATAAAAGCATGAAAGATTTTTAAATTTGCAAGAGACAAGAAAGATTATGAGACGGGCAGGGCAGGGTGTTTACCTTCTCAAAGAAGTTCGACACCGTCAAACGGCAAGCCTTGGCCACTAAAATACCATCTGTCCAAACTCCAGCTCGACCCGGTCTGGAACTCTCTAGCTCTGAGGCGAGTTCGGTGCTTAGCAGTAGTGAATCTGATGATAATAGAGAAACTGGTCCTCATGTACAACTGCCGATAACAACGAATTTCACACCAGCTGAGGAGCTGAATTTTTTACGACAAGATCGGCACCAGACCCTACGGCCACGCAACCCCTTGAACAAACAAGGCAAAGGAGAAACCAGTGCAGGAGGGAAAGGCGGAAACTTCGGAGGCAACAACAGAGGCAGAGGATCGAAAGCCAAGAAATGGTCCCAACATTAAACAGCATTGACAACACCGTTATAAATCTTTCTGACATTGTCCGGACAACTGCCGAAATACAACTTCCTTCTCTTGGCCTTTCATTTTGCCCTACCAACAGCTTTAAATACGTTCAGTCAAGAGTGGACGTTTTCAAATTTATACGGAAACAGAAACTTCTCAAAATCTACAAACTTAAGAATTCAACTGTAGCCACCACCAGTGCAAGACAAATCATTACGACTCCATCCAATTTACAAGTGACTGACATTAGTACACTGAGGTTGTTACACTCATTGGCCAGGGATGATGATGCTACACCTTGTTCGACACAGAGTGACCTGTTGGAAGTTGGCATCAATTGCGGTAGCACCATCAATAGCCCCTTTTGTCCGGCCTCTACTTTTATTCCAGTCATGCCTAAAGACGCGATTGATGTGTTCAGTGACTGTGTTATCGAGGAACTTAAAAGACTAAATAGAACCGTCATTCGCAGAAACCATCAAAGAGAGCATTTGGAAGTACAGTACTCAAATCTGATGTGTAAGCTTAGAGATAACAACGACTTAATTGTTAACCAGGCAGACAAAGGGTGTATTATAGTGCTGTGGCCCAAGGATTTATACATGGAGGAAGCCTTTCGTCACTTGAATGAGGCTGCCTGTTACAGAAAAGCCTCTTTTCAAGATCCCAGACAAGTTAAAGACATGACTTTCAAGTATTTAGCCCAGTGGAAGTATATGGGCCTCCTAAGTAAAAATGAATTCTGCTTTTTAAAAAATGAACATCCTATAACTCCCGTGTTATATTTTATTCCAAAAGTTCATAAAAATATAACACCGGTTCCAGGGAGACCTATAATATCTGCTCAACTAAGTCTTTTAGAGCCTATGTCAAAATATGTAGATTATTTTTACATGACTTTGTAGTAAGTCTCCCATCCTTCATCAAAGACACCGGCCACTTTCTATCAAAACTCCAAACCATCAAGTGGGATAGTGATTGTTTGCTAATTGTTATGGACATCACCTCATTATATACGAGCATACACCATACTGATGGCATTGAGGCAATTAGATATTTTTTAGGCAAGCGCAGTATTCATTTGTACGAGCACAATTTAATGATTTTGAAAATGATCGAGACTTGTTTGATGAATAATTATTTCTTGTTTAATAAGGAGGTTTACCAACAGCTCCAAGGGGTGGCGATGGGGGCATGCTTCTCTCCCAGCTATGCATGTTTACACATAGGCTAGTGGGAGGAGCATGTCCTCAGAAACCACCACAAAGCCATGTACGACGCTCATGTTCTACACTGGTAGAGGTTCATTGATGACGTGTGTGTGGTGTGGAGAGGATCTATGGAATCCGCCGAAATGTTTGTCAATGCCATCAACATCAACACGCTTAACTTGAATTTCACCGCACACATTAGTAGTGAATGTGTGCAATTTTTGGATGTTGAATTGTATATCAAGGAAAACACAGTGCATACTAAGCTCCACAGAAAGAGTACTGCTGGCAACTCTATTTTGCATGCCAAAAGCTCCCACCCTAATCACCTAATCCAGAGTATTCCTTATGAGGAATTTTTGAGAATCCGGAGGAGTTGCAGTTCAGATAAAGATCTTAGTTCTTGCCAGACTGAAGCTTTCCAGCGTTTCATTGCATGGGGTTACAAAAATAAGGAGTTGAAAACAGCCTTAAAGAATGCTAACAGTCACACTAGGGAAGTATGCCTTCAGGGCAATGCCATTAACATCATACCCATACCCGAAGTTCCTACTCATGAAACTGGCTCGTCAGAAGAAATCAGATTGATAACCACATATAGTCGCCAAGAAAAACAGATTAGGAAGATCATATACACACATTGGCCTATAGTTCTGTCAGACATGACTTTGTCCCAGAACTTGCCTAAGCTTCCTTCGTTGACATTCAGGAGCGCTCCCTCTATGAGAGACGCACTTGTAAAAAGTAGTCCTGAAGTTAGCTCTTCTGCTACGTGGTTATCATCTAGGACAGGTTTCTTCAAGTGTAGCTCTTGTCGAGCGTGTAAATTCTGGGTCAATACCACCGAATACACCACAGCGTTTGACTCTAAACCAACTAAAATCCAGGGTCACTACACCTGTCGGACTCACTATGCAGTCTATGTATTGGAGTGTACCTGTCGATTGAAATATGTTGGTAGCACTAAGCTCCAAGTGTATAACAGGATACTCCAACATTTACGCGCTGTGGTGAACGCAGACCCTAATTACCCAGTTGCTCGACATCTGAAACTTGTCCACAATAACAATCTGAATGACCTGAAATACTTTGTGATAGGGTCAGTTGCCAAATCTATCCGAGGCGGCAACAGGGAGAAACAACTATGCCAGCTTGAGTCCCATTTCATCCTGCAATTACATACAAGGATGCCCAATGGTCTGAACATGGGGGAAGATTTATACAACTTCCTCGAGCCCTGTGGTATTTGGGTTCTGCTCAGTTTGATCCGTTTTTAGCTTTTTAGCTATTTGTCATCCCGGTTTTCTCATGCACTGTCCCTGTTTTGATATATATATAGATTAACCCTGGGCGAAGTACTACGCTACGCTCGCGTAGTTTGCGAAGTTTGCGCTACTTCGCACAACGCGAATTGCACGTAGCACAGTGCAAACACGCGTAGCGCAGCGTAGCGTAGTGCAGCGGTCATTTTGCTTGCTCGCGGTCCTCAACGTCAAGTTGGCGACCGCGAGCAAGCAAGATGACATCCCGGCGAGACTTTTCCTCGTTCGCGATCAGCAACATCAAGTTGCCGATCGCGAGCGTGGAAAATAAACCTCCCGGCGAGATTCTCAACGCGGGGAGGTCAGGTTTCTCACTGCGAGTGGTCGCGTATGCTCGCGACCGCTCGCGATGAGAAACTACCAGTCCGCGTTGAGAAAGCTGCCGCTCGAGTAAAAATCTACTCGAGCGGCAGTAAGGACAGCTCGCACTGTGCAAGATGCCGTTTTCAATGATTGCACAGTGCGGACAAGCATCCGGCACTGTGCAATCATTGCGAACAGCGCACTACGCAGTTCGCGTAGTGCTATGCGTAGCTCGCGTAGTGCGAACTGCACTTCACGTAGCTTCGCGTAGCGCTACTTCGCGAACTACGCCCAGGCTTAATATAGATATGTTTTTACTGATGTAACAATTCGTATGCACTCATCCATATGTTTATAGTGCACTTGCACTCCAATGCCGTATGAATTGGGCTTACCTCAGGCTTCGCTGTTTTAAAATGTCATTTATAACTCAAATTTTGCACATTCTTGTTATTTGCACAATTTTTGCACTTGCACTTTATTATCAGCACTTTTCTTGGGAGCGTGCAATAGTGGAACATGAGTACTTGACAATATCGAGGAGGTATAAATGATTACAACTCTTTGGTATTACTGTTGATTATTTTCAGGTTTTGGCATATTTTACCATTATGGTCAAATTCTAATACATTTCGTATTTATGTGCCTTTTAGCCTGGTTTTACAGTTTTACCTTTTTTGTTTTGTTTTATCCTCACAAAGCATACTTGTTTTTACATGTAAATCGTATTTATTGTACACATATGTGTGATCTATATCAATGTCAAGTCTTTTGTCCAGTTCTATTGCTCAAGGGTGTGGTTGAGAGTCAAAACACACAAGATGATGGACGGAATGTTGCACATTTGCAAAACATTCACCCCCAGTCACAGATCTGGGTTTAATCCATCGTTATTTTGCTCACCACGCCACCCCAGTTCAGACATGGCCATATGCAAATCAGTCTTGACCCTGTGCCTCATGGGAACAGTCCAGCCCGAACTGCCAAGCCATGTCTTCCCTGGACCGGAATCAAGCATCCTAGGACCGGTTTCTGGCTATCAGCCGTCATCAGCCAGGATAGCTTGACTCCAGTGGCGTAGTGAGCACGGGACCCACGTCTGGGCATACCCTTCCCACATAGGGCGAACAGCAAAACACACAAGATGATGGACGGAATGTTGCACATTGGCAAAACATTCACCCCCAGTCACAGATTTGGGTTTAATCCATCGTTATTTTGCTCACCACGCCACCCCAGTTCAGACATGGCCATATGCAAATTAGTCTTGACCCTGTGCCTCATGGGAACAGTCCAGCCCGAACTGCCAAGCCATGTCTTCCCTGGACCGGAATCAAGCATCCTAGGACCGGTTTCTGGCTATCAGCCGTCATCAGCCAGGATAGCTTGACTCCAGTGGCGTAGTGAGCACGGGACCCACGTCTGGGCATACCCTTCCCACATAGGGCGAACAGCAAAACACACAAGATGATGGACGGAATGTTGCACATTGGCAAAACATTCACCCCCAGTCACAGATCTGGGTTTAATCCATCGTTATTTTGCTCACCACGCCACCCCAGTTCAGACATGGCCATAGGCAAATCAGTCTTGACCCTGTGCCTCATGGGAACAGTCCAGCCCGAACTGCCAAGCCATGTCTTCCCTGGACCGGAATCAAGCATCCTAGGACCGGTTTCTGGCTATCAGCCGTCATCAGCCAGGATAGCTTGACTCCAGTGGCGTAGTGAGCACGGGACCCACGTCTGGGCATACCCTTCCCACATAGGGCGAACAGCAAAACACACAAGATGATGGACGGAATGTTGCACATTGGCAAAACATTCACCCCCAGTCACAGATCTGGGTTTAATCCATCGTTATTTTGCTCACCACGCCACCCCAGTTCAGACATGGCCATATGCAAATCAGTCTTGACCCTGTGCCTCATGGGAACAGTCCAGCCCGAACTGCCAAGCCATGTCTTCCCTGGACCGGAATCAAGCATCCTAGGACCGGTTTCTGGCTATCAGCCGTCATCAGCCAGGATAGCTTGACTCCAGTGGCGTAGTGAGCACGGGACCCACGTCTGGGCATACCCTTCCCACATAGGGCGAACAGCAAAACACACAAGATGATGGACGGAATGTTGCACATTGGCAAAACATTCACCCCCAGTCACAGATCTGGGTTTAATCCATCGTTATTTTGCTCACCACGCCACCCCAGTTCAGACATGGCCATATGCAAATCAGTCTTGACCCTGTGCCTCATGGGAACAGTCCAGCCCGAACTGCCAAGCCATGTCTTCCCTGGACCGGAATCAAGCATCCTAGGACCGGTTTCTGGCTATCAGCCGTCATCAGCCAGGATAGCTTGACTCCAGTGGCGTAGTGAGCACGGGACCCACGTCTGGGCATACCCTTCCCACATAGGGCGAACAGCAAAACACACAAGATGATGGACGGAATGTTGCACATTGGCAAAACATTCACCCCCAGTCACAGATCTGGGTTTAATCCATCGTTATTTTGCTCACCACGCCACCCCAGTTCAGACATGGCCATATGCAAATCAGTCTTGACCCTGTGCCTCATGGGAACAGTCCAGCCCGAACTGCCAAGCCATGTCTTCCCTGGACCGGAATCAAGCATCCTAGGACCGGTTTCTGGCTATCAGCCGTCATCAGCCAGGATAGCTTGACTCCAGTGGCGTAGTGAGCACGGGACCCACGTCTGGGCATACCCTTCCCACATAGGGCGAACAGCAAAACACACAAGATGATGGACGGAATGTTGCACATTGGCAAAACATTCACCCCAGTCACAGATCTGGGTTTAATCCATCGTTATTTTGCTCACCACGCCACCCCAGTTCAGACATGGCCATATGCAAATCAGTCTTGACCCTGTGCCTCATGGGAACAGTCCAGCCCGAACTGCCAAGCCATGTCTTCCCTGGACCGGAATCAAGCATCCTAGGACCGGTTTCTGGCTATCAGCCGTCATCAGCCAGGATAGCTTGACTCCAGTGGCGTAGTGAGCACGGGACCCACGTCTGGGCATACCCTTCCCACATAGGGCGAACAGCAAAACACACAAGATGATGGACGGAATGTTGCACATTGGCAAAACATTCACCCCCAGTCACAGATCTGGGTTTAATCCATCGTTATTTTACTCACCACGCCACCCCAGTTCAGACATGGCCATATGCAAATCAGTCTTGACCCTGTGCCTCATGGGAACAGTCCAGCCCGAACTGCCAAGCCATGTCTTCCCTGGACCGGAATCAAGCATCCTAGGACCGGTTTCTGGCTATCAGCCGTCATCAGCCAGGATAGCTTGACTCCAGTGGCGTAGTGAGCACGGGACCCACGTCTGGGCATACCCTTCCCACATAGGGCGAACAGCAAAACACACAAGATGATGGACGGAATGTTGCACATTGGCAAAACATTCACCCCCAGTCACAGATCTGGGTTTGAGAGTCTTCAACCAAGGATGTGTTCACTATTTAATGACTGTGATTTGACCAGCGCGTCATGTGATCAAGACCGTGGAAACGCGGTCGAAACGAGTCATGCTGGGCACTTGCTATCAATCGAATGGATGCTTTTGAATTTTGTTTCTGCAAATAAAGCACTGCAACTTTGTAAATCTACACGCTGTGGTCCGTACCTGCTTTTCCCGTACTGGTGGATGTGGTGAGTCAGGACTGTGTATATATATATATATATATATATATATATATATATACACACACACACATTTCCTTAAAATCCCACAACCCCATAACCCATATCAACCCTAAAAATACCCTTCCCACCCCAAAACATTTACCCACCCTAAAACCTAAAATTACCCATACTACCCCAAAACCCATCCCCATCCTAAAATTACCATTGCCACCCAAAACCCTTACTCACCTTGAACCCTAAAATTACCCTTGCCTCCCTAAAACCCATACCCAATATAAACCCTAAAATTACCCTTGCCACCCCAAAACCCATACCCACCCTGAACCCTAAAATTACCCTTGGCACCCCAAAACCCATACCCACCCTGAACCCTAAAATGTCCCTTGCCACCCCAAAGCCCTTACCCACCCTGAGCCCTAAAATTACCCTTGCCACCCCAAAACCCATACCCACCCTGAACCCTAAAATGACCCTTGCCACCCCAAAACCCATACCCACTCTGAACCCTAAAATTACCCTTTGCACCCCATAACCCCAACCCACCCTGAGCCCTAAAATTACCCTTGCCACCCCAAAACCCATACCCACCCTGAACCCTAAAATTACCCTTGCCACCCCAAAACCCATACCCACCCTGAACCCTAAAATTACCCTTGCCACCCCATAACCCCAACCCACCCTGAACCTTAAAATTACCTTTGCCACCCCAAAACCCCAACCCACCCTGAACCCTAAAATTACCCTTGCCACCCCAAAACCCAAACCCACCCTAAACCCTATATACTTACCTTATACTTACATGTAAAACACAAATGCCTTTACCATTCTTGCCTTTACAAAGAAATTCCTTCTAAAGGCATGCGTGGTAAAGGCATATGCGTTGTAACGACATGCGTTGTAATGGCATTGCGTTGCGATGGCATGCGTTTTAAAAGTTTTGTTGTAATGGCTGATTACCAAAAAACGCCCTCAGAAAAATCTGGAACTATGTGTAATCCAGAATTTGGAGTGCTACAAATAATCTATATCCGTAAACTCTTGGGTAGAATTAAAACTATATGTTACTGATTGGGTTTTCCTTATGGTGTGGAGCATGCATGGCACATAAAGGAAAATCATTGTAAGCCATGGCTCGGTTGGTGGCTCTGCATATTGCAGGTTTTTTGGCAACAGACAAAAGGGACAACCAGAATATTCTGATGGACATGACAGTATTTTACTTTTGTAGAATGGTCTTCAATGAAAATAAATTACAAATGAAAATGTTGCGATCTATTTCCCTTTTAAGGTCTTGGCTAGACACAACTTTTGTTGTCTGTTGGCAATGTCCACTTTTCGAATACTCCCTATATGTACATAGGGGGGGTTTTCGGTCATCCCCTTGCTCATAATTGGAGATACACATCTCACTTCCTTACTCCTGATTTAATGACTTTCCTCCATTTTCTTGTGTTTGTCCTACCCAGGTGCATTTTAGTCTCCCAGTATTTTGAGTGAATGATGTATCTTTCCACTAGTGACATCAGATATTGCAATGCATGTTAGAGACTATTTTTTCTCCCTCTCTCTTCCTATACTTCTCTTCCACTGTCTCCCTCTCTTTCTCCTACTTTCCCTCTAACCCAGTATCCTTTTGCCCCATCAGCCACCTTACTTAAAAAAAAAAATTACCTCCTACTGCACTATCAGCAGACAGGCATCTCCAAATAGTTTTTTTCCACAAACCCGAATCAGAATGGAATGGCTGTCAGAAATGCACACATCGAATTTCCAATACGGTGGCGGCTGTAGAGATCTAGGATAGCAAATAGCATTGACAAAACCAATAGGGTTCACAGCCAAGATCTACTGGCTTTGCCAATGCTTTTTCGATTTTTTATCCTGCATTCTACAGGTGGGTTATAAATAAAGTTAAGGTTTTAACTCATTTCTAAAGCTTTAAGCAAAGGTGTCCAAGTATTCGGAGGGCAGGGAGAACAGAACAAACACAGAGAGCTGTGTGAAAGCAGTTGCTGAGGTGAAAAGGAGGAACTTTTGATGCCAGATTCAAGTGATTCACAACTCCAGATATCATGATGAGCTTGTGTCTGAGTCAGATACATGCGGTTTTGAGCTATTATCCACATTTAAGGCAGCGAGAGACCTGGTCCACTGATACTGAGCAGGCAGTGTTGACGGCTGCACGCAAGTGTGTTTGAAGCAAGGTACAACATGATGCCTCCACCATAAATGACCTGGGAGGCATTCCAGCTGCTCCATGAAGGCAGCCCAGCTTCTTACCCTTCTCCCGACAGGAGAGCTGAAAAAGCTACATTTGCACTGCAGGCCCCACATGCGCACTGCAGCGAACTTTAAGCAGCCCCTCCTTCTCGGTGCCTGTACCCCTGAACACTATGGGGAGGGTGGCACCGACCAAAATGGTGATGCTACCAAGAATACTTTATTTCTTTGCCAAATTCACTTCCGTGCTTCCTTGTGTCACTTCAAGGACTTGGGCACGTTACTACTGAAGTTGGTTTGGAGAGGGGGGTGGAGACAGAAGCTGCCACTTGCGAAGGCGCAACAGTCCACTTGGGCGGCCTAGGACTCCCCAACTTCATCTATTAACAGATGGCTGCCCAACTACAGTGGGCTGCCCGAGGATTAGTGGAAGCACCCTCCTCCCGAGGCACTCTGGGAATGGGATGGGTGGTCACTAGACTAGATGATATCCTTGTAGAGCTCCTGGCTGTTGGAGTGAGGCGAGCACTTGGAACTCCACTGCTGTTGTCTGCCTTTATGCAGCTCAGGTAAACACCTACATACAGAACTATAAACACAGTGTCGCCTACGCCCCCAACCAGCTCATCAGGGTCCTAAAGAAGGGTAGAGGTGATGACATACAGACCTGGGAGACAGACAGAACAGCAAAACTGGGCAAAATATACGAATCGGGCAGGCTGAGAATGGTTCCTGAGGTCAGAGACTTGAACAGGGTGCCTTCTGGGCTCATCCTCACATATGGGGACTAATAAGGATATAACACAAAAAGTGGGTGCAAAGGGACCCACCCGCACTCACACCTTACAGGCCCTACTGGAATTGGTGACCTTAAAAGGGCAATCATGAAATTTATAGAGCCATCCATGAAGCCCTAGACTGGATCTTGGTCAATTACGAACAAGGTGGATCCAGGACCTGGAGCTGACCTCGCTGACAGGAATTGGGGGCGGGACACACAGCACCCTAGTGAAGTGTCCAGAATCACAAGATTCAATTTCCAACAGTGTCTTTTTCTGCACAGAGTATACCTGTATACCTCACACCCAAGAGGATAGGCCTAATATACCCTACTGTGGACAGACACTGCCCCCGTGGAGGCTCCTCCGCAATGGCAGAGGAGCGTCGCCCTACTGGCTCAGAGTGAGCAGCTAAAAAATAAAATTATATCTTACTATCGTATTATTTTTTAGCTGCTGGTTCTGAGCCAGTGTGTGCAGAGAGGGGTGGGGCCAGGACATGGGAGGAGGGAGGAGGACTGGTTTGTGAACTTGCAAGTGGGCATGTGTGTTTGTCCGGCCGTCTCAGGCCAGCCTAACACACATGCGCACTTAGGTTTCTCCAATTCAGCTGTTTTGAACATCCGGGTTGGAGAAACAGCACAGACTCCCTGTGCCTGAGCGAGCGTTAATCCAGCCCACTCAGGCCAATCCCCATGCTGCTCTCATATTTGAGAGCAGCGTAGGGATTGGATGGGGAATCTGATGCTGTTCAAAACCAAAATAAAGAGCTAGGACTCTAGGACGGCCGTCCTTGTCCCTGCGATTTATGATATAACCAAAGAAGACGGCCAAGGAAAATGACTGTCTGATACTAAGATGTCTGGCACCTCAAAGGTTTGTTATGAAAACCCTCACACACCAACCTGGTTGGTGTCATGCTTCATCATCGGGTCCCAGCTGGGTAGCCGAATGCTACCCAGCTGTGCTACAACACCTGTTTACAGTGGAGCAGGTTTCAAGGTGTATGTGAGTGTGATGAAGTGAGTGAAGTATAAAAATACCTCCAGATTACTACTTGTTACTTTATTCGTGGTAGTCTGGGGTATGGTTAAAAAAGAGACAAGAGAGTGGATAAAGAAACTACGAGTATTGTGCGTAGTTGTTTTATTATCCTTTGGTCGACATGTTTCAGCCCTTAACAAAAATATATATGGGCTTTCTTCAGGACCTCTCAAAATAAATAAGGTGAGTGATGTGAAAAAAGTGTGTGATAAAAAATTACCACATGAACAGCATTTTTAACACTCACGCTAAGGAGTGCTATTTATGCGGCAAGGACTGACGATGTGTAGGTCCTCTTAAAATGTAGAATACCTGTAAAGAAAAAGGCATAACACAAGACAAAATAAAAGGGAAACGTTAATTCCACAGTTGTTGTTCGTACTGGTGATTAATATATGGTGCTCACTACATGCATTCCATAAATATCGCCAGTACTGGTGGTAAGTATCATGTGCTAAATACTTAGCGAGGTGTCAGACATATATATACCAAATTCTGTACCGTGCACACAACGCAACACAACACGCAAATGCAATGCACACCGTACAACCAGTGGAGTGATTGTGCCTTCTCAGTTTGTCCTCTATAGAATCTGATGCTGTCCCAGGGATTCCTGGGACAGGATTTGCAGCAGAGAAGCGTAAGGCGACCGGCAGCACCAGGTAAGTGTTTTTTTTATCATTAACTCCCCCACCCTCCTGCCGCGAGCTCCCCCCGCATGCTTCCTGCTGGCCCCCTCTTTCCCCCTCGGGGCCCCTCCACCCACCCGCTGGAATTTTTCAGTTTCAGCCACCACTGTGCTGCCCTTGATGCCACAGTCCCGACATAGGTTTCATTCACATGGTGTGGACTTGCACCGTGCTAATGGAATTCTGTGTCAAAGTGACACACAGGTTGGAATGCACCCTAAATGGCACTGCTGGACACCAAATATTGCCTTCTAGGTCTTTTCCCAAGACCCCTAAAAAAGAAAAGGGGCACTAGATTGCTTAGCCTGGCACTGGTACTCACCAAATGATGCACAGCTGTGGCGTGGGGGTCGCAGGCCGGCTCACGACTGCAGCATTGGGCCAGTTTGGCATTGCAGTGGGCCAACAGAGTAGGCCTCAATGCAGAGAGACAACTTTAAAGGGCGGGCTGCCCTGGCCATGCAAGACAATGGGAGGAAATACTGACAGAATTCAACAGTCAGGGGAATGAACAATTTGAGTAGCATAGAGATGCTGAGTGACACTGCTGCAACACCCAGGGGACACTGATAATGGATCGAATGTCAGGCCAGTTCGGACCCCCAAGTGGGAATGCGCTGCTGCCCACTAGATGGTGTCTGTGACTGACTGCATTTTTGGGAAAATCACAAAATCTATAAAAATGTTTTTTTTTTAAACATGCTAAGCAGCGTTTTAAGTGGGCTGGGTCTATTGGGGCCTCATTTCTGTCTTTGAGAGTGTTGTCTCAGTGAACAGAATGTGGATGCCAAATATAAAAGTCTGATGACAGGCTTGGAGACTACACCTGACTAAAGACATGGTGGAAGGGACCTGTGGAAGGAAGGAGGAGGACTTGCAATAGAGAAAGATGATGATGATGAGCAGTAGGAGGATAGGAACCAGAAGGAGGGCCACCATAGGGACTAGGATGACCAGAGTCATGAGGACCAGCACATGAAGAACCAGGACCAGGGAGAACTAATCCATGAGGGTCAGTATGACCAAGGCCAGAGGGGAGCAGGAAGAAACAGGCAAGGAGGAACAGGACTAGGAAGAACCAAAGGCCCAGGACCAGTGAAATGCGGAGATCTATGAGGGTCCAAAGCATCAACCAAGACCAGAGGGACAATGAGGACCAAGGCAGGAGCAGCAGACCCAAGTTGACTGAACCAAGAGCACCTCTACTAAGAGACCAATGGAAAGGAGGACCAGAGACAGAAGAACCTTGACCACAGAGATCAGATCAAGGAGGGCCAAGGACTAGAAGCAGAAGAACCAGAACAGGGAAGTCCACAACTGGGAAGGACCAGGACTAGTAGGACCAGGAGAACATACATTAGCAGGACCAGGAGGAATAGAAAGGACAAGGAAGCCGAGGCCCAGTGGAACCTAAGTCAGAATGTCCATTAGAGGCTCAGAGAACCATGGCCAGGAGGACAAGGAAAACCAGACCCAGGAGGACCAATATTAGGAGGACCATGACAGTGGGGACCAGGGTCTGATGGACATGAACAAGGTGGAACAGGCAGACCAGGAGAACTAGTAAGACTATGAAGGAGAAGGAGGAGAGGGGCTATGGAAACCAAGGCCAGTGGCACCAGTACCAGAAGACCAGCTCCATTAGAATCAGAAACAGAATTATCAGAACTAAGGACTAAGGACCAGGGGGCCAGAGGGTAGAAGGTTTAGGAACAGGGAAACCAGAGGGACTAGAAAATCCAGGATAGCAGAGCCAGGAGGACTGAGGGACCAGGATTATGGTGAGGAGGATGGAAAGTGCCAGGAGCCTGTGAGACAGAACAATCAGGATCCAGGGGCAGAAGTACTTGGGAATGACAACCAGATGGACCAGGTTTGGGAAGACAAGGAAGTTTTAATGTTAGGATGAGCAGAATGTCCCATCAGAGGTAGGAAAGGTTAAGAGTATATTTAGTGGGCCAGGCTCGGTTATTGCCAAACCGTGAGGAGAAGGAGCAGGGTGACTAGGCGAACTAGGGTCAGGAGGCTCAGGACCAGACTGAGGATGACTATTAAGATCATAGCAAAACCAAAGGGGATGATGGACAGAGTGTTGAACATTGCAAGCACTCACCCCCAGTCAACTGATCTGGTTTTAATCCATCATCATTCTTTAGCTCACTCCGCCACCCCAGTTCAGACATGGCCATATGCAAATCAGTCTGACCCTGTGCCTCATGGGAACAGTCCAGCCCGAACTGCCAAGCCATGTCTTCCCTGGACCGGAAACAAGCATCCTGGGACCGGTTTCTGGCTTACAGCCATCATCAGCCAGGCTATCTTGAATCCAGTGGCAAAGTGAGCAAGGGACCCACGTCTGGGCATACCCTGCCAACTTAGGGCGAACATAGCAAAACCAAAGGGGATGATGGACGGAGTGTTGAACATTGCAAGCACTCACCCCCAGTCAACTGATCTGGGTTTAATCCATCATCATTCTTTAGCTCACTCCGCCACCCCAGTTCAGACATGGCCATATGCAAATCAGTCTGACCCTGTGTCTCATGGGAACAGTCCAGCCCGAACTGCCAAGCCATGTCTTCCCTGGACCGGAAACAAGCATCCTGGGACCGGTTTCTGGCTTACAGCCATCATCAGCCAGGCTATCTTGAATCCAGTGGCAAAGTGAGCAAGGGACCCACGTCTGGGCATACCCTGCCAACTTAGGGCGAACATAGCAAAACCAAAGGGGATGATGGACGGAGTGTTGAACATTGCAAGCACTCACCCCCTGTCAACTGATCTGGGTTTAATCCATCATCATTCTTTAGCTCACTCCGCCACCCCAGTTCAGACATGGCCATATGCAAATCAGTCTGACCCTGTGCCTCATGGGAACAGTCCAGCCCGAACTGCCAAGCCATGTCTTCCCTGGACCGGAAACAAGCATCCTGGGACCAGTTTCTGGCTTACAGCCGTCATCAGCCAGGCTATCTTGAATCCAGTGGCAAAGTGAGCAAGGGACCCACGTCTGGGCATACCCTGCCAACTTAGGGCGAATATAGCAAAACCAAAGGGGATGATGGACGGAGTGTTGAACATTGCAAGCACTCACCCCCAGTCAACTGATCTGGGTTTAATACATCATCATTCTTTAGCTCACTCCGCCACCCCAGTTCAGACATGGCCATATGCAAATCAGTCTGACCCTGTGCCTCATGGGAACAGTCCAGCCTGAACTGCCAAGCCATGTCTTCCCTGGACCGGAAACAAGCATCCTGGGACCGGTTTCTGGCTTACAGCCGTCATCAGCCAGGCTATCTTGAATAGGACAGTAGCATGTAGGCACAGAGGAAGTGAAATATACATCAGAAAGAGTGCCTTCTATATGGCAGAACGGCAGGGGGCGTAAGGGGGAGGGGGACGGGGGCAGCGGGGAGACAGCTCATGGACCTACACCGGCGGCCGCCGCGGGCGGGGCACCGGCGGGGAGCGCGGGAGAGGTCGCAGGGCGCTGCGACTCCTGACTTAAGAGGTAGGTTACAAGCGGACCACAAATATCAATGGGACGAGATCTGGCTGGTTGGAGGTCCCAGAACTCAGCCAGTAGCGTCTGGCAGCGAGAAGCGTCCTCAAGCCAGTGGGCTACCTTGGGCGCCGGCCTGCGGCCCCAGCACATGGAGACCCTGCGCCTCGCGAGGACCAACAGCTTGGCAGTCAAGCGACGGGTGGCGTCCGGACAAAATTTGACAAAGCCTAAGAGGCAGAGCAGGGGGTCAGGTTGAATCGGAGATGAGGTGATTGTGGAAATCGCAGCGCATACCTCGCGCCAATATGCCGAGACCCGGGGGCACAGCCAGGCGAGGTGAGAGAAGTCAGCCGCGGGCGCAGAGCAGTGCAGGCATCTATCACGGGCAATCAGTCAGAGCTTATGGAGTTGGGCGGGAGTCCGATATAGCCGATGGAGGTACTTGAAACGGATAAGGCGCAAATGATAGTTTGGGGAGAGGCGTCTGATTTGATTACAACAGTATAACCAATTGGCTTCGGAGATTTCGGCTCCCAGGTCCTCGCCCCACGCCACGCGCGCCCGGTCAGTGGAAATGGGAGATGCTGCCAGCGTGTAAGCGTAGATTTTAGTGACCAGTTTTTTAGGAGAGGAGGAAGTATAAAGAAGGTCGAGAGAGGCCATCGAAGGGGGGGGCTGGGGAAATGTGGGGTGAAACTTCCTACAGATAGCTCTGAGTTGATAATATAACAGAGTATCCATGGGGCCAGAGTCAGCGGCGAGGGAAAAAAATGTGTCCCCAGGGTAAAGATCCGAGACAGTAGAGAGGCCCAACCGAGTAGCATGCTTGATTATCCTGGAAGAATGAAGGGGAGGAAAGGCGGGGTGATGTGCATGTGGCATATTGTTCGCGGAAAGCATGTCAGAGCCAGAAAATTTGTGAAGCCCATTCCAAGCCCAGCGCAGGGTCTCAACCGTATCTACTTCAGTGCGAAGGAGTTTCGCCGGGGCGAATAGAGCAGTCGTGAGCGACCACGGGCTAGCGAGATCAGCCTCTACCGCTACGTGAGGTTGAAACGGAGTGGGGTGAAGCCAAAAGTGAAGAAAACTGGCTTGAGCACTGAGAGCATACAGCTTGAAATCTGGGGCGCCAAGCCCACCACGCGACATTGGAAGAGTGAGGATACTGTAGGCAATGCGAGGTTGCCGACCGGCCCAAATTAAGGTGATGAGCAGAGAGCAAATCTTACGGAAAAAATGAGCGGTTAAAGGGATGGGGATGTTGACAAATAAGTATAAAACTTCGGAGCACCACCATTTTGGCGATAGCGATGCGCCCAGCCAGGGAGAGTGGCAGCCGGTTCCAGAGAGGAATCTTAGACTCAAACCAGTCCACAGCATGACCGAAGTTGACTCTCCAAAGTTCATCAACGTCTCTACTCAACCAAATGCCCAAATATCTAGTGGGCTCCGATGCCCACACAAAGGGATAGTCAGGAACAAAGGGTGCTGTGGCATCCGTAAGGGGAAACAGTACCGACTTGCTCCAGTTGACTTGGAGTCCGGAGTAGCCGCCGAACCGAATCACCTCACGGACCAGTGGGCTGAGGTTCTCCTGAGGATTGAGGATATGAAGAGTAACGTCATCCGCATACATGGAGACTAGCAAGGCGCGAGTCACAAAACCAATGCCTCTCTGGGTATGGTGTTGCCGGAGACGAGCCGCGAGGGGCTCCATGGCAATAGCAAAGAGCATGGGGGACAGCGGGCAACCCTGCTGAGTTCCGCGCCCGATGGGAATGGGCTCAGAGACCTGTCCATTAATGCGGAGACGGGCAGTGGGTAGAGTATAAAGAAGCTGCACCTTGCGTAAGAAAACTGGGCTGAAGCCCAACCGGGTAAGGAGATAAAACATGAAGGGCCACTCCAAGGTGTCGAAGGCCTTGGTGGCGTCGAGGAGGGCGGCCACTGCCGGGAGCGCGGGATTAATTTGATGGATAACGGAAAAAATGGTCCAGAGGTTGTGAGAGGTCGCGCGACCGGGAATGAAGCCGGACTGATCTGGGCGTGCGACAAGCGGCATGAGGGGTAGGAGTCGGGAAGCGAGCAATTTGGCAAAATTGTTATTGTCTGTATTAATGAGGGATAGGGGACGGTATGAGTCTCGCTGTTCGGGTGGTTTATCAGGTTTGAGGAGCAGAGTCAACACTGCCTCGCGCAGCGACGGGGGGAACGAACCTGTTTCAAACGATTCATTATACATGGAGGCTAAATGAGGAACCAAAAGCGGGGCAAAAGCTTTATAGAAGGAAGCCGGCAGGCCGTCCAAGCCGGGGGCCTTGTCACCCGGCATGTTGTTAATTGCAGCGAGTATCTCTTCTTTAGAGAAGGGCTCGTCGAGATATTCCCAATGGGAATTGCCGAGCCAAAGAAGCTGAAGGGTGTCGAAATACTGGTCGAGTACTTCACGCGGTGGCACCGATCCGGGCGTATAGAGTTGAGCGTAGAAAGTGGTGAAGTGAGCTTTAATCTCCTCAGGGGAGGTGGTACGATCGGGGCCGCCGTCCCGAAGGGCAGTGATGTAGGATGTCGCCCGTGGCTGGCGAAGGATGGTGGCAAGGGTTTTGCCAGGACGATCACCCTCGCCGAAGCGGCGTGCCCTCGCCTCCCTGCCAAGAAACGCCAGTTCCCTGCCAGCCTCATTGGCGAACTCCGTAAGTTTCCCCCGCAGCTGGGCAAGCGCGTCAGGGCGAGGGTCGAGGGCGTGGGAGGCGTCAATCGCTTTAATTTCCCCCTCCAATCTATCAAGAGTGCCGCGGATGGAGCGAAGAACGCCAGATTGCTTAGAAATACATTCCCCACAGATAACAGTTTTAAACCCCTCCCAAAGCGTCGACGGGGAGTCCACGGAACCCACATTAAGTTCAAAATAGTTTACGATTGCGGTTTGTATTTCGTCACTGAAGACCGAATCGCGTAACGTGTTAGGGGGAAGCCGCCAGGAAAAGGCATGGCGAGGAGAATGTGGGAGACGGAGGCAGAGGCAAACGGGGGCATGATCAGAGAGGGTGCGTGCCATATGATCAACGGAGGTTAGCCATACCAAGGCATCCGGGGTAGTAATCCACAAGTCGAGACGAGACCAGCAGCCACGAGTGCCAGAGACACAGGTGCCCTCCTGTAGCTCAGGGTGAGCATGACACCACACGTCGTACAGGGAATTGTCCGAGAGAATGGAGCTAAGAAGTGAGGCTGCGCGCGGGTGAGAGGCATGAGTTCCGGACCGGTCCAGAGCAGCGGATAGTGTAACGTTAAAATCTCCCCCCCAAAGGAGCGCTGCGGGGCCGAATGATGAGATGTGGTGCCAGACGTGCGCAAAAAAGTCAGTCATCGCAGTTTGGGCCATATAAAGCAGCAAGCATCAAAGGTTGGGCCGGTAGGGTGCCATGAAGGATCAAAAAAACGCCCCCCAGGATCAATGTGCACTTGAGAGGTCTGCCATGGGAACCCTTTGCTTAATAAAATGGAAACCCCCCGGGAATAGTTGGAATAGAAGGAAGAATGAGTTTCACCCCAGTGCCTGGAAAGGAGTCTGGAGGAGGTGGCCGGTAATAGGTGAGTCTCTTGTAAAAAACAGATGTCCACCTTGTGCCGACTGAGATGGGCGTGGACCAGTCGTGCCTTACGGTGGTCATTCAGTCCACAGACATTCTATGTCCACAGTGTAGTATCAGTCATGGTGCTGCGTCATGGGGTGGAGAAGCGAAGAAGGTGTGGGGAAGAGTGAAGTCCGTGTGTAAATGCCGCGCCCAGTGCAATGGACGGCAAGGAAAAACAGTAGTGCAAAAGCAATGGAATCACATTGAAATAGTGCAATCGAAAATACAACAGATGCCTCATAAGGAGACAACAAAACAAACAATACAATCCCCCAAGCAGGAAGATGGACCAAGGAGGGAAAAGAACATAACATGAAATGGCTCAATACTCGAGCCGGTGCTGATAAGAACTGCGTTGCCTAGTTGGGAGGTCGCACAGCACTGGCCTCCATCACCCAACCACCCGAACCCTCCCCCAAAACAACAAACCCCGCAGATCCCCCCAACCCCGCTCCCACACCAACCCCCCAAACAGGCTGAGGTACCACCCCTACCCACCCCAGGGACCCACAACTAGGAAGGGAAAAGTCTGTGTCCAAGATGGGAATTATCCCGTGGGGGCATGGCAACGCTCAGCGTACATCCCTGCCAGGAAGACAGGGTGGCCAAGCCATAGATTGTGGCAAACACCAAGGAGTAAATAGCAGAAAGTATAAAACACCATGCCAACAGCAAAAGAGAAACATCAGATTGGCCTGAGAAACAGCGTTGAGGCAATAGTCACCGTTCAAACTAAGAGGCTGAGGAACAAAAGGTCCAAGAGAAAACCCCATACAACCATGGCTATCCATCTGGTCAGTCGTTATCACTAAGGTTGTCCGCAGCAGCGGCCTGTGAGCTGGAGGGCGAGGAGCGATGTGAACTGTCCAGTTTTTTAGCAAACGCCAGCGCCTCCCTGTGGTCCGAAAAGATGAGGGTCTTGGAACCTTGCTTGACGCGCAGTTTGGCGGGATATGCCAGTGAGTAGGAGATCTCGTGCTTTTGGAGGAGTCGTTTCGCCGGCAGGAACTCGCGGCGGGCCGCCTGAACAGCAGTCGTATAGTCAGGATAGAATGACTGGGAGTTGCCCTGGTGGCGGATCTCCCCCTTTTCTCTTGCTGCCCGCAGGATGGCGTCACGGTGCCTGAAATTCAAAATTTTGGCTATGATGGGGCGGGCCGGAAGGCCAGGGCCCGGGCGCGGCCCGAGAGAGCGGTGGGCCCGCTCGACAATGAAGACTGGGGAGAGGATGTCGCTGAAGAGCTCGCGGACCAGCTGTTCTACATAGTCCTCCATGCGGGAGATATTGGTGTATTCAGGCACTCCCGTGATGCGGAGGTTGCTCCTGCGGGAGCGTGCCTCCAAATCCTCGTTCTTGTTTTGGATGAGATCAAGTATTTTGTCCATCTGTAACAGTTTCTGATGGTCCTGAGTGGCGGCATCCTCCGCGTCCGATACCCTGGTCTCCACATGAAGGAGGCGGGCATCGTGTGAATCGACTCAGGCCTTCACTGTATCCAGTCGAGCAGACAGTTGATCCAGCTGAGCCGCGATGTTGGTGACAGTAGACTTGAAGTCCAGCATAATGTCCTTTAAGTCATCCTCCCTAGTGGAAGCCATGTCGGAAGGAGCCGGGGGGTCCCCCCTGTCTGCGCCCGCGCCCTCCTGACGCGCCTGGCGGCGTTGATCAAAGACGAGTTTAGGCTGCTTGGGGTCGGTCCTCCCCATGTCTGGAGGAAAAGTCTAGCAGCAGTATGAAGGTAGGAGGTTAACGTTGCGCTCGGTAGAGGTGGAGCGGCACTGGTAAGAGCGGAGGAGCAGGACCAGCAGGCGATGGAAACAATTAGCAAAGGCAGTGTGCAGCTAGGTCGGTTGTGGCGCACTGCTGAGGCCCCCGGCGTCCAACCCACCTCCAGGGGTCACGACAGGTGAGGAGCAGGCCCACCGGCACTGGAGGGAAGCAGTGGAAACTGGCAAATGACGGGGGGCCAGACCGCAGGGAGGCTGAGTGATCTGCGGGCCGCCTGAGAGGCCGAAGGCGCAGCGATGTCGTCCCAGCCTCAGGAGTTGTCAGGCGAATGCAGGGCCAAAGTATGCAGAGGCGCAACAGGCACAGGAGGAAGGCCTCCCCAGCGCAGCACCCGGGAGGAGGCTGGTCTCAGGCCGAAGGAGTGATGGGCCACGGGCACCACAGGCACCAGGCGTCCTCAAGAGTGGGGCCCCGCAGTGGGTGGAGGGCCAGCGCCAACAGCGAGCCAAAGCACAGGAGCGGAGCAGGGATGAGGCGGCCTGGAGCTCCCAAGTGCCGGTTTCGGCCGGCCCGATCCCAGCGGGGGGGCCGGCAGGCGGTGGATGTGGCCGGCGGCGCTCAGGAGCGGTTGCAAGTGGCAGACGACGTGCACCACAGGACGGGCGTTCAACACATTGGAGAGGAGGAGAAGGGGCACCCCCTGTCTGCGCCCGCGCCCTCCTGACGCGTCTGGCGGCGTTGATCAAAGACGAGTTTAGGCTGCTTGGGGTCGGTCCTCCCCATGTCTGGAGGAAAAGTCTAGCAGCAGTATGAAGGTAGGAGGTTAACGTTGCGCTCGGTAGAGGTGGAGCGGCACTGGTAAGAGCGGAGGAGCAGGACCAGCAGGCGATGGAAACAATTAGCAAAGGCAGTGTGCAGCTAGGTCGGTTGTGGCGCACTGCTGAGGCCCCCGGCGTCCAACCCACCTCCAGGGGTCACGACAGGTGAGGAGCAGGCCCACCGGCACTGGAGGGAAGCAGTGAAACTGGCAAATGACGGGGGCCAGACCGCAGGGAGGCTGAGTGATCTGCGGGCCGCCTGAGAGGCCGAAGGCGCAGCGATGTCGTCCCAGCCTCAGGAGTTGTCAGGCGAATGCAGGGCCAAAGCATGCAGAGGCGCAACAGGCACAGGAGGAAGGCCTCCCCAGCGCAGCACCCGGGAGGAGGCTGGTCTCAGGCCGAAGGAGTGATGGGCCACGGGCACCACAGGCACCAGGCGTCCTCAAGAGTGGGGCCCCGCAGTGGGTGGAGGGCCAGCGCCAACAGCGAGCCAAAGCACAGGAGCGGAGCAGGGATGAGGCGGCCTGGAGCTCCCAAGTGCCGGTTTCGGCCGGCCCGATCCCAGCGGGGGCCGGCAGGCGGTGGATGTGGCCGGCGGCGCTCAGGAGCGGTTGCAAGTGGCAGACGACGTGCACCACAGGACGGGCGTTCAACACATTGGAGAGGAGGAGAAGGGGCACCCCCAGGGCGCGGCGAGCCGCCGCAGCAGGCCAGAAAGGAAAGGCAGTGCTGCCGATGCAGCCGACGCAGCCGGGTGGGCGAGTGACCTGCGGGCCGCGTGAGAGGCTGAAGGTGCACCGACGTCATCCCGGCCCCAGGAGCTGTCAGGCAAGTGCAGGGCCAAAGCATGCAGAGGCGCAACAGGCACAGGAGGAAGGCCTCCCCAACGTAGCGCCCGGGTGGAGGCAGGTCTCAGGCTGGAGGAGTGATGGGCCATGGGCACCACAGGCACCAGGCGTCCTCAAGCGTAGGGCCCTGCAGTAGGTGGAGGGCCAGCGCCAACAGCGAGCCAAAGCACAGGAGCGGAGCAGGGGTGAGGCGGCCAGTAGCTCGCCAGTGCCGGCCGCGGCTGGCCCGATCCCAGCGGGGGAGCCGGCAGGCGGCGGATGAGGCCGGTGGCACTTAGAAGCGCTTGCAGGTGGCGAAGAACATGCACCAAAGGACGGGCGTCCACAACACTGGAGGGGAGGAGAAGGGGCGCCCCCGAGGCACGGAGAGCCGCCGCAGCAGGCCAGGAAGGAAGGGCAGTGCGGCCGATGCAGTCACCGCAGCCGGGCGTCCCAGGGAACCGGCTGGCTGCAGCGGGAGGGGGGCAACACGCAGCGGGGAGCCAAGGGGGGCGCGTCGTCCGCGTCACCCAGCCAGTTGGTGGGAAGCCTGAGCAGCGGGCGCCGTAGAGAAGAGCGCGGCGCCCGCGAATGTGCAGACCAGGCCGGGCGGTACGACCCGCAAGCCCCCAGCCCCGCCGCAGAGCGCTCCCCCAGCAACGGCACTTACCGACAAATGATGCTTCTGACGCCGGCCGGATGCAGGAGGCAGGTCCGGTAGCCCGGAGGGAGCCCGCAGTCAGCTCCGGAATGGCCGGGACGGCCGTGCCAGCAGCAGGCCCCAGGCTCGGGACACACGCGGCAATGGATCTACGCCCAACAGTGTCGCAGGGAGACAGGAGTTCGACCAAACTGCATCCCAGGAGCAGGTGAGTAACAGTGGCACGGTGTGGAGCGGCGATGGGCGCTGTGTCCGCAGGATATTGCACGGATATTAGGCTTAGCCGGCAGAGCCCACTCAGAGTGCGGCCATCTTGCAGCCGGCCAAGCCACGCCCTTCCAATATAGCTAAATTTAGTGAAAGTGCTGGACACGAAACCCTACAAATTAAATATTCCATCTCCAATATAACTAAATTCAAGGAAAGGGTGGGACACTAAACCCTACAAATTAAATATTCCTAATCCAATATAATTAAACTAAATTCAGGGAATTGACTGGAAAGTGAACCCTAAAAATGTACTAATCATACACCAATATCACTAAATTCAGGGATAGAGCTGGACACTGTGACTAAACCCTACAAATTAATTATTCCTATTCCAATATAACTAAAATCAAGGAAAGTATTGGACACTAAACACTACAAATTAAATATTCCTACTCCAATATAACTAAACTCAGGAAAAGTGCTGGACACTAAACCCTACAAATTAAATATTCCTACTCCATTATAACGAAATTCAGGGACAGGGCTGGCCACTAAACCCTAAAAAAATTACTATTCCTACTCCAATTTCACTGACTTTAGGAAAAGTGCTGGACGCTAAACCCCTACAAATGAATCTTCCTACTCCAATATAATTAAATTTAGGAAAGTGCTTGACACTAAACCCTACAAATTAAATATTCTTACTCCAATATAACTAAATTCGGGGAAAGTGCTGGACAATAAACCCTACAAATTAAATATTCCTATTCCAATATAAATACATTCAGGGAAAGTGATGGGCAATAAACCCTAAAAAATTTCTATTCCTACTCCAATATCACTAAGGGGCTGATTACGATGGCACCTCCGCTATGCTGGCGGTGGCAGAAAGCGTCGATTTAGTTACTCCGGAAGGGGTCATCGCGACCGCCATTATCAAATGTACAAAGATAGCCCATTTTCCATCTGTCATGGTGTTTCCGGATCCGCCAGAAATTTCGTTCCGCAACGGTGCTGGAGGGAGCCAATACAGAAAGGCAGTCGTGCGGAAGGACGCTCCGACTGCCCACCAGACCACGATGCATCAATCAGGCCATCGGAACACGGCGGTAAAACCAGCTCATCGGAGATGGTGGAAATACAACTATGGAGCGAGAAACTCGAGTCAGAGACAACTCTCCACGTTCATGCACGTCATGGATCCTGCTCTACAAGCCCTACGGCTGCTCTACCTGATCCACTACCAACAAATACGACACCGTCACGGACCACAGCAGAGGTAAGTCCAAATCATCTCCCCGCATGCAACCCCTTGACATCAACAACACAGCAATCACCCAGGTATAACTTACCTGTCAACATCAGACACCCTGATGGACACAGGAACATATACCACAGTTAAAGTACTCATTCCTCGCACAAAGGTGGATTGTCACCTCAGCATCAGGAAAACCCACCTCAATAAAAATGATACCATCTAGCCTGGCCATGGAGGTCACGTCACAGCAGGGGTGAAGCAGTGGCCAAACTTGCCCATATGGATGGAGAATTTCAGCACATGATTTCAGGCTAGCAAGATCCTTATATCATCCTCCAGCCCACAACCAACTGAAATGAACCTCCAATTAGCACAACATAGCTGCTGCAAGGAGTGATGTGCAGGCCCAGTGTTCATAATGACATCTCAGTAGGCTCATTATAAAATGGATAGCAACAGGAGTGACGGATGAGGCAAAAGTCACCTGAAAGGGACAATAACGATCATTGCAGTCAAATCAGGGTTAGACCAGATCCAAGGAGGACTAGAGGAGGCAAGAGCAAACAGGATGTGTTTGGGGAGTTCACAGTAGTACAATAAGGTGTTGGATAAGTCAGAGAGCAAAAGCAGATGACATATTAAGAGAGCTGCCACTGCCACATAATCACAGTTCAGCCCACACCCTAAGCAGACATTGCCAGGCTCATTCTATACGAAGGCAGACCATACCACATAATGACAGGCCATATCATGCAACACTGTAGAATATTTTTGACTTGAACTGCAAACTTAAAGTAAACACCAGTGTGCATTTGTCTCATTTGTGTACTGATGCACTAAATGACCCCATGTGAGTATGTCCTGTACATCAATAACACTGACTACCCTGTCACTCCACTGAACTCCTCCAAACCATCACTCCACCTCTCCAAATGTAGCACTAACTAGAAACTCTGGACTGAATGCCAATGTGTCATGAAGAGGCCATCTTGAAAGCAGTGAACTCTGACCTACGACCCATGACAAACCTCCTCTTCCTCACACCTGCCTTCCACTCATGTGAATACATGTGTGTTATTGAACAAAGAGTCATTGTGCAGATTACAAACCTTTGAACTGTTCAGTTTGCATGCCAACTCCTTGATACAGCTCTCTGTAAGACTACACAAACTCTTACTTTGCCTCCTCCACAAACTATAAGTCACCAACACTGTATAAGAACAAGTAAACTATTCAAAAGTGGATGGACCAGGGCAAGAAATGTATGGAGAAATGAGTGGTAGCATATGTTCATGGAATGTAAGAGGTCTCATATATGACACTACACTTAGGACATCAACTAATCCATGTGTGGCACAGAGATTCAAATTGTATGAAAGATATCAACAGTGCAGTATCACTGTGATCCAGCATTGCAAGTAAGCCATTGGACCAGAATGAGATGACCTGTCATTAGGCATACAGTGACTAGCACTGTATTTGTCTTAACTAATATGTCATGTGTATGCCCCTGGCACACTACTCGTGCCTCATGGTGACCTTCCCTGACAGTCAAACATACTAATAATCTTCACACTGACCCCTCACCAACCCATCTACCACCTTCCCTGCTCTACACCTGGGACAATCTCTGATAAAGGTGCAAATCTAATCCTATGAGTTCCCTCCTACACAATGCTACACCCTACTGTGTGTACCTCCAAATCTCTGAGCTCAAGTCAAGGATGTATGATGTAATGCAGAACTCAACGCAATTGCTAAATAGATTTATCACAGACCACCCCAAAAGAAGTCCTACAAGCATGGCCATGTGCAGCAAAAGAGTGGATAGCCTAATCTGTTCCCAGTCCTCCCTGGAACAGATATAATTTCTCCTGTGGCTAACTGAACAGACTGCTTAATCCATCATAAGTGAATTCTCCATAAACAAATGACACATATAACCCCAAAGTGTGCTGCATCCAGACAAATCTGGCAACACTGTCATAGATACTCCGCCGGTCACAAAAGGACCATGGTGTCAGTGTGTCGCACAAGCATTCCCAGGCACAATACTGACAAGACTGCTCAAAGATAGGGGCCATAGCACAATTGGGCACAAAAAAGCAGCAAATAAACATGACTCCACATTGCCTTATGTGACATGCACACAAGAAATGCACAGTACCAAATACACACCCATCTCAATACATTTAAATACAGACACTCCTTACACACAATGTCCTGCAATAAGAACATAACACACACATGCACTTGTCTGCAGCAAGAGCCAATACAGGCCAAAGACTGCATCCCTCCCCAACAACTACATAACCTATGCACATCCTAACACATCCCACAGCAAACTAAGCTGGACATCAGGGGCCTCACACTTGTCAAGGACAATGCATCAGTGACTGACAGAAGTGCATGCACAGTAAGCAGTGTGTGAACACCACTACAACCAGGGACAGACATATCTGAATTCACCATCATGAACAAGAACATCACAAATCATCACAGCACACAGATCACTTCCCACACAGGATGGGTGGCAGTGCCTCAGCAAACACCTAGACACGTTTGCTATCACCTACTGCTCCATAACTCAGGCAAACACATATGCATGGGACAAGACTAGAGGACTGTGCTGTAAAATCAACTGTACAATACAGGATTACCCATGACTGCAATTAGGTAGACTCAAATAGCACATATCAAATTGGGAAACAGTGCTGAGGGGCACAATGGTTTTGGACACAAATTATTCTCCCACAGTATAGTGCCACACTATGGAGTGGTGGGGAGGGTCAAACACTGGCGTGGCATGGAGTGGAATATTGTTGAGTGAAGTGGTGTATACAGGAGTATTGTACAGGTGATGAGTGTACAGAGCTAATGGACATAGTGGAGTATCTCACATTGTGTAGGCCTCAAATGGTCTTCTGGTGACTGTAGTGTCATACAGTCGTCACAGGTACACTGTAACAGCACACAGTGGAGTTACAGAGATTGGACTTGTGTACAGGACTAGTATGTATTTGAATACCACATAGTGGAGTAGATAAAGTGTAATGTGACATCAATGTATGGCTAATGGCACATATTTGGTATGTTTGCCAGAGTCAGTCAGCACAGTGAGATCAAAGGTAAGCAAGACCTATGTCTGATCCCAAAACTCTCACCTCACACATTGGCGTGACACCTTCTGCATACTCACAAATGATGTGGCCCACAAGTAGGTGTACCCTAGGACTGTGAGGTCACAGTGACACACAACACATTGCTCCGGCAACAACTTCAATATGTGCACACAACCTCTTGCATGTGTCTGAGCTTGTAAACAAACAGGCACTCATAAACTGGATCGTACATGTGTGAAAGGGTCATGCTAAAGGGCACATAAACAATAATATATCAGCTCTTGACATGACAATCACACTGCATGAGTAGCCAAATGCACACATGTAAATGTGCCCATGTGACTATGAAGCCATACCTAACCAAGATAACTTCACACCTACACTGGTGTGTACACATCAAGATTGATCCCTCACATATGATGCACCCTGTCCACCCCTCAAGTCATCATGTACAACAGAATAGCTGTTGTTGATGTAGAGGATCCAAATATGACATGTGTACAAAAGTAGAGCCCCAACATATTAATGTAGAGGACAAGAGTAGACCATCACAGATAAGCATCATGGCTCCATTAACCCTCTGACTCAATAAGCACTTTACCGGCTGCAACCTCTGGGTACACCTGCAACAGCACATTAAGTACATGCCACTGTGAATGTTGCATTCAGAGCATGGAACGGATGATCATATACACATACATTGTTCTGCATCATTAGCAAGGCCAGCGACAAAGCTCTGAACAAAAATATAACTTTAATACATAAACTCTGTATTTGTAAGTGCCAAACATAAAGGCCAATGACCAGTCCAAAATAGAGTCCGCACTTGTGTGCATGAAAACTTGCACTACAAACTTGCAACACAGTCCACTGCCATGGAAATCTCCCCAGGATAGGGGCATCAAATGGGCAGTTCAGGCACCGCTCAGGGAGGATTGGGGTGGGGAGGGGGATGACTGGGGTAGTGGGAGGACTGGACCTGGGAGGGGGAGAACTGGCTGATGCAGTGGGATCACTGGATGTGGGAGGGTGAGGGCTGGCTGGACCAGGTGGAGTCGTGGCACGGGGAGGTGGTGAAATGCTCAGGGGAGGCTCAGTGGATGATGTTGCATGTGGTGGGCTGGGTTTTTACTTGTTTGGGTATCTGATATCCACTAAGCATCTTGGGCCAAGGGAGAAGTGAGGTGGCCACAACAGCCTCCTTCTTCCCAGAAAGTTGTGCAGGTGGTGGTGGTCCTTCTTTCCAGAGAGATTTCCCAGATCTGGTGGAACACTCAGGGGAGGGGGGGCCTTTTCCCCTCCCTCCCCTGTTGTGGAGGGACTTTCACCTCCTTTGTCTTGTGTCCATGCTTCTTATTGTGGAAGCTTTGGCCAACCCAGCCCTCTTAACTCTGGGGGGGGGGGGCAGAAGTGGCAGGCACCAGGTCCAGGGCAGCCAGGGTAAGGGTTTGGGAGGCTTTGAGATGATGTGTGGGGATGGGAGGGCTCTTGGAGGGCGAGGAATCTGAGGTATGCAATGTGGATGCATGTTTTTGGCTTTATGTTTCTGAGTGTCCTGTGATGGTGTTGTTGTTGTGATGTCATGTGTGCTTTTTGTGTGCTTTGGGGATGGTGTGTTGTGTCTGTGTCGCTTTAAGTGGTGGTGTTGTGCGCTGCGTGTGGATGTCTGGGTGCCTGAGTGCTCCGGTGTGTGTGTGCTCTGATCAGGTTGGGGCACTGGGAGGGTGGTGGTGACAGGAGCTGGACTGGGAGGTTGGAACTGCTGAATGGCTGATGTCACTGTGGAGGTCAAAGAATGGACAGTTCTGTGCAGGCCACCCACGTCCAAATGAATGCCCTCCAGGAACGCAACAACCTGTGACAACTTGTTGCCATGATCCTGGAGGGCATTCAGGAGCACAGTCTGACCCACAGACAGCTGCCACAAGATGTCTATGGCCTCCACACTGAGGGCAGCAGGGGAGACAGGAGCAGGGGCAGCGGTACCTGGGAGGAAGGAGACTCTGCCCTTCTTAGGGTTGCGAGCCCGGATACCAGTTTGGGGAGCTGCAGGGAGGGTGAACACAGGACGGGGTGTGGCAGACGAAGAAGCAGATGTCGAACTTCCTGTGTCCACCAACACCGTGGAGTCACCACTGGGGTGCGAAGATGTTGAACTAGGTGTTTCTGGTCCAGACTCCTCCAGGGCACTCCTGTCCCCCTCCGAGGCACTGGTACCCTCAGTGTCGCTGTACTCCCGGGGACCACTAATGCCAGCTGCTTCCCCAATGGTGTTGGGCCCCTCTCCTTCTCTGCCCTCGGTAGATGCTGTAAGAGACAGAGACATAGGTTCAGTAAAATGGCCTGCTCAGAGAGATGATATGAAATACAAACAGAATTAATTTGACTTAAGACCCAAAATTTACTTGTACATGCACTGGCTGCAAAAGCCCAATCTTTTGCCTGATCACATGATGTATTGACACATGATTTTTGGACATTCATGCTCCATGATGCATTGACACTGCCAAATTGCTGTGCATGTGTCAACAATTCAACATCACATCCTATTGTGTGTAGCCACACCTACATGCCTTTTGTTAAGAGAGCTACACATCCAATTCTGTTGTGTTTCTCCCACTTGAAGTATGAGTTCCCGAAACACCACAAATACAAACTGAAACATGACAATTGTTAAGTGACCTTACATCCTTCCATCCAACTATATTGGTACTGCAGCACACCTACTGCTGATCATTGATAACCGATTTGTAGATGCATCACAGACATGGAAGAGCACACCACAAATATCTCAATGCACCCTAACATAATGCTCACTGCTGTTCACTGCCAGTTGATGTCTTTGAGACTTACACTTCTGCGTAATTTACATGCTCACATTTTTAAGGATAAACTGCTACGAAGTACCATGTACTAATGTTGACAAAAAGACAATGCACATTAGCATGACAAGGGCAATGTGGCGCAAGAGCCTTGCATGTTGTGACATGTCACATACCAACAGTATTTCAATCTCAGGGCAAGCCTTCAATGATCCAAGGCATCAGAGTGCCTTTTGTAGATGAAGCTTTGAGTGGCCTCCATAAGGACAGGCAATGTGTGCCAAAAGCTAGTGTCTGGCATCTGACATCCCTACGTTGTGCTGACTGCTGACACCCAGGACACATCAATGTCACAAGAGATCACTCATTGATGTAAACCAGTAGCCACAACTTGACCATGCACTCATGCATATGTACACCCCTCCTCAATGCACACACAGTAAGTACTGCCACTCAGAGTGACATTGGCTTTATCCATCATAAGTTACAGTACAACACTTCAAATAAATCACAATTTGCAATACACACTGGTCACATACAACCATGTTAAGCCCTAGTGCAAACACAATCTCCCAATAGCCACATTTTGCTCCATAGCTTCAACTTTCCACTCTCTAACCAGCACAAAGACGATCAGAAGACGATCAGATGTTGCCATGTGCACAATGAGCAAATGCAGATCATCCAATGAATTACTGCAATCATCACCATGTTATGTTATGTTAACTGTTCTTATAGAGCGCATGGCTGCCCCAGCAACGGGGCGTCCCAGCACTAAACCTAACAGAAACAGACAGGAAAGAGAATTAAACTAAAGGTTGGAGAAAAGCCACGTCTTGATAATTTTCCTGAAGGCCCAATGATCCTGCGTGCCGCCAGAAACCGGTCCCAGGATGCTTGTTTCCGGTCCAGGGAAGACATGGCTTGGCAGTTCGGGCTGGACTGTTCCCATGAGGCACAGGGTCAGACTGATTTGCATATGGCCATGTCTGAACTGGGGTGGTGGAGTGAGCTAAAGAATGATGATGGATTAAACCCAGATCAGTTGACTGGGGGTGCGTGTTTGATTTGCTCAAGCGCTCCGTCCATCATCCCCTTTGGTATCGCTTTGCGTGCCGCGGGCAGCAAGAGGAATGGAATTCTAGAGGGCGGGTTCCATTGCCCTGAATGAGCGCCCCCTAGCTCTTGTCCTGCGCACTCGCGGGACACAGGCCAAATGCAGGTCCACGGAGTGAAGGGCTCGAGCCGAAACATACAGCGAGCACAGCTCATTCAGAATTTGCGGCCCTAGGCCATGCAAGATCTTACGAGTAAGACATAACGTCTTGAAGTAGACTCTTTGTTCTATCAGCAGCCAGAGGAGCCGGCGGAGAAGGTCTAAGGCATGGCAGTTCTTAGGTAGTGCAAAAAGCATCCAGGCAGCCGCATTCTGTGCCCGTTGCAGTCTTTTAGTCACAGCTTTATTTACGCCAAGTAGTAGCCTGTTACAGTTCTCTAGGCGAGACTGCACGATGGATTGGATGATCATCTGTCAGGTGGGTGCGTCAAAGAATCCCAGGGTGGGTTTCAAGTCGCTTAGAAGACCGAAGCAGGTGCCAGCCACTGTCTTGGTGTGACCTTCAAATGAGAGGGCGCTGTCCACCAAAACTCTTAGATTCTTAACTGCGGTTTTCGGTTGGGGGGGGATCCCAGGGCCGAGGGCCACCATTGGTTGCCCCATAGATGGGTATCTCGGCCCACCAAAAGCACCTCTGACTTGATGGAATTTAATTGCAGGTAGTTATCAGTCATCCAATCAGAGATGGCCTTAAGATCGTCTTGAAATTTCGCCTGATCTTGCTTGGAGTTATTGGAGAATGTAAACACCAATTGGGTATCATCGGCATATGATACCATGGCAATGTTCCGAGCTTATAATAATCAACACAAACAACTTCCCCCACTTGATATTTTTAAATTAGGTAATATTTCCAGAAAAATATATATGCCCCACACGACTTTTAATTTTCAATCATTTATTAAAAAATATATATATATCATTCTTTTTTATTTTTTATTTATTTTATCGGAGCTTTTCCTTTCTAAAATACACATATTTAAACATTATACATATAATAGACAATCAACAGCATTTTACATAGATAGAAAAAAAGCCCCAAACACATGATAAAAGACCATACACTGGCTGTACATGTCTCCAAGATAACAAACTTACAAAAATCATGTGATAAAAAGACAATACAATAATATACAAAACTACATTAAACATATATACAACATTACATACAATGTACAAAAAAACACAAAAGAAAAGAAATGCGCCGACGCGCGTTTCGGAAGTACCATGTACTTAAAACTGCTTCATCAGGGCGCAGAGTTCACGGTTTAAGCAGTGGTCAGAAAGGCCATCTGTTACTATTGCACTGTATCCATATATTATAGTGCAACAGGGCTCTGTACAATGTAAAGCACAAGTTGTCCAGCGGTTCCAAATCAGGGAAGCAAAGCTTCTAGAGATGATAGTGGGTCCCCAAAGCAGGAACTATACTACTGATAATTCAAAGAAGCCAAACGTATCTAAAGGCTGAAGTGGCTAATTTTCAAGTAGTTCCAAATCATAAGAATGAATTGCCCGGGGATCCTCAAGGGAGGGGGGCCAGCAAGGACTCAGTCATGAAGAAAACACGATCAATGATTCAGTAATAATTAATGTAATCTAATAATCACGGCAGCGCAGGCAATATTTTAAAAATGTAAGCTGTACTGCTGTCCTATAGTGCTATATTTCACCAGCCAAAAATAAAAAGGCCCATACTTCAAGGAAATATCACGATAAAGCTGTTCTAAGCTGCTAAATTCCAGCAACATGAAGTGGAGGGGCACATGTTCCAAAATAATATCACAGGTAAAAACGCCAATACGTGTCGTCCGGGTCCCTGCTACTCCGAGATAGTACGTCCGAGCTTTTGACAGAAGGGCCAGAGGGCCATCTGCACCATCAGCGCATGTGTGCAGTTGCTGTCATTGAGGCAGGGAATTACATAATGTGATGCCATGCTGCTGATATTCATCAAAATGTGTCGCTGTGATGCTGTCATCTGTATCATTTGGCTGTATACCACCCATGGGACAAGTGTAACCTCTGCTAACTCACTGCACCCTGAGTCACCATTTGTCCATGTCTCAATCCACTTGTACATCATCACGAGTCACAATATTCTGGGAGCCACACAGCACACACAAGGCTGACAAGTGTACTGTGCAAGACAATTCACACAACTTCTTTTCCTGTGCAGGAATGGCTCAGTTCAGACACAATTTTCCAGATGGAACATGCAAACATGTCAATATGATTTGCACTGATACTGTTCATGTATCCCCTACATGAGAATCCAACTGTTCTACACATGCAGAACCTCATGCCATTGCCACTGAGACAACTTTGAACATATTGCATCACACTAGAGACATCTCTGAGGTTCCTGGGTTGCTCATGGCTGGGATTAAGGCAGCCAGTCATGCACTAAGTCACACTTAGCCCAATACTCACCCCCAACTTGCTGCTGGTGGGCCCTCAAGCGTCCACCCAGCTCTGGCTGTGTCACTGCCAGGATGCGGGCCATTAGTGGGGTCATGGTCCGGCGCACCAACCTGCCACTTCGAGGGACCAGCCCCAGCCCCAGCGTCATTTCTGCAACGCTTTTGCTGAGGCGGCAGATATCATCCCACCTCTTGTGGCAGTGAGAATGGCGCCGGTTGGAGACCCCCAGGGCCCGCACCTTGCGGGCGATGGCCCTCCATATGGCCTTACACTGATGGACCTTGAGCTGTAGGCATGGGAGATAAGAAAAAAACTTTGTAAACAGTATGTTGTGGACCATTGTGTGCCAGTCCAGAAGCATTCATACACATACCACACACATAGATCAATGGACAGCAGAGTCTATATCCATGTCACATACTACACTCTGACCAAGCTTGGTGAGGACAATGTCAACATCTATGAGGATGGACCAACTACCTGGGCATCTCATACACATGCAGAGGGCGTGCACTAACATCATGGTGAAACAGGGCCTCGTCTGTGATGCATGATGTGAGTTAGCCTGACAGACAATACACTGTAATTGATACCCAGTGGAAATACTCACTATGTCTAACACTACACTCCCCTTAATGTCCAGGACTATTGCATAGCTACACGTGTTATGGAGGTCACCGTAAGCTACCTGACACTACATTATCTCACTCATGTGACAAGGTGTAGGCCTGTATTGTGTACTCTTCATACCTCTATATGCTTCTTTATAAATAGGAGGGTGCAATACTCATATATCTTGCCAAGTCATTTGTGTTATGTGGCCTTGATACATTGTGCATTCACAGGATATGCCTTTAGGGTTTTTACAGACGCAAATTGTGGTCAATCACAAGATTCACATGCATGTCGAATGAGAATGATGACACAGTACATACACATGTGAGGCTCTACACATAATGGTACCAAAACAAGGATCAAATTTCAGTAATAAGTTGTTGCACGCTCCTAAGTTTCGAATCAGATTTAGTGGTAATCAAATGTTTATGAATACTAATATGTGTATAGCGTGCTGGTCAGGAATGAGGTGGCCTGCCTCTTATAACATACTACTTAAATTGCAAGTGTAATGATGCACTTGGCCCTTTCCGCACTGCTTTAAATGAAAATTCCTATCTAATTTCAAAAATTGTTCCACTGTTTCATATACACTCTTCGTACATACTATACATGCATCAATGTGCCATTTATCATATTTTTATTTTGCGGATTCCTCTCCGCTAATGCAAAATCAATGTTTATGATACAAAGATTAATTTCAATAACAATATATACAATATTGATAGTACATGTCTACAATTAACAGACTATAAACAAAATTCTTCTTCTCTCACAAGATGTTCCCAATACATTTCGGGATAAATGTATCCCTTCTTCAGGGGTGCTGTAAACGTAAACAATGAATCTGCTTGTTAATGTATACAGGAAGGAACTGGAGTACTTAATACATCTTAAATTCAAGCTTAAAACAATCTAAAATATGGTCTCAATCAAGTAGTCCCGTCACCAAATGTTCATGTGAGTGACATGCATATCATGCACCTCAAGCCTAACAACTTGTTGAAAATTAGTAGATGGGGACTTAAAGAGTAAGACATATAATAATGCCAATATACTGGCTCCATGATCAATATCAACCACTCAATATTGCACCTCAACAGCGTGTGAAGTGATAGTAACAATTAGAATAGTGCACGCGATTATTCGAATATGCTCACAAAGTAGATAGCAAGACTGCTAGTAAGACACTTACTGACAGAAACTGTTGATCATCTAGGAGGCTTAATGCTGATGCATACAATGCGTTTGTTATATAATGACCTGTGGAAACGAAACACAAATTTTCACCAAACTGAGAAGCAAAAACATGAAATCAATAATCTCTGTACCTGAAGTCTGCTTGTGTCTAACTGAAATTCAATGGCTAACTGGTTCCACACTCGATGTGATTTGACAATGTCCTCGGACTCTGTTGATAACGAAAAAACGTGTCCGGTATTAAATCACCGCCAATGCCTGTGCGCTCTGTTATAGAACCTACTAATAACACGGTAGCAATCAAAATCTACGGGTCACTACTCTCACCTTCCACGGAATGTGTGTTCGACGTGGTACTCAGCGTTCCTGTTGGTGAATGATGGCGGCCGTATTCCCGAATCAGCCGTGATATGCTGTAGTGCCATGAACACAAACAAAGGGAAAATGTTCCCCGTCAGTATAATTAGAAAAAAGATGGGGACCATCTTTAAATGAATAGGTTCACTGAAGTTGCATTTTGAACCTCATATATAGCTCAAATTGTATCATGAATGAGAAAAGATAGTGTTGAAATAAACGTAATATCTGAAGCTCGAAGTCATCTGATAATCAGAATAAGACACAAACGAAGGACTAGAAACCCGCGTTGGAAAAACTCAAGCAAAGATGGGAGCCATCTTTGAATGAATATATTGACTGGAAAAAATATAGAAAAGTGCGTAACTCGAATTGTGCCGTAAATCAGAAGAAACTTAATCGGAGTAAATGGATGAATGACTAAGTTGAATATACTGCCCGAAGTTAAAATTCATCAGAGTGAAGCTAGCGTAGACCTCTGGTGAACTATACGACTCTAGACTCCTGGTCGAACTAGAAATAATACAGATTTCCAGGTTCACAAAGATATTCTGTAAAAATAATCTGTAAAAATAATCTATGGACCAATGGTTCAGCACGCAATACCTCTCCAAGCTGCAGGGGGTATGTATACCCATAAAGGCTCTAGCATAAATTCTTCACGCGTACTGCTCAATCTACCATGGAATGAGTATGCAAAAGACAACCTTCAGTCACATTACGAAACCAAATAACCGTTATGCAAATCTATCAACCTCTCAACGGTTTAAAAATATGAGTATGTCAGTAACTCAGCTCAAAAATATGCAATGAATCACAACCTCAGACTCACTGTTAAAGGGTTAGTATGGTGTGCAGATAAACATGGTAGGTGCAAGTACCTCAAGCTCCATAAATGAATATGAAGATATCCCCCAGTTTTAAAATAAAACCATCAAATATCTCAGATAATGATGTGCCCTATGCTCTTGTGTACATGTTAACACCTTGTTTGCTACTTCTGTCGAGGTTTTTGAGTTACATCCTATACTCTTAAGATGACTACATGGAGTTGTAAAATTATGATCTGGTGCTGTGACTCACATGACTATTATATCCAATCTATGTGTATTTGTACACTGATGTATGGACTTCAATGAAGTTGTTTCGAAGTGACTATTTCAAGTTATAAGTAACAACTCATGTCAATTTTGTCGTTTAATCCAGATGGCATCATGGTATTAAATTGTTTGATCCACCATATTTCTTTCTGTGAAAGGAGCTTAGAGTTATCTTTGTCTGGAGTAGTTTGTAATTTTTCCAGGATCAAAAACCTCAATTGTGGAATGTTGTGATTTTTTTCCATCCAATGTACTGCCAGATTAGAATTGGGATTTTTGTTTCTAATCATGCCCTTATGTTCCGTAAGAGGATGATTAGAAACAAAAAGTCCAATTTTTGTTTCTAATCATGCTCTTATGATTCGTAAGAGCATGATTAGAAACAAAAATCCCAATTCTAATCTGGCAGTTGATGGCAAATCTTCATCCAGAGAGGGCCTGGCTTATTGGTGAATGAGATGTGTCAATAATTGTGGTGTATGTGTGACATGCTGGCCTCCTCCTCCTCGAATAGTTCAATTACATTGTGCCTCTGGGTTTCTCACAACTAGGTGATTCAGCGTATCCTAACCGGCCTTGGTTGCTGAGCCCACTGAGGAATCCAAGGACGCCAGGGGAGGTCCGCTTCAATGATAACCATGGGAGGACACGTCGTATAGTGGAGTGGGCTTTTGGGCTCCTGAAGGCAAGATTCAGGTGTCTTGACAAGAGCGGTGGTGTACTACACTACTCTCCCCAGAAGGTGTGTCAGATCATAGTCGCATGCTGCATGCTCCACAACCTGGCTTTGCGCAAGGAGATCCCCCTCATTCAGGATGATGATGAGCAGCAGGAGCCCCCCCGCTGCAAATTCAAACATGCTCAGTGATGGTGATAGTGGCGAGGAGGAAGGTCTTGAACTGCTTCAACAGCTCATCAACAACTACTTCACTTGAGTGTAAGTTTGCATTGAGAAACTATGACTGTGGCAGTTTGCTTTGCTGTTAGGGCAGAAGCATTAATGATGTGTTGGGATGCTGGCTGTTTTTGGCACACTGCTGTGTTTGTATTTCCACTTACCCGATATCTATGTTGATGGTGTTGGTCAGTGTTATCTGATATGAATCTTGTACAGTGTTGACCAGTAGTGTATTGTTGCTGTTGTGCCATCATATGACAACTCAATGTTATCTTCTTGTTGTGTGGTTCTATGTCCTTTAGCCCTATCAATGGATTGTCACAATCTCATCTGGTGGTACATTTAAATTTGAGTTTACATTGTACTTACTCTGATAAACATACAACTCACACAAAGGCATGGGTGTTAAATGTGTTTATTTTCATGCATATGGTGTTTCTGGTAAAAGTGAGTGAGATGTTAATTGTGCATACAGAGTGTTTCAGTTGTCAGTGATGGTAACAGAGAAAAATAGAGGAGTCACCACAATAGTGGAATTCTACAGTCCAACAGACTCATGCCATCCACATGGCAAAGTGGGACAGGATGGTCAACAAAGTCAATGTTCTGTGCAACACTGGTGACATTATGGCTGGCTCAGCGTCCTGGCTTGGCGCTTTGCCACAAGATCCTCCCGTGGTGTTTCTCAGACGTCCCCGCCCCCATTTTGTTTGGTGGGGGGCTCTACTGCAGGCTCAGAGGTGTCTAAGGAGTCATTGGCTTGCAGCTCATCCCTCCCTGTGGCAGCTGCCGAGGTGGTGGGAGAAAAGTGTTACAGCAAACAAATGATGGACGGAATGCTGACAATGCAAACATTCTCCCCCAGTCAAAAGATCTGGGTTAAATCCATCGTTCTTTTGCCCACTACGCCACCCCAGTTTGGACCCAGCCATATGCAAATCAGTCTTGACCCTGTGCCCCATGGGAACAGTCCAGACCAAACTGCCAGGCCAGGTCCTCCCTGGACCGGAAACAAGCATCCTGGGACCGGTTTCAGGGTATGTCACCCTTCTTCAGCCAGGCTAGCTTGAATCCAGTGGCACAGTGAGCAAGGGACCCACATCTGGGCATACCCATCCCACTTAGGGCGAAAAGTGTTACAGCAAACAAATGATGGATGGAATGCTGACAATGCAAACATTCTCACCCAGTCAAAAGATCGGGGTTAAATCCATTGTTCTTTTGCCCACTACGCCACCCCAGTTTGGACCCAGCCATATGCAAATCAGTCTTGACCCTGTGCCCCATAGGAACAGTCCAGACCGAACTGCAAGGCCAGGTCCTCCCTGGACCGGAAACAAGCATCCTGGGACCGGTTTCAGGGTATGTCACCCTTCTTCAGCCAGGCTAGCTTTAAACAAGTGGCACAGTGAGCAAGGGACCCACGTCTGGGCATACTCATCCCACTTAGGGTGAAAAGTGTTACAGCAAACAAATGATGGACGGAATGCTGACAATGCAAACATTCTCCCCCAGTCAAAAAATCTGGGTTAAATCCATCGTTCTTTTGCCCACTACGCCACCCCAGTTTGGACCCAGCCATATGCAAATCAGTCTTGACCCTGTGCCCCATGGGAACAGTCCAGACAGAACTGTCAGGCCAGGTCCTCCCTGGACCAGAAACAAGCATCCTGGGACCGGTTTCCGGGTATGTCACCCTTCTTCAGCCAGGCTAGCTTGAATCCAGTGGCACAGTGAGCAAGGGACCCACATCTGGGCATACCCATCCCACTTAGGGCGAAAAGTGTTACAGCAAACAAATGATGGACGGAATGCTGACAATGCAAACATTCTCCCCCAGTCAAAAGATCTGGATTTAACCCAGATCCTTGTGACTGGGGGTGAATGTTTGCATTGTCCAGCATTCCGTCCATCAATTGTTTCTTTTGCATTTGTCGCCCTAAGTGGGAAGGGTATGTCCAGACGTTGGTCCCGTGCTCACTACACCACTGGATTCAAGCTAGCCTGGCTGATGAAAGGTGATGCCCTGAAACCGGTCCCAGGATGCTTGTTTCCGGTCCAGGGAGGATCTGGCTTGGCAGTTCGGGCTGGACTGTTCCCACAAGGAACAGGGTCAAGACTGATTTGCATATGGCTGGGTCCAAACTGGGGTGGTGTGGTGAGCAAAAAAATGATGGATTTAACCCAGATCCTTGTGACTGGGGGTGAATGTTTGCATTGTCCAGCATTCCGTCCATCAATTGTTTCTTTTGCAAGTGATGGGAGAATCAGCAGGCTGGCCACTGGAGGGGGGAGGCGTTACTTGAGCTGCATGTATGTCCCTCAGAACACCCACAAGCTGGCCCATGAGATCTACCAATTGTCCCATACGGGTGTCCATAGACCTCTGCAGCAGGCGGAGCTCACGCAGTTCATCTACAACCTGACGCATCTGTCCCTGGTTCTGCTGGTACGCCCCAAGGACTCTTGTGACAGTGGCCAGGGCTTCAGTCTCAGTGTCCTCCTGTGATTGGCCCCCAGTTTTCCTCCCACCTGCCCTGCCCAAACAGACCTGTGGCCTTGGCTGCACACGCACCGGCACACTGTCCCCAGCATCCTCGGTGTGGATGGTGGTGGTGGTAACCTCTGAGACAGGGACAGTGTTGCAGGCAGCGGTGGTGATGGTGGTGGTGGTGGTTGCTATGCAGGTAGTTGGTGCAGGGCTCAGCGTTGTTGTTGTTGCTGCTGTGTTGGGAGTTGTGGTGGTGGTGGTGGTGGTGGGACCAAGGAGGCCCTCAAACTAAGTACGCCCTGGCAGGCCTGACGGGCCAGGTTAGTGCTCCTCATCCGAGAATTGGAGAGAATCTGCATCTGAGAGTTCATGCTCTGGGGGGGGGGGGAAGACTGGCTCTGCTGGTCGGTGGTATTCTCACCGGCTGTTGATTGTGATTCACCTGTTGAACAGAGGTTCCTTTGTCAGGATGTTAAGTACATTCCACAACATTGGTGAGACAGTCTTTTATGTTTTAGTGAAGTCCAAACTTTTAGCTTTGAAAATACTAGTCATCTGTAACAGTTTTTCTGCAGTATGACATGATGTTGAGGTATATCCGTTACTTGTTATCGAGGTGACATGGCAATGTCAAACATTTAACATGTACAGATTGTGTTTTCCAAGGACATGTCATCATCTACCAACTTGGTGCTCATCTTCTTTAATTTAGGCAGGGACATTGTTAACTTTTCAAAAAATATGTTTCACCTATGCAGACATTTCCTAATTTCTGTAGGTCATTTTGCATTCACAGCATGTGGGTTGTGTTCTTTGAATGAGTGCCCATGCATGTATTGTGTGCATATGAGCCTTCATGCTTTGCTAAACTAGGACTTACACATAACATTTTGCACATATCGTGATTGGGCTCTGCATTTCTTAACATGGGACTTTGTGATTGGAAGTGTGATTTATTTGACATATACGTGAGCATAGCTGTGTGCGCAGTGGATGTGACATATGGAGCATTGAAGAGTAGGCTAACAAGTGAGGGATGTGGTGGGCAGATTGCTCCATGCTGTTCGGGGTTGAGGCAAGAGAGCATAAGCTGGCTACCTACCTGTAAGGTGAAGCAGAGGAGGGAGATGGCTGCCACATGGCTCTGGGGTGGGGAGGGTGCTCCATGCTGTTTGGGAGTGAGGCCAGAGGGCCTTGTGGGAGTCGTAGTGTTGTGCTCATGTCCCAACAACCCCCTCCCTAGTAAGATGGCTACCTACCTGTAAGGAGGTACTGAGGAGGGAGATGGCTGCCACATGGCTCTGGGGTGAGGAGGGTGTTTCATGCTGTTTGGGAGTGAGGCAAGAGAGCATAAGCTGGCTACCTACCCGTAAGGTGAAGTAGAGGAAAGAAATGATAGCCATATGAGACATATTTTTGAAAGAGTGCGTTGTACATAAGTTAATTTTTGCCTGGGAAGTGTAGCTCAATGGTTGTGCACGACAGTACATGACAGTGTGATGGGATAATTATGTTGGTACTTACCAGTCTCCACTCCCCCAGCTATTCCTGTGAGACTCTCTGGATGCAGGATGGCAAGCACCTTCTCCTCCCATTCAGTGAATGTTAGTGGTGGAATGGGAGGGCCTCCCCCAGTCCTCTGAGCCGCCTCATGGTTCCTGTTGGCACAGTATTTCACCCTGCTCTTGAGGTCATGCCACCTCTTCTTGATGTCATGCAATGTGTGCAGGGTAGTACCTACTGCATTGACTTTGTTGACAATCCTTTCCCACATCTGATTTTTTCTAACAAGTGGGGTCTGTTGGACCATGGCTCCAAACAAATGTGGTTCTACTCTAATTATCTCATATTCCATCACTGACAACCCACTGTCTGTGAATTTGGGCTTTTTTTCTGTGACATTGTGTATGCTGTGCAAATATAACACAAGTGCAAAGAGGAAGGTGGTGGTGGAGGTGTGAAAGGTGTGTGAGGTGTGTGGATGAAAAGTCTTGGTGCGTGGGGATAGGTGGATGTGATGGTGTGCTGTGTGATAAATTGCCTCTCTTAATGGCTGTGGTGTCTGGCCCTTCAATGCTGTTGTTTTGCAAAGGATGTTGGCCATGGAAGGGGTTGGTTTTATACTCTGCTATGTAGGTGTGTCCACTTGAGGAATAACCATCAGGTGTTCTTTTCCGTTGTGACATTGCATTTGACCATTTTTTATGTTGCCTTCGCGCGACCGCGGCAGTCCTAACGCAAAGGTCGTTGCGACAGGACTGCGATCTTATCATAATTTGCCTTGTGGTCATACCGCAGGTGAATCGGCTTTTTTATTCAGGAAAACTGTTTTTCCATCCGCTGCGGTCGATTTTCTGGTTTCCCGACGGTAGCGGACGGAGTTTTGTCAAATCCCACCGCCGCGGTCAGATTTTTTGACCATTGCATCATAATGTGACCGCCGGAATTGCTGCGGAACATGCGGTGGTCGGAGGATTTTTCCATCCGACATCGTAATGAGGCCCTAAATTCAGAAAAAGAGCTGGACAGTAAACCTAAAAATCAACTATTCCTACTCCAAAATTACTAAAATAAGGAAAGTACTGGACAATAAACCCTACAAATAAATTATTCGTACTCAAATATTCCTAAAATAAGGGAAAGTGCTGGAAACTAAACCCTACAAATAAATTATTCCTACTCCAATTTCACTAATTTCAGGGAAAGCACTCTACACCAAACCCTAAAAATGAACTTTTCCTACTACAATAAAACTAAATTAAGTGAAAATAAAAAAATATATATTATATTCCAAAATTTAAATATATTACATTTTTAACTAATATAATCAAAATGCAAAAACAAATAAATAAATCTAACTAAAACTTTGGAAAATATTCACAATTAAAATTTCCAAAATAGAAATTCCAATTTCTGTATTAGAATTATTAAATATTTAATTAAAAGTAATAAACATACTGTCAACATAAAAAAAATTAAACCTAAAAACTTAAAAACATATTGCAAAAAAACATATTATATTAATATAAAAAAAATGAACATTTGTCATAAAACCACATATTTAAAAAATTTAAAAATAACAAATTATATATTTAAAAAACTAAAATTATTACTTGCTAATATTAAAACATTAAAAATAAAACAATTTAGAAAAATTCCAAAATAAAATAAACACTAACAAAGTTCATCTATAAACATTTCAACTTGTTTTTAAAAATTAATTATATTAAAACATTCAAAACAAGTTTATCAGCTTTTTAAACAACAAAAATATTCATAATATTTTTGGGAAATTCCCCTAAAAATTACAAAAAAATTAAAAATTCAACAATATAACCCAATTTTTAAAAAATGTTTTTGGTTTTACAAACTAATTTTTATCTTACTTCAAACATTTTACAAATTTGCAATATTAATACACTACCCAACAATATCTCCTAAAAACACTACATCCAACTACTAAACATTTCTAAATTCTACATATTTATTACATTTTTTTAAATGCAAAAAAAATATATTTTTTCGTATTTTTTTAAAATTATCCCTTAGAAACAAAACATTTCAGTACGAAAATATTAAATGTACATTTTTTATATTAAAAACATTAAAAATACAACATTCTTTTTAATTTACTCCCCACCCTTAAGCCCTCAAAACCCGATATCCCACTCCTAAAAAATATTATATTCTAAAAATATTACATAAATAATTAGTATTTCTTTAAAATTTACAATAAATATTCACATATTTTTTAAATTACTCCTCACCCTTATCCCCTATAAACCCAATATCCTGCTCATAAAACTGTTAACAATCTAAAGTTCGTATTTTAATACATTTTTAAATAATAACAGATTTAATTAAACAATAACATATTGTTTTTAAATTACTCCCCACCCTTATCCCCTACAAACCCAACATCCTGCTACTAAAAAATATATTTTACAAAAATATATTGTTATTAACATTATAGTTACTATATGGGACTAACAATTACTAAAAACATTTAAAATTACATACATTTTTAATAAAATAAATAACACTTAACAATATTATTAAATAACATTTCTAAAAGATAATTGATATTCTATACATTGATATTTTTAACATCAATATTTTTAATATCGATATTTCAAACTAAACCTATTTTTGATATTTTCAACATCGATATTACTTACTTCAAAATTATGCTATCACGATAATCTTGACACAATATTGATGCCACTCGATATTTTAAACTTGATATTCTGTCTCAACACCGCTACTAGAGTATGTGAAAGGGGTATTTTGTATCATGTGGGATGATTGTGGGGCTGTATGAGGCAAAAGAATTTGCAAGTGGAGTGGGCACTGCAAGTGAATAGGTAAGAGGAATGTGGGCCACATGCAGCCTAAAGGAGCTGCTTTATTGTATGTTAGAGTGTTTAATTTTGGCTGTGTTAGTGTTTATAAAAAGAGCATGTGTTCAGAAGGAGAATGTGTGCTAGATGCTTTTGGAGAATGTAGTAGGGTGGTGCACGGATATAGTGCAGGCACTAGCATGCTTGTCTGTATGTAAGGAAAAGGTGTGCAGGATGTGATCATTGACAGGATTAGTATGAGACATGACTGGATGAGGTTGTGCTATATGATAATGAAATTTATGCTCCAAGTGTTTATGGGATTTAGTAGTCTGCTGCATCCTGGGCCAATGTTTTATGGTAAAGTAGTGTGCAACATGCATATATTGCAGGGACTGTGCACACATGTGTGCTGTAAAGGAGATAGTGCCATCACTGTATATTGAAGGACAGTGTGTTACATATGTATTTTAAAGGCTGCACTGTGCTGCTTGTGCAAGAAGTACTATCCTGCATGTTTTTAGTGAAGGAAATTGTGGGTTTCCTTTGTACTTTAGTGGATGTACTATACAGTATTTCAAGACAAGAAAAACAGAAGGTCAGGGCACTTAAGGCCTGCACCAGTCAGTCTAGTTTTTAGATAGTTTTTTTCTCAGGAATGTGGTGCAAAGAACCAGGAACGTGACCTCCTTACATCCCTATTATTTGGGAATGCCAAAAACACAAGAGACAGAAAATGGCTCAGCACACACCTATAGTTAAATATAATATAAAAATCAACAATGGTATATAGTAATGATAAGCGATAATCAATGTATGAAAATTAGCACTATGTCTCCCCAATAAATCAAGTGAGACTTCGGTTTCTTAATAATGTATTCTTCCTTTATTCTTATTTCAGATTTCTTTTCTTAAAACACAGCACAAATTCATAGCCGACGCGGCGCGTTTCGTCCCCACGGGACTTCTTCAAGGCTATAAAAACATATACAGAACAAACATTAATATTTACAATTTAAAAATATATATACACCATCTAATTTTTGACTGAGCTATCAGTCTAATCACCACAAAATTCTTTATGCAACAACATTTAAAATAGGTATAATCTAATCATGGGGAGACATATCTAACAATCTTTGTATACTGGGAGATTATTACAGCAAAAGGAGATAATGCATAGCAGTTATTGCGAATTGTACACAACATAATTTTAATCATGTTATAAGAAAAAACACAACACCCATACAATAGGTTCAAAAAGCAACTACAACCTTTATGACATCCTAATCTTATCTCAATTGTCATTTCACTTCAATGTATATCATTGCGAAAACAGTTTCATAGTATCACAGCTTATTATGTACAAAGAAAAGGTAAACCTATAAGTTCACTGCAGTGAGTTTCATTGTAATACATGAGTAGATGGATCACTGATGTAATTTTTGTCTTATTATAAATACCATGAGCCTGAATGCATTACATTCTGACTACAGATATTTGATATCCTATGCAACCTTAGTATGGTAAATACTTGAAATTAAAAAAGGGATAACACCTTTTTCCAAAAATATACTCTGTTCTAGCATATCTGTTGTATTTGTGAATAGTCTAGATGAGACAAATATATATAGCACTTCTTGTTGAAGGGCGGTGCCTTAACTCAAGATTTCTGTAATAAGAAAATTGATTTATTTATTACTTTTTGAGAATGTTTTTAATTTATATGCTGCTATAATAAGTTCAGCATTTAATAGCATGAACAAAACGTAGTTATCATGCTAAACATACATCAAGAGATCTAACATACCTCTGCAAAGAAGAAACAATCATCTACTGTAAGTAGTAAAAGTTGAAATGTGGAAGGGTACTTAGTAACCCCAAATCTATAACAAAAGACAAAATTTATTTATAGTTTCAAGGTCAATATATAGGCTTGTACATATCAAACAAATGCTCTGATTTCCAACCACTATCACCACTAAACAGCATTTTGTAATACTATGCAGTTAACCAACTTATTTCTAGTTCTACATCTGACAATCAAAGGTTAGCAAAGTGTTACAAAGAAATTGAAGAAAAATAAATCATAAACAAACGCGCAATTTCCAAAAACACCACATTATCGAGCAAGGTAAAAAGGAAAAGGCAAATAACATAGTGAACGAAAAGATGTATATGCATGCCATCTGTTTTTTGTTTTAGGTTCGTTCACACCACATCTCAAATGTAAAAATTTGGGAAGGTAAATTATACAAAAAACATTTGATTAAACTTGCTCGTGATCTAAGTGTAAAAATAATTCACGTGGCAGTATATACATTTGTGATGCATTATAACCGCATCGCAATGCAGAAATATATGTGAAGAGCACTTTAATCAAGCGCGTTAGTAACTCCGAATTCAAAAGTCACCCACATGTCAGCATATCAATGCCACTCACACGACGACGCCATCCCTAAGAGTGCAGTCAGATATATTACACCGCCATTATCAAGCAAAGTAGAGAGGAAAAGACAGATGACATAGTGAACGAAAAGATGTGTATGCGTGCCATCTGTTTTTTATTTAGGTTCGTTCAGACCACATCACAAATATAAGGATGTGAGAAAGTAAATTATACAAAAACGTTTGGTTGACCTTGCTCGTGATTTGAGTTTAAAAATAATTCACGTAGTGGTATGTACATTTGTGATGCATTATAACCGCATCTCAATACAAAAATATATGTAAAAAACACATTAATCAAGCGCGTTAGCCACTTCGAATACAAAAATCACCCACATGTCAAGATGTCAATGCCACTCACACGACGGCGCCATCTCTAAAAATGCATTCGGATATATTACACCGCCAACCCCATGTCTACAAGGATATCCACGATGTTACGTTCCTAAACAGTGCAACAAACACTAGAACCGACCACTAGGAATAGTTAAATCCAGCAGAAAACATAAACGGTTGAAACAACTAAGCTACTTCAAAAATACAGCGCATTAATCTGTAATTACTTACAAGCGCGATGTCGCGTAGCGGCGTGGTCCGAAGTCTTGAAAGAGAAAGATTTTGTCAGAACTGAACCTCATAGTTAGTTCGTATATATATACAAAATAAAGCATACACACCTGTATGTCGTCAATGTGCCATCGACAGAAACAAAGGTTGGATGTGAAAAACACCCGATCGATACGATGCGAATGCATCGGCCATTTTGAAATGGGTTTTCGGCATCCCAAATTACCGAAAAAAGAATCAAAAATGCCAAAAGTGACTACACCATCGTAATGTAATTGGTCCATGCTAAATGGCAGAAATATATGGACAATTTGTTGCAATGAATATTTATGATTATAAGAACTGTATACATACTAATAACACCTCACAAACAAAAATTGTGAGAGATGGATTCAAAAAGACCGGCCATTTTGTAATGTGTTTAAAAACCCATTAATGGTCCAATATAGACAACACCACACTACATAATAGTTTGATAACCATCCCATTCGGCATTATCGTTCCATTAGATTTATATTGTAATATGAAAATCGATAATTCTACCATAGTAACATTTAAAAATACAATGCAAAGATATAATTTCAAGTGCTAAGTATTACACAATCGTAAACGAGACCACTAAAATTCATACTAGTGTGGGCACCATTCATTAGTAATTGCAGCAAGTTAACCAAACCGCGAAATATCTTGCCAAGCTGAAAAAACTTTAACAGATGGAGATAAAAGCACTCAGGAGGCTCAAAAAAGGGGCCAAGTTTCCTACAGCATAACTACATGATCCAAGTAACCCCCAGAAACCACAAAACTGTATATAGAGACCCATTAAGTGAGACCACATATACATTTTTTGGAATATATCTCCTAACATAGTATGTACTAGTATTTCTAATTTTGAAAGACAACGATCAAATAGTCCCACAAGAGTGAACATTTAATTAGCAGCCTAAATGGTACTTTATTATCTAAGTTAATTCACTTTTTGCCGAATAAGATGGTAAACTAAATGGTACTTTATTATCTAAGTTAATTCACTTTTTGCCGAATAAGATGGTAAATTATTATCTAGAATAAAAAGGAATATAAAAAACCCATTATTCTAAGGTTTATGTCAGCTAGCATCCGAATGTAGTGCATTATAAAAAATGATGAAATTCATCGTTAATGTTCAAACCAAACATTACAGTTCTCAAGCGACAAATCCAGCGAGCTTCAACTTGCCTAAGATAGCTTGTCTTATCTCCACCTCTCTCATTGCCGGTCACATGATATATAGCGTGAAAGGTCACTTTCGTAATTTCTGGATGCATTTCATGTATATGAACAGATACAGGATATCTTTCATCTTTATTTTTTATGGCCCGTACATGTTCTTGTATACGTACTTTCAAACTGCGCACACTGCTACCAACATATGCTTTATTGCATGCACACTTAAGCAAATATACAGTGTGTGTTGTGTTACAATTAATATAGGATTTGATTTTAAATTCCTTTGAATTATTATATTGAAAAGTAGACGTTTTATTTTCACCCAAGTTGCATATGCAGCAATTGCCACAGATGAAAAAACCACATGGTTTTTCTGCTAACCAAGTCTTGACTGATAACCTCGGCTGTTTTACATAACTAGGACATATCATGTCTTTTATGGTTCTCCCTTTTCTATATATTACCTTAGGTTTCAACGGAACCATATCTGAGGGTAAGACATTCGATGTAAGAAGGTGCCAGTTTTTTCTAAGTATGTTAAAGATGTGACCACTATAGACATTATATTCAGTTATGAATGCCAAATCAGTATGGCATGCACTCTTTTTTTTATTATGGCTTATTTTAGAAAGGGTTGATTTTCTGTCCATTCGAGAGATTCTTTTCTCAGCTTTCTGCAAACAGTCTTGATCATAACCTCTTTGGCCAAAATTTCTTTTAATCTTTTTAACTTGTAACGCAAAATTGTATTCCTCACTGCAATTGCGACGAGCTCTTACCATCTCTCCAAAAGGGATCGCTGAGATGGTGGTTTTAGGATGACAGCTGGTAGCGTGAAGAACACTATTGCATGCCGTAGACTTCCTGAAAATGTCACTGTGTATGACATCCTCCTTCACATACAGTCTAAGATCTAAAAATTCAATCTCTTGTTTGGAACTTGTTATAGTGAGTTTAACATTAAACCTGTTATTGTTCAGGTAAATATAATATTGCTCCAATTCCTCACTGCTTCCCTTCCAAATTAGGAAGATATCGTCAATATATCTTCCAAAAAATATGATGTTATCAATCCAATTTCCTGCACCTGAGCCCCAGGCATGCTCCATCTCATACAACCCCATAAAGAGGTTCGCATAAGATGGAGCAAACCTGGAGCCCATCGCAGTACCCTGTTTTTGCAAGAACCACTCACCATTATGCAAAAAAGCATTCTGTGTTAGGATCAACTCTGACATCTGCAATAGCATATGCGTATGTTGTAAATGCTTTGCATTGCGTTTATACAGAAAAAATCTCAGCGCTCTTAGTCCACAGTCTCCCTGAATACAGGTATAAAGACCTTCCACATCCATAGTAACGAATGTGAAGATATCCTGTTCCCATTTTAGAACTTCCAATTTACAGATTAAATCCCTACTATCTCTCAAATGATATACAGTATTTGTTCCTGACCCTCACCTCAAAGTAGTACCACAAATCATAATGAAAATAAGAAATAATTTCCCTCAGAATTGTGGGTATGTAGTATATTACACCCCTAATTAGGTTTCATGCAAAAAGAACAATTGATGGACAGAATGCAGAACAATGTCATACATTCACCCCAGTCTTGACCCTGCGCCCAATGGGAACAGTCCAGCCCGAACTGACAGGCCAGGTCCTCCCTGGACTGGAAACAAGCATCCTAGGACCGGTTTCAGGGTTTTACCCCTCATCAGCCAGGATAGCTTGACTCCAGTAGCATGGAGAGCACTTGACCCACCTCTGGGCATACCCGTCCCACTCGGGGTGACAAATGCAAAAAGAACAATTGATGGACAGAATGCAGAACAATGTCATGCATTCACCCCAGTACAGAGATCTGGCCCTAAATCCATCGTTTTTTTGCTCACCATGCCTTTCCAGTTTGAACCCAGCCATATGCAAAGCAGTCTTGACCCTACAACCAATGGGAACAGTCCAGCCTGAACTGCCAGGCCAGGTCCTCCCTGGACTGGAAACAAGCATCCTAGGACCGGTTTCGGGGTTTCACCCCTCATCAGCCAGGATAGCTTGACTCCAGTGGCATGGAGAGCACGGGACCCACGTCTGGGCATACCCGTCCCACTCAGGGTGACAAATGCAAAAAGAACAATTGATGGACAGAATGCAGAACAATGTCATACATTCAGACGTGGGTCCCTTGCACACTTTGCCACTAGATTCAAGCCAGCCTGGCTGATGAGGGGTGTTACCGAAACCGGTCCCAGGATGCTTGTTTCCGGTTCAGGGAAGCCTGGCTTGGCAGTTCGAGCTGGACTGTTCCCATGAGGTACAGGGTCAAGACTGATTTGCATATAGCTGGGTCTGAACTGAGGTGGCGAAGTGAGCTAAAGAAGGATGATGGATTCAACCCAGATCTGTAACTGGGGGTGAGTGTCTGAAAGGTTTCAGCGCTCTGTCCATCATCTCCTTGTGTTTGCTTTGTTCGCCCTAAGTTGGCAGGGTATGCCCAGACGTGGGTCCCTTGCGCACTTTGCCACTGGATTCAAGCTAGCGTGGCTGATGAGGGGTGTTACCCTGAAACCTGTCCCAGGATGCTTGTTTCCGGTTCAGGGAAGACCAGGCTTGGCAGTTCGGGCTGGACTGTTCCCATGAGGCACAGGGTCAAGGTTGATTTGCAAATAGCTGGGTCTGAACTGAGGTGGCGAAGTGAGCTAAAGAACGATGATGGATTCATCCCAGATCTGTGACTGGGGGTGAGTGTCTGAAAAGTTTCAGCGCTCCATCCATCATCTCCTTGTGTTTGCTAATTAGGTTTAAGGATTTTTATTAATTTCGATTTTGCCCAAGAATAAACAATACAGGAACTCTCACCTACAACCACCGGCCGGTAAAGAACTGTAGATAGAGGAAAATAAAAGGAAGAGTAGAGAAGAGGAGGAAAGTAGAAAGAAGGAAAACCTGAAGAGTCTATCAGGGTGCAGGCATGGCTCTGGAAAGCCAGCACACAATATCACGTATACAGAATGAGTAAAACAAAAACAAAAAAAGGTGATGGTGCTAACACCTGGTTGTGGGGGGTGGGGTCAATCTGTTGTTTGAGCAGCAGACGTGAAGTGTAGTATACGTAAATATATCGGGCAGGTCAGTTCCAGAAATTCCTGAGACAAGAATTGCAGGCAGGGTCCACATATTTTATCAAACACAGGCATTTTATTGTCTATTGAAGCCATCAGCTGCTCCATGGCAAGGAGGTTCCAGATTTTGAGGAGCCAGTTCAGATATGTGGGTAGTTTAGAAGTATCCTACCAAGCCAGCACAGCTTGTTTGGCAGAACAAATGGCAAGGGTAATATCTCACATTTCCACATGTTTTTATTGATTTGTTTTTATATTGCATGTTCTTAAAATATTGTAAGGCTGTCAGCTAAAACAATAAATAAATAAATGTGAAAAAATGCAAGAGTAATACCTCGTCCCCGTGTCAATTTCAAAGGATTCGTCAGTGGATTCGGGAAGCCTAAAATTATGTAGCTTGGAAATCTGGGAAGTTGAGTATCAAGCAACTGGTCAATGCTATCAAGCACTTTAGTCCAACAATCTTGATGATTCGGGCATTGCCAAAGCACATGCGTCAACGTTTCCACCTGTCCACAACCTTTCCAACACAATTCATCCCCATCCCTCTTCCATTGAGCAGTTTGTGTGGGGGTATAATACCAATAATGAACAATTTTGAGAAGTGTTTCTTTACCACTGCAAGCGGAAGAGTGAGCTCATTTATGGACATCCAACCATTCCTTGGACGTAAAGGTACGTTTGCATTCTTTTTCCCAATGCAACAGTGCTGCAGATTTAGCGGAAGCTTGAGGAGAGTTGAGAAAGGCATAAATATCACCCTGCAACCCCTCCACTTCTGTTACCAGTTGCCTAACTGCTTGGGCTCAAAGGCAATGCACCAAGATGTTGGCCGACTTGTTACCCCCCTATGAAATATTTTTGTTTTGTGCGTAGGAGGGAATATTCCTCCCTATCCATATCCAAAGCTGCCAGTTGTTTGCATGCAATTGTAAGCTGTCGATGAACTCTATGTGAGCCTGACTGTTTATGTTTCTCTTCTAGTTCCTTCACCTGCCCCTCCAGCGCATTTCTCTTGTCCTGTCTGTCTTACTTTGAGTGGGCAGCTAACACGCTCAGATGACAGCGCAGTACTGCTTTCAGTGTATCCCAGAGTAGTGCAATAGGTGTCTCTGGGTTATCATTTGTGTCTAGGAAGTCCTTTATTGCTGACTTTTTTCTGTGATGTGTGCTGTAGAAGTAAGGAGTTTCTGATTGAGGCACCAGGTATGGCATTGTGGAAGAAAGACTGGCAGTCTCAAGGTGATAGTAAGGGGGGCGTGATTGGAAAGAGCTATTGTTCTGATTTCTACAGCTGTGGTGGATGCTGTTAAATGGGGCGGTGTAAAAAACAGGTCAATCCTGACAGACTTTTGATGTGCTGCTTAGAAAAAGGTATAATCCCTCTGCAGTGGATGATGTTTGCACCAAGCATCTATAAGACCATGTGAGGTCAATTGGTTTAGGCACTGGGGATAGAATGTACCGGTGTGCCCCATCTGCTGCACAGAGTGATCTAGGGTAGTGTCAAGAGTGAGATTGAAATCCCCGCCAATGAGAACATTGGTGTCTGTAGTAGTCCGTATTTGGCCAAGCGCATAGGGGACAAAGGTCTCTTGATCGCCATTGGGGGAATATAATGTAGCTAATGTGAATGTATAGGTTTGTATAGTAATGCGGAGGACTAAAAGTTGCCCGGGGATTTCAGTTTGTCTTTGAATAACCCTTCCAGGAAAGTGAGAGGCCAGGAGAATAAAAGATATGTCCAAGAAAAATAAATAAAACTCATGAAATACAAGGCTAAATGATACCCACCATGCGCTTAATAATATGTAAATGATGAAGATGTCACCAGTTCACCCATCCAAATGAGGGGGTAACTCGTAACGTTTTTGCGTATAGTAGATCCCAGACCTAATGGGAGAATAATAAGAGTAGACATACCATTAACTCTGGCATATGCACAAGGGTGTGTACATACTCAAAGATGAAACCTATTGATACTCACGAAAAATGGAAAAGAGTAATCCAACAAGAAGATTTACTTTGATAAGACCAATCCAGTAAGGTAAGTTTCTTGGTTTGTCCAATTTAAGGAGACCAAGGGCATATCAACCCTTGAGTCAGCACCTATAGCAAAGAACATAAGTAACCATGGTATGATAATATCCAAAATAGATGGGCATACACAACATAAGGTCTCCAGGGTCAGCATGTAAAATGAGACGCAGGTGACATCAAGAGCCCAGAGAGTTTGCCAATATTATGTGGAATCCGTGACCTGTGACCCAATCACACCGCTACATCTAGTCCGCACACAGAAAACCGTGTGTGATATGCATAACAAATAAAAAATATAAAAGAAAGAAAGAAAGGAAAAATTCTAATGTCTAAATCCCAGTGTAAACAATATGGCTATAAGCATTACTGTGTGGGTGGGCGTATATGCAAGTCGTTTATAATGCGCCAACAAGGGGGGAGGGGGAGTTCCAGTCCTTGTGAAGATAGAATATTTAAGAGTGGTTAAATACACAAACCAAGGGGGAAATCCCAATCGTTCTAAGGGTTTTAAAATTATTAAGCAGTCGAGTATCTAACCCTAATGCGTGCCGAAATACAGCCTGCACTTCTTTGGTACCCTCACAAGGCAGTGAGCTAAGTCAAACCGGAAAGAACAAAACGCTTGGGTTTATGGACCCCGCCTTGATTGATTATACAGTACACCTGCGTCGGGGCGTACCAGAGAGCCGATGATAAACGTTTTGGAATGCAACGCTAGTAAAAATGGGCAGCCATCTTATAAGTGCCGTATCTCAAAGCCACCAGTATGAGAAACAGCTGGTCCAAATGGCCTTACGGACATATAACTGAAAAAACAGAGTAACCAGTTAAAAATTATAAATAGTCCCATTCAACCAAATTTGAATACCGTAAATTGGCATAGGAGTATATCCATCGGGTAAATAGGCAATGAAAAAACCCATGAAGTGAGCCTACGCAGAACCTGGAACGGCAGCCATATTGGAGTGATCAAAGGGCTATATCCACGGGGTAACAAATTAATAATAGTCAAGTCCAACCATAGCAGAATATCATATCCATGGGGTAACCGGTTGGTAATAGTCATGTCCAACCATAACAAAGGTTCCACCAATTGGGATAAAAATAAATATCCATGGGGTGAAAAGGAATTGGGCAAATCCCTGGCGTGAGTCTGTGTACAACATAAGACCACGGCCATATTTGAGTGGTTTTAGGAGTATACCCACAAAATGAATTAAACTACAGCAAAACCCTTTGACTTGAAACTACCCAAAGCAGGTAATGGCGGCCATATAGAAATGGTCTAAGGCCCTGTCAAAACATAGTCCTAATAAAGCACCACACAAAAATCTGTGGTACTAATGATTCGATAAGTAAACTCACATAGAGAAAAGAGCATTTTTGTGCAAATAGCTATAGCTAATAAAAATTTAAAAAACACTTGCTTGGAGAGGAGAAGGACCCCAAACCAGGAAGTGGTGTCCCAGGAGAGTCCTGATCAAAATTTACAGCACATTGCAAGGTGCAGCTGCACAGTCCAACACTGCAAGTCAAACAAGCAAAGACAAGCAAGATGTCCAGCAAGTCCAGTGAGAAGGCAGGGAAGGAGAGGCTGCGCAAGCTCAAATTCTCTGAGAAGGAACTGGACATATTGACTGAAGAACGCTGCAACAACCACAAGCAGCTTTTTGGGAGGTCATCACATACTGTACCTGAATCAAAGAAAAGGCGAATCTGGAGAGACATCCAGCTTCGCATAAATGCCCTGGGTGTGGCTGACATTAGCAAAAGGTGGTACGACCTTCGCTCCAGGGCCAAGGAGAGGGTGGCAGCACGACTGCGTGAAGCACAAGAAATAGGAGGAGGCCCATCCGATGTTCCTGAAGCTTCAGCAGCAGAGGCAATGGTGGAAGGTACCCTTGAGAGAGAGGCAGTAGTGGGATATGGGACCCTCAACACTTCTCAAGCTCCCCCACCCCCTGGTAAGTGTGAGATGTGTGCCGTATTAGTATGTCAACCAAACGCCAGCTCCCCTCATGCATGCCCCACACCCAGACCCAACTGCATCTACATGCTCCCTCTACATGATCCACAAGTCACACTAGGTGCATTATGGGAAATGTAGTATGTGACATGAACAGTGCAGTTAGGGACTGACATGACTTGTGAACACAGTACCACCACTGAGATAGTGACTCAGAATATACCCTTTATTTCCTCTTTTGTAACACAGATACACCTATGGGAGGAGAGCCAAGGGGAACTGTAAGTGATGCGCTGCAGGAGCAGGTCCAGATGGAGGAAGCGCAGGATGAGCCATCTTGTTCTAATGTCCTGGGAAGTGCTGCGCAGAGTTCATCACAGGCTCCAGCGCATGACACAGCAGCAACACAGCAGCAATCACCATCCTATCGCACTCTGGGCACAAGGGTCCGTGTCCCGCGTCAGACACAGCAGTCCGGAAGGCAGCTTCAGCCTCAGATACACACTCCCACACACACTGGAGCAGGCACTAATCTGGCATTTGGTGGCTTGGAGCAGGCCATGTTGAAGGCTCAGCGCCTGCAACAAAAGCAGATAAGGCTGATTAATGCAAAGCTGAGCCAGGGGTTCAACAACATCAGCCAACAAATGGCTGAAAACCAGGCCCGCATGGAGGGGAAATTTGATGCCCTTACAGTGGCAATTGGGCAGCTATGCACCGAGTTGTCAGAGGAGAGAGTGCAGCACCGAAGAATGGAGCGCAGCAGGGCACATGGAATGCACGCAATGAGCAGGGCAATTGGTAGGCTGGCAACAGCAACAATGCAACACAGCAAGCGCACCCTGGCTCTGCAAATTGAAATGGGCCACTACAGTGGTGACGTTGCACGAGGGCTGCAACAGATTACAGCTGCAGTAGAGGCAATCCAGACAAACATGTTCACTACAGGGGGAGCCACAGAGACAGCTGACAGCGAGGTGTCTAGCCGCAGCAGTGTATCCACTGCAGATACACCTATGCAGCGGCAAAGCAGCAGTCGGCAGCCAACAATCCCACATGCTCGATCCACACATGCTGGACGTAGAGGCAGAAAATAATTCTTCTTCTTGAAAAGTGCCTGTTATGTTTTAGGGTGGTGCAGTAACCACATGACATTTCTAGTTTAAGTTGGTAATGTGGATTGCGATGGACAGGTTGTCCAGCATTGTCCATTGGCATGCCCTTCAAATAAAGGGATATTCTTTTTGAGAAATTCACATTTCGGGGTGTCATTTGTTGTGTGTAGACTGCAAATGTTAATGATGTACCTTGCAAAATAATGTCTGGCTATGTGTTCCCTGCGCCTTCTCCCCTCTGCTGCTGAGCTTCCATTGCTTGGCTGTTGGGCTGGTGGATCAGGGTCTTCATCTCCCGAGTCTGAATCAGACACCTCCATGGGCAAGCCACGTCTGCAGGCAATGTTGTGGAGTATAGCCACGATTTTGCAGATTGACTCAGGCGCATACTGCAAGGCTCCGCCACTCTTGTGTAGACACCGGAATCGTGATTTCAGAATGCCAAATGTACACTCAATGACTGACCTGGTGCGTCTATGTGCCCTGATGTACCGCCTCTCAGGTGCCTTGGTGGGAGACAGGTACGGTGTGAGGATCCATGGACGCAGGGCATACGCACTGTCACCTGGGGGATGAAATATGATGGCGAGACAACAAGCATGCAGACCCCATAGTGCAATTGCATTTCACAGTGGACATGAGAATCCAGTACCTAGTAGGCATCCTTCATCAGAGTCACCTCTCTCTAATTTCTGGTATATGCCACTGTGTCTGAAGATGTATGAGTCATGTGTGCTGCCAGAATATTTGGCAACAATGTCTGTGATGATGCTGTTTGCGTCGCAGACAACTTGGATGTTCAGGGAATGTGGGCTTTTCCTATTACGGTATATGTATTCTATGCGTGAGGGGGGACACATGGGCACATGGGTCCCATCTATGCACCCAATGACCTGTAGAAACCTTGCTATTCTATAAATTTGCATTTTTGTATTTTCCAGTTCAACATCATTCCTGAGCAGGTAGATGTGTTGATGGACGTGGTTTAGCATGGCATCTAGGAAATGGTGTAAGAAACGTGAAAGTGCACTCTGCGACACACCTCCAGCCAATGCAATGACATCTTGGTAGCTACCAGTGGCCAAAATGTGGAGGGAGCACAACACCTGCACATGCATGGGGATTGCAATGCTGTGCAGGGTTCTGCTTTCCAATTGTGGCTTCAGGGTGTCTATGAGGTCTAGGATGACAGTGCTAATCAGCCTGTACTGGTCATATATATCTTCCTCTGTCTTCTCAAACAATGTCAGCCTGACTCTGAAAATCCTCTCCTTTCTCCGCCTCCTCTGCTGAGCAGCCAGTATCCGCATCCTCCTTGTGATCACATACAGGGCAGCCATTTTGGAAAGATTTCAGATGCATTCTGGGCACTTTTTTATAGGTTGGGCCTGTTTACCACCTTGTTCTGATTGGCGGTAAATTGCATGCACAAACAGGCCAATTTGCGCTTTTTCGCAATTTGCGAATGGTTTGTACATTGTATTTTGCGAGTCGCTAATTGCGATTCGCAATTTGCGTACCGCAAAAACCAGTTGCAATTTTAGCGAGTCGGTATTCGTTCGCATCACAATTTTTAGGTTTGCGAGTGCATTACGTACAGTGCGGGCGTTTGTTTTTGCATGCGCAAATCGGTTTGCGACCGATTTTGCACTCGCAAATTGGTCGTACATCTGGCCTTTTATATATTATTGCCCTAAGGTTTTTAGTTTTTGAAAATCAAATCAAATTAAAATAACTTTATTCGCTCTTAAAACAAAAGATCATAAAAGTGCAGTTCATCATATCCCGGCTACTCATAAAGTGACAGTGCATACATTTCGGCCCAAATTCGCCTCAATTATTACATACCAATTAAACATTGTTCATAAGAACATAGTAGTAATAAAAATCCTGGATTACTAAACGATTAAGCTCCCATGCCTTTCATAGTCAAATACAAGGTCATCTGGCCCAATCCTGCCCTTTCAATGCAGTAGAAGTTTGCAAAGATCAGTCATAAATAGTATGCATTGAAAGGGCTATGCTACAAAACGGCCCGCTTTTATAAAAGCAGGTTAATCCCTCAGTCACTAAAAGGTAACTAGATTTAAAACGTTTCCTTTTCCTTAAACAAGCCCATAGACAGCTAGCTATTGAGAAGCTTATGTACGGGTTGCTAAGTTTTTTTTAAAAACTTAGAGCCGGTCTGCATTGCCTAAAATTATATTGTCTTAAAATTGGTAAAATATATCTTGCTCTTTCCTCTTTATAGAGGGCGTATAAAAAACTATGTGAAGATCTGACTGCTCTGATATGTTATCACAGGGGCAAACAGTCAAGCCGAAAAAGTTAACTCTCCCTGCAGGAAAACCCTCCATCAGAGGGATCATGTTCATACAGAACCTCAATAAAATATTGAGGTTTCTCAGTTTTCTCTAAATCAAAATACTCTCCCTCTGCTGTTGGCGAGAACTGGTAATATAACCTTACTGAGGCTTGGGCTTAGTTTGCTTCCTGTCAATCGTAAGCCGCCTTTGATAAAAATGTTGCCTTTATTTCATTCTTTGATATTTTGAGGCATGCACTGGGGTTACTAAATAATTCTTCTAGGCCCAGTGAATTCAGAGTTGTCCTTATATATTGTAGCCATTGTATTTTGTGAACATTATCTAGTTTTAGGCAATTTCTTATGATGGATTGAGTCAGATATACTGTTTCCCTCCTCCGTATTGAATGGCATAATAATATGGAGGCGAGCTTTATTGTATCAACTACGTAAGGTAGTCCTAATTCTAAATGGCAGATAAAATTAGAGCAGGAGGCGGAGAGAGACACCAGTCATTTAAAAAAATCTGTCCTCGAGTTTTTGTAAATGCGCTATAGGAGCCATCCCCCACACCCCTGCCCCATAGGTGGCGGACGATATTGTCTTTGCTCTGTATATCTTCTTTACGACTTCTAGAGGTTTTGTGCCCAATTTCTTCGCGAATTTGGCGATGGCTGCCATACTACTTTCCATCACCAGGGCCCTAATTTTCACCATATTGGACCAAGTTTGACCTTTGTTGAATGAGACCCCCAGATAGGGAAATGTATCTACCACCTCTAATCTGGCGGACCCTATATGAAAAGATGACACTTTCCCTGACGCGGTTGTTCCTGCTATCAGTATGAAAGATTTGGTTTTGTTAACCCTCAGATCGAAGGATGTCATAAAGGTCGCGTAAGGCGTTATCATATGTTGCAGAGCAATCCCCGTTCTGGGGATTAGTACTGCATCATCGGCATAGGCCAAGATTGGTAGGGTGAAGGTGTCAAAGATTGGGACATCTGGTGTTGATCCTGCCAGTGCCGCCTCAACCCCATTCGTGTATATTGAAAACAAAAATGGGGCGAGGACGCACCCTTGTCTAACTCCCCTTGTTATCCGAAACGGGCGTGTGCATTCCCCGTCTTTACTGTATTGAACACATGAGGTGTACTGGGAATACAGCTGGCGGATCAAGGTTACTATTGGCGCATCAATCCCTATCTTCTCCATTATCTCCATAGTTTTGAATGGCTCACACAGTCGAATGCTGGGGTTAGGTCCATGAAGGCCTTGTCAATTTTTTCACCTTTAGATCTAGTGTATTTTTCTATATTTAGGCTCAGGTTCAGGCATTGATCGATCATGCCCCTCCCTCTTTGAAAGCCATATTGGGCCTGGATCAGAATGTTCTTCTCCTGTGCCCACTCTTCAAGCCTGTGTAGCAATAATTGGCCCATTAGCTTCGAAGTGTTGTCTAGCAAGGAAATGGGTCTATAATTCTGCTGCTCATTTTTATCTCCTTTTTTATAAATTGGTATAAATATACTAGTTCCCCATGAGGCCAAGGGGCCTGTCTTAGTGTTAAATGCGTTCAGCAATAAGGGGGCCCACAAAACTTGGTCATCCACAAATAAATCAATTGGAACCCCATCTGCCCCCGGAGCCTTGGCCTTACTACACTTGCCCAGCCCCCTTTTCACTTCTTCTAATGAGAAAATGAGGTACTCTGTTTGTGCAGCCGGGGGACTTGGCGGGACATTCGGAAGGATTTCCTTTCATCCAAAAATCCTCTCAAAATGACTCACCCAAGCATCCTCACCCACGTGGGAATCCAAGGTTGGATCATTAGCATTTTTAAAATAGAGATTGACTACCACTTTCCAAAAATCCCTACTATTTTTTAGTGATTGCTGCCCGTTCCAAGTTTTCCCAGGCCTCTTCGCCCAAGGCCATTACTCTTTGTTTCCTTGCTTCTCTGTAGGCCTTACACTGAGGGGCCGATTCCGATTCGGGCCGGAAAACGTACCGACCGACTCGGAGCCGGAATTCATTCCGACCGACACGTATCGGTGCAGCCCGACCCGCAAAGTACGATGAAAAGCGTGCAAAATCCGACCGACTCGTACGGAACACAAGCCGAACGACCGAACCGCGCGGAAAACAGCTATCCGGCCAGAAAAGCACGCGAATCGAACCGACCGACACGCACCAGGAAGAATCCCGAACGAAACGTACCCGCGAACTCCGACCCGCCAAGTACGATGCAACGCGTGGAAAACACGACTGAGTCGCACAGAGCCCAAGCCGTACGACCGACACGCATACAAAACTGCGAGCCGAAGCAACCCAATACACCGCGACCGACGCGTATGCAGCACAGAAAACAGCACAAACACAGAGTGAACGAATCGGAGAAGCTCGCACGAGACAACTGCAGGGTCCGACTCGGTCAGAAGAACGTCTCCTACATGCACAAAAAGTACTAAGGAAAAAACACAAAAAAGGCCAAACAAGCAATAAAAAGCCAATAAATACTGGGGGAAACAGGGAACAAAGACACACCCACAACTCCACCCATATAAAGGACACAAATCCCTACCATGATCCTTTGCAAATTCAAATTACCTGCCAGCACTCAACACCAACAGACAGCAACCACACACACACTCACAGCTCATCCATCACACAAGCCACACACCAGCAGCACCTCAACAAATAGCACCCTCACATACACCCAGCAAAACACACTCACACACCCTCACTTGCACACCCCCACACACATCACACACCACCACCACCCATCACCATGCCCCCAAAGAAGAATCAAAAGTTCCTAGATAGTGAATTGGAAGTCCTGGTAGATGAGATCCTCAGGGTAGAGCCACAGCTGTTTGGTACACTGGTCCAACAGACCCCCATGTCGCAGAAAATCAAGATGTGGGAGAGGATTGTTGACAGGGTGAACGCACAATCACCATGTTTGCGCACAAAGGGAGACATCCAGAACAGGTGGTATGACGTGCACAGGAGGGTCAGGGACCTGTTGAAGAAGGACTACCTCTTGAGCCAACACACCGGCAGTGGCCCTCCTGCCAAACCAGTATACCTCAGGCCCTGGGAGGAGAAGGTGCGGGCCATCCTACCACCAGTGAGCGTATATGGACTAGAAAACATCCCAGAGCCTGGTGAGTACACAACAAATGTACACAATATTGTGCGACAATACACACACATCACTGTCAAGGGGAGAGTCAAACCATGCACCCTTAGCAAATCCACAGCAACCAAAACAGAATCATCCCAAAATGTGTATGTCAGTCAGATAAACACAACACATGCCATCTCATAGTGATATGTAACTGTGTCATCACATGTACAAACACAACTACAACTACAGCTAGGCAGTGGCACAAATATAACAAAACACATCCAGACATGTAGCCACCACTACAACACCACCTCACAGTGAAGCCCACTGAAAGGAAGGAATCCTGTGTATGCTGGGCAAGTCAGTGTAGCCAATAGCATCATGGGAGTCGTAGTCACAGATATTGCCCACCCTCACAATGCGCACATCAACACCACCATGAACCATGCTCACATCACAGGGAGTGGAAAACAACTGACAAGATGGCTGACACTGGCTACTGCTGTGGGGAGCACAAGGCCCTGCTGGCAACTGTGCACCAACCAACAGCAGGACACCACTGACTGACATCCTGAAAGCCAACTTGCACTCCCTGCAACGGAAGCACGTTCCATGGTGGGAAATCTGGCTGGGTGGGAAGGAGGACTGACAGCACTGACCATAGTTACCAGCAGCTCCACTCACACACACCCCTAACACAAACTCCACACAACTCACCTGGGAGAATGCATTGCCTCACACTCTAATCAAATATCCCACAAAGAACCACAACCCTGGGTCATGCTGTGTGAAGCACAGGGACACACATGGGACTTGTAGCCAAACTAACCCCAGGATAACACTGTCAGCCATCTTGTCAGCACAGGCACACAACCCCACAGGGAAGCAGAGTCAAAAGGAAGAAAGCATGGGCATGCTGGGAAGGGGGTGGAGGCAATAGCATGATGGGAGTGGTAGTCACAGCCCAACATCCCCCACCCACATGGCCCAGCAAGATCACACCCAAGCATGCACACCTCACAGGGAGTCAAAAGCCACATCAAAGATGGCTGACACTGGTGCTCAGTCGTGGGGAGCACATGGCCCTGCTGGGAACTGGGCACCAACCAACAGCAGGACACCACTGTCAGCCATCTTGCCATTGCTGTCACACTCACACACAGTGAAGTCCACTCAAAAGGAAGGAAGTATGGGCATGCTGGGAAGGGCGGTGGAGGCAATAGCATGATGGGAGTGGTAGTCACATCTCAACATCCCCCACCCGCATGGCCCAGCAAGCTCACACTAAAGCATGCACACCTACCAGGTAGTGAAAAGCCACATCAAAGATGTCTGACACTGATGCTATGTTGTGGGGAGCACAAGGCTCTGCTGGGAACTGGGCACCAACCAACAGCAGGACACCACTGTCAGCCAACTTGCCATTGCTGTCACACTCACACACAGTGAAGTCCACTCAAAAGGAAGGAAGTATGGGCATGCTGGGAAGGGGGGTGGAGGCAATAGCATGATGGGAGTGGTAGTCACAGCTCAACATCCCTCACCCGCATGGCCCAGCAAGCTCACACTAAAGCATGCACACCTACCAGGTAGTGAAAAGCCACATCAAAGATGTCTGACACTGGTGCTATGTTGTGGGGAGCACAAGGCCCTGCTGGGAACTGGGCACCAACCAACAGCAGGACACCACTGTCAGCCATCTTGCCATTGCTGTCACACTCACACACAGTGAAGTCCACTCAAAAGGAAGGAAGTATGGGCATGCTGGGAAGGGCGGTGGAGGCAATAGCATGATGGGAGTGGTAGTCACAGCTCAACATCCCCCACCCGCATGGCCCAGCAAGCTCACATTAAAGCATGCACACCTACCAGGTAGTGAAAAGCCACATCAAAGATGTCTGACACTGGTGCTATGTTGTGGGGAGCACAAGGCCCTGCTGGGAACTGGGCACCAACCAACAGCAGGACACCACTGTCAGCCATCTTGCCATTGCTGTCACACTCACACACAGTGAAGTCCACTCAAAAGGAAGGAAGTATGGGCATGCTGGGAAGGGGGTGGAAGCAATAGCATGATGGGAGTGGTAGTCACAGATATTGTTCACCCTCACAACTGTCCCATCAACACCACCCTGAACCATGCGCACATCACAGGGAGTGGCAAAGAACTGACAAGATGGCTGACACTGGGTACTGCTGTGGGGAGCACAAGGCCCTGCTGGGAACTGTGCACCAACCAACAGCAGGACACCACTGACTGACATCCTGAAAGACAACTTGCACTCCCTGCAATGGAAGCACGTTCCATGGTGGGATATCTGGCTGGGTGGGAAGGAGGACTGACAGCACTGACCATAGTTACCAGCAGCTCCACTCACACACACCCCTAACACAAACTCCACACAACTCACCTGGGAGAATGCATTGCCTCACACTCTAATCAAATATCCCACAAATAACCACAACCCTGGGTCATGCTGTGTGAAGCACAGGGACACACATGGGACTTGTAGCAAAACTAACCCCAGGATAACACTGTCTAGCCATCTTGTCAGCACAGGCACACAACCCCACAGGGAAGCAGAGTCAAAAGGAAGGAAGCATGGGCATGGGTGGAGGCAATAGCATGATGGGAGTGGCAGTCACAGATATTGGTCACCCCCACAACTGTCCCATCAACACCACCCTGAACCATGCGCACATCACAGGGAGTGGAAAAGAACTGACAAGATGGCTGACACTGGGTACTGCTGTGGGGAGCACAAGGCCCTGCTGGGAACTGGGCACCAACCAACAGCAGGACACCACTCACTGACATCCTGAGAGTCAACCTGAACCCACTGCAAGGGTGGCATGCTTCATGGTGGGATAACTGGGCTGGGGGAGAAGGAGGGCCGGATGTCAACCAAATACAACCAATACAGACCATGTACACACCCCAACATTCAAATTGAAATGCTCAAAGTATGCAGGACAATGTGCTACACCAATATCAACCTCTGACTGTGACAACTTAGGACAATGCAATGTACAGGCCCGCATCCAGAGGTACAGTCACAACTTTCAGGTGTGTCAACCATTGATGCCTGCAGAAACATAACATACATTGTGTGTGTCTCCCAAAAACAGGTGATGATGGGGACACAGCAGCAAACGCTGAGGAGTCCCTGTCCCAGGATCCAGGGGAAACGGAGCTCACTGGTGTGGAACAGCCTCTGCCCTCCTCGGATGACGAAGACCTACCTGGCACCTCCGGAGCGAGTCATCATGCAGCACCAGCAGGACCACCAGCTGCACCCCCTGCACCCACCCCTCCAACGTCTGACAACACACAAACCACCCCTGCCGACACGGACAGACCAAGGACCACCACCACCACCAGCACACGAACCCTGGCCCAACGTGGGGCTATGGACACCAACACCACCAACAACCCCCAAAGGGGCCCAGGGTCACTTGTGCGTGCCACCTCAGGTACTGCACGTGTCGCCAGGGGTGGTGGGAGGGGTGGTAGACATAGGTCGCTGCTCGCAGAGGGGTCTGGACTGCATGATGACCCACAACTGGTACGCATAGCCGATGCGTACCAGACCAGCACCGGAGAGCTCAGCCAGGTAGTGGGGATCCTCAGGGACATACGACAGCAGCAGGCTGCCCATCATGCCTGCTTGGACTTACACATGTCCCGCATGGAGTCCAAGTGGGACACAATGCAAGAGATGACGGCGGTGCATACGGACATATTACAATGCCTCCGCCAGATGAGCAGCAACATGTCAACACCTCCCTGTGTGCCCACAACATCTGGTGCTGAAACAACTGCAACTGCCACAGGGAGGGAGGATGACTCTGGCGGAGAGTCCCCTGCACCGCAGCAGCCTGCACTTGAGGGCCCTCCCCCAAAGAAGAGGGGTCGTCCGAGGAAGGGCAACTGAGAGGCCGATGGCCATGCGCAACCCCCAGGAAGCCAAAACCTGTTCTGGATAATCACCTTTGTGCGCAAATTGTTCACCCTGTTGAATGCAACACAACTCCCCCACATGACATGGGGAGTACAAGTTGGACCAATGTATCAGATGACTGTGGACTTTACTCAGGACATTTCTGCTACCAGGACTTCCAAATCATCTAGGAACTTTGGATTACAAACACAATGTACAGCACCCACCATCCTGTGCACTATACTCACACATGTATGACAATAAACACACTAATACACCATACCTGCCACTGTTGTGATTCCAACGTGGTTTCTGTCATGGAGATGATGACCTGCGAAATTACACTGTGCATGCTAACTGCTACAGCAAGTACAACACAGGCATGTGAGTCATGGCAACGTGACACATATGAGGGAGACACACCACCAGGGCTACACAACATATACACACCAAGGCCACCTGACTCATCGCCTACACTGATGTTGCCAGGAAATACGGTGCAATGCACAGACACAACACCTATTCACAGTCTTTGTCAACTAGCCCACTGGTGCAGTAAGCAAATGTCAGTCAGATGTGTGACCACAGACAACGCACATCACAAAGTGAAGCACAGGTTTATTACACATTTGCAACATGTTGTAACCACTACAGATGCAAGGTAATCCCACCTGGCAGTGGGCACACAGTCAACAAGTGTAGAAGGAAGGAAGTCCATGGGTGTGGCGCACATCACCTGTAGGGACACGACAGCTACCACCCTGGAAGTTTAATCACGGTGTTGGGGGATCACAGTTGACCAAACAACTCTGAAAGTACCCTGTGAAGGACAGAAATGACACACAGTCAAAAGCACTGAAGAACAGGACAGAACTGCAATACTCATGCCCAATACATGTCACAAGATACCCACCCAGAACCAAGTTAGCATGTCAACACTGTTGGGGAGTACAGACTACCTGTAAGGACACATCGCTACACGCATACAGTCATGTAGCACATGGCCACACTCAAACAGCACCAGAGCACCACCAACACATATCATGCATACTCACATCATTGACATGACATCTCCGGATACTCACATTCAGCTGAAGAAGTTGGTGATGAGCTGTGTGCGGTCATCATCATCACTGGCATCGTGGTCCAGGCCAGGATCCTCCACAGGTGGCGGATGTTGATCATCGTCATCCAGGATGAGAGGCAACTCCTTCCGCACAGCCAGGTTGTATAGCATGCAGCAGACGATGACAATCTTGCACACCTTTGCTGGGGCATATGGGAGGGCCCCTCCTGTCTTGTCCAGGCAGCGGAAGCGGCTCTTCAGGAGACCAAATGTCTGCTCAATGACTCTCCTGGTCCGACCATGTGCCTCATTGTAGCGCATCTGGGCTGGTGTCACAGGGTTCCTGAGGGGCGTCAGCAACTACGGCATGTTGGGGTATCCGGAGTCACCTACATATGGACAATTGCACATTAGCTGATTTGGAAAAGAGGGTGGAATACTACATCGCAGAACACACACAATGGTACAAAGTCAGTACACACCGACAAGCCAGGCACGCTGGTTCCGCATCTGTGACATCATCCTCGGGATGCGACTACTCCTCATCACGTAGGCATCGTGTGCAGAACCGGGGAAACGGGCACACACGTGTGAGATGCTCATATCAGCAAGACATACCACCAGTGCATTGACCGAATGGTAATGTTTGCGGTTCCTGTATGCCTGCTCATGTGCCTGTGGTGGTATCAAAGCCACATGTGTCCCATCAATGGAGCCAATGACATGCGGCATCCTCCCCAGGGCATAGAAGTCACTCTTCACGTCAGTGAGTTGTTGAGGTCTAGGGAAATAGATGTACTGGTTCAGGTATCTCAACATAGCCTCCAAAACATTGCGTAGCACACGGCTGAACATGGTCTGTGACATCCCACCAGCAGACGCCACAGTGCGTTGAAAGGTACCGGTGGCAAAGAAGTGTAGGGCTGCCATCACCTTCACCTTGGGGGTCAGCGCTGTGGGGTATGTCCAGCCAGGTTGCAAATGTGGGGCCAAGCGCACCGTCAATTCCTCAATCAGTGGCCTGGTGAAGCGGTACCGTCGGATGCAGTCCCGTTCCACCATGGATGCAAGGTCAGGGAATGGTCTATGGACAGCTGGTGCCCTGCAGTGCATAGGTGAAGAAAGAAAGATTGTCAGTCACCCCACATATGTGGCATTGACCATACACAATATCACATGATACATCATTATGAGACACAAGTACATGATGTGTGCAGTTCCATAAGGACATGTATGGCACCTACATGGCCAACATCTAACATCACAGTTCAACAAGTGGCATCAACAAGTCCCATGTTGTGCCATGGGATATCATGAGGCCGTGTCACAGTTCCCATCTACTGCTGCCACGTTCCAAACACACCCCACAGTGACATGTGTGGACAGATGTGCCCCAGGCATCACAGCTCATCGACAGGTAGATTCCCAGGGACCCTGTATTGCCACATGGACACTGGCATGACATGGTGCGTCATGAATACACCACAGCAAAACAACCATGACCCCCACAGGTAGTGGTCCCTGTTGCCTCGGCAGGACAGACATGGACGTCTGTGACACACACACGCACAACATCAAAGTTCATGCACAAACAATGTGGATGTGGAGACTGTCTCCCATTGTGCACATGGAATCAGAGACATTGTAAACACAACATGCACACAGACTGTGGAGGACCATCACTATTGTGCCAATGGGTCACCCTGGGACGTACATACCGTCCCACATGGGACTCAGGGGGTATGTGACATGACATACACCACCGTGAAATGTGACCATGCCACATGCTCAGGAATGAACAGTTGCACATCACAGTGGTCATGTGCACGACACACCAAGGATCCTGTCCCCATGAACACGTGCACAGCCTGGGAGTGGCTGCCCCGAAGTGACACCCACAGAACAACATGTTCACCCCCATACACGGAATAGGTAATGCAGCCTTACATGCCTTAGGATACAGTGTGGACAGGCTGTGGTGTTGTAGGTGTGCCCCTCACTCCCTGGGAAGTATATGTGGCTGGCCTATGTTCACCTGTGACAGGCATGGTGACATATGCCAGTGACTTGTCCAGGGACGCGTTGTACAGCAATGGACCGATCGGTGCGCACACATTGGCCATTGCATTCAATGTGAGCGGGTACGCGTTGTACAGCAATGGACCGATCGGTGTGCCCGGCCGGCCCATTGCATTCAATGTGAGCGGGTACGTGTTGTATCGCGGGTACGCGTTGGACAGCAAAGGACCGATCGGTGTGCCCGGCCGGCCCATTGCATTCAATGTGAGCGGGTACGCGTTGTATCGCGGGTACGCGTTGTACAGCAATGGACCGATCGGTGTGCCCGGCCGGCCCATTGCATTCAATGTGAGCAGGTACGCGTTGTATCGCGGGTACACGTTGAACAGCAATGGACCGATCGGTGTGCCCGGCCGGCCCATTGCATTCAATGTGAGCGGGTACGCGTTGTATCGCGAGTGCAGCGTTGAACAGCAATGGACCGATCGGTGTGCCCGGCCGGCCCATTGCATTCAATGTGAGCGGGTACGCGTTGTATTGCGGGTGCAGCGTTGTACAGCAATGGACCGATCGGTGTGCCCGGCCGGCCCATTGCATTCAATGTGAGCGGAGTACGCGTTGAACAGCAATGGACCGATTGGTGTGCCCGGCCGGCCCATTGCATTCAATGTGAGCGGGTACGCGTTGTATCGCGGGTACGCGTTGAACAGCAATGGACCGATTGGTGTGCCCGGCCGGCCCATTGCATTCAATGTGAGCGGGTACACGTTGAACAGCAATGGACCGTTCAGTGTGCCCGGCCGGCCCATTGCATTCAATGTGAGCGGGTACGCATTGTATCGCGGGTACGCGTTGTACAGCAATGGACCGATCGGTGCGCACACATTGGCTGGGGTCTGGCATGGCAACGGATGCGTTTTCGAAGCTCCAACGAGTCTGATGCAGTGAATTCAGTTGGCCAGCCACAACAATGTTGCAAAATCATGGGTGTCATGAAGTTGAAGATTTGAAGGATGCTGTGGGCGTGTATTTGTGCTGCTATACCATGGATTGGTCAGATTTAGAAGATGCAAACGACTTGGACCTATCACTTTGGACACATGGGACAGTATCTGCCTCTGCAGCACACATATAATGCTGGCTGTTCCCCTGAGAGCTCACTTGCCTGCACTACATGCTCCAGGACGACATCTGCCACCAACACTGCTGCTGTTTATGCATCCTCTGGCTCCTGCAATGGCACGTACTGTGGAGAGAGCCCCAGCCTTCAGCCTTGAGGAGAACCAGGCCCTGCTGGACAGCCTCCTTCCACAGTACAGCAAGCTGTATGGGAAACCAGGGGAGCAGGTGAGTGTGCTGTCCACTGCATCACTAATTGTGCATGTTGTCTGACTAGCAGGACTTTCACTGTGCACACCACTGGCTAGCATGCCCACTGAGTAGTTGTCACACCCCAAAGTGCGTAGTTACATGCACTGAACTGGTACAGTGCAGTAACAGTGCATTCCAACTAGGTTTACTTCCCATGCAATGATACCATGTAGTGACTGCTGGCAAACTGTTCATAGCCATTGTTGCACTGCCTGTGTACATCATATGCCCCTGTAATTGAGACATATATATCCAACTGTGTGATGCACGGATATGTTGCATGTGTAGTAATGGCCTTTTCACTTTGTCATCCTCACAGGTTGATGCCCACCAGAAGCAGGACATCTGGCTGACCATCGCCCGGAAAGTAAGATCCGTGGAAGTCTACAGGCGCAGGATCCGCAACTGCCAAAAGAGGTGGCAGGACCTTCGTGGCTGGACCCGGAGGATCGCAAGGGTCCAGCTGAAGCTGTCGCCTCCTCGCAGGAGGGGCGGACACCGGACCCTGACCCCCACATGCTCCGGATCCTGGCGGTGGTCTTCCCTGACCTGGATGGGCAGCTGAGGGACAGACAGCAGCAAGGAGGGGGTGAGTCCATGACTGCACTGTGCACTTTGTCTGACATGCTATGCGCCCTCCTCTGGCCTGGTTAAACTTCCACAGTACATCAGTCATGTGGTCCAGGACCCATGTCCCTCATTTGTGACATGCCCACTTCTCCTCTGATACGCATATGTGTGGCCCTTATAGTCAGGAAACTGTGTCATTTGGGGACTGTGTCATTGCATTTTGCTTTGCTCAAGGTGGGGGACAGCATTTGTTCCCGTGACTATGTTGTGCGATTCATGGGTGGGTCAATTGCCTACACAGTGCCTAAGTTCTGACATGTGATCTGCATGTAACTTTGATATGTGGTCCGCTTGCTGCTCTGACTCACCACATGTCCCTGGGGAATGTGGCACACACCCATGCTGCTGGTGGGAACAATATTTGGGCCTCAGGAGTATGTGTATCCAGTGTGTCACACATGCTTAGCCACCTGCCTACTGTCCAGGACTCATCCCTCTTACAGGTGGAGCTGGACAGTCATGCCTACTCCAGTGCATACAATACACTCTGTACTCCCACTCCCGTGTATCATCTGGCATGTTGTGATCAGTGAAATGTACCCTCAGGTGTCTGCCTCTGTCTCATTGTGCTGTGTCTTCGTTGTCAGGACTACTGGTATGTTCATCGTTTGGGGCTCAGCATGCCATCTGAGATGTGACCATGATAGACGATACTTCTGTGACTTATAGGTGTCTGATCACTTGACTGTGCACACAGGTGTTTGCGACTGTGACTTTCAGGAAGCTGTATTTTCATTCACAGCACACTGTGAGGTGCTCATGTTCAGGGAGTTGTGTTTCATGTCCCCCATATGTCCAGTTGGTATGACGTGGACAAATAGTAGTACAGATTATGTGGTTTTTGGGGATGGACATGTGCACTTGTCAGTCACATAACTTGCATTCCCCATGCCCTCGGATTGTGACACAGTGCAGACTGTTGTTGTCTGGCTGCCATGGCCATGTGACTTGAGACAGTAATGTATGACTTTGCACGCATTCTTGTGTCATGGCATTCAACTTCCTGGGACTGATCCTGCAGGGGAGTGACATGTGCAACATGCACCCCATTGTGGCATTGACTATCCGGACATGGGTGCATCATGGTGTCTGGTGCTGGTATGCATCACATGCATTTCTAATTAGAATCTGGCCATCCCTTTATCCGTACACCTGCACTGACTCAGTGGCAAGAGATGTGATGTGTGCATGTTCACATGCTTCACCGTGTTCCCTGCAATGTCCAACAACTGTGTAGGTGGTGCATGTGTCCACACTGGGGTCTTACCATCAGACAGGCACCAGACAGATGGGTGCAAGGGCAGGAGGGGTGTGAGTCCCATGGTTGACCATCAGACTGACAATTGGCTTCCCCGAATCTGTGCGAGGACTTTAGGCAATGTTCAACTAAGGATGCCAGGGCTTGCTCTGTAATGTGCTGTACTTACTGTGGTGTGTGCGGTCAGTGCAGGTGACTGATGTTTGTCTGTTTCCCTAATTGTTTGCAGATACATCCACGGCCACAGGAGGGGACAGCTCCATGGACCAGGAGGAGCAGCGGAGCCAGACTGGGTCAGCATCGGACGAGTGGTCAGAGGGACCCAGTGGCACGGAGGGCGAGGGGAGCCACACCGAGGAGTCCTCAGCACCATCCACCTCAGCTGGGGACCACAACAGCTCGGAGGATGATTCCCTTGTGGAGGCGGGTCTCGGCAGCCACCAAAGGCCAGCTAGTCTGTCTGGCCCCTCCACCACCACCACCACCCTCCCATCGGCTCCCATTCCTGAGGTCCGTGGAGGCTCCCGTGCTCGGGAGCGTGTCTCCTTCATGTCAGGCACCGCAGCCCCTGCCCCTGTGTCCCCTGCTGCCCTGAGTGAGGAGTCTGTGTACCTCCTTCGGCAGCTCCATGTAGGGCAGACAGCAATGCTGAGTGTCCTCCATGCACACACCACTCTGTTGACACAGCTGGTGTCGTTCATGGAGGGCATCTCGACGGGTATGTCTGCCCTACAGAGGAGCAATAGGTCCATGGACTCCTCCCTGACGGCAGCAGTGTCCCTCCTCCAACAGTCCCTCACCCCTCCCACCTCTGCCCCATCCACACATCCTGCCCCCCTACCTGTCCAAAGCACATGCACACCTGCACACTCATCCAAATACACAGACACAAGCAGCACAGACACACCCAAGAGTAAAGCAAGACGTGCACACAAGCATCCTCAGGGGACTGATACCACAGACACAGGGGATGGGGAACACACACACACACACAGGCATCCACATTCACTCCGCAGTCCTCCAAATCCTCTCCCACCAAGACCCCTTCCCTTGCCTCGCCTGCTACCACACATACACAGCAGGTCTTCCTGTGTGACCTCGGCCTCTTCCCCACCATTCCTGCTGACCCAGCACACCAGGGGAAGAGGAAGTCCACCCACACAGAGAGGAGTGCCCCTCGCCCCCGGACACCCTCCCCCAGGTGCAGGCAGACACAGGAGCCCATTCGGAAGTCCCCCCGGAGCAGGAAGAGCAAAACCCCACCACCACCACCACGCAGCTCCAGCGCCCAGTCTCTCTTCTCCATCCCCCAGGCCACCACTGCACAGGTTCCCCCACCACACCCTGCCCCAGGTTCCCCCACACACCAATACCACATCCCCAGACTGCTTAGGCCCTCCCCCCCTGCCACTTGCTCTTCCACCCCCAACCCAGACGCTCTGCCTGTTAGTGGCACTGTTGTGGGGAGCGGGTCCCCCCCTCTGTCCTGCCCACCTCATCTGCCCACCCTTCCACTTCCTTGGAGTCATGCACTGCAGTGGAGTCCACAACCACCACGTCTGACTCGGGCACTGCTGTGGATACCCAGTCCACTACATCAGTCCAGCCCACTGCAGTGGTTGCGGCACCCACACCAACTGACTTGTGTACCACGGTGGTGCCGGCCCCCCCTGAGTCAGACACCTCCACTGCAGTTGCCGGTGACACTCCTGCACCCACCACCCCTTCACTGCCTCACTCTGCCATCCCCTGATCCTGTCCCTGCGGTGCCTGGCCTGCCCCTTGTATGCCCCTCCAAGGGGATGTCCCCCAACCGTACCAGTGCAGGCAAGCAATGTGTGACCAGTTGTCACTTCTCACCCCGTTGGTACTGTTATTTTGGACTGGCCATTGGCCTTAGTTTCTTTTGGACTTCTGTTTTTACCCTGACATTTGCTGAATAAAGCCTCTTTTTGTTTACTTTTGGGTTTTCTTTTGATGTGCATGATGTGGATGAGTAGCATCCTGCATTTGCAGTTGTAATAGTGTTCACATCAGGACGATGAAGTGTTGCAGTGATGGACTCCATGTGGTCCATGGGATATGTGTCCTGTTGTATTCTGGATCTATGGCATCCTTTGCTACAGTCTGAGGGTGTAATGTTCAGCATTTGACACAGGGATGTCCTTTTTGCATTTGTAAATGAACATCTTTGTCTTACACTGATGCACATCTGGTGGGCTTAGCACTGTTCAATGTTCCTATTTCCCTGACTGTGTGCCCAGCTCCACTGGACATGCAGTTTTGCACATCAATGTCGAAGGACTCATCTGTGTATACAGTGCAACCTGCTTGACACGTGTTTGGTGTGTGTGCAGATGACTGACGTGACACCCCCGTACCCAGGCTGATGTGAGCAGAGCCTTCTGTGTGTTGTGGTTGTTGACTCACTGATGGAGTGTTCTGCTGACATGTTTGGGTCGTGCACAGACAAGGTTTGACACAGCGGACCTTCCACAGGAGTGGTGTGCCCTCATGGCAGTGTGTAATCTGGTGACATTGCGTGGGCCTGTGTTGTGTAAGCATGTCTGTGCGTGTTCCCTTCCCTTTTCCTACACAGGCTGTGTCCCTAGGGATGTTCCTGTTTGTGATACTTGCTGAGTTGTTCTGTGTTCATCCAGCATCTTGGACCTGGTTTCTCTGTGATGTGGGTGCATGGCAAACTAATGTTCATGAGGTTGTCATCCCAGGTTGTCTTTGTTGTCAGTGCTGGGGATGTGGGCAAACGCAGATGGGACACATTCAGGATTCCCCTTGGCACTTGTTGTTTACACGAGTAATGTGATTTACAGTTTGTGTTAGCTTACAGTGATTGTGACACGTTGTGTGTGTGACTGCTGCCACTCCTCAGGGTCAGAGCTGCAATGTTGGTAGTTGTGTACGTGTGTTCTTCGTGTGTCACCTTGGCTTCTTCATTGGTGTGTGACTATGGCCAGGATCCCATTGATTGTGGTGGATTTCACATCATGCCCATGTACAGCATACTGTGCTGTGTGTCAGACATTGACAAGTCTTGTTGACTGGCCATGTGTGATGGGTTTCTGCACCTTGGTTCCCACCACCACCCCTGGTATTGTCATGGGTGCATGTGCAATGTCACCAGTCCATGTGAGCTTCACTGCTGCACATTGGTGGAGATCAGGGTGTGTGGTGTTGAGTGTGTGCAAAAGTGAGTTGTTGCACGGCCAGACCCCTACCTCCATATTGGCCTTGGCTGGCAGGCCGTGCTGATTGATTGGAGTTTGTGTAGGTGTGATGGTAGTAAGTTGCTCAGGACACATGGCTGGGTTTCACAGTGTGAACGACATCTGACATTGTCATCACAGTGGGATTATCATGCAGGCTAGTGTCAGCACAATATGGGGTCCCTGGGGGTAGTGCTGTGGTGGGTCTGTCTCTTGCTGTGTTAGTTGCAGTTCCTACAAGCTTGTGTGACATGTGTAATTTGTGCTCCCTCTCATCTAACAATGCCTGATTGCCCACATAGGGGATTTGGATCCATGAGTTACTTTTGTGTGGCACTGTATGTGCATCTGTGTAATTGGTATTCAGGCCTCATCATGTGTTGTGTGGTTGCCTGGGGACACTGGCACCCCCCTCACCTGTTGTGTTTGTTGTGCAGTGTGGGTCTGCCTGTTTGTGCATCTGCACCACTGCATTGGCATATCTTTAGAGTGCTATTGGCTGTATGTTTTTTGGTGGGTTTCACCTGCTGTTCCTGGGACTCCTAGGTCATCAGTCAGCACAATGATCATTGTTTGTGTGTCACATTGCTGCCATGGTATGTTATTTGTTCACCTCACATCTACAGTCTCCACAGGGTATCTACATTTGTGTGCCCATTGGTGCGAATATGTGGGTCTGCATTATGATGGTCACTTCTGTCATTGTGTCATTGATGGATGTTGACAGTGTCAGCCCCCATGGGTGATGTTTGTCTGCACATGGCCAAAGGTATGTCTTATTTGCACTGCACTGTTTGCCTCACCCAATCTATGTTGCTATGGGACACAGGCACTGCTTTGCCACTGATGTGTTTGTTGTTCTGTGACCAGGAATCATCCATGCAGTTTGGCAGTTGCAGCTTTTTCTATGTCAACACTTACCTTTTGGTCACTGTGATGATGGGGGCTTAGACCCCATTGCCACAATGTTCAAAATGTGCTTCAGCTATGGACCCCACACTTACCTTTTGGTCACTGTGATGATGGGGGTTTAGACCCCATTGCCACAGTGGTCCTGGTCTGCTTGCATTGTGGGGGCCACACACATTTATGTGTGACACATGTGATAGGGGGTCACATTGTATGTTCAAAGTCATGTTCAGTGTTGTAGGCATTTGACACAGTCTACACACGCTTGTCATGGTGTTGGGGGGGATGTCTTTTTGTTGCATTCCTTATGTTGGTGTGTGTTTGTTGTGTCATGCATTAGCCATCCTGTGAGTGGGGGTGTTGTTGGTGGTAGGCATCCTGCCCCCCATGGGTAGAGGTGGTAGTAGTGACAGACATCCAGCCCCCCATGGGTAGAGGTGGTAGTAGTGGTAGGCATCTGGCACCCCCTGAGTAGGGGTGGTAGTGGTGGTGGGCATCCAGCCCCCCAGGGGTAGAGGTGGTAGTAGTGACAGGCATCCAGCCCCCCATGGGTAGAGGTGGTAGTAGTGGTAGGCATCTGGCACCCCTGAGTAGGGGTGGTAGTGGTGGTGGGCATCCAGCCCCCATGGGTAGAGGTGGTAGTAGTGACAGGCATCCAGCCCCCCATGGGTAGAGGTGGTAGTAGTGGTAGGCATCTGGCACCCCCTGAGTAGGGGTGGTAGTGGTGGTGGGCATCCAGCCCCCATGGGTAGAGGTGGTAGTAGTGACAGGCATCCAGCCCCCCATGGGTAGAGGTGGTAGTAGTGGTAGGCATCTGGCACCCCCTGAGTAGGGGTGGTAGTGGTGGTAGGCCTCCAGCCCCCCATGGGTAGAGGTGGTAGTAGTGACAGGCATCCAGCCCCCATGGGTAGAGGTGGTAGTAGTGGTAGGCATCTGGCACCCCTGAGTAGGGGTGGTAGTGGTGGTGGGCATCCAGCCCCCATGGGTAGAGGTGGTAGTAGTGGTAGGCATCTGGCACCCCCTGAGTAGGGGTGGTAGTGGTGGTGGGCATCCAGCCCCCCATGGGTAGAGGTGGTAGTAGTGACAGGCATCCAGCCCCCCAAGGGTAGAGGTGGTAGTAGTGGTAGGCATCTGGCACCCCTGAGTAGGGGTGGTAGTGGTGGTGGGCATCCAGGCCCCTATGTGTATATGTGGCATTGGTGATGGCCATCACGCCCCTATGGTGCTGCTGTTGCTGGTGTAAGTAATTTCTGCATCCCTCTGTGTGTGTGTGATATGTTGGGTACGTGTAGTTTGTTTTTGTGGTTGGTGTCTGACTTACCTTCTGCGCCGTAGGCGTCCGTGCCTGTTCCGGTAATAGATGTAGAATATTGGTAGGATCAGCACGATGGGATTCATGGTTGGTTCGCCTCGTTCGTCTTTCTCTTTGCTTCGCCTCGTCCTCGTCGCTGGCGTGTTCGTCTCGTAGCCGTGGATCATGTTGTGGCGCGAATCGGAGCTTATGTGCACCTCTCCCGGATGCTTTGACGTGCCGTGCGTAGCGACGGGTTCGGCGCGTACGGAAAGCGCATTGTACTTGTCCGGCCGGACGGGGCTGCATTTTTGCTTCCCTGCGACTCGATTCTGCGTTTCCGGATCCGCCTCGGTCGGAGAACAGGACCTGTATTGGGTGAGTACGACTGGGTCGGGATTTGGGCAGTTGTGCGCATCGTACTTGCTCGTTCGGACATATGTGCGAATCGGTCGGGAAACAGGCATTCGCCTGGCTTTTTTCCCGGCCGAATGGTATTAGGTGCGCCTCCGACCGGGATCGGAATCGACCCCTGAGTCTTTATCCATACTTGGTCTCTGGGTTCTGCTCTCAGGGCTTTATGAAGATCTTTTAAAGATTTTAAACAGGCTTGGTCAAACCAACGCATTACAGGGGCCTTATTTAAAGATTTACTGCGTGTCAGGGCATATTTAACTCTCTCTAATATTTTCAAGAAGTCTGAGGTAAGGAGGTCATTGGGATAATCTGCATCCAGACAATTTAGTACATACTCCATTAGATACAATTTGGGGGGTTACTTTTGCCTTATCTATTCTTTCCCATTTCAGTTGGCAGCTATTCTTTCTACCCAGGATTGGCTTCCCTATAGTTTGTGTTTGCTTCTTCCTGGGGGATCCTACTAGCATGGATAGGGAGAGAATAGCATGATCACTAAAGCTATTAAATAATGTATCTTCTTGTGTCATCTTTCCGCTGAGAGATTCAGAAGCAAGTACAAAATCAATAGTTGATTTGTACTCGTTACGTGCGAATGTCTTCGTGAATTCTCCGGAGACTGTATCTACTCTGTTACTTATCTCCAGATTTCTAAAGGATAGTAGTCTATTTAGGCTATGCCCATATTTGTGGTGCATAAAATGATTAATTGGGTCGCCCACCACATCCAGTATGCCGCAGACCGTCTTCCCTGAATATTTACACGGCTGTGTATTACAATCTCCTAACCACACAATGTTAAACTTATCCCGAATTTGTCTACCAATTTTGTTAAGCTCATTATCCAATAAGGCCAACACCGAGTGCATGTTCCCTCCAAAGTTATTATTGTAGAAGTTTATTAAAAGCCAATCCTGACCACAAAACCCTGCAAATAACAGGAAATGAAAGTAAGGGCACGGCCTCTCAAATTTCTTTATTCTTATTGGCAGGGTATTCGATATTAATGTTAGTAGGCTTCCTCTCACTTGGCCTGATTGTGATGGGATGGCTTCCGTTTGGAACGAGCGGTAACCATCTACAAATATTTGGTCAATTGCCCAAGTCTCCTAAAGGCATATTATGTCCTGACAACCAGTGTGTATTGCCCGCCTTCGCACTGACGCTGGCTATGTTCCAAGAAGCTAAATTTAGCCATCCTTTGGAATCCCCTTCTGGGCTCTCTAGGGTGATTGCTCTTTTCTATGAGTTGTGCTAGTAGGCTCCACCTCAGTTTGGTGTATGTCAGCTATGGGTAGTCAATCACAAGATTCTAGATCTGACAGGGGGGCTAATCTATTCGCTACTCCCAGGGTGAAACTCCCCGAGTTGCCTGGAATTGTGTTATCAACAGAATGTCGTCTGGGTCTGCCAGGGTAAACTCTGCGAGGTACCAAACTACATAAGGAGATGGGGCTGTAGAAATAGTCCAGTGATAAGGCAAACATCTGAGTTCCAGGCAAAGCTACATTGTGAAGTTGACCTCTCAGATAGCTCACCAGTTGGTAATCGTTAAAGTTAATCACTATACAATCCCCCTTTAAATCTTTTCGAGGGGCCTACCCATCCTACTCTTCTTGCCATGATAATATGACTAGCTAACCCCCGGTTTCTTCCTGCCCCAATATAGGCATGCGTGGTGAGCCAGTGAAGTGACTTGTCCATCAACTGCTCCATTGATTATTTCTGACCCTCTCTCAATGCCGGGACATTTGCTAGAACCTGGACTAACGGGGAAGCAGCAGGAGGGAGGTCTAGGTTTTGGTACCGCTGCCTTTTATACTCTACCTCTCCTTCAATGGACTTTAAGGTCACCACCTTATGTGGTTCCCCCCTGTCATGCACTTTCGGATGCAAGTGTGCTCTTCTTTGCACCATTTCCCCCCCTTCAGCTACATCCTCATGCTGTGCAGAGACTCGGGGGACTAGCGGGAGGAGATCAACGGGGAGCGGTAGCTGCAGATGATATAAACAGTGATGGTGGCTTGAGCGCATTAATGATATTTTCCTCCCCTGGACCACACCCCCTTTCTTGCTGGACATTCCCCAAATTCAGTGCAGTGTAGAGACCCCCAGACCTTCCCTCTGCCCCTACCCCTATAGTCTCCTTTGACCCAAGGGAGACTATGCTTTCTTCTATCCTTGCCAGTCTATGTATTAACAGCTGAAGTAGGAGGGTAATCATGTTTTCGAGTCTGAGCCATCTAGTCTCATCGTTCATTGCCAAGCGGAAGTTGGCAATAGGTGACTGATTCGTACTGGGCCCACCCTCTGTTGATGTTGTAAGTCTCTTGGGTTTTGAGTTTTTTGTCAGATTGGGCTTTACATTTTTCCCACACCTTTTCCTCTTAACCACTGGTTTGATGTTTACTTCCAATGTGGAGGAGAGCTCGGTTTCAGGGTCCGCACCCAAGTAGCCATCACAACGGGGGCCTTGTGTTTTGTGTGCCTGTGCCCTTCGTTGGTAGCATCCCTGTCTTGTCTATCACTTGTGCCTTATTTTTGGATTTTTTGCCTGTGCCCTCGTTCTGGTCCTCTGCGCCCGTTTTACACTGCCCTTCCCGCCGCTGCTGCCCCTGTCGCCCCTCCCCCTCTGTCGTTCCCGCTCCTGCCCCCCAGCTCCGCTTCCCTCCTCCTTCCCTATTTAATGGCGGCTGCAGCGCGGGTGCGCCACTGGCGCGCCAAAGGCAAGCCCGTCTGCGCCCACCAGGAACCCTGGATCTGCGACCTCCCATCGCTACAATTTTGCTGCCCTCCTCGCACTCAACCCCGGAAGGAACAACAACTGCCAGCGGGCAACACCGAACACCACCCACGGCCAATTCTCCTGCCGCCACTGTCACCAAACCTTCACTTCCGATGGTGCCACCACGGCCACCACCCCCGCACGGAACACCAACACCCCCAAAGCCCTGAGGTGCATCCTCCTCAACGTGCGCTCCCTGCACAGACACACCATAGAGATCTGGGACCTCCTCGACACGCTCTCACCAGACATCGCCTTCTTTACAGAAACCTGGACCAACGCCACCTCCGCCCCCGACATCACCACCGCCATCCCTGACGGATACAAGATCCAGAGGAAGGACCGCCCCAACCACCCAGGAGGAGGACTTGCCATTGTACACAAGAGCTCCCTTCGACTCTCCTCCTCCACCACAAATGACTCCTTCTCCACCACTGAACACCTTCACTTCCAGATCCAGACCAGCCCTAGAACCACACTCCGCTGCACCCTCGCCTACAGACCCCCCGGACCCCGCGCTCCATGCGCCACTACCGTCACATACCTCATCGCCCCCCACGCCATCACCTCCATGGACTACATACTCGTCGGAGACCTCAACTTCCACCTCGACAACCCCAGCGACCCCAATTCTGCCACCCTCCTGGACAACCTCGCCAACATTGGACTGAAACAACTCGTCACCACGCCCACCCACAAGGCAGGACACACCCTCGACCCCATCTTCGCAGGAGGGAACAACATCCGCTTCAGCCACACCAACCAACTCCCATGGACGGACCACCACTGTGTACACTTCCACGTCAACAAACCCATGCCACCGAAACCTGCACCACGCCCTCCACAAAGGAACTGGAGCAAAGACACTGAGGAGCAGCTCAACTCCACCCTCAACCGCCCACCACCTCGACCAACGCCAACCTCGCAGCCAAAGAACTCCACAGATGGATCCCCAACTGCGCAGCCAAGCTCACACCCCTACGTAACCCCGACAGACAGCACCCCAGGAAGGCCACCTGGTTCACCGCCGACCTCCAAGAATCCAGACGCACCTGCAGACATCTCGAGAAGAACTGGAGAAACACCGAAACATCAGAAGATCATACCACCTACAAGAACACCATGACGGAATACCACCAACGCATCAGAGCCACAAAAAGGACCTTCATCCAAAACAAGATCCTCATCAACTCCAACAACTCCAAGCAACTCTTCAGCGTCATCCAGGAATTCACCAAATCCCCCGGCGAAACCATGGACATCACCCCTTCCCAGGCCCTCTGCCACAAGCTCGGATCCTACTTCCATCTGAAAATCAAGGGCCTCTACAACAACTTCAACGACCAGACAACCGACTCCGAAACCACTTCCTTCTCCAGCAACGCCAGCCGGCCCACCATCTCTTCTTGGACCCCAGTCACCACCGAAGACACCACTTCGACCATGAAAGCATCCACTCAGGAGCCCCCACGGACCCCTGCCCTCTGCACATCTTCCACAGAGTCGTCTCCGCCGTCGCTCCCGAACTACGACGCACCATCAACGCCACCTTCAAGACCGGCATCTTTCCCGAAGACTGGAAACGCGCAGAAGTCAGACCCCTGCTCAAGAAGCCCTCAGCAGATACTACGGACCTCAAGAACTACCGACCCATCTCCCTCCTCCCCTTCACGGCCAAAGTCACTGAGAAGACCATCAATGCACAACTAACCAAATTCGTCGAGGAGAACTCCATCTTCGACCCCTCCCAATCCGGATTCCGCAGCAACCACAGCACAGAGACTTCCCTACTCGCCGCCACAGACGACATCCGCACCCTCCTCGACCAAGGACACACCACGGCCCTCATCCAAGTTGACCTCTCTGCAGCGTTTGACACAGTCTCCCACCGCACACTCACCGCCAGACTCCACGACGCCGGCATCCACGGAACTGACCTCGACTGGATCCGCTCGTTCCTCACCGGCAGAACCCAAAGAATCAGACTGCCACCCTTCCTCTCCGAACCCACGGAAATTAACTGTGGAGTACCCCAAGGATCGTCACTCAGCCCCACGCTTTTCAACATCTACATGACCCCCCTTGCCGCCATCGTCAGACAGCACGGACTCAGCATAGTATCCTACACCGATGACACCCAGCTCATCCTCTCCCTCACCAAGGACCCTATCACCACCAGACGCAACTTCCAGGAAGGAATGAAGGACGTCGCATCCTGGATGAGCAGCAGCTGCCTGAAGCTCAACTCGGAGAAGACAGAGGTCCTCATCCTCGGACCCTCCACCTCTGCATGGGACAACACCTGGTGGCCCATCGCCCTCTGCAGCCCTCCCACCCCCATGGACCAAGCCAGAAGCCTCGGCATCGTACTCGACTCCTCCCTCTCCATGACCCAACAGGTCAACGCCGTCGCCTCCAGCTGCTTCAACACCCTCCGCATCCCCCAAAAGACCTTCAAATGGATCCCCCCTGAATCAAGGAAGGCCATCACCCACGCACTCATAACCAGCAGACTAGACTATGGAAACCCCCTCTACGCCGGGATCAACAAGTCTCTGCTCCGCAAGCTCCAGACCATACAGAACACCGCAGCCAGACTCGTCCTCGGCATCCCTCGACACGAACACATCACCCAACACCTGCGGAACCTACACTGGCTCCCCGTTGAGAAGAGAGTTACTTTCAAGATACTCACCCATGCCTACAAATGCCTCCACAACACCGAGCCCCAATACCTCAACGAGAGAATCTCTTTCCACATACCCAACAGAAACCTCCGATCCGCCGACCTCGCCCTCGCCGAAACCCCTCACATCCACAGAGCCAGAACAGGGAGACGAACCTTCTCCTACATCGCGGCCATGACCTGGAACGAGCTCCCGATCGACATCAGGCGCGCTCCTCCCTCAACATCTTCAGGAAGACGCTCAAGACATGGCTCTTCGACTGAACGGAGCTGCATACCCCGCCTTCCCCAGCGCCTTGAGACCCTCACGGGTGAGTAGCACGCTTACAATTCCCCTGATTGATTGATTGATTGATTGATTGATCGTTTGATTGGGGCTTGATGCTCAATCAAGGCTGGGACAATTGGTTCAACACAGGCCTCGGGTATAAGTGCAGATGAGTCTGTGCTCCGTCTGCCTTCTTCCAGAGAGAGCCGACATTTGGTGAGCTCTATTTCTTGAGAAAGGACATTGGCTGCCCTTTTTAAAAATGCATCCAATGTATTTACTATCACCCCACCATGGGCTTCACTTGTTGCCTTCCGCTTACACATGATTTGGGGGGCTCCTTCCAGCGATGAGTGATAAATGGACTCCCTTGTTGTTCACCCTTTAGAGGGGTGGCCCAGCCCAGCCACCTCTGGGCTCCGACTGGCGTGGACAGGCCCGCCCGGGCTTCACCCGGGCGCTTCCTGCGCCGCATGTGCGTGGCGTGCTTTACTGCGCGATTACTTGCAGGGGCTTTCGGGAGTTAGAGTCTCCCCAGCGGCTTGCAGGTGGCTCCCCCCACAACTCATCAGAGTCTAGGCGGCAGGCAAATGAGCAGGGGACAACACCGGGAGCGTGTGCGTGGTGCGCTTTAATGCGCGATTACTTGCAGGGGCTTTTGGGAGTTGGAGTCTCCCCAGTGGCTTGCAGGAGGCTTCCCCCACAACTCAGCAGAGTCCAGGAGACAGGCAAATGAGCAGGCGACAACCCTTTTTTGGAAATCTATTTGGTCCAAATGTTCAACGATTTTCCAATGCAATATAACACTATCAATTCAGAATGTTTTTCTTGGAACCATGGCTGATAATTTTTATGACCATTTTCCGAAACGCTTTTAACGTTATACTTACTTGTTGGAAAGATAATTCTAAACTATGTTCGTTAACATGGTGGAATCTAATTTGTGATGAGCACAGAATATCTACTGTTTCCTGTTCATCGTTAGCTCAGAAAATTAAATCTTGTTACCCTTCACTACATTTTTGTCTTCACACTCATCTTTATCCTAATTTCTATGTCTTTCCCTTTTACCCTTTCTTTCTCTCTTTTATTTCTTTCCATTTTCTTTTCTTTTCTCTTTCTTCTCTCCCCTTTTTGTATAAAATATAAAATCGATTATAGTTAGAAATGTATTCTGCTCAGCGCTTTACATTTTACTATTGATTACACTTTATAGCTTTGTATTTTAAGATTATTGTTTTACCCACTAATCGCTATGCTCTGTATTTTGATACACCATTCTTCCTCTTTTTGACGATTGTAATCTTTCCTTTCCTTTTTGATTCTAAATTTTAAAAAAACGATTTAACTAAAAAAAATGTACTCCAGCGTGTTAACAGCAGCACTTACTGTGAAATTACAAGGATTAACAAACCCAATAGTTATGGCATTATAAAAGGAAACGTAAATTAGTACATTTTCCCAATGTTTGTTTAAAAGTCTAGTGACATACGTTCCGGCACACAACTACACTAGGTGGCCAAAGTACCTGTGGAAGTTATATTTTTTCCAGGGGAAAACCCTGCAAAACCAACTTTTAGGTCGACTGATTACTGCAAATTGAATAAATCTGTTTAGAAACTTCCTTAGCAGATTACTTTGTTTAAGGGGAAATTTGCAGGGAGTAAAAAAAAAAATCACTTCACGATCTGCAAACTTTCTTAATTTAGCATTTCGGAAATCGACTTTTAATTTGATCCACTACTGCATATCTCGAGGCTAGTTGGGGAGAGCAGAGCGAATCTAAAAGAGGACATCATTTGAACAGAGAGTCGCCCACACATCACAGGATACATCTTGATTATAAAAGTCTGATCTGCTAAACTGCAGCCTCAGGGACGTTTGCCCGTTACTGTGCTCATGATTGTGGACACTCTTATTACTAAAGCGCATCATGTGTGTACACCATTTTTGCTGTCCCCAGTTAAACAATTAACTCAGAGATTATTTTATAATGCACAATGATACTTTTAGTATATTCACTCTTCCCAGCTTGTATATTGCATCAGAAGTGCAGCCATTTGCTTTGCTTAAACGTCGCATGTTGACCGATATCAGTCCGTTATCAGTCCGAATTCACCTTACTCATTAAAAAACTGCGTTTGCTTTGATCCTTACCCTTTTGAACCTAATTAATAAAAAAGCAAAGTTACAAAGTTCTTCGCAGATTATCTCCCCGATTTCAGACCGTGCCTGTCTCTTATCATGAACGCGTGTGAACCTTGCCCCTCCCCAAAGGTATAAACGTGTCACGCGGTCCAACCGAACTCAGCTGCAGCTCCTCCTTCAAGATTAGACCGCGCGCTAGCCTCAGAGCTGAGCTCACCCCGACGCAACAATGCCTGCCGATTACAATGGGACCTGGGAAATGGAAACCAATGAGAACTTCGAAGGTTACATGAAAGCGCTAGGTAAGAAGAACGCGTATATGGGTCGAAATCATAGCTGGCATTCTGCTTTTGGGTTTGATTTCAAATTGTGGGGCTCCTATGTACCCATATTTGTACAGAAGGCCGGGCTGATTTGGGCCCAGCAGGTTTTGGGTCAGGGGATCGAACCTTAGAGGTGTAATCCAAATTGGTACATTGTTATCAGCCTTTCACCAAGAGTTATATTGATCTGATCAGGACTCTGCTGTTGCTTGTTGCATGAATAAGTATACAAAAGGAGTTGGGTGGTCTCAGCCTGAATCCTGGTGTTTACACGCCATGCTTGTTTTGTTTTTAGTATAAATCTAATCCCATACATTTACAATGTCAATAGGTATAAAAATGTTTCTTATTTGATCGGCAAGATTCTGTGTGCGCGCACAATAAGTCATGCCCCTGTCATGTTTTGCTCTTTGTAGACAGCCTTTTTAATCTGCATGCCATCTGCCAAGGGGTGTTCTAAGCACTGCAGGGGTGTGAGTAGTGCTGTGCACTGTGCATCGTTCACCATAACTGACACATTTCAGGTGTTTTGGGGTATTGTATTGACTAAACCATAACTGACGTTTAACTGTTTGTTTCACAGCTTTTCATAGATTTTTTTTGTGATACACCACATTCGCCTGTAATGTGCCCATTCTACGCTGTGGAGAGAATTTGGCGGGGGCAGCAGTGTTGGTTACAGGGCCTGCCTCGCCTTGCACTGGATTTAATTTGATAGCTCCCAAATTTCATACAGATTCATCGATCTGCACTAAAGTTATTTGTGATTGTATTTTATTGCCCCCTCATTCATCTTTGCCCCCTACAGATCTGCTCTAAACCTAACCTAATCAGTAGAAGGCTAAACAAAATAAATATCTGAAATCTTTTGTGCGGCTTCATGGAACAGTGCCAAACCTATTAGCACATGGACATCTCCTTGATGTCTTGAACTCTGCAGCTCCCACCTCGAGAGATCTGCTTGAAACTGAACAAACATGAGTAGATCAAACATGCTAAGTCTCTAACAATTTCATGCAGATTTTTGAAAACTGTGCCAAAATTATTAGTGAATCAAAATTGTTTTGACCCTCTTCTTCAACATCCCTCGTCAAATGGGTCTGCACAACAACTAAAACGTCTGTTCTGAGCGCAAGCACTTAGCAAGCTACAAAACACCTGATGCTGATTCAAACAGTGCTAAAGTTACCAATATGAAAAAGCAATCCTTTCAAGGTTCTGCCAGGTGTGCGAGTGGTTCCAGCAGTATGTCACGGCTGCTCCTAGAGGGTTGGTATAATGCTACTGGTTGTGCGTGGCTCCTACTCTGTGAGGGGTATGAGAGTGCAGTCATTAATGTGTAATTACTAGTCTGTGAGGTGTATGAGTATTTCCAATAGTAAGAGAGGGGTTGTGAAGGGCTAAGCATGCTGTCAGTAGTACAGGACCACTGGTTTGTGAATGGTGTAAGAGTTCTTCTGGCACTTTGTGACTTCCATTTTGTAATTGGCATGCGAGTGCTCCCTGTAGCGTGAGACTGTTCTCAAGTACTTTCTCTGCCAATCATAGCAGCAGGTCATTCATAAGCACAACTAGGGGAAAGGCTTTCGTGAAAAGATGTGGCATTCGATACGTATCAATATTTACTCACTTATTTCTATTTATTGGTACCAAGTGGCAGTGTAACTTTTAGTACCAGTAGAAGAAGGATTAATTATTTGCACTCCACACATGTTGATTCTTTGATTCTTTAACCTTTTTTCCTCCTCTATCTTCTGCTATCATTCCAAATACCTGTCTAACCTATCCACCACTTAAAATGTACTTGCATGTTTCACTATACTAATTCAACACTAATCCTCTATGGGTCCCGGAGTAGCGTGCTACTCGCCGAAAAAGCGCTTCGACGCCTCGTCAGGGGTAGTAAGCGCTATATAAATGCAATTACAATACAATACAATGGGGTGGGCATAAAAGTCTTGATTTGCATAGTAAGTATCACTGGAACACAATGGAAGCAATGACGGAGCACACACTAGCCCAAGTGCATGGCCTCAGGGCGTTCAAAGCAGCTTAGGTTAATGAAAGCAAGGGCGAGTGAGCCACTGAAAGCTTGAGCCAGGCTCATGCCACATGCCTGCCACTGATTCAACTCTAGGTCCTCTTTGACCCTTGAGCCCAAAACAAGCTGAGCTTTCAAAGAAAGACAAAGCAGTGACCTTTGATCTAAAGACGGGCAAGAGAAAGAGAGACCCATCCAGTGACTGCACTGCATAATGTGAAATCAGAAAACCTGGGAACAATCCCTGCTTCTCGTCATCACCAAATAATGTAGAGGCTTTTTACAACGGCGCTAAACCAAATAGCGTGATCAGTATAAGTTTTCACAAATTAGATGCGGTGCTACCGGTGGGGGAAAATAACCCCTTAAACCCCCAAAACGGGACCACGAGGTCCGTAGCAATAAATAACAACAAATCCTATGCACACGCAATAGAGTATAAGAAGTGGTAAGACACTGTTCTTGAAATTCACAAATGAAGACGAAGTCCTGGACCGTTGTGTTTCATTTTTAATGTAGTGTAAAAATGAACCACAACGGTCCAGGACTTCGTCTTCATTTGTGAATTTCAAGGACAGTGTCTTACCACTTCTTATACTCTATTGCGTGTGCATAGGATTTGTTGTTACCAAATAGTGAAACCCTAGGCAAATGTTTTATTTCAACAAACCTCCCTTTTTCTTCATTGTCACATATGAGAGCACCTTCCTATACATGAGTTCAGCATGTGCGCTGTACAAAAATGTTTGTATTTAATTTATTAGACTATAATGTTGCTCTATATATTAGACTCTAGGCAGCATACCCAGTGCACATGACAACTGACTTGCCTTAGTTCGCTATCATCAGGATGGAAGTGAGGCAAGATTGATTCTAAATTCCCATATTAAAACTATCACACTTAATAAATGGCTTTCACTGCTGTGATATAATCTGATGTACTAAGGTGAAACACTTCTGCATGAAAGAAAAATTCTTGCTTGAATTTGAAAGCGATATGTCATATTTTAACGTTTGTTGCAAGATTAACATGCCAAATATTTTCATAACTTGGCTCATGTAGAGCCACGCAAGACCCTGGGCGCATCCCAGACTTGGCAAATGAAAAGTGGTTAAACCAAACCAGTGCTTAATTTGTTAAAAAAATGAGTGGCATGACTCTCGTCAGGAGGCCACTGCAGCTTGCACCACACATTGCCCGTGCCATGCTGCCCGTGATAGTAACAACACAACTTCTAACCATCACACTCATAAAAGCGTGACAATTCGGACTATTCCAGGTCCCCAAAGCCATAAGAATGGCGTGGGTGTCAGCTAACAGTAATTTTTAATGACACTATTGAATTAATAATCAGCTTTTGTTTTGTCATCTCTAAATTAGCCAGACAGCACCACCTTGTGGCAGACTGTAACAAGCGCTGGTGTTGACAATTAAGTGACGGTACCAAGTACCGGAAACCACGAGCTCAAATTAAGCACTGATACCAAACGCTTCCTCTCATTCCTTCTTAAATGGTGCGCCCATTACCTCAGTTACAAGTACTTGCTGTCTGAGAAGATTAGATAAGACATTGTTTCTGAAAATGAAAACAATTGCTGCAAAAAAATGTAATGTGTGACTCATCTGCAAAACGTCCATTGTTTTCCGAAAAAAATTCAAATTCTATGTCTTGCACAACGTTTTTTAAATAAAAAATATGATGAGGCAAGAGGACGTTTCCTTTCCTACTCAACGTCTAATTTTGACTTTCTCGAAACGATACATGAGCTTCAGAAGTGTGCCTAAGTGAAACAAAAAAGGACCCTGGGAGGGACAGTTTTTTTGCCAAGAAGAATACGGTTGCCATCTTCTAATGAAGCCCAGGTCAGACCGGTACAATTGTGAGGCTGCACAGTGAGCAGTGTAGGAGCCTAGAAAGTTAACATTTGCACTGTAAAATGCTTTTTTTTAAGAAAAAGCTTGTTAGCTCACACAGAACGTGAAAAAAGAGAGGGGTGACGAAAGGATGGCAACACCTAAACAACCTGAAAAGAAGCTTAGGCAACTGCTCAGTGAAGGGTGCGGGCACTGGGGAGACTCAGCAGCAGGAAAACAAGTGCCTGTTGATGATTAGTGCTTGGTAGCCTGCATGCCAACTGACACGATTTATACTGGCGACTCCCGATTTCTAAAGCCAAATATAGCTTTATTTTAGCTGTCTCCATCCTACAAATGCCTCTCATTCAATGTTAGTCAATGGGGAAAATAAATTCTCCTCAATTTTTTTCTCCCTCTTTCTTGTTCAGAAATGTTGGCATGTATGCTAGAAAGCGTGCTTAAATGTGCACTGCCATCAATTACAAGTGATGCATCAGTAGGTGAGGCATAGTCCCAATACGAAGTGCAGCTGAAAGACAAGGTGATAAAGTGCATTTCTTGCCAAATGTACAAGAGGCATGAAGGGGCAGGACACAGGTCCAGCAGCAACAGCAACTCAAAGAACTGAAGATGAAGAGCACCAGTGGGGTCACTAGGGGGGTGCGGACTGCACCGGGTGACACCATCACATGGGGTGACACCTTTCCCAAATTAGACTATTTACTAAATAGTCTCATTTGGGAAAGGTGTCACCCCATGTGATGGTGTCATGGGGTAAGTCGTGAGGGAGTGACACCATGAGTTACCGCATTGGGTGACACCAACCCTAGTGACGCCGCTGAAGAGCACTACAGAAGAAGTGACGCTGAAGTGCCAAACTTGGTAGGCTAGATGATCGCTATGCCAGATAAGCGGATATGCACTTACCCACAAGCAAAATGTCATCACTATCAAGGAACAGAGCCGATGGCTGAAGTGGCCTGGCCAAGTGTCCCATGCTGTATGCTGTATACTGTAGTGGTCGGGAGAAAAATGTGAATGACACAACAACAGACCAGTGGATGAAGAGTGCTGGCTGACAGCCCTACATATAAGGATATTATATATAATTTTAGTAAAACATGTTATATTGTATTTTAGTAAAATCAAAAGGTCTTAGCTAACGCCAGACCTAAAAACATAAAAAGGGGAGGAAGTAGGAGCATGTGGAAGGAGGTTAGGAACATGAGGGAAAATAGACAGTGGAAAGCGAGAAATGGAACTGCAACTTTTAAAAAGTGAAACATCGCCTGATGACGTGGGACAGGTAGGGTGTAGAGTGAAAAAGAACCATTGTAATCCTTGAAGGAAAAATAACAGATAAACCCATTTGTAGGATAAATGGCCATTTCATATTTTTTAAAAATCATGTAAAGGTAATTGTGAAAAAAGACACTCTATAAATTGGTTTCCGCTAAATGGTAAATGCCATTAAACAGATCATGTGAAATGGATTTCTAAGAAATCGTTGGTCTAGATCTCACATAGAAGACATATCATCTTGATGACGTTTGACATAGGGCACATTCAATCATTTGCCAAGTCATTTGTCAATATCCGAAAGAATGCAAACTAGAGCCCAGCCAACATTGGTTGCCTACATGAGGTTCTCCAAATTTAACAAAATGTTTTCATAGCTGCATGTCCTTAAGAAGTTGAAACCCTCTTTTTTAACCAAATATGAATTGGTCAGAGCTCTTTCCTTACTATACTCCTGGAAGTGTTGAGCCAATAGGGATTTGATCGGGGTGTAGGAACAGGAGCGGCTCGTGCAGGTAAGAGCAGTGGGCGGCGTGGTGGGCGTGGGGGGGACTCAACAGACGATGACCAGGGAAACATTTATTATTTATTTAGTTTTCCCTCGTCGTTGTCTGTCGAGTCCCCCGCACCTCGCCTCACCGCTCTTACCTGCACGAGCCACTCCTGTGTAGGAGAAAGGGATTCATTATTTGTGGTGAGTTGAGTGGAGGGCACCGCTGTTGTCCCTAATACCCAGCTCAGCTCCTCGTTTTGGGATCAGTAAGTCCAGGCCTGCCAAGGGTTCCATCATATGTGACTGTAACACAAATGATAGTTTCCTTTACATCCCTTCAGACTAGTAGTTTAGTCACAACTAGGTATCATGCTGCATAGTCCACTACCAAGATGGGACTTGTTTCTGCTATGAAAGGCGGTTGGAGCAAAGAAAGCAGCATTTTCTGCAGCTGTGAAAAGTGAAAATGCTGCTCTTTATGATACCATACTCTATTTGTGCTTTTCTTGTATGATCACAGCTTCAGTATTTCACGGCTAGGTCATATTTAAAAAGGAATGCCCTTTTCAAGCAATACATAGTACATCTGCATCCATAGAAGTATGCTTATGTACAGATGCTGATTTACTACTTTTGTGCGTTGACAAACATTCCTATTAGTACGCCTGAAAAGGTGTGCCAGGCTCAAGTTTCCAAGCATATTATTGTGAATGTCATGTGACTTTTCTGATGTGCTATTTCCTTCATGGAGAGAATTATATAGCATAGATTAAACACGCAAGGGATGCATTCACCCTGTGCTAACACATTCTTTTCTCTCTGCGAAGAATACATTCTCCCCCTTGGAGGAAGCCACCTGCGGCCCATGCAGGTAAGAGCGTTGAGGCCGGGTGAGGGGGATTCGACAGACTATGACGAGGGAAAATGAATTACTCATTTAATTTTCCCTCGTCATCTGTTGAACCCCCCCCCACCCAATCCGGCCTCAACGCCCCACCGCTCTCACCTGCACGGGCTGCGGCTGGAGGAAGCCCTTCCAATACACCCCCAGCAAACCTGGGGGTTATTTATTCCCCTTCATGTCATGGAAGAGGAGTTACTCAAGCTCATGGCTGGAGTAATGCCAGCCCATGGCTGGAGTAACCTTCTGACCATTTCTAGTGTGGGAAGTGGTCGGATTTCAGTTTGTGAATGCCCACAAATGAATTTAGCCTTTTAATGACCATTGCCCCCTTCTCTTCACCACCTTTTGCAGGGGATTTCCTACTACTGATTTCTCCGAACTCATGACCAAGCAATCTGCAATAGTAAATCCATTACACCTGCAGGATTCTTTCTGTGAATTCTGGCAGGCATAAATAGAGGTATTTTCTTCCTTAAACTATGCTTATGATGAAAATACAAATATGAATATGGTCCCAGAACTTCAAACAAATTGAGCTACAGTCACCGCAAAACCTTCTCCTCACAGGAAACTTTACTTGCAAAAGATTAAAGGTTTCATTTACTTTATGTGACTGCTGCTTCCAAAAGTGAGTGCCAACAGAAATGCTGATATGCTTCTTGAGGCGGCCGTAAGAAGCAGGGAGAGCATCACGGGTGGTTGTTGATGTAATGTGAAGAGCAGGCCGGGCGTCTCAGACAGTCAGCTCTGTAGCGTGAAACTCCTGGTGGGAGTCACGGACTGCCAATGCTGGAGCTTCTCGTTGTCAGTCACCGCAGGCACTGAACCCTGTAGCCAGAAGTGCAAATCTTGTGTTGCAGGCCGGCGCTGGCAGTCGCCGTAGTGCAAAGTGGGGTCCACTGGAGCTTTGTGTTGCCGGTCGTTGCTGGCAGCAATATCTCGGTGCGAAAGGGCCCATTCACAGTTGCTAAGAGACCAACACTTCTTGGTATCTTCTTTTCTTGACAGGAGGAGCTTAAATGATGCCATACAAGGTCCCAGTATTTGGTGAGGCATCTCCTGGGGATCAGGAACTCAATCCAGCAGAGGCCAGCAGGGATCAGGCATGCTCAGTTGCAGGTCCAGGCAGGTCCAGTGGAGCAGGTCAGCAGGGCAGTTGCAAGGAGGCCTCTGGGGCTTGTTGTGTCCTTAAAGCTCAGAACAGGAGGTAAACCACCTAACCATTGGAGTCACTGTGCCTAGGACGAAGGGAGCAGGTCCAGTATTCTTCTCAGAGAGATGGAACAGGCCTCCACAGCAGGGCAGTCCTTCTATAGCAACCACAGGTTCAGGAGTGTACTGAAGAGTTGGTCTGTGGGTCCAATATTTTTACCTGGTGCCAGCTTTGAAGTGGGAGAAACTGCTGGAGTTCCCCCACCCTCAACAGGTATTGGTATTTCCTTCCTCCCTGCCCTAGTCCCAGGATGTCTGGAGTAAAAAAAGGCTAGTGTGAAGTTATTTGTGTGTGCTAAGGCAGTTACTTTGAAGTGTAATTAGGGCTGTGCACAGCTCCGCTCCTCCCATCCTGTCAGGATGGTGCATCCTGCCAACACCCAGTTCCCCTTTGTGATACTGTCTGGGAGGAATAAACAAGGGCCAATGGTCAACTACACCCAGTAATCTCACCCAAATACAGGCTGCAGGCACCAAATGGTTAGGACTGTAAAAGGACAACTTTCTAAAAGTGGCATTTTCAGAATTGGGAATTAAAATCGGACTACACCATTAAAGAGGATTTTAAATTACCATTCCTCACAGACCAAACATGACATTTATACCTGTTCCCAAATAAAGGTTATCACTTATGCGAGATATAGCCTTACAGCAGTGTAAAATGAATTTAAGAGTTTTTCACTACCAGGACAAGTTAAACTTAAAAGTACATGTCCAACTTTTTAAATACACTGCATCCTGCCCTCAGAGCTGTTTAGGGCTTACCTTAGGGGCAACATATATATATTAAAAAGGAAGGTTTAGGCCTAGCAAAGGGGTTGTTTTGCCAAGTCAAATTGGCAGTTTATAACTGCACACACGCTGCAACGGCATCCCAGAGACATGTTTTAGTAGGCTAACTAAATGGGGCACAATAACTGCTGCAGGCCCACTAGTAGCATTTAATTTCCAGGGCCTGGGTACAGGTACTACCACTTTACTAGGGAATTATAAGTAAATTAAATGGGTCAATTAGGTGCTTGCCAATTTTTCCATGTTTAAGGGAGATCACCATAAGGCTGACAGGTCTACAACATACACCTTTGTTCTCCACGTAATTGCCACAAATAAAAAGTTTAGAAACATATTGAGAAATTACCCATATGTAAATGGAAAACCTGCGACACCCGTTGTCGATTTTTAGCATATAATCAAGTCTTGTCTTCGGTTTACATTTTGGTAGATGCCACTCTTCTTTACTGATGTGAAAAGCAAAACGTTTGTCATTGTGCAAATGACAAAATAGGACTGGATGAGCCCTCACCCCTGACACAGTGCATGTTTAACCACTATCTGAGACACATGGTGTATGCAAAAATTATTAGGGTGTGTGTTTGCCTCAAATATTTTCCACTGTCCAAAAGAAGTGAGTGACAGAGCCTCAAAGAAGAAAATAATTTGTTTGGGCAAGGACAACTGATGCGGCCTCAACTTGACCTGCATAGTTGTCCAATGCCATTGTTTTCCTTACATAGGGGTACTTGTACTTTTGTTATTTTCATTACAAGTGTGCATCCCTGAATCCAAAAAATGACTGCTTATCCCAACATTGCATTTGCTTTCTGTTTGTGATAAAGTGTCAGAAGAGGCATGCAAACATAATTTATAGGTGCACTGCAAACATCGAACTGCCCCACATATGCATTTAGGAAACTTAGCATATATGGACACTGTTAGAAATTGGGTCTCTAGTTGGCAGAAGTATGCACCCTGTCCAACTAGGGACCACAATCCTAGTAAGGGTAAGCAAGATACACACCAATGGATAACCTGTGCTCACCCTCTGGTAGCTTGGTACAGAGAAGTCACGCTTATCTAAAGAGGTAATGTGTAAAGTATTTGTGCCACACACACAGTAGCACAATGAAAACACCACAAAACGACTCCACACAGCTTTAGAAACATAGACAATAATGTTATGAGTGAAACAAGACCAAAACGTCAAAATATTCAATAGGTAGAACCGGAGCTAGTAATTTTTAAAGATTAAATCAAAATCTAGTGCTTGGCGTCAAATAGCGCTTAGGTGTTACTTGAGGTTGTGCTAGACCAGGGTAAATCCGAAGCTCAGGCAGACCATGATGGAGGGCAGGCCAGTCACAGAACTCATGTAGGTCCCGCTGAAAAAGTACCTTGGATGGAGCAAGCATTGAAGACTGGCTGCATCGGTTCCCATACACGCAGGTCATGAAGGCTTTGGCGCTGAACCCCTTTACGATGCAGGCACTGCGTTGCTGTGGAGCTGCGCTGTCCGTCATCGTCGATCCGTGTAGTCCGTCAAGGTGATGTAATTGATTGGCTCCTGCGGTGGCATCGAAGGGCAATGCATCGGTTCCAAGTGGCGCAAAGTCGTCACTGCATCGATTTTGATGGTTCTGGGCAGCAGAAATCACTTTTCAAGGGTCCAGGACTGGGTTGATACCACATGGCAGGACACGACTTATCGATGGGAGAGTTCAGGTGCTACTGCAGAGTTGAAGGAAGTCTTTGATGGCCCTAAGACTTCAGAACAAGGGGCAAGCCAGCAAGACATTGGAGTCACTCTGGGTTCAAGTGAGATGGGCCCAGTCCTTGTCCTCAGCAGGGCAGAGATCAGTAGGCAGAAGGACAGCACATCAAAGCAGTTCTTCCAGAGCAGCAGTCAAGCAGCGTGGCAATCCTTGTAGCACAGCAGTCTTTACTCCTGGCAGAATTCTTCACAGATTCAGTAGTGCACTGTCTTGGTAGGGCCCGAGCCCAAGTGCCTATACCCAAATGTGCCTTTGAAGTGGGGCTGACATCAAATCAGACCCTTGAATTGTACAGGTCCCCTATCATCCCAGCCCTGTCTGCCAAGCTATCTGTGGGAGGTAATCAGCCTTTTGTGTAGGAAACAGGACCCTGCCTATTCAGGTGTAAGTGTCAGCCCCTCCCTTTCCTGCCCAGGAAGAGCTATCAGAATGCAGATGAGTTCTCTGTCACACCCACCCTTCCTGAGTTTGTGGCTGTCTAGAGTGAAGGCACAAAGTGTAGCTGTCACCCACCCAAGACATGTATTGGAGACAAGCTGCAGACACAAAGAGCTAAGTTAAGAGCAGAGAAATGTCCACTTTCTAAAAGTGGCATTATTAAAATAGCAATGTTAAATACAACGTTACCAGTAAAGACAATTTATTATTACCATTCCAAAAATATGAAACATGATGCAGCTACTCCTTTCTAATGAAGAATTACAGCTTAAAAGTGTATTAGGAAATTCCCAATGCTAGCCTTTGAAAGGAGTAGGCCTCACAGTAGTGGAAAACAAATTTGGGTGTTTGTCACTTCCAGGACATGCACAACATAAGAGTACATGTCCTACTTTTTACTTACACAGCACCCTGCCCTTCGGGCTACCTAGGGCCTACGTCAGGGGTAACTCATGTGTAGAAAAAGGGGAGGTTAAGGCTTGTCAAGTGGTTTTAAATGCCACGACAAAGTAGCAGTAAACTACACACACAGGTCTTGCAATGGCAGTACTGAGACAGGTTTGAAAGGCTACTTGTGTGGGTGGCACAACCAGTGCTGCAGACCCACTAGAGGCATTTAGTTTACAGGCCCTGGGTACTTGGTATACCACTTTACAAGAGACGTATAAGTAAACTAAATATTTCAACTGGGTATACACCAATGTAGGGGAAAAGCATGTACACTGTAGCACTGATCAGCAGTGGTAAAGTGCCCAGAGTCCTAAGGCCAACAACACGATGCAGCAAAAAGAGGAGGTAAGCAGGCAAAAATTTGGGGGGGAAACCACCCTAAGGATGACAGGTCTAACAGACCTGCATCAATAGAAGGATCCCCTTGTGTTTAGATTCAAGCAGCAAACTAGGATTCACTTCTTCTAACATAGGAGCATGAGTCAAAGTCACCATTTTAGATAATGCAAGGGCATGCAGAGGAGTCAAAGTACTTGGTTGGTGGTCAGCCCAGGCCAGACAATGTCTTTCCTTCAACCATACTTCCCCAATCTGCTGAACGATTATTGTGTCCTAACAAAATATTAACGTCCTACTTCAATCTGCACTTACATTGAGTGCAGCTTTCAATCCAGGGATCAGAGATATTTGTGATCATGCTTTTCTTTTATTAGTGCTCTGAAGCAGCCTCTTGTTTGTATAAGAGTTATATAAATCCAATAAATAAATTAGATTAGCACATATATAAATAGGAAAAAACATTGTAAAATCACATGGATATAAGGAGTACTACTCTCTTTTCTAAGTGACAAAAAGTGGCAAGATTTTCGAAACAAAGTGAGAATTGTTTGATCGGTACATTCAAAAGGAAGTATTTGAGTATGCTTGTTTAGCACAAGCAGGAAAAGGTGTACGTGACTCATAGGTGCTTTTGAGCAACAAGGCACACTGCGCCCATCCCACCATGGACACTTCTGTTGTTGCAAAACCATTAATTGCAGAATATGTACAAATTCAGTATAATTGTTTTTAACCTAGTATCTTAAGTTAGTACAACAGGGTTTCTGCACTGAGCGGTGAATAGTATCAGTCGATTGAAAATAGAAGAATCAGACTGCACTACTTAAGAACTTGCTGCTTAATCCCTCTTGTTAATGTAGAGCCTGACTCAAAATACCATCAGATTACATAGCTACCACAGCATAACAGTGTAACATATTATAACATAAAATACCACAACATAACACAGCACAACATAACAGCATTGTTTGAGCTGCAATACATCACCTTCCCTGTAAGAAACATCAATGCTACTGAAAGCATGCAAAAATATAATCCAGCTTGCTGACAAGAACACAGATATGAAACATTCACTAAAAAGCTTGAAAGCAGAATTATCTAGCGTTTTTCTTTAACAATCCCTTTTAAAACTCATAAATGCGAACGCCTGCACCATTCCATCCCACATTGCTGAAGGGAAATTGCCAAGTAATGTCATCATTTACACAAGTCTAGAGTTGAAAATAGAGAAAGACTAAGAGCCTTATTGTGAGTTTGGCGGTGCGGGAGCGGGACTGCCCCGCACCATCAAACCCATGTACAAATCCCCGCCAGATCAGGAGTTTTCTCCGGTTTGGCAGGCGGTTCTTTGGTGTTCCCAGGGCAGTGCCTATGAAATAGGCACCGCAATGTGAACATCAAAGGCAGTACTTGCATGGCATGGACTGCTGCAGTCCAAGCGTGCAGGTTCTGGTGTGCACGCACTCAGGGGGGCACATGTTGTGCCCCCCTGGGTGCATCCACATGGCGGGAGGCACCAGGGGGCCCTGTAGGGCCCCCTCTGTTTCCTCAGAGCCACACTTTTCATGGCAGTCGCACCACCATGAAAAGTGTGGCGGTGAGGAAACTTGAAATATGCTTGGTGGGGTTGCAGCGGCCCCGCCAAGCATATTGCGGCCTCAATACTGCTGCACCACTGTCAGGGATCTCGGATCCCTGGGGGCTGTATTGGTCCAAAGGCGGCCCGACTGCCCTAGTCGTAATGGGGCGGTCGGTCCGTGGACCGCCAGACTCATAATAAAGCCTAATGAGAGCAGATATGGCGCTAGCGGCTAACTTGCAGTTTTCGGGGTGAGGAACTGGTAGCTACACCACGTGACACAATTGCGCCACTATTCTTCTCCCTGTGACTTGGTTTCATCATCTGAAGATGCATTAAGAAGTGATTCGGTTCACAGTTCTGTGCCAGAGAAGAAGCGCCGTTAAAGCAGATTGCACAAGCAGGGGTCAAAAGGCCCTACACGTCAGACATCACAGCTCACCTCAACTCTGTACTTTAGAGGCATCAGGCCTATGTGATGCAAGCACTTCACTTCAGCTCGTTAGGCGGGATCAGCCATGCTGTCGGGGACATGAGTAGAAGTCAGAGATGCCCCAGATGTCAGTTAATTAACTACAGCCTGGCACCTTTAACGGCTTTGATTTCAGCACCAGGAAACGGTCTCAGAGTGGACCAAAGTCTGAGTATGATAACAGCCACCGATAGTGAGCGAGATTTAGATTTTATTGCATCTCACCTGATTTCTATAGTAGAGCCTCCAGCTAACAAACTTTCTGTAGACAAAGCACATGCTATCCACATAAAAAAGAGAGACTCTGAACTACATTAAGAATAGCAACCACAGACAGTCCCAACCAGCACAAGCACTGTTAAACAAATAAGCTTTCCCAGCAGTGCTAGAATCCCTGATAAGACAGCTCAACACTGATTCTCCTTCGGCCTTCAGAGAGCCCCGTGTAGACCTTAACCCCCTCACCTTCTCTTCCCTCCAAGAGGTTCAGAGACCCCTCACTGCCCTTCAAACAACGCACCCAGAGACCACCATTTCTCACTCAAAGGCTCCCACGTGTCTGGCACCAGCAGCTGGTCCTTTGTCACCTCATTCTCAGAGGCCCCTCGCATACTTTTGGACACCTCTAGGTTCTCAGCAATCCACATCCATGGTCTAGACTAAACTATGTGAATAGCCAGAAAAGGAAAACACTCCACACCTTTAGACTATAATTCTAATGGCACCTGCCAGGTACACCCGAACTTCTCTAGAAGGAACATTTTTTTAATATAAAACACAACCTAATTTTTTTTATCGCTCACTTTTGCAAAAAAAGGTGAAGATTTTTCTTAAACAGGCCCTCATGGACAAAACAACATAATCAAGTGCTGCCTACGGAGGCTGAACTTCCCCAAGAAGTGAACCCTCCCTCCCCTTTATCATTTTGAATTGAGGGGGCCTTACTTTGTATGTTACAATTTTAAAATAAATCATCTAAAACCAATAGGTCTTCCCGAATATACCCCCTCGAGGGACTCTTTTTATTGCTTTTCTCTCAATTAATAGCTGGTTGGATTAGTGAATACTGTGACTCCTATGGAGTCAGAGTGTTCATGAATAGCAGCCACATGGATTGTATGAAATATGTACCCAGAGATAACACTTTGCATCCCATTTAGATGAAAAGAATAAGTTGATCTTGCTTGATTGGACAATTGAGGTTAATCTAGCTGACCTGATATAGGCATGAAAGGGACTGAAGCCATATTGAACGCGAGTTCCAGTGAGGTGATGTGTAGCTCATACTATGAATCAGTCGGATTTAGATTAGAGAAGATAAATATTCTGGTAACCAGATAGGATCAGGGCCATATCTCTGCTTGTGGCTGAGAGTTCTCTCCTATTAGAGGTGTGTAGAGCATTGATCTGGTTACATTTGTCCTGAGGCTAGCCTCATGTATGTTTGATGAAGAGACCAAAATGTCAACTTGATCCTGCTGTTTTTATAGAACAAATATGATTCTGTTTTTCTACCATCAGTAGTTTATTAAGACAAGGGGTTGGGTTGTAGAAATAGGAGTCATAGGGCTACAAATGTATTTTTATTCATTTGTGTTTGTCTTGTGTCTTGGTGTTGTTTTTTTGTATACATTGTCTCTGTTGTGTTAAATTGAAACAAGGTTAATAATTGAGAATGTTGAAAAAGATTTTTAAAGAATTTTTTATACTTTGCCCTATTGTAACTGTGAGGGAAGGTTCAACGATTGCGAACATATCAGATATAGCCATAAGTAAAATGATCCAACAACCTGAGTATAGAGGAAAACAAACAAATATGGTCATCTAGGGGGTATTGTTAACATTACAAACCCATCTTCCACGAAGGTGAATGGCTAGCTCTTGGTGTTAGATAAAACCAGTAGGTTTTACAGGAAGTTCTGAAAAGGCAGTCATGACACGTTGCAATACTTGGTGTGCTGTACAAGTGTGTACCTAAACAGGGAATTGTGTGGGAGGCGTTTTTCAGTTGAGGTCCCTCCCCACCATGAAGACCTTGTAGAAATTGTAGCAAATGGAACACTTTTCAATTCAATGTAGGTAAAGAGTGATGTAAAAGCCACAGTGTTCACAAGTAGTTCACATAGTTTAGCATTCAATTTGACATAACCTTCTTTCTTTTTTAAAGATGTTTAATGTACCTTTTTCTTACATGTATCTTGATCTTCCTTGCCTTTGCCTGTCCTGTTATCAGTCCCTACACCCACAAGCATAGATATTAAAGATGCCTCTCAAATTACAGATTCAGGCAGAAGATATGTCTTTGAAGTCACACCAATCTAACCAGCTGTTGCTTTAGATGGAAGTTCTTATAAGAATATCCTTAAAATGTATCAATATATATGATGAATTTCCTCTACATAAATCTTGAAATAACAGTCATAGACAAAAGTAAGCTCTGGCACCAAGAAATGACATCACCAACACAAGCTACCACCTGCACATCATTTGAAAAAGACCCTTTAATATATCATGTAAATGCAATTGTCTTATCGCCAATTCCAGCTTGGCATTGCCTGAAAAACAGACCTCATTCCCACATGCCAGTTTTTCATTTCATGTAATAAGACCCAATCCCATCGACAAAAACATGCTTTTTAAATAAATTCTGTCACTGAAGACCAGCTTTTCATGTGTAGTACAAATATACGAATGGGGTGTTCAAATAAATACCAGCTTGTCATTTTTAGCACTTAAATGTACTAAATGTCCTGTTGCTACACATGGGCATAATCTACCTCACATGCCCATGTATCACAATTACATATCATGAAAACCAGTTTAATTCTTATGACAGCCAGCAATTTAAAGGATGTCTAACTTGTCTGAGGACGTCTATAAAAAGACCCGGAATTGCCACCACAGACCATCAAATGACCACCATAATGCAAAAATTACTGATGATATGCAAAGGATGACCATCACATGCTACACACACCTTTATACCAGGGATGCCCAGAATAATACTAGTTTGCCCACAATATGCCAATGAAGGCCCCCTTATTCCAGTACTACCTTAATACCTAGAATTTCCTCAACATGCCACGGGCAGCCACCTCATTCAAAGGTCACCATTATGCCCTTAACGCCAACAAAGGACCAAAAATGTCTGCCCTAGGGGACAGCGCCCGTTGCGCCCCCATTGTCCATATAAGGCACTGATTATGGCAAAGAAGTCAACATTATGCCAGTGCCACTCTAGCGGCTAGAATGCTAGGATGCTCAGGCTTCCTACCAGCGGCATATGCATGCTAACAACCACTGTAAGGGAACCACTTAAAAGAATCCTTTTACTATGTAACTGCATGTTCTAAAAATAAATGTGTGATATGTTCTTCTAAAAGTAAGTAACATTGACTGGACAATAATATTTCTTACTGTTACTGTATTAACTGTATCTGATATTTTATGTTTTTCAGGACCTTTTAACATCACTAGCCCCTAAAATCCAAGCATAAGATGAAAGTACTTGGCAAGTCCATGAGTTTGGAGTCACCAATGGAACTCTGTGGCAATAGGAAATCCTTGTGACAAGTATTACCTCTTGTCTCTGGAACCACAGGACAACAGGCAGTACCTGCCTGAAGGATTTCTCAGTTGAACCAGAGTCCCCTAGTTCCTGATGAAATGGTCTCCTAGACATCATGAATTAAAGTGGAGATGGAGGGGATTATCATTTTATAAAATCTCTGCAATTCTATAAGCACTGTTAGGACATTCCAAAACATTAAAGCTAGAATTGAAAGAGCTCTACCTTTAAGTCCTTGTTGCTGGTGACATAGGAGTCCTAATTGATTAGCCTCTAAAAACTGCAAGTATCTAAAAGATGATTAGAGGAACATGATAAACTCTAAGCAAGAGACAAAGAGCAAATGTTGTACCACATACAGTGCCTAAATGTTACTATCAACTTTATGAGAAATTAATTTAAGGCCCATATAAGATAAGAAACGTGGTCGAATTTGACAAAGGTCATAACCAGATGAGTGGTGGCATCATAAATTAACAACGTTGATTTTTAAGGTATCTAGGATGACTATTACCATATTTTTATTTCCAGGGACAAGTATTGGTTATCCATGATTTCTGTATTGTTAACTATGAATGACCGTGGTTTATCCTCGTTTTGATCATACATTTGATCAAAGCAAGAAACCTAACATTACCGTAGTTGTTACCTTAGTAAATCATGGGCCCTATATGATCCATATGTGCTGTAATCCTAATATCCTAGTTGAGGGGAGGAGTGATCATTCTCGAGATTCTCAGCTGATTGAAGCATGCAGTTGATGTAGTTTAATACAAAAGGCTAGTTGAAGATTTGCATCAAATTTAACATCAAGATTCCTAAACTAAGATGATGATAGCTCAGGCTGACATCCATCGTGGCTTTCTAGGAACTTAACGGGCAGAAGTCTACACAGAAGCCATTTAAAAGAGTGTTCTCCTTTAAGAAATGCTGGGGTTCACTCATCACCACTCATTCCAAAAGTAATAAGCAATAGACAGTCAGACAGAAATGAAACACGAAGAGCTAGTGATGGCTTCTTGAGGTTTTACCACTGCTTACTTATTTTTGTTTGGCACCCTGATCATTTTTATAAAGATATAGTGATGACATACCTCAGGCCAGAGGGCACCACTGTTGCCAAAGAACTTACTGTACACAGATCTAATAGAAAGCTGGATCTGACTTTAGAGTTGCTTTGGCTGACAATGCAAATGCACATTTACATGAAGCCAACTCAATCCTAAGAAGCCTTGTTTGTTCAGCTTTCTGTATTTAACTGCTGGAAAAAAAGCACTCAATAATACAGTTTCCTTAAAAAAAAAGGGAACAATAATTGATGCAAACCTCAGAGCACACTCTAGGTATCATGCTTGGGCTATTGAACTGCTTAGAAGACGTCTCAGCACATCAAACAAGCTATCTATTCCAGGCGTCACTCAGACACTGATTCCATTTGATAATGGAGACCCAGGAATGTAAGGAAGATAGGGTGGGCAATCAAGGTATACAAGTATAGGTTGCTATTTGCATCCTGCCTCTTACTACACAATACTAATGCATATTAATGAATTTGTTCTTCGAATATGGCCTACCAAAATCTAACCCAATATGTACTATTCTTAACAGACATAGATTTTGCTACCCGGAAGATAGCAGTGCACCTGAAGCAAACAAAGGAGCTTGTTCAAAATGGAGATGTTTTCCAAACAAAAACTTTGAGCACGTTCAGAAACTACAACTTAGATTACACCGTGGGAGTGGAGTTTGAGGAGATAACCAAGGGACTTGACAGCAGGACAGTACAGGTACATGTGCACCTATGATTTCCTTGTTGCTATATCCCTATTGGATGATGACCCAAGTGCTTGCATGATATCGTCAGAAATTATAACTGCCAAAAAGTGCTAGTATTCTAGGGTTGCCACCGGGTATAGCGAAACCCAATCAATGTTATATTAGGTTTGGCTGATACAAAAATACAGTACTGGCTCCAAAGGAGCGGGGACTTTCAATGATTAAATGCCTGAACAGTGGAAAATCTCCATGAGCACAAAAAACGTCATTTAGCCGGTGGATTGTCTGATCAATTTACAATAAAATGTCACTAACATCTTTGACCCTCACTTTCCTCAGCTTCACTTTACATCCACCATTATAACAGCGCTTGAGCCCAAGTAGTCAGCAATCAGTTCAATCAGTTTTCTGTCACTCACACCACCTTTCCCGTCAATGTGGGGAAGTAGGTCTTTTTAAATAGAAGACTAACTGCCTCATCCACCTTACTTCTCAGTTCAAAGCACGCATTGTGGTCATCTAGTGCTTTCACAAATCAACCCATTCTTTCTTTGAGGACCTTGATAATTTTCTGACTAATTAAACACCTCTTCCCCGATCAAGATCTTTGGAGATTGTAATATTTACCAAACGAATTACACAGAAAGTGCATTCTTTGTGCAGTTTCTCTCTGGCCATTTGGCCACTTACACACAAATATTTATTTTCTCTCTTAGTAACACATTTGACCTCCTATTAGTCTGCCCTTGAGGCCTTTTCAGTATATATGTCACTCAGTCTCTACACCAACCTTATTCACCCAACACGGACCTGCCCCTCTCCCAAACATAAAATAACCCTGCCAACATCCCTCATTATAACACAATAAGTGCACCTCATCCTAACATCCACAACAATAAATTCCTCTATGCCCTCGATGTACACTACCCATTGAGAACCACTTCCCCTTCCACACTAGAAACACAGCCCTCAATATCTCTGGCTACCCAATCTCAGAAAACCAGCCTGCAGACAAGTATGTGCAACTGGTAGAAACTAACTTAGATCATTTAAGACAGACATACAATCAATATATGTGTCCCTTCATTAGTACTTTCAAATTGCCAAAGCTAACAATCTCTCCCTCAGTCCCACCATAATCAACTATCAGAGAAGCTTCAATCATTGCTCTTACAATTCCACATCTCTATCACTTCATCCACCCAAACAACTAATGATGGAAAAAAAATTCAATCCTAAATTCCACAACATCAGAACAACACTGACTTCCTAGGCAAAAAAACCTCTTTTACTCCTACCCACTTTTCGGTAGCTACAGTGCCATTCTTACCTACTTCCAGACACCCTTGCCCATTGAACTCTCCCATTCTAAACCCAGAAAACACCTCCTGCACCTGTGCTAAACACATCCGTCCCAAAATTATCAAACCTCTGTCCCACCCTTCATCCACCCTTACATCATCGTTCCACCTTTTTAATATCACCTTACTAGGATGTGCACCCACTGCTTTAAGCCTGCTGTAGCACTACCTCTTCTATTCAACAGGCTCGCCTGCTACATATTTTCCAATAACTTGGCCAACACCCTCTAATATGGTTTTCACACAACCCACTTCACAGAAATAGCCATTGCTCAGCTCTTCGACCATGACTTCAGCTCAACATAACTAGGATGTCCTGTTATCAGTGATAATTGTCTGTTGATTTCAATGGTGTTTTCTCAGTGTTTACCACACCTTTTGAAATTAGTGCTTATTTATATAGCTACCTAACCACCTAAAAAAAACCTCTTATCCACAAAACATGTTTTGGAGTGCATAGAAAGCCTGTGTATTACACTTACACTTACACACACACACACACACACACACACACACACACACACACACACACACACACACACACACACACACACACACACACACACACACACACACACACACACACACACACACACACACACACACACACACACACACACACACACACACACACACACACACACACACACACACACACACACACACACACACACACACACACACCTTATTACCCTCTTGTATCTCATTAACTCTCCCAGTCACTCTGTGAGGACTCTGTCTGGTTTACAGTACTACTAATGGATTAAAAAGGTAAGAATGCTATATTCAAATGTTTTAATAAAAAAAAGTGCACGGACACATTTGAGTCTTCACCTATGCTTTACTGAATATTTTGACATTTTAGGGGTGGTCAGTCCAGCAACAGCAGACTACCTTGGGAAACCTTAACATTTTACATTACACAAGATTAAGTTGTAGGCCTGCATTCCAAGACACTTGAACCCTCTTGCATTTAACACACCCACCACTGCTTTTCTGCACTCTTTGCCTGGATACACTAAGTTGGTGCAGCAGCTGTTGTGCGGATATTCATAGCTACCAAGTCTCCATATGGCAAGTGACTCACTTAAGTCAGTCCTGAGCTTTTAACAGACATAACATTGCATTCTGGGACTTGGAATTATCCTGCTAACATTGTAACTGTGGACTCAAAAACCCCAGCACTAAAGTGCAGTTGGGTAAAAAGTCAGAATTAGCTGAAGATATCAAACATAACAATAGGACCTCTTGCAGCTGTGAATTTTGTTGGTATGCATAAAGTCTTGTCATGTTTCCACCACTATACCATATGCATGGTGACAGCACTCTATTCACTGGCATTTTGCACTACACCTTGCATTAAATATTTAAGCCTGTGGTGCTAGGCAGGTGACCTGCTATTAATACTGGCTTGTTAGAAAAGAGGTTTCAGAAAAGCAATGGTTCACTGAGGCCAATAGGTCTCAGAGTTTTTTAGAAAAAACACAGTATGTTCTATCTTTTTATAGGACCTAGCATTGTACAGTGTATCAAAGGCAAGTATAGAGCAGGACACTTTTTTACATTGTAATGCAATTAATTTATTCATTGCAGAGTATCATTTCATTAAAAAAAAATTATAAATATCATGATCCAGTGCTCACAGTTAAGTGAAAAAAACGTGCTGTGGTGAGTGAGAAAACATTAAAACATGCATCAATTTAAACAACAAGAAACTAGACTCCTTTTAGGCAATTTGTTATATAATAAAATAAGGAGTTAGGTTCTCCTATGACGTTTCGATCTCATGTGCTTGAGATCTTCATCAGAACAGGTGTGTGAGCACCTAATATTTAATGCATGGACGAACCAGCCAGACCAGCCGTGTGGTGGATGCAAATCAAGTAAAGGCACGTACAATCCGGCTCAGAATAGGCTGCCCGAGGGGGCTATCAACTTAGTCATGCGGCTGATGCCTATGTGAGCCTTGGCAAGGAACCGGCATTCAGCAGGTTCCTGTTCAGATAATTGCTATTTTTCTCAGAGTAGATCCTAATATTTCTGGCGATCGTTAGCATAAGGAGTGAATCAGGAAGTCGGGCAGTTGCTCCGGTATCCGAGGGAAAGCCACACAGAGAAAAGAGGGCTGACGTATGAAAGGATTTTACCCATTCTGTCTGTGCTGTGTGTAAATTTGATAGTACATATTGGCCAAGATTCATATGAATCAGCCATTTCGTCAATCTGTGAAAGAGTTCAACACTGACAAATGATCAAATGTGATTTTAATATATTTCTAGATTCTCCAGAGTTGAAATAATTAGATCAGACCTAAAACATGCTTCCAAAACTCTGCACCTTTAATCCAAGCACACTGAACTGTAGGAATGAATCAAAAGGAGGTCGAAACAATATTTTAATGACATTCCTAAACAACAAAACTCAATCAGAATAATCTTAGACCAGTCATTCTTGTTGCTACCTTGTATAACAAAGTTATATTGTATTGGCCCCTTCAGAAATAAATAAAGAAAAATACTAATTCTCTCTCACTTTCCTTTCTTTGGATGGCATTTTAGTTTATGCAGGTGCTTCTCTGTGTTTCGGTGGGGTTTTAACAGTTATTATAGGTTGAAACCTAAAACAAGATAGCCTAAACATAGCACAGTGTCATTCAGTTTCATTCCACTAGAACTATTCCTGGCATTCAACACTGTTGACCACCCAAATCTACTTCAAATTCCTCCCTGGGATTACAGGATCCATTATTCAACAGTTAATCTCCTACCACACAATCATTTTGACCAATCTACACCAACCCTTCTCTTTGTGGAATTCAATAAAGGGTCTGGCCTTGGTCCGCTGCCTTTCTCATTCTTTATTTCATTGCCGAGTAATAATCTTCTCCTTTGGTTTCTCTTGACAAATCTACAAAGATAACCCATGGATCTTCTCTTTCCCTTCTATCTTCTCCCAAATACAAACCACATTCTCTGGCAATGTTCTAGTTGTTCGCCACTGGGGGACCTGACACTCCCTCATGCGCATCTCCACAAAGACTGAAGTCCTGTATGTGCCTGCTTTGTTCAACATTGTTCTCTAAAATCCCTCATGACTTTATCTGTAACACCTCCCCCCCCCCTTTACTCCATTGCTCCCAAAAACCTAGGAATGCTCTTTGACTCTGTTTTAAATATGATTCCTTTATGTCTTTCACATTCTAAGCTGAACTGTGCCAGTTTCTTATGAGAAACATTTATTCGCTAGCTACCATTCTTTCCTACTAATAAAATTGTTAACCACCTTGTCATAAAAAAAGATTCACTACTGCACAAGTGTGGTCAGTTCTCTCCCACCGACAATGTCATTCAAACAATTTGTATATTAGTCACACTGAAAAGCCTCAAGATCTTTGCATGGCATGTCACAGCGTTGGTTACATTTTCAGCTGAGATGAATCCTACCAAACCAATACTTCTGAATACTTTATCTCCATCACAAATTGTGAATCAGTCTAAACAAGGTGTTGATTATTTGATTTACAACAGTTTTAAGCAGTTGTATGTCATAATGTCAATGTAAAAATAATATCAACCTGCATATATACAGACATCACAATATCGAGTGTCACTAGATTATCAAGGTAGGTATATATAGAGAAGTGAAGACATACTGTTCTTAGCACCACATCCATGTACCTTGACATTATAGTGGTAGTCAAAATTGTTTTAGATTGAGATTTCAACCACAATATTGTGGCAGCCCCCTTCTAAGTAACTTAGGGCCTCTTTTATGAACAGTGCCGCATAGCTGAGGTAAAACAGCAATGCAACACTTTTCAGTGCGCCCTCCTTGCGACACCATGGCTGCGCCGTATTTACTGTACGGTGCTCCATGTCGCAAGGATTAATAGAGACATCAGGAATCCTGACGTATCTGTCGGCGCAAAAATGGCACATTACTGGAGTGTGTCTGGAAACAGACGAAACTTCTGCCATTTCACATGGAGCAAGCCTCATGTGAAAAGGTCTGCGTCACCCCTTATGCCTGCTTCAAGCAGGCGTAAGGATTTGACGCAGTGAGGCCTTAGAAGTGGTGCAGTGAAATCTCATAGATTTCACTGCTGCACTTCTACGAGCCTTTTCTGCGCCGGAATGCCCACCCTGCATACATTATACCTGTCGCAGGTATAATGTAGCGCAGGGGTTCACAAAGTGACGCATCTGCCTAGATGCATCACTTTGTAAATATGGCGCAGTGTGGTGCATTTTTTACGCTGCCGCAGTGTCACAAAAAGTGACGCAACGGTGGCATAAGGGCCTTATAAATAAGGCCCTTACTTTTTACACATTTACTTTTTTTGTAGATTCTTAGTACATTTGGTCTATTTGACTCCATTTTTGTTAATTTTCTTTTCTTTGGTTTCTGTTATCATGATGGGGCAAAGTGTCATTGGAAGATACCAATGTTTGATAATTTGTATTATTTGTGATTTCGGGAACATTGATTTTCTGATGTTTGACTATCTTTCTGGCTTATGTTGAGAGGTAACATATATATCAAAATTATGGTTTTATTATTGACTTATGGGTGGAAATTAAAAACGGAAAACCACTGACATTTTCAACTTATGTTTAGCTCTGCAATTCATAACTCGCACAACAACATAAAAACCATAGCTTGCATGCGAAATGCAGCACTCATGAGCTTACTCTTGATGTGATGTGACACATGAAATTACAAATGATATAAACAATATTGCAGGTCTTATTATATATCCCATAACACTATCAATGAGACAGGAATGACTGTTTTTTAATAGGTGTTTTGTATTGATCTTGTGCTTTTAGATGTTACTTGTTGGTTTTATTTTTGTGTGGTCATAGGCAGGCTCACATACCTCAGCAGACTAACAGTCCAAATTGTTCTTAACTTTTTAACTCTTTCAAGCCCACCTCCAAATGTTTTTAAATGCAAATTTCTCAAAACTTACTGAATGGATTTACACCAAAGCAAGCAAAGGCATTTCCATGGCTAACATTTTACTTTTATGCCATGATCTCTTGCAGCCGCCATTTCAGGTCATGAGGCATGGTCTCTGTGCCCTAAAAATAAATACAAAAGGCCACTTAAAGAATCAGGGGCTAAATTGGGATGCCCCAAAGCCACCATCTCAAAAAATGTTTTTGGGGCGGGGTTCGCAGATCCAGAGTAGGATTCAGAAACCCAGACAGGAACAGGTCCACTAAATTTGCGATCCATATTCAGCTTATGTTATGTTATAATATTTGTAAAGCGCATGACTGTCCCTGTCCCTGCAATGGGACGTCCCAGTGCTGACAGTGAGGAGAGGTGGGTGAGTGGAGGGGAATAACGGTCAGCAAAAGAGCCAGGTCTTCACTGCCCTTCTCAAGGCCAGGTGGTTGGAGATACTAGTGGTGGAGAGGGGCAAAGAATTCCAAAGGGCAGTCTTGATCACCTTAAATGAGCGCACTCCGGCTCTGGTCCTACGAAACCGGGTGACCCGTGCCAGATGGAGATCAGCCGAGCATAGAGCACGCGTCGGGATGTAAGGAAGGCAAAGATCGCTCAAAATCGCTGGGTCAGTGCCAGAGAGAGAATCTTGTGAGTGGAGCAAAGGGCCTTGAATTGGATTCTTACTATGGAATGTTGTGCCATTTTGGATGAGTCAAAGTTGCAGCCATGGTAGCAGGACCATGGGCCATGAAACTCATGAATCCATGTAGGGGTCCACTTTCATAGTCTGATGTCCCAGTGTTGATAGCAAAAGACTGATACAAGGTCTGGGTTCTCTGACAGTATATATATTTGAGTTGCAACACAGCACTGGCATCACCAATTCCATTCTAAGGTCTGCTTCTTCTTGGCCTCTGCAGGACTCTTTCTTCGATTTGTGTTGCTCCCATGAGCTCTTATCGTCTGTGGTCATTCATGCAGGTAGTCATTCATGCAGGTAATTACACAATTCTCAGATATTAACAGGCTCTGTTTGCGCCTCATTTGGCTGGTGTTGCACCACTCATCTGATAATCTTAATTGCCCTTCCCCTCCATGCACCAGCTCCTTTATCACAATCCAATCTTTTCAGGCAAGAATGACTGATTGTGAAGTGAAATCGTTTCTCCTTATTAGTACTGATCTCTTCTTGTACCTTGAGCATGCTTGCAACACCACCTTGCAGCAGGTTGGTGTAACTTTTATGATACAAATCACGCACTCTATGTACAGCACTTAAACTTTTCCTCACTAACACGTGACTGCTGTTTTGGCACTTGCAATATCTACTCAAGGCCTTGTAACAACCTTATCTTATGATCAATGATTCACCTTGACTGCCTGAGAAATGCTTGTAAAGCTTGCACATCGTGCAGATAATCATTGTGTCTATAGTTTCAACAGCAGGGCCGGACTGGGAACCAAAACCGGCCCTGGCAAACTGCTCGGCTGCCCCCCAGGGGTGAGGGGGGGGGTTGCGGCCGAGCTGTTTGTGAGAGCCGGTTTCAGCAGATCTTTTTACAGGGGGCCGATATTACCGGCCCCCGGTAACAAAACCGGCCCCCACCCTGGCGGCCCTCCGGGGAAACGCCCGGTGCCTGCTACGGCCAATCCGGCCCTGTTCAACAGTGGCATCCTGAATGGGTGACCATGTCCGTAGTTCTGTGTGGGAGGCTTGAGGGGCATTTTTACATTTCCGAGCGATTGTCCTACAAAAGCGGTTCTTAACCTGGGTTCCACTGCCCCTCCCTACTCGCCCCCCCCCCCGAAGTCTGCAACACCCACTCCCCGGCATTTATATTTCAGTTGTAGGAACAGCACAAGCAAAGTAAACAAAATGGGATATGGAAGACTGGTGGCCTCAGTCCAGTTGAAACATTGGTATGCGCTGACAAAAAGAGAACGCATTAGGAGACAAAAGACACATTGATATGCTAATATCTAGCACATTGTTTGTCTTTCAGAAATGAGACCACGTTTTTAAAAGCTCCACAATTCCCATTAATTTTAAAATTTCTATTTTTTTCTATATGTTTGGGGGATTTAAATACAATGGGGCTCATTTACATTCCCTTGTGCCGCCGGTGCATCACTTTTTTTGACTCACCGGCGATGCAGTGTACTGGCCCATATTTACAAGGCCAGGCAAAAGCCACCCTGCGTCACTTTTCATGGCCTTGTAAATATATTTTCAAGCATCACTTTGCGCGAAAGGGACGTGCCATGGGGAGGTGCAACGAGGATAAATATTTTTTATACTTTTATTTCTCCTCGTTTTTTCCTCTTTCTATGCGTGCTGCATTCTGCAGCACGCATAGAAAAGGGAAAATGCCATCAATTATTGTTTTTGTACAGGAAGGTGTCCCCGCAACGCAGGCACCCTTGCACCATGGTGCGAGGGAGCCTGCATTGGTGCATGGCAGCCAATTGTGCGCCAGTGCAGGGGAAAGCACAGGGATGCATCATAAAGCGTAAAGTAATGGCTGATCGCATATATAGGTACATTTTAAGAGCTTTAGGTTGCTCTTAAACAAAGTAGTAGCCTAATGATTGGAGCAACGAGAGAGACTATACGGAGTAGATAATGCAAAGATCAAAAAGAAGATTCTGCAAATGCTGGAGTGGATGTGTACGAATATATGACGTTACATCGCATGCCAACACAACGCATGCCATTACAATGCAGTTGTAACAACGCAAGTGCTGTTACAACGCGTTACCATTACAACGCACACTTTTACATCACATATGCCTTTACCACGCATGCCATTACAACAAAAAAGGCATGCGTGGTAATGGCATATACTTGGTAAAAGTGGTTAAGGTAAGTAATGGTATATATATATATTTAACAAATAGGTATATTTTTTTTTAAATGCACCCGAAAACCCCAAAATTACCCTTTGTACCCCAATAACCATACCCCCTAAAATTCTTAAATTACCTTTATTACCCCAATACTCATACCCCCAAAACCCTAAAATTACCCTTGGCACCCCAAAATCCAAACCCACCCTGAACCCCCAAAATGACCCTTACCACCCCAAAACCCAAACCCACCCTGAACCCTAAAATTACCCTTAGCACCCCCAAACCCACCCTGAACCCTAAAATTACCCTGGGCACCCCAAAACCCAAACCCACACTGAACCCTAAAATTACACTTAGCACCCCAAAACTCAAACAAACCCTGAATCCTAAAATTACCCTAGGCACCCCAAAACCCATACCCATCCTGAACCCTAAAATAACTCTTTTCACCCCAAAACCCATACCCACCGTGAACCCTAAAATTATCCTGGGCACCCCAAAACCCAAACAAACCCAAACCCACCCTGAACCCTAAATTTACCATGGGCACTCAAAAATCCAAACCCACCCTGAACCCTAAAATTACCCCTACACTCCAAAACCAAAACCTAAACCCACCCTGAACTGTAAAATTACCCTGGGCACCACAAAAACCAAACCCACCCTGAACCCTAAAATTATCCTTAGCACCTGAAACCCACCCTGAACCCTAAAATTACCTTGGGTACCCCAAAACCCACCCTGAACCCTAAAATTACCCTTGGCACTCCAAATAACCAAATCCACCCTGCACCCTAAAATTACTCTGGGCACCCCAAAACCAACCCTGAACCCTAAAATTACCCTTACTACCCCAAAACCCATACCCACCCTAAAACGTAAAAATTACACCTGGCACCCCAAAACCAAAATCCACCCTGAACCCTAAAATTAACCTTGGCACCCCCAAACCTATACCCCTACACCCCAAAACCCAAACCCACCCTAAACCCTATACTTACCTGATACTTACATGTAAAACACATATGCCTTTACCATTCATGCCCTTACAACGAAATTCACTGTAAAGGCATATGCATTGTAATGCCATGCGTTGTAATAGCATTGCGATGTAATGGTAGTTGCATTGTGTTGGCATGTGTTGTAATGGCTGTTTCCCGATGTGTACTGATGCTCACCATTAAAGTCTGCCTCACAATATTAATTAATAAATCAAAGGATGATCTATTTGAATGCCCCTGGTTTAAGTTGGCACAGGATGGGAGTGAGGACAGCTCATCGGACGGTATAAGTATATCGCCTGCATTACTGTAGATTGAAGGAGAAGACCCAGGCACTGAAGTCAGGATGGAGACTGTGCAACATTTACTTAGTCCAGAAGGCCTTTGTTTAACAAGGAGAAGCCGATTACTCTTTTTGAGCACTGCTCTTTGGTAGATGGCAGTGGTCAGGGGTGCAACTGCAGTTTCAAGGTGAGGACGTTTCTGGGCGAAGCCCGTGTTTTTTGTCTGTTCTCGATTACTGCCTCAGGATGGCTCAAGATAGCCAGGTGCAGTGATCTCACACTTCATTGAGCCCACGTTGTGGGTTCTTCTGCTTGGAGCCTCCCCCAGTGCTCCCTACTGTGAAAACATCACTTTCCACATAAACTGGATCTCAAGGATAGTTGAAGAAAGAGAACCCACTGCACCCCAATATGCGCTCTGCAAAAATAAAAAATAAATATATTTGACCAGGTTATGGCGCATAGGGTAGATTCACAATAATGTGGTAAATGCTGCAGCCACAGAATTGAATCAATCCACTGGCCATCACAATTGTTGTTTTCTCAACCGTTTAATCATGAAACATAAACCCGAACAATGTAATCTCAATCAGTGTCCATTGTTAGACACACTTGAAGGAAGACCGCTTTTTCAGGAAAAGTACCTTAAAATAAACATTTAATATAAAAAAAATACCCAACACGAAGCATGTTTAATATGGTCCAATATTTCCATCTTGGAGTTCTGGTAACATTTACAAACCACTAGGCCTTTGGCTTTGTGTTTTATGAGAGCATCAGAACCACTCAATGGCAATACTGGATCATATTATATGGTTGTGCAATACATAGCCCCAATATACATTACACACTGACAATCGCCACTGTGCAAATATTGGCTTTTCATTTAAACAATTTTTGTTGTTGTCTTAACAGCTATGATGCCTTTTAATGAACGAGCACAAAATGTTCCAGTGCAGAAATTCATCCAGTTTGGGTTTCCATGCAAAGGTTATGGCAGATCTGTCAAGGGAGGCTGAAATAGAAGACAAATCCATTAAATGACATTTTCCATTTTAATTGCGATAGGAATCTTTGCTCTCCACTTTAGAAGAAAATGGAACTACATTCAACTGGTCATGAAAGTAGCAGTGCCTTTGCTTGGTTTGGTGTAAATTTGTTCAGTTGATTTCAATACGTTAGTGTAACAAAAACATTAGGTGATCTTGAAAGGGTTAAAAGGTTAGACATTTCTGGAAAAGTAATCCGTGAATCCGGCTTGAAAGTGTTAACAAATTAGACATTTCTGGAAAAGTAATTTTTGAATCCTCCATGAAATTGTGAATCCGCTGAGGGCGTGCAGATCCACTTAAAAAAATAAATGTATACCATTGGATGAGAGAGCTTTTTCGCTTGTTGTCCATTCCAGATTCGCAAACCCTGCTGTAAATTTGCAGATCTGTTGCACTCTTGATTGACTGGCCTTCATAAAAAATGATCTATTGCAGGTTCTATTTAATAACATTGTGCACCATCTACCATGTTAGGAAAAAGGAAAAAAGTAGGGCATAAGGGGGCAGGGTGGCCCTACCTGAACCCTATACCTAAGTTAGGAGAACACAAAGGACCTCCCCAGCATTAAAATAGAAAAATGCTTTTTATTGTTGGACTCACAAATCCTTCACTAAATTAGCAAATACTGGACCGTCCTGAGAGTCTCAGAAATCACAAATCTGGCACTGGGTTCACAAATCCAGTAAAAAGAAAAAAAAGATTTGGTGCACTACAGCTGCGATGAGCAAAGGCCTGCTGCGCACAGCATCCAGTGGAAAACACACACTCCTGACTTCTGACACGCACATCATAAAATGTACTAAGAATGATTATAGTCATGCCTCGCCCTGATATTGCTGCTGCGCCTCATGCACTTTTTGCTCGTATAAAATTAGTGCTGCTGCGCTTTGGGGAAATTTCTCAATGAACACGCATGCCAACGTTCTGAAGGCTTTCAGCCAATTTTCTATTGATCTTTCTACCCTGGGCTTGCGGCGGTCCCTCCTGTCCTCCTCCTTTTTGTCTTGCGCTGCTAAGTCTAAACCTGCCTGGCGCACTTCCAGCAGTGAGAAAATGTCTATGAACTCCTTCCTCCATATTCTCTCCTTTACTTTCAATGGGATGAGGTTGGCCAGCCCTAAGAGCTTCATAGTCGTGGGGGGGTCGCTGGGGAGGGGTGCAAGTACTCACTGGCCGGCTTCCCGTTAGCGTCGTGCCCTTCCCCTGCTTTACTTGTTGTACTATCAACCCCAGGGGCCCCTGTACCTATTTGTGTGGTTGTCCCTGGCTGTTCTTGGCTCGGTGCCCCTCTTTCCTTGCTTGCCGCCCCCTTTGTATGGCCCCTCTTGTCCGCCCTTTGGTCCGGCTCCTGGCTGCCCCATGGCCCCCCCGTACCCCACGGGGTGTGCCCCGGGAACGGAGCTCCTGCCCCTGGCCATTGCCACCAGGGCGTCCACGCCACTGGATGGGCTGCCCTTGCCGTCCAAGCCTCCCCTTGGAACGCCTGTGGCCCGTCCCGTAACCCTGACTGCCACGGAGGGTGCATGGCCCATGGCCCTTGCATTGCTACATTGCTCACCCCCAGCTGAATGCCCCTATTTAAGTTCCGCCCTGGGTTCCCCTCTGTTGGGCCAACTCGCCGCGCCCTCACTCACCGCTCTTTGCACCATGCTTACTACTCTCTCTGTCGGCCACTCCGTTTTGTCCCCTGTGTCTCTCCTGAGGGGCCGCAGTGCTGGCTACAGACCCCTCGTCATCGCTGCTCCCGTCCTCCTCTGAGCTAAACACCTGCTCTGGAGATACGGTCCACCTGCTCCTGGCTGACGGGGGGTCCTTTCCCCTTGCTTCGCTTCTTTGGTGACCTTCCCAGGGGCCGCCGTTTTGACTGCAGGCCCCCTACCCTCCCTTTTTTGGGGGGTGGCCGTGCTGATGATGCCCGCCGCGGCCTCTTTTCCTTCCCCTGCGCCCCTTCCTTGGTCTGCTGGTCCACCCAGCTCTTTCCTTTTGTTGCAACTGCCGCCCTGGCCTTCTTCAACCGCGCCTGCAGGTCGTCGTCTAGCTTGGGCCCAGTGTTTCTTCCCTGTCTCTTCCGGCCCTTCTTTGAAGCCTCTAGGAGCGCCTGGGCCTCCCTGAAGCGCGCCGGGGGCTGTATTTTTCTCCCGGCTGCCCCCCGCTTGCTGGCCATCCCTGTAAAATCCTGTTCTGCTGTCCAAATTGTCCAACTGCTCAAGCGTCTTCCGCTGCTGTAGGTTGTGCCCAATGATTTCTTGTTGTAGCAGAGTGTTTTTCTGCCCTGTTATCTTGCCCAATTCCTTCTTAGCCCCAGATCTTGCCTGGTTCTCTTCTATTTCCCTTACTGGGGTTCTCTTGTTCCTGCCCCACTCGTTTCCTTTAGATGAGTTTGTGCGTGGCAATGGGTCGCCCTCCGGTCTCCTTTCTGGGCTCCAGCCCTTGCTTCGCTGTCCCAGCCAGCCAGAATTGAGAAAATTGTCTCAGGCGCTGTTCGCGCCTTTTTACCCAGCCGCGCGGCAACCGGAGACCCCCTGCTGGCCTCTGCCGTCGCCGGGAAGCTTCCTTTGTTATTGGCTCCGGGTCCGCTGAAATTGCTCAAACCCTCCGGGGCCGTATTCCGGTTTCAGAGGGACCGTGTCCTTTAAGGAGGAGGCCGCTGGGCGTGCCCGTTCTCTGATGCACTATTCCTGGTTTGGGGCTGCTCCCCCCACTGCCACAGGCGTCCTCCACGCCGTCCAGAACGAGAATGTACACAATACGCCGTTCACACGGATCGAACCCTCGCTGTTGGATAGCACTGGAGGTCCTGCTGTGGACAATCGCGTTCCTCGAGTAAGCCCCTGCAAAGCTTCTGTGCCAGCTGAGCGGGGATAAAAGGTGCGGAAAACGGCCCGGATTCAACGCACACACCGCCCCCAGTGGTGTTCCTCGTCTTCCCGCTGCACCTAAGATCGGCTGAGCGGCTGGTCTGAAGCGAGGGGAAAGTGAAGCTCCGGTCCGGGTTGGTGGTAGTAGGCAGTCCAACTTCGTAGGCAGTTCTCTTGGGTCCCGGATCGGCTGCGGGAGGCGGTTGGCTTCGGGTTCGCTTCGTGTAGGTCCTTCTTTTCTTCTTATCTGCGAGGAGAGGGGGTGGTTTGTGTTCACTTGGGCCTGTAGCCCCTTATTTATCTCCCCCTCGCCTCGATAGCTCCCCCCCCGGATTGGGGGGGTTCGCGCTTGCCCTGGGGAGACCAATCCTGGTTGCCTCCTTTCGAGTGGGCTATTTGGCTGTGCAGGGTGGGGCTTCCCGCCTCCGGCCGGCGTTTGGCCCAGGCCCCTAATGGGTCCGGCTTTGCCTCCCCCGGCCCGGGTTACAATGTGGTTCAGGGGATCTGTCCCAACACAGGGTCGCATGAAGGGGCCGTCAGCAGCAAGCGCAAAAATTGGGAAAGGCGGTCAGTATTGAGCTACAGGCATGGTAAAATTGGTAAGTAGTATGTGGGGCAAATTTACCTCTAAGCAGGTCAGCGGGTCGTCACTTGTGGTTCGAAGGCCAGCAGTACAGGACGGCCCATGCTCCTACTTGCCTATTTTACAGGGCTTTTTTTCCAACATGTCAGCTCAGGCCGCTCAATGCCACCGAGAGTTTAAAGCCATGATTGGATTATTTTAAAAAAACAGGGAATTTAAGCAGTTATAAACACAGCAATCTAAACTTAAGGTGCTGTTTAAAGGCCATTTTCCGATACTCAGCTCAGTGAAACAAGCCCTAGATCTTTTACAACAGTTGCGTACAGATGAAGGAGTCAAATAATTGAATTCTGTAGTAGGTAAAAGGGCAACTTGATTCTATTTAAGCATGCTTGTTTATTTTATAGGAGCATAGTACTGTTGTATTGTCTTTAACTGTTTTAAATCCTGCTTCTGCCTTCCCGAGAGAATGTGTTCAGGGAGGGCGGTTAACTCCTGCATAGGTTAGGTTATGTGTGCCAATCCAAGGCACACTGCAAAGGGGGGGGTGATCACTGGGCAACTCCCAGGGGAGGGCCTGAGGCGGGCAAGGTTCTCTAGGGAGACTGTCTCTGGGGGGAGGGGTTTCAGAATGGTGGGACAAGGTGGAAGGGGGGGGCTGCTTGTGTGTGTGTAGTTACTGTGTGGGGGTTCCAATTCAGAGGCAGCAATAGGAGGGGAAATAATGCAGCAGAGTAGGTGTTCTAGAGGAGTTGTTTGTTTTGCTTTTCTTTTTCATAGGAATGACACCTAGAAGGATGAAAATTCTATCTTGCAATGTTAATGGTATAAACAATAGAAAAAAGTGCCAGGTATCTTAGCTTGGATTAGGTCGCTAGACGTAAATGTAATATTCTTACAAGAAACGCATTTGAAAGACCAGACCCGGTCACTCAGGTTGCCCAGTTATATCAAACACACCTTGTTTGCTTCATCACAAGCTTCGATTCGTAGGGTGGCAATTTTAATTTAAAAAGCACTTCAATGTGAAATACTTGGGGCAGTCAAAGATCCTGGTGACCAACAGCTTTTGGTAAAGGCCAAAATACAGAATCAACTATTCGATTTTTTTTAAGCTATTACAGGCCTATAGAAGATTCCCCTTGGGCATTGCAAGGCATTCACGAGGTTCTAAAACAGCCAACCAGTCAATTAATAATGGGGGGAGATTTTAACCCTCTCCAGAGCACCGCTCTTGACTCATTCCATATGAATAAATATCAAAATAAACCCAAATCGATAAGGGTCTTGCATACTTTAATGCGTGACTATGCTCTAGTTGACCCTTGGTGGGCGGAACACCCTCAAGAGCTTGCAGTATTCCTGTCATTCTAAAAATACAGCTCAGCATCGCGAATAGATTTCTTTCTGACCTCTCATTTAACTCGCTGGGCGAATTCTGCAATATCAAGTAATGCATGCTCAGATCATTCTAATATTTCATTAGAGATTGACCTTTTAGTTACAACACCTCAGATTTACAGATGGGTCTTTAACAAAGCACTGCTCGCTAATGAATTATGGGTTGCACAGATGCGCCAAACAGTAGAGGAATTTTTTAGTTTCAATCTTGGCACCTCTTCCGACTCTATGGTTTGGGAATCTCTGAAGGCTTTTTTTTCTAGAGGTCAGGTTATCTCCTTTCAGACAGAGCAGAAACAGCTGAAGAAGGCCAAACCTTCTACACTTCAGACTGCCTTGAATGATGCAACCATAGCGCATGACCGTGGTGCTACAGCACACACAGATTGAGCTAGCTCAGGCTAGAGAAGCATTTCAGGATTTCTTTATTTCTAGGGAAATAGTTAATCATAACTCATGCCTCCAGAAGAGATATGAGGAAAATGAGCATATAGGCAAATTTTTAGCCTGGTTCATCAAACGTAAAGCCAATGCTGAGGTTATTAAGACGATTCGGTACCCGACCACTGGCATGATTTTCTCACAAACTCAATTAATTGCAGATGTGTTTTGGGATCATTATACTAGATTATATTAGTTCCTCTCCAGAGGTCATAATGAATTGATTAGATGCAATTGATATTCCAAAACTATCGACTGATCATTGAGATTATGTCAGCTCCAATAATTATAAGAGAGGTGCAAAAGGCGATTAAATCAGCACCCTGCCTGATGCTAGTGGTAAGGACAGGATTCCTTTAGAGGTTTACAAGACCTTTTTGCCCCAGTTATGTCCATTGCTACTGCGTCTTTCCAACCAGATTCTTTCTGGCTGCACTATACCCGGCACCTTTACTGAATCCATTGTGGTAAGCTTTCTTAACAAGAATAAACCAGAGTGTGACATTAACTCATATCGCCCCATAAACCTTTTAAATAGGGATTATGAGTTATTCACCAAGAGTATTGCAAATAGGTTAGCATCTGTGGCTCAGTCCATTATACATAGGAGATCAGAACGGCTTTCTTCCGGCTAGCGACATGACTACAAAAACAAATGTTCTGGTTTAATCCATACATTTTTATCTAAATCAAAACACTACAGCTGTGGTAATGCTGGACGCAGAAAAAGCGTTTATCCTGTTGAGTGGGAAGTTCTGTCTTTAATTCAGTTTCTTTTTCATTATTATAGTCACTTGTGACCTGGGATAATGATAAACTAATCTGCGTCCAGAAAGGTGAGAAAAAGAACCGAGGCTGGAAGCACTGGATTGAAGGCGATATTTTGCACTTGGTAAGTTGTACTTTAGCAGTAAGTAACCAATGTTATGTGTAAATTGGGATGCCTTTGGCCATGACAAGGCTAGATCCTGCATGCCACTCTGTAGAGAAGAACTCAAAGGACATCTCAAATCCTAGGTTCAAGCCAGCAAACAAATTAAGGAAAATGTTTAATGGAAGAGGAAAATTGCTGAAAACCAAGCACTTATGCGTCGGTGTTTAAATGTTTTTAATAACTGCTTTTTAGGTCTGGCAGTAGAGGGCTTCAGCCAGCAAAGCACCATGTATCCTGCCTCAACAGAGTTTTAATAATTGATGCAAAAAGCGGTGGCACCTCACCTCATGCTAGGGACGTAAAACTAAGGATTCTATTATGCAATTCCTCTGGAGTTTACGCTACACCCTCTCTAATAATAATTATCAAATGTGGTATGGTGTGTGTGTGTTAAGTGAAATTCCCAGAAGAGCAAATGGAGGACATATGTTATTGTTATGTTATATACATTGTATAGTGCACAGTCTTCCATTGGTCTGGCCTCCTAGCTATTTTTTTTAGTCGGGTTGACTTTCCAAACAGTTAGGAGTTTCAGCGCTAGATCAGTCTGATTCATGTTGCGATAATGGTTTGTGTTGGGGTCTGTCTTTTGTTTAGGTGTCTGTGGGGCTGATATATAGTGTGATGAAGGGTTCTCCATCCATCAGGGTGGCAGAGGACATTACGTCCACCATACTGATAGACCTCGCACCTATGTCAAAATGAGGAAATGCTTGAGGAATTTACTGGCCATTTTTCCTGAATACATTTTTATAGGAGAAAATAGTAGGATGGTGTAATGATTGCACTTCTTAGATTCCATTAAGGGTCCTTTGTTGCTTGTGTTCTGGGTCAGGGAGGACATGGCCTAGCAGTTTGGTCTCGACTGTTCCTATTGGGGCAGGGTGAAGACTGTATTGCATAAGGCTGGGCCCAAACTGAGGCGGCATTGTGTGCAAAGATAATGATGGACAGGGATGTGGCATTAAATAATCACCAGTGTCTTAGATCAATTTAACATTCCATCCATCACTTTTTATATTCTTCAGTGCGAATCCCTATGTAGGACGGGTATTCCCAGACGTGGGTCCCTTGCACACTGTGCCACTGGACCCAAGCTATATCTGGCTGATGAGCCCTAATAAGAGTAAAACCAGCCCTGGGTTGCTTGTGTTCCGGTTCAGGGAGGACCTAAACTGGCAGTTCGGACTGGACAGTTCCCATTATAGCAGGGTCAAGACTGATTTGCATACGACTGGATTCAAACTGAGGTGGCATAGTGTGCCAAATAACGACATACTTGGATACGACTCAATTAATGACCATTGGCTGAGATTAATTCAAGCATTTGACACATCTCTTTTTTTTTGTATAACACGTAATAGGTCTTAATGAGGTGGCGCAATCAGCTGTAAGTGGTCTCGACCACAAAGCAGCAGGGAGTACTGGAGGGCCCCCCCCCCCGGTGGGGTGAAGTAGGAGGGGTTCCTTAACCTAGAACATCTTCTGTAATGGGAACATGTACCAGAAAAACTAGGATTTCCTTAATTTGACTGGGAATGACCCGTCTGAAAGGAGTAGTTGCCTCTCAAAACTGCAAGAATACTTTAGCTGCACCTATTTATTTGGCATAGTTCTTTAGTACTGAATTGTATGGCCTGCACTAAAAATGAAAGATTTCAAAGTTCAACAGATCCACTTTTTGATTGGCCGTGCTAATTAAGCCATACTGCCTCAGTCGCCAGATGTGATGAATGAGGCCGCAGCTCTAACATGCGAATTCAGAAAGTCTCATGCTGTGTATGTTTTGTACTTACAAGTGTCTATGTCATTTCAGGAGCTGACCTGTGAAGATCAGGTGTGTCATCAGACATTCAAGAAGAAGCAATGAACAGAATCTGTCCATCTTCCACAATGTGCATTGTCTCTGAAGTGGCAGTCTGAAACGTCCACAATTAAATGCATAGGTTTTTTGTATCATTACATGTTTAGAACTATACAACTAAAGTGCATCTGAATATTGTTTAAGTTGACATCTTTTTTACTAACATTGAATATAAAATAAAACATTTACTCGAATTGCATCTGTTATCCATTTGTTACTTGCAAGAAAACTACAGTCATCCAAACCAATACGTTAAAGATATCAAATGCTTTGCAATGGGTGAAATGGCTTTAAACATATCAATACAGATTGCTATATGCTTTCGTTTATTCATCATTTATGAGTTTTCAGTACCTTTGCAGATCACCTAGCAGCTACTTAAGAACACTGTATTTGCCCCAAATGGATCACAGATGCATGGCCCCTATACATAATTCCTCACGAAGGGAGCCCGGGCCCGTTCATATAATTAACATATATTTAACTTTTTCACATTTACACTGGCAGTTTGTCTGAGTAGCATCATTTATAGGGGACTAATTAATTCTAATCCAGGTTATAAAAATGTATACACACTCACCTGCAAAACGAAACATCTCTTAATATAAAATAGCAAACAAAGAAAACTAATGTACTATGTAGTTTCCTAAAGACCACATCATAACAGCCACAAAACCATCTGTACCATTTTTCAAGAAGGAAAGGGTATTTAAATCGGATTTTTTTGGTGGTTCTTCTTCTAGGTTTCGATCCCAAAACAATGATAACATTAAAATGTATTACAGCTTTTATTTAAAAGAAGTAGTTGCACAACAGAGGCTGTCTTTAATAGCATTGCAGACAGGGCATAGTTCTATATATTCATTTAATTTTTTAGAGAAAATAAAACGTGCAGTAAAAATATGATCTTATATTTTGTATCCGGAGATATATAAAACCCATATAAAGACGTAGAAAATACTATTATTTGCAAACATTCCTAGTAGATTAGACTGGAGTGGGATCCATAAAACCATGCATGCCCTGTGAACTGTTTTAATTTGTAGCCAGGGTTTCTACTATGTGCAGCAGTTGGGCTGGAAGGTGGCATGTTCCAAGCGCTCTCCTTCCGTAAAGGGCAGAGGTGGGATGCTGAGGCCAGAACTCATCCCACTGCTGCCTCCCTCACAGTGATTCCCTGGTTTGAGACCCAGAGGCGACAGACTGTGTTGCCAGTGGTTAATTGGAGGTGGGGGTTGCAGGTGATGCCCACAAGCACCAGCACTGATTTAAGGGGACCAACATTTATTTGACCTCAGCAAACTTTGAACCAGAGCCTCAGAGAGAAAAAACACAAAAGGGGGAAAGAACAAGGAAGAGAAAAACACAAAAACAATGACAAAGAGAGAGAGAGAGTAAGGATGAAAAAGAACCTGCACAAGTGAGATATAGAGGCAGGGAGTGTCTGGTGGTGGATTAAACAGCCTTGATGTAAAATCAAGAGTACGCAGTCTTTGTATTTGTCACCCCAACGTTCCATGACTCCAGCCACACTCTACTGGGCTAAAGTTTGAGCCCCTGCACTTATTCTATTACAAATTAAGCACTGCATATACATAAGGACAAGCAGGCACTCCAGTACTGCTTTATCTAATATTTTTATTTCCAAACAAAGGATGAGGAATCAAAATCAATGTATTTCAACTGAGACACCAGCCTTACTCATGGCAATCGTATACAGAGGAGAAAGAAGTATTAATACATGCGCAGGCAAGCGCGTCTTAACTTAAATAAAAAAATATTTCAGTGCAAAGGATTACAATATAGGTATTCACATTACAACAGTTAAAAGACAGAGACTAACCCATTCAGTGCAGAGTCATAGTGCAAAAGAACCAAGTAACTATTGCAATATAATCACAGATTCACTTTGTAATAATTTAAGAGTCTCTCCCTATTAAAAACACATTTGATTTAAAGAGAGAAAAGGCGCTCAACATATGTACAGGGTTCTAAAGTGCAAAAATAGGAAAATGAAGGAGATCTCCTGTGCATAAGCAACCATGAAGATTCTGAGTTTACATTTCATTGATTTACTCTATAAGGTGATATTAATAATACAAAACAAGTCAGTTATTTGGCATCCCTATTTTCAGCGCAACTTTCTTCATAACGTACGCAATCTAAATATGTCGACGATTTATGTCTTCATATGGCCTTTATGTAAACAAGCATTGTACAACATATTTGGATATTAGATACATTTCTTGAGAAATTAAAGGCTTCCTGATAAATAAAGCCCTGCATAAAAAAGGGAGCATAGTGTACAAGAGCTAATATCTTTATAAAATTTGCAGAACAACATAAAGTGAATTGTCATTTGTCTGGCCTTTCCATCGCATGGGCACCTTGGGACATTCGAAAGCCATGAATCTGCTTTGGGAAATGCCAATAGATGGTTAAGCATCTCTAGGCGTAATCTAGTTAACAGGAATCTATCATGAGTGTTCATCACATTTACCAAGTATCCTTTGATCCCTTGTTGGAATGAACCCATGCAATATCTTTTCACTGTTGGCTTAATTCTTTCCAGGGACTCTCTAGTAACCTCTCTTTCCCACCAAAAAGTAGATAGTATTTAATTTCTGTTGGAACTGTAAAATACTGTGTGGGTCTAAAGTGGTGTGGCTACGCCCCCCAGTTCTTGTAATAAATCGTTTACGTACTGGAGCCATAGTATCTTATTGTAATGATTGAGTCCCAGGCAATCCCTTAATATATCCCTAGTGAACTTAGTGCCTTGTTTCGTCCAAATACGGTGCCACCTAGTTAGTGTGTTAAGGTTGATGGCATCTTTCATATACTCAATGTAAGTTCTTTATGTACAATGTAGGCAGTGTCGAACTGGACACTGACATAAGACTACATAAGGACATATTTTCCTGTATCTGTAACAGGTTGCAGTTTGTCCTACCCGAGACTGGGGATCCATATAATGCAACTGGGAGACATTTACTTTTATATAATTTCTTGATTTCTCTTATAGGTTTGCTGCTTATATTTTGGGAAAAACTAAGAACACTATCAGTGGCCCTTAAAAATGTTAATATAGCACTTTTCAAATGTGAGGTCCAGTCTCCTCTGTGAGAACAGTATGCCTAGATAACTGAAGGTCTTTACTTCTTCTAACATTTGTGCCTGGACATAATGGTTTTTCCCCTTTTTATTCTTTTGCTACAAACCATGGTATAGGTTTTGGATAAATTACATTTTAGGTCTATACCCTCCATAAAAGCTTCAAAATTGTTTATCAGTTGTTGAAGACCATTTGCTGTCCTGGATAAGAGCACTGCATAACCGTTTGCTGATGCATTAGAAATTTTGGTTAGTATTGGTACCCATAAAGATCTGTGTGATTTGAATGGGTCTATTGGTACCCCATCGGGCTGTTGGGCTTTCCCAAGGGCACTGTTCTTTAGAGCTACGCTAACTTCCTCCTTAGTTATTGGCTTCAAGGGCTCAAAATTGGTTACATTAGCTGGACCCTACTTAAATCATTCACTTTCCCTCTATTCCATTTGGTTTGTTTGTTTGTTTCACTTTCCTTTAGTTCATTTCCTCTCCCTCATTTTCATTTTAATTTGCTATCACATCTCCTTTCTTTTTCATTGCATCTTCCATCTTTGTTTCTTCCCCTCTATGACAAATTGGGTTAGTAGTAAAGAGGTTGTCTACCCATCTTAAATAACAAATACAAATATTTTCATGGAGAACTAGTAAAGTCACTAAATTAACCTGAGCTCAACCACCTGGGGGAAATGGCACAGAGCAGACAGGCTAAACTTAAGGCAACGTGTAAGGTATTTATGCAGTGCCAAAGCAGTAATAAAGTCAAAACATAACCTAATAAAAATCCCAAACCAATTTAGACTAATAAGAGTAAAGTGCCATAAATAAAAGGACAGCAAAATTACAAAAATCTAATACGAGGAACAGGAGATATGAAGGTTTACACTTCAAATTAAAAATATCACAAAAAAAGCGTAACACGCCAACCGCAGTCAACTAGTCACTGTAAACCTGAGAGCTAGGCATGATTTGAGGCTTACCACGAAGGAGTGTGTGTCAAATACAGAAACCAGGTCTGACCCAGTGGGAGGTCTTACCATAAGATTTAGTCTCAAAAACAGAAGTAAAAAATCTTCAGCGGGGCAAGGCAGCAGGCTATAGCCAAAGAGGGCTCCACAAGGTTGATAACTGTTAGAAGCAATTGCATTGAAGCTATTGGTTTTTGGCAGGAGAAATTCAAGTTTCATGTTCAGGGATGGTCTCTTGACAGCCAGATACTGTTATCGCTTTTGCATGGGCAAGGTTGCGCATTTCACGTTTAGTCACTTTATGGAGCTCAGATTCTCCAAGCAGGGCAAGGCTGCAGACTGTAGCCAAGGAGCGCTCCACAAGTCAGGATATCATCTCCGTGTGGTCCTGCTGCAGAGGATTGCCATCGTGATAAAGCTCGGAGAGGGAGGAACCGACTTTTCAGCCCAGGGGCAACGCACCTTGGTCAGACCGACTTGGCAAATTTGTCCCAGTCCGCCATTGGTCTATGGAGTCAAGTCAAAAGGTTTCTAAGTCTCAGGTTTTCAGGGGTGGTAGGAGGAGGCCACCCAAGCACAGACAAGGGTTCTAGGACCACGGGAATAGCACTTGGGGTAAAGACTTACTCCAGCAGAGTAAAGCAGGTACCTTATTAGCTTGGGTTATCAACCCGAAAAATACACTTTCCATGATTTTATAGCTTGAATCTCGGACACTGGTGAGCCTCTATATAGCCAATCTGCCATCAATACTTGATTCCAGAACTATTATTCAACCCTCTATGCCCCATCACAAAAAATACCACCTCAGGCTGTTGAAGACTTCCTGACACTGGGTCACCTATGGGTGCTTTCACAGGAAGATGAAGATGGATGTGGGGGAGATATTACATAAGAGGAACTAAGAGCTGCCATCAGAGTATGGGGCACTATAAAGTTCCAGGTGCTGACAGCCTACCTGTGGAGTTCTTTGCCACATATGGGGACACTTTGGCTCTGAAATTAGTGGAACTCTACTCTGCTGCTCGAAAAACTGGCCATCTTCCTTTATACACGTGAATCTTTGATTATCCCATTATTAAAACCAGATCGCCCTCCCACAGATGTCAAAGCTTATCGGCCTTTGTCCATGCTTAATGTGGACTACAAAATTCTTAGTAGAATTTGAGTGACCCGTCTCCTGCCCCACATGCCTACCTTAATTCACATGGATCAAGCAGGATTTATTCCTGGGTGCAATACTGCGCTTAATATCTGTATACTCCTTTCACTTATAAATGATGATATCGTAGGTAAACGGAAAGCAGCTGTTATGGCAATAGATATAGAGGAGGCCTTTGGCAGTCGGAGTTGGGACTTCCAGGATCGAGTAATGCCTCATATGGGGTTGGGTCCTGGGTTTTTACTCTGGGTCAGACTTCTCTACATGGGACCCACAGCACGGGTTTGCTCTGGCAGAACTATATCATTATTCATATGAGGTGGGACAAGGAACTAGGCAGGGGTGTCCATTCTCCCCCTTAGTATTTGTCATTGCAATGGAGCCGTTGGCCAGCAGTGCTCACGGAGGGGGATTTTATCATGGGTTAGAGGCTCAGGGGCAATCTCATTATGCAGCATTGTATGCTGATGATATACTATTTTCTCCGAGATGTCAGAATGGACTTGCCTGGTGCAATAAATTTGCTGGAGTGCCTTGGTGCAATCTCAGGCCTACACATTAATTGGCAGATATACCATCTGTTTCTTCGTTGTGGGAATATCTCCCCTCCTCAGAACCAGCACGGACTTGCCTGGAACCCTGCATGTCTGAAATATTTAGGAGTTAACATATATCATAACCACCAAGATTTATTGGATGGTAATGTTGGGGCAGAAATTGGAGCACTTCGAAGTAGTATAAAATTTTTGACGAGGTTGCCATTTCTGTGGCTGGTAGAATAGCGGTGGCTAAGATGGTGGTACTTCAGAGATTGCTATATTTTTCTCTACTCTGCCACTATTGGAGCTTCGCCGGCTGTTCTGAAAGCTGGAATCACTGCTATTGGAACTGACTTGGGGGACTGATACCAGGCAATGGCAGTCACGATTAGGAATCATTGGGGAAATGGAGACTGGGAACCTGCAACACACAAAGTCTGTCAACTGCTCTGTACAATGACGGGTCATGCAAAAGCGGCCACATCACTATATCAAGCCAAACATGCGGACATTGTAACTACCCTCACAGATTTGAAGGTTAAATCAGAGACGGATTTAGAGTTACAGATTACTGATATGGATTCGGAATAGATCCTAGCACACACCCACAATCTTTCGTAATGCAGATTCAAATTGATTAATTTTTTTATTTTCTGCATAGAGTTTACCTCATTCTAGGTAGGATTACTAAATTCTATTCAGCTGCTGCTGCAGCATGTACAAGATGAGGGGAATTTGGGGCAGAAATGTTCCATATTGTATGGTCCTGCCTCTCTTTAGCGGGTTTCTGGGAGGAGGTAGTGGACTGTGTTAATGATATCACAGAGTGGGAGATCCCTGGCCTGTCTCCTTGGGAGTTACCCTCGCCCTACAAAGCAAAAATTCATTACTAGATTTGTTGATTTGGCACGGATACTTGCAAAACGAGAATTGGCAATGCATTGGAAATCTGCTGGGGGACCATGACTGCTTAAATGGCGAGATGAGCTGGTTACATTGGTAGGACTTGAGAATGCTGTATTGTTTCATGAATTGATAGGGCAGGGAAAAATTTAAAAGGCTAGAGCATCGGAACATTTAGTAGATAACCTATAGGCTCCGGATGTTGGCTCAGATACATCAGACAGCTCCCAGCCTTTGCTGGAGGATTCAGAAAGTGGAAGTAACTGATTATATTGGAGAAGCTTTGGGTGGGACTTGGTACTACAGTGGGGAGCTCAAGTTATCAAGGGGTTATTGTACTCTATACAAATCAGCTCGGAAAGGGGAACTAAATATGTGACAGCTTGGTAAGGGGTAGCTAAAGGTGGGGGTGTTGGTTGTTGTTTGTTAGTTTCTAGCTGAAAAGGAGAAATGTCATGTTTTAATATGTTGCACTCGGGCTGTACAAGTTTGAAAGATGTGCAAATCTTTAGCCTGTTTTACTCTGTACCACTATGCATAGATCACTGCCTGTGTCTGACGTGCTATGCCCTGGATGTATGTAGCTTTGTACTATCACAGTACTTCTTAGATCATTGTCTGTCTCTGAAGTACCAAGTCCTGGCAGCTAATGTCCTTTGTGTTTTTGTCATATCAATTTTTTTATTTTTTATTTAAATTTATATATGGCGCACAGCTACCCGGAGGTTTCCCGGCGCCTATGGACACGACGTAACAAGAGAGGAGCACGCAAGACAGAATCTATTGATTAAAGAGCCAGGTTTTCAGTTGTTTGCGAAATTTAAGATGGTGTTTTTCCGCGCGTAGGTGCATTGGAAGGGAGTTCCAAAGGGAGGGAGCCAGATAGGCAAAGGATCGTCCTCCCATTCCGGCTCGTTTGATCCTGGGTACTTGAAATTTTAATTGAGTCGAAGAGCGAAGTAGACGTGAGGGGCGGTGGTGTTGCACTAGGGCATTTAAATAGTGGGGGGCTAATCCTTCATTTATTTTGTGCATATAGCAGAGGGCTTTAAACTTGGCTCGATTGTCAATATGCAGCCAGTGCAGTTTGCGAAGCGCTCCTGATGCGGAGGCTGTTCTAGGAAGTTGGCATAGTAATCGTGCTGCGGAATTTTGGATCACCTGGAGTTTACGAAGGTTTTCTTTGCTGGCACCCAGGTAGAGCACGTTGCCATAGTCCAGCCTGGACATTATCAAGGCCTGAATGACGGTTCTCTGTGTAGTGGTGGGAAGCATCCAGAGAATTTTTCTAAGCCATTTTAAGATGACAAAGCAGGTGGAGGCTACCTTAACTATTTGCTGCCGCATGGATAATTGGTCGTCAACGATGACGCCCAGATTGCGGGCTGATTGAGATGGGAGATGGAGGTCGCCCATTTGCGATGGCCAATGCTGGGGGCCCCAAAGCTTTTTATTGTTCCCAAAAATGAGTTCCGTTTTCCCCCCGTTGAGTTTTAATTTATTGAAGTGCATCCAGTCAGCAATCTTTTTTAGCCCCATCTGGAGAGAGGATGCTTTGGTGGTCTCCTTCGAAGAAAGCGAGAAAATAAGTTGGGTATCGTCCGCGTACGAATAGATTGTTAGCCCAGCTTGCTCTGCTAGCGTGGCTAGTGGACTGACGTAGATGTTGAAGAGCAGTGGGCTTAGAATGGAGCCCTGGGGGACTCCATACGAGGAGATCAATGTTTTGGACTGAGCTGCGGAAGAGAAGACCTGAAAGGTCCTATTGGACAGGAAGCTGGACAACCATTCAAGTGCCGTGCCGCAGATGCCTATAGAATGAAGGGTTTTTAAAAGTGTAGTATGGGAGACAGTGTCGAAAGCGGCACTCAAATCAAGAAGAATGAGTGCCACAGTATCTCCTTTATCGACCTGTTGGCGGATATTCTCAGTGACTCCCAGGAGAGTCGACTCTGTAGAGAATCCTGCTCTAAATCCTGACTGCGACGGGTGAAGAATGTTTTGAGATTCAACATATTTCGTCAACTGGGAATTAGTGTGTTTTTCAAGGATCTTGGAGAACACAGGAAGTAAGGAAATGGGACGAAAATTGGAAAGGATCTTGGGATCTGAATCAGATTTTTTTTAGTAGTGGAAGCACCATCGCATGTTTCCAAGCTGCAGGAACTTTAGCTTCAAGTAGTGATGCATTGAGGAGCTCCATAATGATATTAAGGATAGATGAGTCTAGTTTCAGAAGGATGGAGGGAGGGAGAGGATCATTGGGAGAACCAGATTTGATACTCGAAAGAATGTAATAAAAGGTGGGCATATCAAGGGGAGACCATTTATCTAGCGGAGTGTTAATATTCCCTTGTCCAACTTTTAGGGAGGGGCACGGTGTCAGTGGGTCATTGATATGCGGGTTAGCTGGTGGTTGTTTGTCAAAGTCCAAGTAGATTTCCTCAATTTTGGCAACAAAGAACTCCGCCAGGTCGTCGCATTGTTTCGAGTCGAGAACCGGTGGCTCAGATCGGCAATTTGCACCTGATAATTCTTTCACTACTTTAAACAAGACTTTGGGGCAGTTTTGTGAGAGTAGGATGGTATGATTGGCGTGTTCGGCACGAGCCGCCTTGCATAAAGAGTGATAATTATTTAAAGCTAATTTATACTGAATTTTCTTGTCTGGTTCATAGTTTTTTCGCCAATGTCTCTCGAGTTGTTTGCATTTGGTTTTCTCTATTTTCAGAGTCTCTGAGAACCAGGGGGCAGGAGAGCGATGTTGGCCTATTTTTATTTTAGACTCTGGGAGGCATACATACACAGAGGCCGTTAACCATTTCTGGATGATCGCATTTTCCTCTACTCTGGAGATTGACGAAAGCGGCAGGGTGTGATGCATAAGAAGGTTCAGAGCATCTATATCTAATTTTTTCCAATTTTTCCCATTTTTTGTCACAGGGGGAGGAAGTAAATTCAAAGGGTCCTGTTTGATTGTGAATTCAACCAGAAAGTGATCAGACCAGGGAATCGGGAGTGCGGGCTTACAAGAGATGGAGGAAAAATTCGAAAAAATGGGGTCCAGTAAGTGTCCTGCCTTATGGGTAGGACCAGAGTTGACCAGAGTGACATTCAGGGCGGCTAGATCAGTAATAAGCATAGAGCACGTGTTGCAAGAGATATCATCAAAGTGCAGATTTAGATCGCCAAGGATCAGGAAGTTGGGGGCTTCTAGCAGTAGCGGGGCGATAAAATCCGGAAAAGTGGTTGCCCAGGAGCTGCAGGCCCCGGAGGGCGATAGATTAAAGTTCCGGACAGGGTGTAGTTCGGGGATAGAAGGAGTTTAAACTGACCAATTTCACAGTCCTTAAGAACTAGGTCGTCCCATTTGCACGTGTAGGATGATTTAAAAATTACTGCTATCCCGCCACCACTCCTAACTGTGCGATTCTTTCCAAGATAAGTATAATTGGGGGGGAGCGCATAGGCCATATCTGGTCCAGATTTTTCGGTTAGCCAGGTTTCGGTTAGAAAAATGGCATTGGGTTGTGACTCAGTGAGAAGATCATAAATACTACCCTTGTGTTTTGGGAGCGACCTACAGTTAAGACTAAAAAAAGTAAATTCAAAGTGAGAGTCTTTAGTCTTTTTGCTCAGAATTGAAGTTTTATTCGAGTTGCAGCCAGTGGGTTTCAAAATGGGTTGAGATGTAAGAGAAAGACCACATTCGAGACAGTTGGAGGGGTCATAGTCAGGAGTAAGAAGTGGGCAGTGCAGCGCTGGCTTGGGTCTGAGGGTCAGGAGTGTTGAGCAGGAATAAGTGCTCCGGGCGCTATGAATTTGGGCATAGTGACAAGCCCTCGGCCCCTTCCGGCCGCGGACGGGCGCAGACAAGCTTGCCTTTGGCGCGCCTTAGGCGCGCCAGCGGCGCGCCCGCTGCGCGTGTCCGCTGCGCGAAGTGAAAGGCATCAATTATGTAGAGAGGGCGATCAGCTGCTCCTGCAGCTGATTGGTGCCTGGCCGGAAATAGGAGTGCTTCCTGTAGCGCACGTGACCCCTCCACGCAATTTGAAGAATCGGTGGTGGACCGGGGGTCTGGTGCAAGTTACAGCGTGAGAATTGTTAAAAACACACAAGTAGGTTAAAAAACACAAAATCGGAGGACAAGAGTGACAGACAATATACTAAGAGGTGAAGTTCTAATTATGTATTTAAAAACAGTAACTGCGAGCAGGGAGCCCTTTACCAGGCGCTCCGTAAAATGATTATCTCAGCGTTAGCAGCAGTCCGTCTCACATCACGCGCGTCCGCGTGATGTGAGACAATACAAAACAATAAAATGTTGTTTAAAATAAATAAGACTCACTCCAGCAGAGGAATTCAGCTGGGTCCACTGCAGGCCCAGTTGGAACTGATCAGCTGGGCAGTTGCAGGAAAAGGCGTCCTGAAGCTTGTCTCCCTGCAACTAAACACAAGGTCAGCCTTATGACTGTTGGAGTCCCCTTCTTTGTCCTGGGTACAAGAGAGAGCAGGTCCAGTCCTCAGGGCTCCTCTCAGGTCACAGACAGCAGGTTCAGTCCTCTTCTGTTTATCCTCAGGCCCAGTAGTGTGGTGAAGAGGGTACTCAGAAGGCCACATTTACACCTAGTACCAGCTTGTGGGTGGGGATGATGCCGGACTCCTCCATAACCAATGGGGTAAAAGTTCCTAGGGCTCACCCTACCTACTTTTGCAGCATTTCCTGTGTGCCCTGCTGAAGACAATCCCACAGTACCCCTCTCTGCCTAAATCCAAGATGATGAAATCCTTCTCCCCATGAGCAGAGCCTATGTGTCCACCCCAAAGGTGTTGCCAGGGAAATGAGCAGCCCCTCCTCTGTGGTCACTCTAAACCAGTTCTGGGAGGCAGTTCCACTCCCAAGGGAATTGGAGACTGCCTGCCTGTGGGAACACAAGCAGGGCCTGGGCAGGTGTCAACTTGTATCTGCCAGTTACCGAGGAGACCTCTTCAAAGTTGATCAAGTTCCTGATCCTCACCCAAATGGCCATATAGTCAGAGGAACTACACACCTACACACACACACACACACCTACACACACACCTACACACACCCACACACCCACACCTACACACACACACCTACACACACACCATTTTGCTCTGGGAGCACTTTTCTCACCTCATCAGGGCTTGAGCACTTATAGTGCTGCAGATAGTGGTTCATGGATATCAGCCTCCAGAGGCTTTAGGCAGGGAAAAGGAAACTTTCCAAAAGTATATTTCCTTGATATTTATTAAAAATCCAACTTCACCATTCACTTGGGCTTTTACCAAATATTTTAAAACGTTCTGGAGTGAGGTTTCTAGCTGTTTCCTAGCCCAAGACAGCATTATTAAATGCAATAGTGCATCTTAATGTTGCTCTATGGAACGGACAGCCTTGCTACAGTAAGTATACATTTTAGGTGTCATTCACCATAAGGACATGATTAACATTAACTTTTTACATGTCCTTTTAAATCCCATATACTCTGTCTTATGGGCTATAAGGCCTAAAAAGAAAGTTTTAACCTATCAAAAGGGCTTGACAGGTTGAAATGCAGTTTTCAGACTGCTACAATCTAGCAACATGGTAGACCTGGATCCCGGTTTACACTGTCACTGTAGTGGATGGCACAATAGGTGATGCAGCCCACTAGTGGCATTGAACTTACAGGCCCCCAGTACACCCTGTACCATATAGTAAGAATTTATAAAGAAGTTAAATATGCCAAATGAGGAGTATGCCAATTCAGCCATGTTTAAAGAGGAATCACAGGCACGTTTCTACAGGTTCGTAGTGGTAAAGGGCACAGAGTTTTACAGCCACCAAGAACAGATTGGGGGGGAAAACCTGGGGGTACACCTTGCAAAAGATGGCCATTTCCAACAACCTGCATGTCACTCTTTTCATCTCCAAACACGTCAGCTGGTACACCCCAGAACTCAGCATGTCAAAACACAAATGTAAACAACTTGAAAGAAAATGGCGCACACACCAGCAGGAACCACACCGACAGAGCCACCTTCAAAGTAGTCCTCAACGACGACCATCGGCAGATCAAAGCAGCAAAGAGGGGGGCCCTGACCCACTGGATCGACACCAGCACCAACCAAACCAAGGAACTCTTCACCATTATCAGAGAGATCACCTGCCTGTCAGCCACTGAAAAATTGATCCCTCATCACAGGAACTCTGACACCCTCGCTGACCACTTCCACGACAAAATAGCAAGTATCTGTATGAACTTTCATCCCCAACCATGCAAACTCCTCAGCCTCCAATCAACCCACACCACCAACCACCCGCTCACCACATAGAAACAACTCAGTGCACCGAAAACAACCACCCTTATGAACTCCATCCACTCAGGAGCACCCACCAACCCCTGCCCCATCACTCTTCAACCTTGGAAGAGATGAGATCAGCCGCCAACTCACCACCATCATCAACACCTCTCTAACCATGGCCATATTTCCAGACACCTGTAAACACGCAAAGGTCAGACCCCATCCTCAAGAAACCTTCGGCAGACCCCAATGATGTCCAGAACTACCGTCAGATCTCCCTGCCCCCCCGCCAAAGTCCTGGAGAAGGCCTTCAACCTCCAACTCCCCGAACAGCTGGAGAGAAATGACCTGCTAGACCCCTCCCAATCAGGATTCAGAACTGACCACAGCACCGAGACAGCTCTGATCGCCGCTACAACTAACATCCACACCCTACTCAACAGAGGACAAGCAGCTGCCCTGATCCTGCTTGACCTCTCCGCTGCCTTCGACATGGTCTCCCACCACACACTCATCGATCTCCTATGCCAGATTGGTCTAACAGATGACACGCTCAGATGGATGGCATCCTTCCTCACAGGACGCACCAAAAAGGTTTGCCTTCCTCCCTTCACATCGCAAGCCAAGCACAACCTCTGCGGTGTTCCAAGGCTTATCCCTCAGTCCAACACTCTTCAAAGTCTACATGACACCACTTGCGGACATCGTCAGATCCCACAACATCAATATAATTTCCTATGCCGACGACACACAGCTCGTCCTCTCACTCTCTGAAGACCGAACTTCAAAGAAGTCTACCTTCCACCACTGCATGAAGAACGTTTCAGCAAGGACAAAGGACAACTACCTAAAGCTCAACATTGACAAGATGGAAGTTCTCATCTTCGCATACACACCGCCCTCTGGAACGACTCCTAGTGGCCATCAGTACTCAGACCCACCCGCACACCCAAAGACCATGCCTGCAACCTCAGCATCATCCTAGAGAGCGAACTCTCCATGAAACGTCAGGTCAACGAGGTCTCCTCTGCATGCTTCCACATGCTCCCCATCACCACCAGGAAGACAGTAACGCATGCCCTCATCACCAGCTGACTGGCCTGCGGCAATGCACTCTATGCAGGCACCACCTCCGAGATCATGCAAAGATTATAGACGATCGAAAATGCAGCCTCCAGACTGAACCTCACCCTGCCCAAGAGAACCCACATCGCCCAGCACCTGAAAGACCTCCACTGACTTTCGGTCCAGAGGAGATGCCAGTTCAAGCTCCAGACTCACACCTTCAAAGCCCTCTAGGACCTAGGAACCACCTACCTGAACCACTGTCTGCACTTCCACCATCCCCCCCAGGAACCTCTGCTCCTCACACCTCGCCCTCGCGCAGATCCATCGTATAAGACGCTTCCGCGCTGGAGGACGCTCCTTCTCCTTTATCAATGTCGAAACCTGGAACACCCTCCACCTCCACACCTCATCCTTCCTGACCGACTTCAGGAAGGGGCTCAAGACCTGGTTCTTCGAATGAGACCTAAAGCAAGCACCTGGATACCCTCTTGGGTGACAAGACGTGCTTTACAAATAGTGATTGATCGATATTTGTGAAGAAATCTATTTTCTTTTTCTCCCATTTCATCTTATTTTTTTTCACTCCATTTCTTCCCCCTTCATTCTTTTCTTTCCCTCAAATACTCATAGTTTTACCACCCTCTGCCTTCTTTTGTTTCATTTTCTCTCTAGTTTTTTCTCTCATGAATCATTTGATCACCTTCAACGTTTGCCCCACTACCATGTAGGAGCAGGTTTTATTTATTCACCATTTATAAAGATGATGGGGTCATCACAATAATTTCTCCACTAGAAAAATAATGCACTAACAAAGCAGGTTTGTCTCTATGGGAAAGTGAAAAACATGTGATAGCAGTACAAGCTTCACTCACACACAAAAGAGGTCACTGCACTGGAATTTTTGCAAGCTTCATACATAAAATAGATACCGCACAGGCAGGAGTGCAAAATCCCCTCACACACAGAACAGCATAGAGGCAGCAAGCTCTTTCCTCACACAGAAGAGGGAGTAGCTCTAAACTACCCTGGCACTAAACAAGCACAACTCAGAAATAGCCATGCAGCCTCCCTAACATAAAACAGGTAAAGCAGGATAACAGCACTGGAGACCTTCACAAAACAGATGCGTCATGAGAATGAGATGTACAAGCCTTCCTCATACAAAAAAATTAAAAACAAAAGCAAGACCTCTGTAAGCAGGTCACAAAAACGTAGAACAGATTCAATTCAGCAGTGAAAGAGTCAGTCACAAAACAAGTACAGCACCCGAAGCAAGCAGCAGTGCAAGCATTTTGCACTTGCATGTAAAGGATGGGAAGGTGTGCAATCCCCTCAGAAAACACGCATTGGATAAATGCATTAAGTTTCACCTATGTGATTAATAATAAGCTGGTTTTTGTTGTAAGTTGTAGCTTGCTGAGTAGTTGTACTATATAAGTTACAGAAAGTCTGTTAAAGTGTTATGAATTGTTTATGTGCAAAAAGGCAATATATTGTGCTGTTACTAGTGGTATACTGCAGGTAAGCAATAGCAAAATTTTGAAAAATGAAATAATAGAATTAATGATGTAATAGTAATATTATGTGTTTAGAGGAGTTCTGACACCTTTTGGGCCCAGTGACACTGCACCTGCTGCACCATTCAAATCATGCCCCTCTGCCTGCAACATAACCGCATTTGTGAATGACTGTTTAGTAGTAAAATATAGCAAAATTTGGAGTTTAGAAGAGTTCTGACATCTTTTGGCCCAGTCACTGCACCAGCAGCGCCATTCAAATCATGACCCTGTTGTCTGCAGGGAGACTGTCTGTTTAGCAGTAAAATATAGCAATATTTGGTGTTTAGTGGGGTGCCTAGAGCTTTTGGTCCTGGTGCTACTGCACCTGCTGCACCTTTCAAATCATGACCCGATTGCCTGCTTGCTAAATGCACTTGTGACTGTCTTGTTTAGTAGTAAAATTTAGCAATAATCTGGGTTTAGTGGGGTCCCTAGAGTTTTTGGCCACAGATCCACTGCACCTGCTGCACCATTCATATCAAGTCCATTTTAACTGCAAGGTAACTGCAATTGTGACTGCCTGTTTAGTAGTCAAATATAGCAATATTATGTGTTTAGAGGAGTTCTGACAACTTTTGTGCCAGTGCTACTGCGCCTGCTGCACCATTCAAATCAGGACCCTGTTGTCTGCAAGGTAACTGCACTCGTGGCTGGCTGTTTACGAATAACATATAGCAATATTAAGTGTTTAGTGAGTTCCTGGAGCTTTTGGTCCTGTGCCACTGCATCTGCTGCACTACTGAAATCATGATCCTAGTGTTTGCTAGATAACTGCACTTATGACTGCCTGTTTAGTTGTAGCTTTAGTTAGAGTAGTTCTGACAACTTTTAAACCCAGTGCCACTGCACCTGCTGCAGCATTCAAATAATGACCCTGTTGCCTGCAATATAACTGCACTTGTGACTGCCTGTTTAGTAGTAAAATAAAGCAATATTAGTTATTTAGATGAGTTCTGACAACTTTTTGGCCCGTTGCCACTGCACCTGCTGCACCATTTAAATCAAGCCCCTTTCAATTGCACAGTAACTACAATTGAGACTGCCTGTTTAATAGTAAAATATAGCAATATTAGGTGTTTAGAGGAGTTCTGACAACTTTTTGGCCCAGTGCGACTGCACCTGCTGCACCATTCAAATCATTACCCTAGTGCCTGAAAGATAACTGCACTTGTGACTGCCTGTTTGGTAGTCAAATATAGCATTTTTAGGTGTTTAGTGGGGTGCCTAGAGCTTTTGGTCCTGGTGTCACTGCACTTGTTGCACCACTGAAATCATGACCCTGTTGTCTGCAAAGTAACTGCACTTGTGACGGCCTGTTTAGTAGTAAAATATAGCATAGCTCTTGTATATTAACTTTGTTTTTAACGTACAATGTTTATTAAAACATTTAGAATTTGATCATAATGACCACATGGGTTAAGTTGAAAAAAAAAATCAATCTGATAATTTGTACAAAGTGCAAAGAAAGCCATCGAGGCATGAATAAGAAATGTCACAAACGTTCCGAAGCTAAAGCATCTGCTTTACACAACTAAGTAATAAAAAGTAAGCATTGCAGCATAATGTTAGAAGCTGTCTGCCTCTTCCGTGGGAAGAGATTTGATCTTGACTTTGAATGGGGCTTAACCAATCTGAACAGCTTTAGTAAAAGTATCGTAAATACGTCAGCCAGGGGAAGTTTAAAAAAAAAAATCCCTGCACAAAAGCAAATTAACACAGTAATTCGGTCATGGGAACTGATAAGAGCCACCTTTTAAGATATATTAAATACACGCAATTTCACTAGCAAGGGAAACCTAAAAAGAAGTCTGGAGAACAAGAGCGAGGCTATGTCACAAAATAGCACATCGTAGGCAGCAGTGTAGGAAAGACATCTACAGCCGCCAAATGACTTGTGGAGCACCTTTTGGCTGCGTCAGCTTTTTATCCAACAGTACTTTGCTGGCTTTTAAGCTGCTTTTAATAGTAAAAAGGAAGTTGTGTGGCCCCCAAAAAAGCAAACTTATGTTGGTTAAAAGGCTAGCTTTGGACAAAGGTGTCGAATATGATGTGTGCGCATGCGGATTTACGTAGGTATGTATACATTCATACATGCAACTACTCCTTGTATCGGGCCAGGCGTCCACTCTTCAAATGTGGAGACAGGAGACTACCCTACAAAGAAAATGCCAGTGTGTGGAATCCAGCCTAGTTCAATTGTGACCTTTGAAATGTATGTTTTATGGTCTGCTGCTGAGCTCCAATATCTTTAAAGCCCAGTTTTTGAATGAATGCCAGGAGAAGTGAAACGTGCAGTGAAAGGAAGTGAATGGTTTCTCTGCAGCACTTCTGTGTAGGTGCCCTGTCTCCTCCTCCACCAAGAAGCAGGCAAAGGATTATGGCCGCAGTAGTCCCACGCAAGAAGTGTCCCACCGTCATTCCATTCTATTGGTCAATTTTTTGGGGAGCTTATTGTATACCAGATTGCAGTAGTCCGGTCTCGCCATTGCCAACTATCTCACCAGCTCCACAAGGTAGGATGTACGGAGTAAGGGGACGATTCTGCAGGGAGGGGTAAATTAAAGTGGATGACCTTGACCATGTTGTTGATTTCGGTTGAGAATGACAAATTTATGCCAAAAAACTCAAGTCCAGTGCCTTCATAAGTAGAGGATTTCCCAGATTCATTGACAGACCACATTGCCCTTGCCATAGCAATATTGTGTGACGACTTCACACCTACAATTTAAGAGCTCAAAACTTTGGAACTTGTCTTATCTATAGCTTAAAAGGATTGGACCATGTCATCCCACATTTGAAATCATACACTAACTGCCTGTCAACCAGAAGGTTGACTTCAAAACCCTGTGCCTGAGCCCAGCGGTGTTGCATGGGTTGCCAGCACCCGTGGCAAGACCAGTATTGCGCCCCCCAACTCGTGGACCGTTAGCACTTCCTGGCACAAAATTGTGAAAGAAAAAAAATTAGTAGTACAATTTTTTCTTATACAATTGTGTCCCTAAAAAAGTTTGCGCCCCTGTGGCCCCACCCACGCTGCAACACTGCCCCTACTATTTTATAGTGGGGGAGGGCTCTTTTCCAAGAGGATGTCATAGCTACATGCCTGGGCTGAGGACACTGGGGTGCGGACATGCAATAGGGTACAGGGGTGTCCTCAGGTTTCTCTCCTTGCATCTCCTTCCTCATCTCTCCATGACAGATTGGGGTCCCAGCCGCTGGGAACCAGAGCGGGTCAGGGACGCACTGCTCCAGCCTCTGTTCCCTTCCCCCACAGCCACTCTCTATGGCAGCGTGGGGCACCAGTGGCTGGGGGGAACGCAGCACAGCAGGCCATCTTGAGCGCACATGCCAATCAGCAGCTGACTGGAAGCACTCGCCCATGGATGGCAGTGAACAACTCAGAGAAAGGGGGGTTTTGAGATGCATCCATTGGCTGTAGCAGACAGATATTTATTTATTTCCAACCCCCCCCTCGGTCACAGCCCCTCCCCTGGTCACAGTCCCTATGAAGGCACCGGACCCAGCCTACTGGCAGTGTCATGGCGGTCACTGGTTTCCACCCCCTCCCCATTGTTATAAATGCAGCAGGAAGCGTGATGGGAGGGGACAAGAGTGTTCACTCTCAGGCCTCTCTCTCACCTTTTTCTATGAAACTTTTGCACCCCTAAGAATTTTGCGCCTGTTGCCCCACCCATGCTACACCACTGCCTGGGCCACAAATCATCTCACTGTACAGCCCTTGACTAGCTCTCTAAATTATTCACTCCATTGCACCAGACCGGACAAGTAACGGTTACGGGGGATCTTTGCACCATCCTTATGAAATTCTCTTCCCACGCATCTCTGCAAGGAGCCGAACACTTCCCATCGGAAGAAATTGAAGATGCGCACCTCCTCTGAATCTTTAAACCTAAAAGCTTTTTCTTCTAGCCATCATCCTCCCCCATGATGCTCCCAGCACTCTTTAGTCCTTTGGCTGTATAGGTATGTTATAAAAACACAAAAATAAAAATTAAATTGAAATATCAATCAGGTCTTAGCATTGGCGATGACATTTAGCTCTAGTCCCATTTTCAGATTAGTACAACTTATAAAATAAGTGCATCCACAAGTTTAGTTCTAACCTTCCTTATATTATACTTCCCGACCCCCTCCCCCCCCCCCACCTGCTCATAGCAACTTCACATTTCCACTGTAGGCTTGTATAATAGTAACCTCATTATATTGTCTACTCATATGCGGTTATCCATTCCTAAAGTAAACCAGTAAAAACCTACTATGGTACCAGTTTCTATCTTTCATGAATGCCTCATTCTTACAAAATGCAGATATTCCTACGTAGCTAGTGTATGCAACTCCTGATTTTATTAAAAGCACTGATGCAAATAATGGAGTATGCTAGATATTATGGACTTAAATTCATTACATGTGTATTTATAAAGTGCACCTGCAACCAAAAGTGTATCTTGGCACTGAATAACAGATGTTTGTTGTTACCAAACTCCATGGTACTCATTTTATTGACCTCAGGAGGATGAAATGCTGAGTGGACCCGCCAGGATTGGAACCTGCGACTATGAAGTCGAACACAGGCCCCCACAGTGGACACATTAGTTTACTAAGCCACCAGACGTCAGCAGGTAAGTTTCCACAAAACTACCCTTCCCAGCGGTCCAAAAGAAGTGAAGAACCAATGAGAAACTATTACATCAAAACTAACCCTCGGAACCAAAGTACCACACTGGAGCCATCAAGTTCTGAGGATCGGTGCGAAAGTGAAAGCGGCAACAGAGACATGAAAAAACAAGCAGAAAAGAACAAAAATGAAGCCAATGGTTCAAGAATCAGAGTCTGTTCAGTAGTTTTAGAGTACTATTTCAGAAAGAGCTAGAAGAAAAGGAAATTAATTCAAATATCATAACTAAGGTTGCAGTTAAAAGGGATTGTACTTGATTTAATGGCTTGAATAAAATTAAGACTTCGTGACTGTACCTACTCCAGAAAACTAATTTTATGGCAAAACTAAAGCCTTGAATTAGACATTCTTAGAGAATATTTACAACTGTCATAGAAACATGAATTACATATTTATTATGGACTCTAGAGTCTAAGACCAATCCATAGATGCCCACTGTTCTTGGTGCTATCCAGAAATCAGTATAAACCATGTCTCCCCAAAGAGAATAATCACTAAAAAGAATAATCATATACCCAAATGGATTCATTATCCACCTAATCCAACAACCAAGAGCAGAGGAAAATATCCCACTCTACAGCTTACTGAAGCAAATGATGAGCCGATATGTCGACCACATTCTTAGAAGTGTGGTCTTGGTGGTTTGGTATTCCTCAAGACATTCAAAATCACCTTGCTACATATGATTTGGAAATCATTGGAATTCTGTATTTCCATAATTCTTGTTGTTCTCACATAAATCTGAAAGAGCTTGGGCCCATTTAAATATTTACCCTCAACTCGATCTTTAATAGCTGCAATGAGAGTTAAGAGGGGGAACACATTCACAATTCAAATTTTCAATCCAGTGTAACCAAATAGTGGCCACACAATAATCCAGTCCACAACTGAATGAGTTTAGTAGGATTTAATTATAAATTAAAAAATAAATTCAAATATAGCAACCTTAACATAATGGTATAGAAACACACAACAAATAGAATGTGTCCAAATTGCCTGAAGAGATTTACCCTATACAAAAGAAAGAATACTAACAGTTCAATTACCACAATGCAAGTAATCAGGAAAAAGAATTGAAAATTAAATTGCATCAGTTGATTTTCAATGGCAACCATTTGCACTTACCTTCCCTACTCTACCATAACAGGACCACCTACTATAAAAGGTATTTGAATTTCAAGCATCACAATAGACAGGTGTCAGCTATCAGAGTCCTCAGTAGAAGTACTCTAACTACAGACTACATAGCATAAAGCCACATTGAGTAAAAGCCTATGTCTGCTCCCCATGTGCTGAAGAAATGTTGATTGGTTTCCTTGAAACTAGCCCCATTTATTATGAATGAGGATTCTTAGAAAAGTCCTCTGCACATGACGTACATAACAGTATTAACATACTCTGTATAAAAGTCATGGTCATCTTCCTCCTAGGGCGACAGAACTACTTTGCATAATTGCAAGTATTGATTTAGGCTCATTTGCATAATAGTACTCACAACATATCTATTGTGGTAGGAACCCCGAGGCTATCTTTATGGCATAAAAGGACCATACCTTCACTAGATAAGGAGAGGAGATGCTTCCACGCTGACACTGGGGTCCTGCATGCTGAAGCTTCAACACATAGCAGTCTGACATCCCTTGCGGGGTGTCCAACTTGTGACCAAGACAGGGTCCTTCCTTCTCTCCCATCAGGTAATGGGATTGGCTCTTTCATAGGGAATTCTTGGCTTTACACCCACATACATGTTAGGTACACTTAAGTAGGGTTCAAAATATTAGAAGTACACTTGATTACTGTCACGTTTATATGCCTGCATATATTCACTGTTTTAGCACAATGGTAGAATTCTACCTTTCATTTACTCTGTTGGTGCTTGTAATCTTTTACATTTGCTTCTGTCTAATGATTGTCGCTGGAAACATGTTTTATACTAGGACGACGCTGGTTCAATAAATGCTTATTGAAAATGTCCCCAACGTTTATTTTGTGCATCTCTCTGAGACTAAGTGAGTATGATTGACTGAACGAAAAGTACTGTACTGTTTCCACGATACCTGAAGGATCAAGGGTGGTCATGTTCAATGGTAGCCAGAAACTATTCGCTCCTTGGTATGGTTAGGGGGCTTATGCTGGCACTGTGAGCTATCTGGTGTATAGGCGGACATATCCTTTGGGGTGTCTGGAATCAGTCTTGGCACCAAACCCTTAGTTTATGCTACCTACAAACGTGCAGATCCTATGTATTTTTAGGAACTACACAACACTATGCTAACAAATGAGGCTTTATCCACACCTGCAGTGGAAACAAAAAGGCTACGAAAAATTTCACATTGAAGGTTAAGCACAAATCAAATATTAAACTGCATCATGCACTTGCACTGAAATTGTATGTGAGGCTACACTGAACTTACATGTAAGGCCTCAAAGAAAATTCAATTTAACAAGTGCACTGGGCTACAAATCTATGCACAAATGAAAACTCAAAACACTTGAATAATGCAAACTATTAAGAATTATATTCACTTGAGTGTATTTTATTAATATTGTGTAACATATGAATCCTCTAAGCATTAGTTTGCACATCTCATTTCATTAGTCTCACGATAAATCATGTAATGTATGTAGATTTCCTCTATTTTACTAATTAATCAGCACATTGAACTTCTTCATTGGTCACATTTTAAACACACGCTTTATAAATTGCATCTGTTATACTTCGAGCACTTTATGTGATGCAGTACCCCATCTTCTTTTAGTAATGTTAATCACACAAAATATTTTATGAGTGCTGACTACTCATAGTTATTATGCACTCTTACGTTAACTCAAGATGGGATCAAAATTAAGCTTCTCCAACCCCCCCTCTGATGGTATATCAAGTCATCACAAAATCTCTTAATCTCATCTATTGGTCTTATCTGATTCAACCATGTTAAACCCTTGTTGTGGCAATCGCTTTAAGTTTGAATTCCTTCAAATGCTTCATCTCATTATAATATACATTCTGTTCCTCTCTATCAGCAGGTCTTCTCTATTTTGAGAAATTCCTTTCCGCGCCTTGTATCTTCTGTACACCTTCACACCCACAATCAAAATTATTGCACAAAGTGCAATTATCAACAGTGGTCTCAGAATGGAACCAAATATACCACTTCCTAAATTCGCAAACCATCTACCTACAGCAGTAAATCCATGCCCAATTGAATCCCAAACACCTTCTGCTGTCAATCCACTCAATTCATTATGTATGGCAGTAATATTCTTTATGTATTTCTGCAAGTCCTTACTCTCGTCTGGGATAAAAGTACAACATTGTTGAACTTTAAACATTCGGCAGACTCCACTTTCTTTTGCAAGCAAAATGTCTAATGCAAGATGATTCTGCAAAACCATAGCCCTAATAGCAACCATCTCAGTATTTACAAGCAACAAAGCTTCTGCAGTATTAGTAGATAGCTTATCAAATACAGTGGGAAGCTTTTGAATCCTAATATTAAGTATCACCCCTACATTTGGTAGAATCGCAAAAAAGATAACTCCCACAGTCTCTCCAGCACTTGCACCTCACTTTGACCTAGATTTCTGTTCCCACACAGCATGATCAAAATTCTCCACATGAGAAATCTTTGGAAACACTACTCCTAGATAACATGTGCCATACCATTTGTTCAGCAAATTAAAATACGCATTCTTTCCACAAATAAAGTAAACTCCAGGAATCACAGGATCAGCTCTATCCAAAAACAAGTTCCTCAGACCTCTAATGTATGATCACATTCACACTTGAATACAAAGAATAGGATCGTATTCATTCTTATCACGGTGTACGCACAACTTCCCTTGGTGTTTACAACCTAATGTCAATGCTCCAGTGTTTCCTGCTGTCTGATGTTCTATTTTTTTCTGTGAACAACTTGTAACATGAGCTCCCTTAGCTGCGTTAGTCTTCACTGCTCTATATCTATCTTCTACTTGATCTAAGAATTTCTTTTCAATGTCAGTAAGAACACAGGTCTAATTATTTCTATGTGTATAAGCAGTATCTAACGCATGAACTGGAACAAAATATCTACTAGCAGTATCAGCAGTCTGAGCATTCGAACGACTATCCAATTGCTTTAACAGGGGAACTTCTGAAAGAACCAAATCATAATTTGAATAATACTGGAAGTTACCCTTTCCATAAAATAAGCTCATCAATAAACAACATGTGATGCCATACGTCAATGGGATATGGTGATATGTAATGACCTCAGCTATTGAAGCAGGTAACTGAATACAAACATAACAGTCCTGTGCTTCCATTGTGTTAACATACTCCTAAAGCAAATTAGTAGAAGCATATAATGTATAATCTCCCCTAGATAAATCTTTATGTAAGTTCTGTTCTACTAATGAGTATAAGCCTCCATTTATCTTGTGTTGCTTGTTCTACTCAGGTATATGTTTCTCTTCTTTAGCCTTAGTCGAACCTGCATTTAATTGTACAGTTAACACTATTAAACTGTTCACTACAATTATTAGCACTATGGCCAATATGTACCTACATCTACAACGAGTATTATTAGTTTCCATTCTATATAGACTCAGACCAAGTGGATGGAGAAACAACTGCAGCAGAATCTTCTCTGTGGGTCTCCAACTGTGCAAACAGTCTCGATCTATGCTCAACTTTATTTACAAAGGTATGTACAATATTCATGAGGCTTCCCTAGCCCTACTCAGTGTTCTTCTACATGTCAACCCTAAATGTATTCTTTTTCCACTCAGGTGCAGGTATTCTTCTTTAAGCAACTCAAAGTTTATTCATCATCTCTAATAATGGGAGGACCAAGTTCATTTATAAGCATCACTAGTAACATTATTCTCAGTCCATCAACGAGCACAGAAAATTGTCCTGGATTCAGAAAAGGAAATTCAGTTTTGTTCAGCACTAAGTTTCTCAAATCACTCAGTCTTGTCAGATACAGAAGTGCAAATGTAAACAAATAGTTCAAATCAAGATCCAGATGTTTCAGTAGAATCTCCACTAATACTCCATAACTTCTAGAAGTTGTTCTCGTTGTCATCAGTAAGGAGATAAGTCCACTCTGGAGAAGAGTACCTCCGACACGGCACCCTCGATCTATTAGACCTTCTGAGATCTGATCCTTCACTCTCATCACCACAACTCAGATTCACCAGATACCTCGGTTATGAGTGCAAGATTACTTTCATAGGACAACTTCAAACTTCTCCTTTACTCTTTGGCCAGCTTTCTTCCTCAAATACTCACGATCCCACAGCACTAGCTCCTTCATTAGGGTCAGAATCTGACTCGTTCAGCACCACAGCATCAGTTTCTTCCGACTCCAATTCAATTTCAAATTCATTGAGACCCCCTTCAGATCGTTCAAGTGCTGTCTCAATTTCTGTTCGGTCCCCTACAGCTTGGCTGACCTCTTCCCGTGGCCTTTCGACCATGGCTGGTGTCTTTTCTGGGAGAGGTGTTGTTTTTCGTCCAAGAAGACACAGGATACTACCAGTGTGGGGTGCATTCACCCAATTAGGAAGACCACCGTACTTCACAGCAGTTGAGGTAACCAGGACCACCAGGTACGGACCACGCCGATGAGGCTCAAGTCGGTTCTATCACACATGCTTTTTCATCATTTACCCCATATTCCTATGGCCTGATCACCTCTACACAAGCAGAGGGTTTCCCCAGCTCTGATAGCCACCCCACTGGGCATTGCCCACTGGACTTGCTAGTACTGCAGGTCCATTACCGCTAGACAGTTGTGCTTGTTTATTGCATGTTAGATATTGGTATGGAGTATGTCATTAGCATGAATGGGATGCTGATTTGGGTGGAAGGAGAGATGTGGATTTGCTGTTTATATGTCAATTGCATCAATACAAAAGCATGTCATAGCTGCAAAATCAGTAAAGTATGAGTTTATATCATGGGGCTCTTGGTAGGCATAAAATCAGGATGAGTGCGTCACTAACATCTTATTGCATGGAAATAAGAGATGTCAGATTTACATAGAAACGAACATCACTAATATCCTGGAATGTTAGGAGTCTCAACAACCCATGAAAATGAGACCAGTTCTGGTATACTTGGACAGACATAAAATCAACATCACATAATACAAGAAACTTTTTTTATCCACCGACACAGAAGGGAAAATAGGGTTTAAGTGGGCAGCACATACATTTGCACCATCTTACTCTACTTAGTAGTGTGGAGTAATGATTATTATAAGAAAAAGCATTCCCCTTCAACCCTTGTACACATGCCAAGATAGTCATGGTTGATATGTAGTAGTGCCAGGCATGCTCTATGGAACCCACATTCCCTTAATCGACACCTATGGCCCAAACATTGATGACCAGCCTTCTACGTGGCTATATGGAATAAGCTCCAGACATTGTCAACACAAACTATAATATAAGGGGGGAGTGGGGGGAAATCTCAACACTTATTTGAGCCCGGTCATGGACAGATCAGCAGGATAGCATGTCACAATGGCGGCCAAAGCCATCCAAATGAAATGTAGGGGATAACCGATCTGTGGTGAACTAGATACCCCACTAGATGCAGAGGCACATTTTCAGCACATGGTCATGGCTCAATCACTAGTTAAGCTCTAAAAGATATAAATGATTGGTTAAACCGCATTATGCACCTATGCAGGAATTATCAAACCATGCACCAATGCTGCTCACTATTACAATCCCTACACACACGCCACATGGAAATTGCATGCCACCGCCCTGACTGAAAGAGTATTTGATGATGCAACACAGTTGGAAAGTTTTGGGGGGAAATGGAGGATCAGTGAACAGAATGAGCACTCTTGTGAAGCATTCAAGGTTGTAATTAGGGGTGCCTGCATCATCAAGCAGGCTGGCATCTTGAAAACGTTACGTAAACACTCACGCACCACTGAAGAACAAAAATGCAAGACATGGAACGGAATTATGCAACCAACCCGTATCCTAAAATTAGACGAAATACGAGTATATGTCTCAGAATACAACAAAAGAGTGGATCGGGAAATTAAATATATAGCCAGATGATCCACCGCAACGGCTTACGGTGAGGGAGATAGACCGGGAAGGGACCAAGTTAATATACTGAAAACACTTTAAGCAAATGCTAACAGCGTTGAAATACCATCACTCACTGGCACAGGGCACCATGACACCCTAATATAGTTGTAGATGTTACTAAATTTGACAGAGATTTATAAAACTCGAACCTTAATATCTCCAGTATGGAGATCACTGAATATCTGGATGCAATTGCTCTGACCTGGCTAAGCAATAGTCTGCATGAATTCTTGGCACAACCGTTCTTCTTAGAAAAAATACAGGAAGCGATAACAAAACTACCAAAAATATCAGGCTCCGGGCTTAGAGGGTCTCACAAGTGAGTTTTGTGAGAAACTTGCATCCATTCTGGTGCCTCATTTGAAGGTGGTCTATGGCGAGGCACTGGAGAGTCACATTCTGCCACCCTCTCTTCGAGAAGCACTTCTAATTTCACTCCTTAAACCTAACAAATATGCTTACCATTCTTATTCATACTGGCCACTGTTCTTCCTACACACAGTCTCCAAAATAATTTTCAAAATAATAGCGAATAGACTGATGCCATACTCTGAAGTTGATACTAATGGACCATTTGGGATTTGTACAAGCCCGCTCCACGATTCACAATCTCTGCACTGTACTTGTGCATCAACTCAATCCCAAACTGGACACTGCAGCAGTATTCTTAGATACTGCCAAGACGTTTGACTCCCTGGAGTGGGAATTTATGTTCACCATGGTGAGGAGAGTGGGAACACCCTCACTTCTTAGACTGAATCGAGCTGCTATACACTGGCCTATCAGTCAATGTGCATGCCAACTGGTGCCTATCCAAACCCAGCACTCCTCTTATGCATTACTGTCACATCTTCTATGGTTTAAGATCAGTAGCAGTATTACCATGAAATATTGTTGACTAGTATGACTCTACAGTGTGTACATAACCTGATATATATTTAGGAGATAACATGGTGGAATGCAGAGCCTTGGTCTTCCGGCAGTCCTGCAGTTCCAAATGGGGTACACTCATTCAGTTACCACGCTGGAACGGGTCCATATCCGCTGGGGAAATCAGGAGTGTGGTCTCTTCTAGGTTTCTTATCTCTCTGTACAATGGTGGAAGCCAAGTGTGGATTGCAAAGGGTTTGTTTGCAGTCTATGGTGACGGAGTCTTGTGAGGTAGAGCATGGCATATTCTATTCCCACTTTTTGTAGTTTCTTTTTAACTGGTAAAAATGGTCTTCTTGCCTCCTGCACTGCAAGTGTAAAATCTGGTAAAACTTTTATGGAGAGACATTCATGGTTAATATCTTTTTTTCCCCTATGAGATGAAGGACAGCGTCCCGGTCCCAAAAGTTCAGGAGGTGGGCTATTATCAGAGCCAGAAATCCAGGAGGTGGACTCGCTTCAATGCAAACAGTGAAGAGAGGTGTTCAGTTTCAAAGAGTGTATTTATTAGGTTCTCCACGTAATCTTCAAACTTACTAGTACTCACCTTTTCTAGAATGCCCACAAAACGTAGGTTATTCCTCCAGGATCTTGCTTCCATATTTTTGGACTTTGCTTTGATGACTGATGGAATTTTTGCAATGTCCTCCATTTTGTTTGTCCTCACCTGTATGTCATCTTCCACATCTGATATACGCAGTTCTGTTGCAGTGATCTTGTTTATCCATTTTAGTCTCCAAAAGATCCATTTTAGTGGGTATAGGGTCAATCTTATCAATTGAGAGGAGACTATGTTACATTATTTGAAGGACTCTCAGGTTGGAGGGTTCTTCTTGAGATTGGTCCTTAGATGCATCCATGTGGTGTTCCAGTTGATCCTATTCCAGCAGTTTATTTGCATGTGCCGGATCAAAGGTCAGCCTCAGTAGCTGGTTATCAGTTTTGTTCATATTGGTACCACCAAGCTAGTCACTGTGGGTTACAGCTATGAGTGCTCTGATGCAAATATCATGGTACTGGGCACTAAAAAACACCAAAGGCAGCCCCCATTGTATCAAAGGCAATATGCTCCGCAAGGTCAAGACATTTCCCTACCTCAGGATCCTCTTAGACTCCTCTCTTAGTTGGTCTCCCTTGATTAGCACCAGAAGACACGCCTTCTCAAGAAGTCTTGCGTCGGTCTTTGACTTTGCTTCTAAAATGGGCACAAACGTGTGGCTGCAATGATAAAAATCTATCAAGCTAAATGGCTCACCTTTGCAACATAGGATGCTGAGATCTGGGGGTACTCTAACCTATCACTTATCCAAACTACGGAGAAAAGGTTTTTCTTGCGCTTACTTTTTCTACCCTGCAGTGTGCCCTTCTTTAATGTTCACGAAGAGCATGCCGTTGGCTCGGTTTCTGATCTATTCCAGTTCCACACCTCGTCTTTGTGGTAACCTGTTTGGATTAAGGAGCTTCAGCTCAATAGAATTATTATTAAAGACTGTCCAAACCTGGACTATGCCAAAAAAATTCCATGCCTTATATACATGTCAAGGAGAGGCTCTTTAAACATGGATGCTCTGATCTGTTCAGCCTCCCAGAATCTATACCTAAGGCTGACGTTACTTGGGCAGGAAGGCATTCCTGCCATTCTAACCCGAATCTAGAGCTCTGACTGTGTCATCAGTGAGATCCTATGTCTTGGTCCAAACTTTGAGCTCACCTATGGGTTACTCAGTGTTTCTTGCTTATTCGCTTGAGGTTTAATATAATACATCATTGTTGCGTGTCCCAAAGGGCTGGGTGCATGATGAATTAGACACTTCCTGCCCATGTGACAGTCGTTCTAGGCCTGCCTTGTTGGATTTGCAGATGTTGTTTGATTTTAGATCTAGTTATGTTTTTTAGGATGCATAATCAAAGTAAGAAACAAGGTTTTTTACTGATGTAATTGTCCTAATGACGGTTTGCTCTTGTGTATTGTCTTTAGCTGAACTTGAAGATGGATCCATATTGTATTTATCATATTGGTCTTATTCATTACATTGTGATCTTAACAATTTTAGCATATTTGAAACTGTCTTTTACGGTTTCCAACAGAGCAGATGGATGCCCGCTGAATACGTAGGCCATTTGGGCCTCGGTATGATGAGGAGCACCACAGAGGCCCTCTCCAATGTGGCATTTCGGATCTGGCCTTCACAAGTTGGCTCACCAGGAGGGGCACGAGCAGATTCAGGTCATAAGTCACAGCACCAGAGACAAGAGATTGCGGTCAACACAGAGGAGCGCCCATGTGTGCAGGATACAACCTGTGTGATATCCTCGGAGGTGATGCCACTCCCCAGTCCTGCACTGATCCAGTAGTCCCAGCAGGTCTTCTCCCAGCAGCACTTGGGCCTCTGTGGTGCATCAGCCAGCTAAAAATCCCAGTGGCACCAGTCAGCACATCCAATCTCCACCACCTGCGTCATGCCCTGGAGAGCGTGGCCATTCCAGACCACTTTGAGGATACTGGAAAAGCCACCCCACCTGCGTTCCTCCCAGGGCGGCATCTCCAGTACTCCAGGAATGCCCTCTCTTCAACTATCCTTTCCTCTGGTTTCAATTGCACACACCAGCAGTTTTCAAAATGAGGTTCATGGAGATTTAACCCCACTGTATCTCAATTCACAAGAAAGTTTTAAACTTAAAATGGGATTGAAAGGGTCTGTGCTCAATGCATTCTCCTCATATCTGAACTGCTTCCAATACATAAAAAAAAATCTTCCTACCTCAAAAGCTCCATTTTCTCCCTAACCATTTTCAACTTCTACAAATTGCCATTGGATCCATTCCCTAACATCTTACATCACTTTTACACTAACACCCAGCTACCTAGAAATCACTTTAGGAGGATATAGAACTCCGTGCTCCAACGCTTGCAAACATACAGTCCGAAATGTCCCAGCATCACCTCAAACTGAATCCTTTAAAGATGTAATTCAAAGTGATCACTACAATAGTGCTGCACTGGTACAATCCTAGCTAAATGCCGCTTGGATTCTCAATGGCCAACTCTCCATCGTTGACCACACAAAATCCCCAAGCTTTCCATTTGGTCAAAACCTGAACCTTCAATCCCAAATAAAGTACTTGCCTATATTGCCGTAACTCCAAAACAAACTCCTTTGTGGAGTGAAACACCTCTTTGCACCTGAGGATTTCAAACAGGTGGTTCAATTAATTGCCCTCCCAAGAATGGGAAATGGTAACACCCAACCAACAGGGATCCCCAGACTCCAACTGGCTCCCATGAATGAAGCTCTCCATGCGGCTGCCAAACTGGTATCAGGTTTCACCAGGGATAGAAGTGGGATGAAAAAAGTGCGGGTGCCTTGAAACCACGCGTGCCCTGTATAATTAAGGGCATGGCTCAAACACGTAGACTACATTTCTGTGATTACCTTATTGCGCCATCCAACCGGCATTTTGGTTAATCTCTGAGCTTTCGGTTATTGCATCCAGATATGTAACAACCAATATACACCTAAAGCCAGGTAGGACTATTGGCTATGTCAATGGTTGTTAGCTGTTTAAGATAAAGGAGTTACAATGATTTTGTTGTAAAAATTGAAAACGTGTAAATTCTGAAATTGTAATAATGTAAACGAAAGATTGAGGCCTGTGGAAGGAGTGGTGGAGTTCAGAGGGTCTCAGTCACTCCTGTTATGTTCACTCCGTTACAAATGTACGCCCTTATTCTCCCCACATCTCATCCATCTGCATAGCTTACATCTCATCTCTTTACTCTTTAAACATCCTCTTTTTGCTCTCTCCTGAATGCACTTCCTCACAACTTTCTCTTCACCAACACTGCCAAACACACATCGCACCCACTCACCTGTAACCACTGATTTTTTACTTTTGCCTTTCAATATTTTGACAACTGTGTACACCTTCTTCGTACAAACTTGCACAGAATCACAATTGCCACTGGAATATGGGACCGTTGCTTTCTGCCGAGAGGCCAAAGATTGGATGCCAATGTATTCTGAACTACTCTGACCCATTGACAAGCACTGGGAGAAACTCGTACTGCCCTCAGCCTCAGGTCCTAAGTATCCAATCACGGTTCATTATAAACACTGGTAGATGTTTCGGACCAAAGTATGCACAATACAAGAGTAATATGCTATATGAAAAAATACAGAAACACAACATCTTAGAAATTGACAATACTATTAAGAAATGCAAGAGTATAAAACGTGAACGAGAAATATGAACGAAATTGCTGACATGGATTACCTTAACTTTTTTAGATTCATTGTCCATTAATAGATCAGTGTTTTTGCCAGTAAAGGACATGAATATAGGGCACCATAGGTACCCAGTTCAATGTGCACTCGTAATTACTACTGGGCCCGAGACCCAGGGTGACTTGGCCCAAATAAAGCCCTGGATTTCACTAAAAAGGCTACCGAGTGAAATAAGAAGTATTCTGAAAGTGGACTGCATTATTTACAAATCTTTTCACATGAAGACCGTGATCCATCTCTCTAAGAAACTGATCACTTCGGAATGTCATCATCTCCCTTGTAACACCAGTACCCTTCTACTTGAAGTTCCCTCCTTCCTGCAAAAAAAAACCCCTGAGCTAGTCTTGAGGTTTTCAAGACGAAGATGAAAATCCTACTCTAACAATTTCTCCCAGATGGCTCCATTACCTATTCCTTATAGCCAGAGTATCAGATAAAATACGATTGGTGCATAATGGGACCTTCTCTACCTTACTACTTTCTCATCAGTCCGACTGGATTTTATGCAATTGTGTCTGATCTCCGCCTCTCTCCTATTTCTTGGGACGCTGTTGCTATATATATTCTTTTTTTTAATAAATCTTTTTATTAGTGAAACAAAGAAATAAAGACCAAACAAAAATACACACAAAAAAAAGTGATAAAATAAGGTGCATTACAGTTGTCATCCGAATCATCAATCTCAATGCAGAAGTACAGCTAACATCACAACGATCCAAGGGATCAACAATGCAGTCACGAGTTGTGTACATTACAGCGTAAGTGACAAATTACTCAGCTTCTTGGTCAACTGAAAATGGGGGAGCGTTGCTGAAAGGTGTACATATCATCCATCTACTGCTATATATATTCTTGTATATCCTATGCAGTTTCCCTTATCGAGTGAATGTCCTTCTCGCTCTTAGTCCCATACTGCACCTAGTGTGATTCCCATCCTTTACCATTCAGTTGTATTTTGTATGTAGTGAACAAGAATGATGGACACAATCTACAAATCAAGAATTGTCATCCTTAGTATTTTCATCATAATGCGTGATTTTTTTATTTATGGTTACAAAGACTAGTCTGTCTTGTTAGTCTTGCTGTTTCCGATGCTTCTTTTTCTAAAAATCTTGAAGGGTTTCATGCCATCTTTTTCATTTTGGAAAATGCACATTAAAGTAGATCATGTTGAAGTGATGCTGCTGCAGTCCAAATATCTTCTGGAAATGTTGATCTTTCAATGTTGTAGTCTGTAGTGGTTGTGCTATGGTCAACTGCAAATTCATTTTGGGCCTGGTTATGTATTAATTGGAATAATATTGTTTTTGTATTTTATCAATCGATAAATAAACATGAACCAAGGTCTTGTATTCATTATCAAAATGGTGTATAGGGGATTTCGGTCACTGACTCTGCAGCTACACCACAGAACAGGCATAGCATGTCCATTCCCGGTCTGCTTTTTTTCCTAGTCAATGTTACAAGAATCTTCAGGTCAAGTACAGATCATCTGCTGTTTTCAGAGACTCAAGCTCCCAGTGATACTTTTATTACACATCTTAACACTGGTACTGTCTCACTAATCGAGTAGTGTTTGAGAGTGGCATTTCTGATGGCGCCTCAGGTTTGATATCTGACTAAAGAGCTTACCACACTCCTTACATTCATAGGGTTTCTCCCCAGTGTGGGTCATCAGATGCTTTGACAGATCAGTGTTCTGCGCAAAGCTCTTTTTGCACTCAGTACAGGGGTACGGCTTCTCCCCAGTATGAATCCTCTGATGTCTCGTCAGATCAGACTGGCACAGGAAGCCTTTCTTGCACTCTGTACAGGGGTATGGCTTCTCTCCTGTGTGAGATCTCTGATGATCAATCAGTTGTGATGCCCACGCAAAGCGCTTATCGCACTTCTGACACATATGAGGAGTCTCCGCTGTGTGACTCTTATGATGCTTATAGAGACTGGAGCTAGAGGAGAAACTTTTCAAACACTCTTCACATCGATACAGTTGCTGGCTCGGAGTGGCTGTCTCCTTGTGGGATCCCTCATGTCTCTTTAGATTACACATCTGGCTGAAATGTTTACCACATTCAGAACACTCATAGGGCTTCTCCTCAGTGTGGGTCCTGTGATGCTTATGTAGGTTGGAGATACATGTAAAAGTTTTAAAGCATTCTGTACACTGGTATGGTTTCTCCCCAGAATGGGTCATCTGATGCTTGTGCATATAAGAAAGCTGAGTGAAGCTTAGACAGCATTCTGTACACTTGTAGGGTTTTACCCCTGAGTGGGATTTCTGATGGCGCTTTGCACTTGACAGATGACTGAATGTTTTGTCACATATAAAGCATTCATATGGCTGGTACATGTGTAACATCGGGGGATGTTGCTGGTCTTCTGTTGACGCAATTTCAGTGGGAGGAATTTCTTCTTCTTTTACCATGTTTCTCTTTTTCCTCTGAGCATCCCACGTTGTATGGTTCATTTGCAAGCCCTCCGTTGTCTTAATGGTCCCACTTTCTGTTGAAAGAAGCAGATTTTTCATGTATTACTTCATGGAATCATACAACCTAAAGACAAGCAGTCTACTGTAGAGCTTAGAGTAATTTCTTATTTATTTATAACCCCTTCCCAACATCAGTAATCAAGAGAAACTGAAGTTCTTTGCATCAAGTCCAGCGCCCGAGAAGTTTAATTGAGACCAAAAGCAATCAACAGCTTCTTTGCTAACCAAGAATACTCACCTTCCTCTAGCAAGTGTGGCATCTCTTGAAGGTGCTGCAAGATCCTAATAGAGAATAAAACATAATGGGTTTCAGGATAAATCTTTCATTTCTCTTGCAATGCTAAAACGTCATATGGCTGTTTATGCACTAAATGTAGCAAACGTTACAATTAGCCAAAAGCCAACTAAACATTTTATTGTCTTTGGAATAATAAAAGGCTTTCAACCTGAGGTTATACAAAGACCAGCGAAACAGGAGTATTAGTGCACCCTGCTAACTTATAGGCTTGGATTACCGACAGAAAAATGTAGCATAGTAGTTTCGAAAACTGCAATCAACACTTTGCTGATAAAGGTAGAGAGAGGGAAAGAAAGAGAGAGGGAAAGAGGAAGAGAAAGAGAGAAGAGAGAAAAAGAGAAAGTGAAAGAGAGTAAAAGAAAATAAGAAAGAGAAAAAGAAAAAGAGAGAAAGAGAGAAAGAAAGAGAGAGAAGTGTGTTCCACCCCAGGCTGCAGCACCTTAGGCCGATACTAGAAATGCCTTGAGTTAGATAAAAGTGCTTGCAGTGCCAGATTGCAGTGCTTTGGGCCGATACTAGAAGTCCCTCGAGTCAGGGAGAAAGAAGTGCTGTCTGTAGCAGGATGTAATGCAAGCAGCTTTTAGTGTGTATTTATCACAACTAATATTAGGAGTTCAATGGAAAAATCATTGTAGGTATGTCTGGATGTCTATTATACACATTTAGAAAATGAAAGCAGATGTACTACCTACCAGCAGTGTCACTTTGCATTTTATCGATTGGTACATTTCACAGCATATAATGGAAATTACATTAAATAAATCACGTTACCATAAAGGGAGATTAAAAGAGGACTGTTAGAAAGCAAAAGGTATTGCGGTTTAAACGGAGTCCCTGACATTTGCTGGTGAGCAGTGTACTTTACAGTAGCTCTACTACTGCTGTAGGCTAATAAACTGGTTGCACCCCAAGGGTTGCATGTAGGCAGTGTTTAATTTGAGCCGGGTATGCAGGTGGAGTCCATCGGTATTCATTTTTGAGGACCAGCATATCATTTTCCTAATCTGACTTTGACTCAGAGCAATAAGGGGGGAGGGGGGACACAAAATGAGGAAAGGAGGGGGAAGAGAATGAAGGAAAAAACCCAACTGAGGGAGAAAGCAGGGAGGATTTAAACCCATAAAAGAGAAATAAAGAGACAGGGAATGTATGGCAGTGGAAAAGGAGGCATCAGGTAGAATCAAGACTAGGCAGCCTTGGTATTCGGAATCCCTGGCATTCGTCAGCGCTGGCTGAGTGCTTCTGAGCAGTGGCGGCTCCTCCACCAAGGCTGAGGAGCGTCACCCCACTGCTATTTCAGCAGTGCAAAAATAAAAATAAAATGATAGCAACAGGACGTTATTATCATTTTATTTCTCTATGCGGGAGTCAAGGCAGGGCTGGGCTCTGTGACGCCAGAACAGGGGAGGAGTAATTTGCAATCCTCTAAGTGCACATGACGGTTTGGCCAGCCCTTTAGGGCCGGCCAAACCGTCATGTGCACTTGACATGTTCTCAATTGGGCTGTGTTGCCCAGCCCCGTGGAGAACATGCACAAGCTCCCAGGCACTGCCTAAGCTTTCAAACAGGACGCTCAGACCAATCACGACACTGCTCCTGCAGCGTTGCAATTGGCTGGGAGAGTCCGGGAGCCTGGGTGCTTCCAGCAGACTGAGGAGAGGCGTGTGGCGGCAGGAGAGGTGTGCGGCGGCGTGGCAGAGAAGGTACGTTTATTTTTTTTTATCCATCCATCCCAAACCCCCCCGCCTCACCACTCCCATTCCGAAGCAGCCGCCACCGCTTCTGAGAAAATCTTTAGGCGCCAGTACCTAACATTTTACAAATAAAAACGCAAGAACAGACACCGACGACCCCTCCACTCTGAGGAACAGATTTGTGACCATGCTGTCCAGGCAGTTGAAGTAACAGGGGTGCGAGGCTTAGTGCCCTTCAGAAGCAACACACAGACTTTTCAAGAGAGGGCAGAACAGGACATCAGACTTCCACAGGGGCAGTTCTGTCAGTTGGGATCGTTCAATCTATGAAATCTGATAAAGGTCCCAGCAAAGAACAGGTTGATAGTTATATAATAAGTTATATAAGGTCTGCACGCAGCATCCACATTAGTAGATGACCACATGTGGACTACTTTTAAATATCTAATGATGACATTTTCCTGTTCTTAGTCTTAAACTATAAAAGCCCCTTTGGTGCACCACCGCTGCCTGTGAACGGCCAGTGCATGGGCATAGTAAAGGTGTTATGGTCTGAAAAACAATTATTGAAAATGGGCCCCTCTGCCTGAGCAGTAAAAGACATGCATAACTAGGGCGCTCTGGGCCGCCTACAACCATTGGCCACCGAGCCACAATTATAGCTAGGCCTCTTGCCAGTCTGTTCGAAGTGCATAGCTGCCAAGTTTTCAGCGTTCTTAAATGTGACATTTTCATCTTTTTAGTTTGTGTCATTTCAGTGTGTAATCTGCACCATTTAGACACATGTTTTGTTTTACTATGCTTATAGTGTAGTTTGTATAGAATTTTCAGCTGGTCCATTTCTTCTTCAAATTATCATGCTCACTGAAGACACTACATATGTTCAAATAAAAACATGGTTACTCTATCCCTCCATGGCCAGAGTCGTAGGCTTTTCTTTTGCAAATAGTATGCTCAAGAGAAATCTTTCAATTAAATAAATAGTGTGGGGGGGGTATTGCATTTTTCAGTCTTACTTCTCCTCAGCTCTCAAAACAGGCTGCCTGTCATGGAATTTACAAGATCCAAAAATATAAAAAATAAAAATAAAAAAAAGGGTACACGAAAGCACAAAAGTGGGTCTTACTGTAACCTGAAGGGGTAAAAAAAAAAAAGAAGGGGATTCAAGGACTGGTGAAGGGGTCTCGTGGGTTCTGAATCAGAAACCACTACAAAGCCATTATTGTTTGTCTTGATTTGCTTTTCATGGCAAGGGTCGTATGTTCCATTGTGTTGTAGATTTATATAACTCAGTACCCCTGGCAAGGTATTGAAGTGAGTAGGATAAAAGGATACTTTCAATCGAACTAAAAATTGACAGTTGTCCTGCTTGAGAAGTGACGTCACTTCTGTAGCCAGGCCTTGGGGGGGGGGGGGTCACTCCCTGGTAGTGGTGTTACTTCTGTGTCAGATGACCATGGTGGTCATGTGCCTGTAGGTGGTCATGTGATATCGCCTTAGTCAAGTGGCCTAATCGCATCATCTGGCCCATCCTTGATGTCACCCATGAACCAGGACTCTGAAGATCATGTGGCCAGTTTGAGATTATAACCCACGAATCCCACCCCCTGAAAATCATGTGATGTAGAGAAGTACACCCCTTTTTTGTGGAGTGGATACATAAGTTTCTCCTTACGCAGCCGACGCCAAATCCCCAGAAAACCTACAGCAAAGTAGCCACACCATTGTTATGAAGAGATTCAACGACATCGCTAAAAAGATAACTGCTACAAATAGATTGACACGATCAATAAATATTAACTTAGGGTGACACCTACGCCAATAGAGCAGTCTTCACAGCAGAACAGTTCTAAAGATACAGGTCACAACACCGATTTTAATGAGGAGTTCTGCAAATCTTCGCAGCAAGGATTTGCCGCAGCTGATATCCCTCATCAAGGACTGCAACAGCCCTCCAGTACGAAACACCAGCTGAAAATTTCCAGAGATGAAGATGCAGAAGAATCAATAACGGCTCCTAACTCGCCTGAGTTCAAAGATATGGGGTTTCTGGACCAATCGTCTCCTGATGCGGTTATTATGCAAGAGCCTAGAAAGCCTCATATGGCAGTTATGCATTTATTGATCTGAACAACTTTCAAGATGTCAGAACTGCCTCCAAACATACCAAATGTGGCTCTGCTAGTAATGATGTTTACCAACACTTTATACAGTATATGTATATGTATATATTTAATTGTAACCTATAGATTGTGTTTCTTTTTGACCCACAAAAAGCATCAGCAAAAACGGCAGGGGGTAAGGGTACGCCACTAACTGTTAATGGTGTTAATTTCTACGGCTTATGATGTTCTAAACAGACTAAAAGTTCCACAATCCAAAACAGAGAGGCATGTAAGAAATGTGCTTGTGTGCATAATAATGCTGATTTTTAAAAGGAAGCCACAGATGTACCCTTTGATGAAATATCACTTATAAAATGGTTTGTGGCAACTATTGTGAAGAGCCTGTGTCAAACAGTGACTTTTATACTCTGTTATATTCATAAAATCAATGTTTCATAGCAAGAGGTTCACAAGTGAATACACACCTCATACATGGCAAGAAATGTCTGTCATATACCTTTTTTGTTAGACCCACACAAAGTATATAATCTGTTAAGGCTGTTGTATCATTTGGAAGGGGAAAAAATATCCATCCAAATAGATTTAGGGTCTTGTCAAGTACAATCACAGAGGTCCAATGGCGACTTGGAAGCTCTTTAGTCCCCCCAAAACCTTTTTTAAAAAAAAAGCAGAGACTGCATTATCATGGTATTATCACACTACTTTATGTTACTTAGCTAATTGTAGGACAAGCAACAGAATGTCGGTGTGCAACCTGATTCTTATGTACACCCCGAATAGTACGTGTCATAAAATTGATCGAAGTGTTGCTTAAAGAAAGAATAGCCGAAATACATCCTGCCACTCTCTGCTATTCGAAGGTTTGTGTTCTGCCTGGGGCACTGCTGTGTGATAGTCATCCGTGCATAGCTAAGTGGTGTCACCGAATTGTACCTATAATGAATATTGTAATGTGTACAAGTACAACATGAAGGGTTTAATACTACGGTCAGCAAACAGCTTGCAAGTCACCTTTAAGCTTTTGACTGAAGATAATTTCCATAGTAAAGGTTATGTACTTTATGACATATAGTTGTATGCTCTTTTGAATGCCTGAAGTATCCTTTGAAACAAAGTTATAGGAGGGTGACAGAAGTCATAAATAGAGCAGTTTTAGCTGTAATAATATCAAAAAACTTATGACTGACAATTTACCAGCCGCCGCTCTAGTAATGTCTGTTGCGCATGTCAGTATGTATCTAATTAAATTCCGGCATCCCAGCCAACAGCAACAAGACGTATCAATACGCTGTAAATGTTGGGGGGGGGGGGTTGTGCTGATTGAGTGCTTTCTTTTAATAAAATAATCTTATGCAAAATTGTCTTTCATTTCATGGACTACATGGTCAGATAACATAGCTGATGAGGTTTTAGGAAAGATGTATTACAATAAAAGCTGGGTTGGTAGTTTTGGAAGAGCAAAAGCTCCATTTAGAAGGGCCAGAGTTGAAAAAGAGCCAGTAAACAGAATGCTGGTGAAAGAGTGGTTGTCTGGGTAAGAGGCGTATTCATGCCATACGACCACTAGAAGTCTTTTAAGAAGAGGTCAACCACTGTTAATGCACAAATAGATTATCAATGGCAGGTAGACATAATCTGTTTTCAAGATATAACCAAACATTATAATGGGTTATAAAACATATTGACGGTTGTAGAGATTTTTTCCAAGTATGCATTTGCTGAAGCTCTATTGGTTAAGACGGCTCATGGTGGCCTTTACAGCCATATTCAGCAAAGGATAAACCCCACAAAAACTTCAAACAGACATTGGAAAATAATTTTTAAACAAGCCATTTCAGAAATAATTAAAAAACACAATTCATCATTTTATAAACACACATGGAGGTCAAAGACACAGTGATAGAACATTTTAATAGAACTTTAATATTTAAGATGTGGCTACGTTTCCAATTCAAAGCTTACAACGCATACAGATATATTACAATCAATTAAAGAGTGCTATAATGCCAGTTAGCACAGAACCATCAAAACCGCACCAATAGAAGTAACACTGCATAATTCAATAGTAGTGTGGAAAACCATGTATGCAAAGCAGTTCCCAACCAAAGTAAAGAAGCATCTTCCAAAAGAAGGTGATTGTGTTAGAGTGTCTAAGTAGAGAGTGGTCTTTACAGAGGGCTACAAGTATACTTTTAGAAACAAAATATATATAGTGGTGAGTGTAGATCTTAAAGAAGTTATACATTTACAGCTTAAGAGATTATGATGGCGAAGCGCTTACGGGTAGCTTTTACAATGAAAAGTTATAAAAAAATACTGATCGATCCACACCAGGTCTATAGGGTTGAAAAGATTCTGAAATGGAAAGGTTTAGGAGCTAAGAAGCAGGCATTAGTTAAATGGAAGTGTTGGCCTGAGAAGTGTGGTAGTTTGGTGCTGGCTAGCTCTCTAACGGGCGTGCGAGTAAGAGCGGTCTGAAAAAGAAGAATTAAAAATATAGATTTAGCACCATTTTATATCACCCGGTCTTCTGACGCATCAAAGGACAAATTTATAATTGGTATTGAAACTGGCCAAACCGGGGAACCTAAAAGGGAACTGGGAGGTTGCCCTAGCCAAATCTAACACCATCAAACATAGCAAACATTTCCTAAATCAGAGGCCAAATTACCATAAAGTGTAACTAGAAGATAGTGTTCCTCCAGGCAGGGTTTCCTCGCTGCTACTACCCCACCAACTCAGCAGTAGTCAACTCCATCAACAAATCTGTAGCCAACATCGAAACGTATTTGGAAATTCAGTTCCTTTTAGGTAACATCAAGAGTAAGATGTTTATTAGAATTCCCATACTCGATACAGAGTTTATCTGTATGGGTAAATTAGGCAGGGTATTAGGGAACGTACAACATATAAAAAGCACAGTAGAGTCAGACACCACGTGTCCCTATCTTAAACACAGGTTCTATACTCTCTACATATATACTGATATTCTAGAACAACAGAGGGTCAGGATATTTATTTCCACTTGTTAAGATGGGTACAGGTCATGAGGAAAAATAACACAATGGTCAATATTCAATATCAAACATGACTACATACAGATGTCTTAAGACCAGACGTCTAGTCTCTGCCAGTGTCCTTTAACTACTGGAAAGTTATTGTCAAGCTTCATTTTAGGCCACGATGCAACAGAAAATATTAAAGAAGTCATCAGGTTGTTCATAAAAACATTCAGCAGCCTGTCTTTATGCAGGGAATATTACAGTTAGGCTGAAAATTGTGGACCCCCGTTCTTTGAAATGGCTTAAAGCATGAGCAGGGCTTGTGTGCAGGCAAAACACAGGTAGTAAAAGGATGTGAAAAGCATCATGGTGGAGGGACCTGCCAGCACCCTAAAATAATAATAGTAATAATAATGATTACAAAAATAATAAATGAAAAAGGGGGCAGCAGCATCCTTCAAAAGGAATTCACAAAAATAAAAAAATAAAGATCCGAAGGTCAAAAGAGCCTCAAAGAACAAGAAATCTGCAACTAGGGTAAACATTTTTTTTAAAATCCACACATGTAACCAAGTTCTTTGTGCATCAAGTTTTTTGTGTAAGGGTCCAGAGACATGTATCGGGATCTAAACAGTACTGACCAGATGCAGTACAGCCAAACCACAAAAGCTAACAGTACCAACATAGCCAACAATGATAAAGTTGCAACATTCACTTACCACATAGCAACCATGTTTAACCAAGACATTACCCTCGACGACCAGCTCATTAAAGTGATAACACATATGCCCAAAGAGCCTACATTGAGAGTATTCTCAATTATACCAACAACGCCCTGAGCACTAAACTTTCAGTTGGGTTCTTCTACAAGAACACATTGTCAAAATTTGAAGACAATGAGCGAGATGCAGACAATAAAGGTATTGTAAACACCGCAAGCTTCACTTCCAAAAGTAAACAGTTTGACCCTCCCCTCCTCACCTTCTACATTCTGGCCTCTTTTTGCATGATAAACTGCTCAGTCACAGTATCGCTTTTAAGATCAAGCTTGCTCGTAGCAAAAACCTGTTCAGTCTGATCAGTTGTGATGCAGAATGGTATAAACTGGCCATGCTGTCTGCTAGATTATTTGTAAAGCGGTTAAAAGTGTGATCTAGCATCATACTGGTGTCAGCCAAAGCTTTATAGCTTTTGAATGTCAAGTATTCAATTGAAAGTATAGCTCTGAAGATATTTGGAATAGTTGCAGGGACAAGGATAATCCAACAACAACATTTATTTTTGTGACAACTACCTAAATTTATTATCATTGGGTTTGTTGATAACAGCTTTTAATGGCCTGTATACCTGTAACTTTTTCAATTTCAAAAACTACAATATCAACCTACACGGCCATGTTCCCCATGAGGGGGAGATGTGATTCCTGTAAACCCATACACACCGATCTTTGAAGTTGGTAAATTTGTTAGGGAATATCTAGGATTGGTTTCAATAAAAATAAAGCACCTGAGCGACTCTGGAGTTGTGTCACGAGAAGGATATGGGGCAAGGTACACATTATTTGCATTTGATTTGAGCCCCAATATAGAAGACGGGGACCACTATAATTAAAAAAATATATATATATATAAAACCTGAAATATGTTTTAAGCAAACCCTAGTGGTGAATGTGAATATGGTTGTATTCTCAATGTTTGGCAATGTCATCCAAATCAATCATGACCCAAATTTTGTTCATCTTTAAAATATTGTAAAATGGACACTTTTCAGATTCTTGATTTCTTAAGCAAACATAAATACACAAAGAAATGCTTTTTATGTGTTTTTTGAATTGACATACTATGTGGCAAAATCAGGATAGAGAGACTGTTCACTCTGGTTTTTAACACAGATCAGCACTATATGGAAGTTACTCATTGGCCAGCTCCGTTTCTAAATGAAGACACGGTTACACAGTTTCATAGTGCAGCAGCTACCCCCACATACAGCATCTATACAAAACCTATAGTCATCTATTTAAAAAAGCTTCTAAAATGATAGAGTACCCCAGACCTGTACTTTTGATACTCTATCACATGCAGTGAGCATTGCACATATTTTATTAGTATAATGTCAGTGTGTGTGACGTTTAGAATTTCGTAAGATCTGTATTGGTACAACCAAGCTGACATGATCGGTGTTAGGAAATATGTGGAAAAAGAAAAGAAAAACCACATGGTCTACAACTAGCACAGCTAAATCCACTTACACCATGAGTCAAAAGTGTAAGGTGAACTTTGGTGTAATGATATATCTGTAAAATTAATGTTAAATTAGAATACTTGGTCTGAATTGTTTACTCCGATTTAAATGTGCATATCTAGCCTGCAAATGTCAATGTTTTAAAAGATGCCAGAAACACGGTGAAAAGTTGAAAAGTATAACTTACAAAACAGTTTTCGTAGTGCCAGGGCACTCATAAAATGGACTACACAATTAAAAAATGTGGAGTAGCAACAAACATATCTATACATACAAAATCAGTGGTATTAAAAAATTCAGTTACGAGGGACAGCTACCAAAGACACCTTAGACAGGCCTTCATTTTGAATAAAGTTTTTTTGAGGTTCCAGAGGTAGAGCCTCAGCACTCCTTTTGGCTGATAGTTGGGGGAAGGCTGGCAATGTGTGCATCTTTGAGTCTGGGTAAAAAACAACAAGTACTGTGCTCCTTAGAGTAATTATCTAAGTTGGGTCTTGCAAGAAGTTTACAGATAGTTCTGTATAAAGATCTTGCCAGCATGAATAAAGTCAAACAATGTTGATCGGGTTTGGGTTTAAAAAACTAAAAACAAAAACAAAAAAAGAACACTGGGAGCGTTGGCTAAAAGTTTTCTTTATAAAATGCTTTAACTTTCAATTTGAGAGACCGGCTAAAATGCATGAGAACAAGTACTGTAGCCTGGGGTCCTTAGCTGGGTCAAGGCGTATATGCCCATCAATACCCATACGGCAGTGTTTTATAGGAGTCAGTCAGTACCCTTTTATCAAACACCGCACAAAAGGTTTTATGCAAAAACACAGTTGTAATTTCCCACCGTTTTTCAGACCAAACGATGCAAGGCTGTTGTACCATCATAGCTTTATCACTTTTGCAGTCAATGGCAGCACCAGATTGGTTCATCAGATCCTTTAGAGTGTTAAAATTGATTTTGATGTAAACTTTGAAGGTGATAGCTTTGACTTTCATATTAATGACATATTATGGATATACGAAACGAGTAAGTCTTGAACCTGATGAAGCTCATTCAACTATGTGTTAGTCATAATCTAACTCGCTGGTCAAATCACCTAACCTATCCCCAAGTTGAGGATCTTCATCCCCGGGTTTGCACACAAAATTACAAGTATTTCTTGATACAGGCACCTATCCTGAAGTTTGTCCAGCAAACTGTAAAGCTCTAAGCAAGCATGCATGGTTGTGAAACGTGCTATGCACATGTTTATATTGTTATACATTGATGGGTACTCTTTATTGTAATTCCAAAACAAAGAAACAGTTTCATCATCAATAAATGTGTCGCTGGACACCTCATACCACAACCTAAAATTATGTTTATACAGTTCTTCAAGACCTGTGATGATTGCAGTATTTGACAAGTTTGTTTATTGGGTGAAATTTCCCCATAAAGAACTGATGCAGTATTTAGCTACTGGCATTTGGCAGGCTTCACTACAATGTTCTCCGGTCTCAACTGTTCACCCTTGTGAGCGTAGTAATCCTCAATCTATTTTTCGTTGTGGTCTTGTTAATATTCCATTTTGGAAACTCAGACGCTTCCTGCTCATCTCTGAGAAATAGGTTGAAATACTCAGAAAAGAGTTTGGTCATAGACCGCACAAAGTGCCATATTTTGTTTATTTTTCCTAGCAAGTAACCTTTTGAGAGCAGCTTGCACATTAACACTACGTCAGGTACCGGTTATTGCACCTTCCTCATCAGAGTGTCTGACTCCTCTAGTCAGTTTCCTTTCTATAAATGTGTGCCACAGTGGAGGGCAGGGGGGATATTAGCTTACCTTTGACTGTGGCAGAAGGGGGAAATCAAGCCTCCTGGGAGGGTAGGTGTTAGACATGTCATCCCTAGGGTGTTCTTCCCCCAAACTTTTTGCCTGCTTACCTCCTCTTTTTGGTGGCCTTAGGACTCCAGCACAACCCGGGTGATGCCTGAATCTCTTATCCTCCCCCAGAATTGGGTGAACCATTTTAAATATTTTATATAGTAGTTCTTAGTCTCTCTCCTACTCCAAGATCCCTGATGAGTCTAGTCCAATGCTCGCTACAACATTTTGTTTGATTTCTCATAAATCCGATCTCCACCCCCCAAAGTTGAGGGTCTCTTTACTGGGGTGGAAACCAACTTAGCCATTAGTTCACAGAAGTACGGAAAGGCCCCTGGGCTAGACTGAATCCCAGTGGACCTTTTCATTTCCGAACCAGTCATTTAGGCACCTTACTTGTGTTGCGAACACCATTATGCTGGGCGCAGACATTCCTACATCATGGAAAGGTGTGGAGATCATTCTTATATTTTGGAAAGGCTCAAAAATCAGACCCAGTGAACTATCGGCCAATCAGTCTCATTGATTCCAGCCAAAACATTTTTTATAAGCTAATACATGACTGGATACTTTCCTGTATCGATGAAAATGAGATCTTGACTCCGTTCCAGGATGGATTTTGCAACAAAACCAGTATGGTGACCAGGTTTTCAGGTTCCAACTAATTAGGTGGAAAGAGGGGGTTGACCTAAATAGGGGTAGTCTCTATGTCGCTTTTGTTGACCATAAGGCGGCACTTGATATGGTCCCTAGCAAAATTATGGTGTACCCTCAGAGACCTAGGGCTTCCTGGTCCTCTTCTCAATAATATTATCTGGCTCCATTGTGATAACTTTGCACAAATCCATTGGGGAGTAAATAGGGGGAACTACAGATCCCTTTAGAATTAATAAGGAAGTTAGGCAAGCATGCGTACTTGCCCCCACGTTGTTACTGTTGTTCATTAATGGCTGTATTCATTACCTATTGGGCTGCAACAATGATTCCCCAGTACTCGAGTACTTGGGGAAGGGGGTGGAATCAAAATTCCAGCTTTGCTGTTCACAGATGATACCTTGTTAGTATCTAAAACTCCCAAAGGCCTTGAAACCCTTTTTGCTTATTTAGCTAAATAATCTACAATTGTGCATTTTCAAAACCCAAGCTAACAAAAATCTTACTTCCAATTAAAAAAAAAAATGGAATGTATGCTCAGCTGCAATCTTTCTCTTTATAATTGCATTAAGGGTTCATTACCTTATGTGACTAATAGAGGTCCCTTTACAACTCCACAAGGACACCTAGTAACAGCCTGGGGTACTGCACCCTCTTCTTGCTTCGTGGATTTTTTTGTACTACTTATGCTTCTGCTGGGATATTTTTTCATAAAAAAAAAAATCTAATCAACATTATCTTGTGCAATGCCAATAGCTCAAACTTTCAGTAATGCAAGACCCACTGCATTACAAATGCTCGTTTTCCCATATCCCCTGCGTTCCCACTCTGCATATTCCTTCCAGTTGTAAATTTTGCTGTAACAAAAGATGTTGGATGACGCATTAAGAGAAGTCAAGGCTGAGGCTTTGTGGGAGGAGCTGGGCGAGTGAGTAATGGGGTAGAGTAGTGGGATAATTAAATTTTCATGAAAAGTAACATTAGGCATATCAAGAGGCTGAAAGTTTGTTGCAGGGTCAACAAATCATATAGTTCCTCCATAACTGATATATGCCATATTAGTAGTAGTTTAATTACATCAGAAGCTCCACTTGCCAACTGTCAATACAGTGGTGCAATGCAAAATGAAGCAGCCCCCTGCAGAATGTGTTTAGCCCCCCCCCCGCCCCAGAGTCTCACATATTGCAGATATTAATTGGCTTTAGGCTGCTAGGGGCCCGCTAAAGGCCAGGAGCCCACTGAGGGTTTAGGCCCTCAGTATACTGCAGGGGCTGCAAGAGCCTGTGTTATGCTCCTGAATGTTGGGGTAATTTAGGTGAGATTGGTACACCACAAGTGCATTCTCAGGATGCCAGTTGCTACCATGGTGCCCAGTTAGACAAAATAAAGAGCTTTTAGAATCTCCCCACTCCTATATTACAATTCATATAATCAGGGTTTTAAGTGGGATGAAAAGTCTAGGGTGTCTCTCAAAGGGGTGTGACCAATGTAATTATGGGCGTGGCTTAAAGACACATAAGCTAAAAATCTGTGCTTAGCGTAGTGCGCCGCCCAACTGGAATTTTGCTGCTTCTGTCATTGCATCCAGATATATAATACAACAAGTAAAATTACACCTACAATAAGCTATGACTAATGGCTTTGACAATGGTTGTTAGTTGCATGAGATAAATAAGCAACTACTACGCCTTTGTTGTATACAACATTGAAAATGCTACCGTTCTGAAATGATGAGACTGTGAAAGAACTTAAACTAGTCTCTTTGAAGTTACATCAAAGACAGAGAAGAGTGGTACTGCTGCAGAGTTAAGATTTTTTTTTTCCACCCTGAGGCAGAGGGCAAAAATGGAGAGCCCAATCTCAGCACCTGCTTTTTAGAACTGCTAGTGCTCAGCATCGGCAGGACCCGGCCCACTTAAAGCCCTGCATATAATAATGAGAGAACTACAGGCCTTCTTCAATGCTTAACATTTTTTTCATTTTATTATCTTCAATATAGCAATGTATTTTATATGATTCCATTCCCTATTGTTTGCTTTTCATAACACCACTTTCCATTTAGCCAACACGTGTTCCACTGTAAAAGAAAAAACAAAAACACTTTCTCAAGAATGTAACTGAAGCCAATATATATATATATATATATATATATATACACATACATACACATATACATATACATATATACATACATACATACATACACAATAATCACGAACTCATTCCCATATTTAGCATAAAATATATATTGGTTCATTACACTTATCTTAAAGGTGACACCGTAGGAGCCAGTAATAAATGTTTTGAAAGGCATTTAGTGACAATTAATAGCGTGTCAACATTATAATAATATTCCTAGAGCGTTCCTTCCTAATGATAATGACAATGCAGTAGTTTTATGTATCTGCACATTTATTTCTAGTTTTATATTTCTAAATGTTATTGCTTTTTCCACCATAGCAGGCTTTGGCCTATAATCCTTCAGAAAAAGGTATGCATACGCTGGCCTGCAACCACAGATTTATTAATCAGTTTATATTCTCTCCTTTAAACTTCTTTCCAGGGTGTGATAAACTGCACTTCAACAGCATGTGTGTCAATAACAGAGTGCACATTGAGATCACGCCCTTTAAAGTCCGCCGTTTTGCGGCATTTAACAGAGTATCATTGATCCCACTAAAACATGGAGCATGATGCAACTCACCTGGTCAGTTCTGTGCTGTTGGACAGGCAGTACACCCGAAACCACCTATTTCTGTGCATTCAAGCCAAGTGCCTGAAGAAATAATCCTGGCCCATGCACGCCAACCCAGCCCCTACCCAGGAAACTGGACTTCTATTCTTCAATCTTAACGCTTAGAGTTCTTCCCCATTAACACACTTCCATTATCAAACCTGCCTGTTTTTCATTTCTAGCCTTCTACACCCAAACAACCTTCTCAAACATTCTTCTGGACCGTGCTGTGTTATCATCCTAGTTGGCACACTCCTCTATCTCATGGATGACATCCTAGATGAGCATCCACCAGGGGCCCCCCCGCTCATGCACAGTGCCGACCCATTCAGTGTCCTGTGCTGAGGGGGCCAACTGAAGCTCGGGCCCCGCACCACTGGGGACAATGCGTCAATAACATGCCGAGCTACTCAGTGTCTTGGAATGCATCCAGCATTCAGACAACTCACCCATCATTTTCACTGCTCACCCTGTGCACTCAGCAATCATACTGCACACTCACCATTCCCCCTGCACTCGCATGACTCACTACTCACCTGTTACTTGCACAGCTCACCCTGCACTCAATCACAAACAAACATCACTCACCATGGATTCACTCCTCCCACTCTGCACGGTCACCTGCAATCAAACTCAAATGGGTACATCACTCACCCTGCACTCCCTCCGCTCACCATGCACTCACACAGGAACAGTGCTCAGTCTGCATTCACACAGGCACTCCATTTACCCATCACTCACGTAGCTCACTGTGCCTGCACACAGGCACAATGATCTGTCAGAATTCGCAGGGTGTTAAAGCAAATTTGACCCAAACTTTTTCAAGCTAAATTAGTTACAGAAGTGGGTCTTTGCCCTGCCTACAAATACATTTCATGTACTAAATAAAGCATGTGTGAATTGGCCCACCTGTTCTGCCGATTTTCCTGCTGTTTACAGCTCAGTCTGCAGCCACCACAATTCTCACTGTGATTAGATTATCCATACAACCACTGGCATATGCCAAAAAACCACCACTATATTTGCACGCCACCATCATCATACATTAAATGAATCCACTTCGGTAAGGTTCACCCACTGTCATGTCCACACTACCTCTGTCCTTATCCAACACATTCATCGTTATAGGTGTATGCACAACCAACATCTTGTGACAACTTAACCACCATCATACCACGACACAAGCAGCAGCCTAGGTCGAAACAAGCAATTTAATATGGCACATTCTCGCCCTCATACATCCATGCAACCACCGTCCTACGCCAGCAAACTTACCACAGGTCCACACACCACCATATGCTGAACACACCCAGCATCCTATGACCACACAACTCATATACACCAATACATCCACCATCCTACGTCAGTACGTCAAGGATTATAAATTTGTCCACCATCACACATCCACACAACCTATTTCATTAAAAACACAGGACCATACACACACCCAACCACTGGTGTATGCCAAAACACCCATCACAAGTGCACACAACTGCCATCATGAATCTGAACTACTTCTGTCACACTTCCATCAAACCACCATTGTATCCAGCCAACCCCAGTCATTTGCCAATAAAACCAACAAGATACTCCATACTCCCACCAGGGTACATCCACATAAATGCCATCATGTACCAGCACATTCACCATCATACATCAACAAAAATACACTATGCACCCATTTATCGACCTCATATGTCCACACATTATACAACAACCATCATCATACAAGCAACACCAGATGTCCACACAATTAACCTCATGTTCGCTATAGTACATCCACAGAACCACCATCATAAGCTAACAGAGAGAAAATAAAATTCCGTAAGAAAGCTAAAGTTGATGGGGAGTTAAAATATCTAATATGTTAACCGCTGCTTCACAATTTAAAAGGTATGGCAATCTTGAGTTAAGGTGCCTCTGTAACATCATGTTACACCTCCTTATTAGGTAACCTCTTCTGCCAACAAACTCACCATCTCCCTTATTCAACCCCTCTCAACGTAACTTATAACTGCGCACCAAGTGTTAAGTCTGCAGAACCACAAGTATGCTCCCATATGTTGATATACCCAGCATTAATTGTATACATCATCTGCAACAGCATGCACACCATTATATATATCTGCACACCCAACATTCTATGTCCACACACACTGCCCATGGACAACCACACAATCCAGTATGTAATGTTGGAAAGGCCGCGTGCTGTTGGCTGCCGGTGGGGGGGGAGTTTGCCTCCGTGTGGGTTGGCCACAAGCCCTGACCATGCGGGCGGAGGGCTGGCTTTACGTATGGTAATAAAATATTACTTTCGGTTTAAAAAATATATAGAAATTCACTGGAAAAAAAAGCCAAAGTGCCATTATAGTTACGTGAAATGTTCAATAATAACATAACGTTTTCAACGCCAAAAACTGAAATAAACCAGTTAGGGTTATCTCAAGTAACTATAACCTGTGCCCTCGCCAGGCATTGCTAACTACCCCACATATTATATCACTCATGACATCTTCTATACCTTCATTGATAAGATCACTGCGACATTTTCAGTTAAATTATTGATAAGAAAGCTGTGCATGGTGGGGAAGTGAGTTATAGTTACTGGAGAACTATGACTGGCAAATTTCTGTGGTTTGAGTTTCAACGTAATGTTACTGAACATTTCACCTAATTATAAGGTTACTTTAACCTTTTGTTTTTTCAGCGACTATATAAAATCAATCAGGTTTTGGTGTTTTTTTTTTCTATTGAACAAAAAGCTGTGGTATAACAACCAATATATTGTAGGGTACCGTAAAATATGCACTTTTTTTTTTTTTACAGTTGCCTGTGAAATACTGATTTCATAATCGTAACAAGAGCCCCCAAACCATTCTGCTGCAAGGTTATCTAAATTCTGAATAAAAAAATGCATATTATATAGCTAATTATCTACCAGTATTTTTATCTATTAGAGCTAGAAACAACATTTTCTGGTGAAATCTGTAAATTAAATGGCAATTGCAGTAAATCTATAATTATGCCATAAGCGCTGCAGGCAGACTAGCATAAATCCACTGACCCTCGCCATTTCTATTTTTCTAATGAACAAATTGTTTATTAAAGATAAAACCTAAATATTCTAATTCCAACCAGTTCTCATTTTTAGGTGCACTTTGAAGCAAACAGTTATTTTGAAGTAACTGCCCCAGAATAAACATGCAATGTAAAAATACATAGCAGGTAGCTGTGTAATATGGTCCTATATATTGCCATCTCTTTACAAACCTAGACCATCCTCATTATGCCTTCTACCCCACCCTTGACAAATACTTAAACTCTAATACTAGAGCACTATACAATCTGCCAAGAAATACTCCTGCGTCTTACTATCGCCATTAGATTTCCACTAATACGATTCTTGACACATTTCTAATCCATGCCTTCAGTGCTGCTCATGTGACATCCCAGGTAATTATCCAGATATATATCCGCTCAAACAACGCAAGTTCAGCTTATCATTTCCTAACCACACTGAAATTGTTCTCATCACTGTCGAGATTCTGCTCCTTCACCACCTTGAACTCATGCAATGGAATGCTCTCCCACTTGTTAAATGACAGAACCCAAAAAGCTTCCTATGCATTTTCCAGTTGAGGATGTAGCTTGTAACTGTGATTTCACCTCAACTTGTTATCGATTGGTGTCCAAAAATGGGATCATACTCAAGAACTGACTATTCACGCTGAACCTGTTTGCAAGGGCATAATATGCTCCATGCTTAATGTATCTACACACAGAGGTTTAATGTTCAGAGTTCAGTGTTCAAATAGTCAACCCTACAAAATGTCTGCAATGAATTTCATTTTGCTCTATCAGCATTGATGTGGATTTCTTCTTCGTTTTGGCGTTGCCAATAACAGTCTTCAAAAACAGAACTTCTAATTCATCTACCATTAAACCTTCCCCTTATATATGTTCTTCACACCAATTCACCACATATTGTGTGCAGGCTCTACATCCTCTTTTCACCACATACAGCCCGAATCCCCCTCCATGTTCCACTCTTCATATGTCTCTCAATTTTCTGCACCATATTGTATATTCACTCCTCCACCCTGTTGCGACCATCTGCTCTCCAGCTGCTACCTTTACACACCACAGTTGTTCTTCATCCTTCACGTGGGAAAGCAATCATCCACATGTGTTTTCCACCCTTCACTTATACGATTCATTGTCCTTCCTCTATATCCACATCTGCGTGCCACCACCTACATTCCCCCATAATCACCCTTTGGCCTCTAAAACCAACCTCTTTATCCACGCTGCACCCTCATGTCTCCCTTTCTGCTGAACGTCCACTGACTCCCCATCTACACTCACCTCCAGCCTCCACAAGCACACTCCATTCTTTTTAGGTCTCACCTAGGCACCACTCTAATCTACGCAATGTCACTCCACGCAACACCACTCAGTACAGGGCCACTCCATGCATCACCGCCCCACTCTACGCAACACCACTCCCTTTTACGCAGCACCACTCCACACACACCGTTCTGCTCCATTCCACGACACTCTGCTTTACTCCACTCAGTTCCAGGCCACTCTGCTTTACTCCGCTCCACGCCACTCTGTTTTACTCTATGCCACTCTGCTTTTCTCCACTCAATGCCACTCTGCTTTATGCCACTCACTCTGCTTTACTCCACTCAGTGTCACTCTGCTTTACTCCACTCAGTGTCACTCTGCTTTACTCCACTCAGCGTCACTCTGCTTTACTCAACTCAGCGTCACTCTGCTTTACTCAACTCAGCGTCACTCTGCTTTACTCAACTCAGCATCACTCTGCTTTACTCAACTCAGCATCACTCTGCTTTACTCAACTCAGCATCACTCTGCTTTACTTCCCTCCACGCCACTCTGCTTCGCTCCACTCAATGCCACTCGGCTTCGCTCCACCCCACTCGGCTTCGCTCCACCCCACTCGGCTTCGCTCCACCCCACTCGGCTTTGCTCCACGACACTCGGCTTTGCTCCACGACACTCGGCTTTGCTCCACGACACTCGGCTTTACTCTACGACACTCGGCTTTACTCTACGACACTCGGCTTTACTCCTCTCAAAGCCACTTTGCTTTACACCACTCTGCTTTATTCCACTCAATGCCACTCTGCTTTACTCCACTCAACACCAATCTGCTTTACTCCACTCAACACCAATCTGCTTTACTCCACTCAACACCAATCTGCTTTACTCCACTCAACACCAATCTGCTTTACTCCACTCAACACCAATCTGCTTTACTCCACTCAACACCAATCTGCTTTACTCCACTCAACACCAATCTGCTTTACTCCACTCAACACCAATCTGCTTTACTCCACGCCACTCTGTTTTCCTCTAAGTCACTCTGCTTTACTCCATGCCACTGCTTTACTCCACGCCACTGCTTTGCTCCACGCCACTGCTTTGCTCCACGCCACTGCTTTGCTCCACGCCACTGCTTTGCTCCACGCCACTGCTTTGCTCCACGCCACTGCTTTGCTCCACGCCACTGCTTTGCTCCACGCCACTGCTTTGCTCCACGCCACTCTGCTTTGCTCAACTCGGCTTTACTCCACACCACTCGGCTTTGCTCCACGCCACTCGGCTTTGCTCCACGCCACTCGGCTTTGCTCCACGCCACTCGGCTTTGCTCCACGCCACTCGGCTTTGCTCAACTCGGCTTTACTCCACGCCACTGCTTTGCTCCACGCCACTCGGCTTTACTCCCCGCCACTCGGCTTTACTCCACGCCACTCGGCTTTACTCCACGCCACTCGGCTTTACTCCACGCGGCTTTACGCGGCTTTACTTTGCTCCACACCAGTCTGTTTTACTCTACGACACTCTGCTTTGCTCCTCTCAAAGCCACTTTGCTTTACTCTACGCTGCTCTATTCCACTCAGTGCCACTCTGCTTTACTCCACTCAGTGCCACTCTGCTTTACTCCACTCAGTGCCACTCTGCTTTACTCCACTCAGTGCCACTCTGCTTTACTCCACTCAGTGCCCCTCTGCTTTACTCCACTCAATGCCCCTCTGCTTTACTCCACTCAATGCCCCTCTGCTCTACTCCACTCAATGCCCCTCTGCTCTACTCCACTCAATGCCCCTCTGCTCTACTCCACTCAATGCCCCTCTGCTCTACTCCACTCAATGCCCCTCTGCTCTACTCCACTCAATGCCCCTCTGCTCTACTCCACTCAATGCCACTCTGCTCTACTCCACGCAATGCCACTCTGCTCTACTCCACGCAATGACACTCTGCTCTACTCCACGCAATGACACTCTGCTCTACTCCACGCAATGACACTCTGCTCTACTCCACGCAATGACACTCTGCTCTACTCCACGCAATGACACTCTGCTCTACTCCACGCAATGACACTCTGCTCTACTCCACGCAATGACACTCTGCTCTACTCCACGCAATGACACTCTGCTCTACTCCACGCAATGACACTCTGCTCTACTCCACGCAATGACACTCTGCTCTACTCCACGCAATGACACTCTGCTCTACTCCACGCAATGACACTCTGCTCTACTCCACGCAATGACACTCTGCTCTACTCCACGCAATGACACTCTGCTCTACTCCACGCAATGACACTCTGCTCTACTCCACGCAATGACACTCTGCTCTACTCCACGCAATGACACTCTGCTCTACTCCACGCAATGACACTCTGCTCTACTCCACGCAATGACACTCTGCTCTACTCCACGCAATGACACTCTGCTCTACTCCACGCAATGACACTCTGCTCTACTCCACGCAATGACACTCTGCTCTACTCCACGCAATGACACTCTGCTCTACTCCACGCAATGACACTCTGCTCTACTCCACGCAATGACACTCTGCTTTACTCCACGCAATGACACTCTGCTTTACTCCACGCAATGACACTCTGCTTTACTCCACGCAATGACACTGCTTTACTCCACGCAATGACACTGCTTTACTCCACGCAATGACACTGCTTTACTCCACGCCACTCTGCTTTGAGACACCTACACCACTGCACTTTATGCCTCTACACCACGCCACTGCACCAATCTACTCTATACCACTGCCCTCTACACCACTCTAAACCACTGCACTCTACCCCATCACCCTTTCAGCCAAGTTTGGTGTAATTCTATTCAGTTGTTTGGGCTGTAGTAGTGTTGACAGGGTCCGATGGGAATTAACATTGCAAACGCACCCTTTTTTCCAACCCCATTTTTCTCAGCCCCAGCTTTACAAATACCCCGAAACTTTCCATGTTCAACAAGAATCACCGGAGCACCTTTTTGGAAAAAGGTTGCGAAGATTTGTCAAACGGTGCCAAAGTTGTATATCTCTAAATGTGTGTGTGTATATATATGTAAATGTATGTGTGGTAATATGTGTGTGTGTGTGTGTGTGTGTGTATATATGTGTGTCAGTGTGTAATTGTGTGTGGATATGTGCATATGTGTGTATATATATATATATATATATATATATATATATGTGTGTATAAGTAAGTGTGTGTGTACATGTATGTGTGTGTATGTATGTATATGTATGTATGTATATGTGTGTGTATATGTGTGTGTATGTGTGTGTATATGTGTATGTGTGTGTATATGTGTATGTGTGTGTGTGTATATATGCATGTGTGTGTGCATACATGCATGTGTGTGTGTGTGTGTATATAAAATACCAGACTTAAAATAAAGCTACGAGTCAGGTAGGCTCCTTGCCTTGTATTGAAATCACATTTGGTGGCAAGGAGTCCCATTAGTGTCAAGGGCGCCGTTCTCATTGCAAATGATTCTGCAGTGAAGTTAGGGTACCATATGGTGATTTTTCCTACATTAAAGGTCTACTATCACCAAAGTATAAATCAGTTTTTATACTATACTTCCTTCTTTTAAGCGCTATATCTTACAGTTGTTACTATTACACTCTTTCATATTTCTCCATTTACCAGTCTCAGAAGGATGGTAGACTAAGTTTGCTCTACAACTCTATGCCACTCCACGTCACTCTACTCTCTGCCCCTCCACAACACACTACGCCGCTCTACTCCACTCGACAACACCACTCTGTGTCACCACTTGACACCACTACTCTATGACACCACCACTCTGCTACAACTGCTCTCAATGCCCCTCTACTCCCCACTCTAGGCCCTTGGACTCCATGCCAATGTATTCTTCGCCACTCTACCATATACCACTTCACTGTACGACAATCTACTCTGCAACACTGCACTCTCTACCACTGAACTCTACGCCACTGCACTCTAAGCTGCATCACTCTATGCTGCACCACTATTTTACTCTGCGCCGCTGCACTCTAACACTCAGCTCTGCAAGACTGCATTCTCTGCCACTGAACTCTATGCCACGCTACTCTGCACGACTGCAGTCTAAATCACTGCACTCTGCACCACTGCACTCTGCATCGCTCCACGCCACTCTAATCTATTCCGTACCATTGCACTCTACACTACTCTACGTCACTGCACTCTGCTCTACACCTCTGCAATCTACCCTGCACCACTCCACTTTACGCCACTCTTCTCTGAAACAATCTACTTTACACCACTGCAATCTACTCTGCACTCTACGTCACTCTACTCTGCGCCAATGCAATCTACACCACTTTACTCAACCAGTGCACTCTACGCCAGTCTACTCTGCACCACTGTGTTTTACACAGCTTCAATCTAGGCTACTGCACTTTTACAACACTATAAGCTATGATACTCCACTCTGTGATGCTCTACTCCATTAAACTCTACTTGACTCTATGCCACTCCACTCTACAACACTACTCCATGCTATGCCACCCTTCAACACTACTTTAGTCTACTCTATTCTACAACACACTACTCCACGCCACTCCACTCTGACACTCAATTCTACAACACTTTACTCCACTCTGCCATTCCACTCTCCTACATTACTCCACTTTATGCCACTCCACTCTACAGCAATCTACTCTACGCAACACTCAATGCCACTCTGTTCCACACCACTCCATGACACTCTGCTGCTATAATCTATACTACTTCATCACATTGCACTTTGACATGCAACTCTCCTTTACCCCACTAACCTTTAGCCATGCTGAACAACAGCCACGCTTGTGTACAATATGGCTAAAACATATTGGCAAAGCCAATAGCTCTTGCAAAGGCCAGACCTTTTGGCTTTGCCAATGCTTGTTTATTTTAAATCGATACTGCAAACCATCGGCAGAAGACATTGGCAAGCCACATGGTCAAAAGGCAATACCTATTGGCTTTGCCAATGCTTGTTTTTGTAACAATTATTTGCTCTGCTAACGAACTAATAAAACTGTGTATTTCTTAACATCCTGTGTATGTCAAACATGTATTACTACTCGAGATCATCCTAGAATATTACATCATGAATTAATCGACTAGTACGGTCCCAGTCCCATTCTAAAGTTATCCTTGGATCATCCATGAGTAATGCAGCCTCATTCTGAAGTCATCACAAGATGATTCTGTAATAATACAGCCCCATCCTGAAATACTCAAAGGATCATCCTGGAGTAATCCAGCCTAATCCTGAAATCATCATGGGATCATTCTGGAGTAGTACAAGATCATCACATGTTTTCCACTGAAGTAATCAGGAACCCATCCTGGAGTAATCCAGCCTAATCCTGAAATCGTCATGGGATCATTCTGGAGTAGTACATTATCATCACATGTTTTCCATTGAAGTAATCAGGAACTCATCCTGGAGTAATCCACCCTAATCCTGTAATCAGCATGGGATCATCCTGCAGTAGTACATGCTCATCACATCTTTTCCACTGAAGTAATCGGGAACTAATCCTGGAGTAGTTTCTCTGATGACTCGAGGAGTCATCCCATTTAAATATTCTGCCCTATAGGCATACTTCAGGATGGCTTCGGATGACATCCCCAGTTAATTGCAGGAATAGCCTGGCTGAAGTCATCGGATGACTTCAGAATCACTCCAGGATGATCTTCCTTTTTGACTTGGGAAACCACCTACTGGAAGTCTGTTTACTCATTTTGCTTGCTGATATTCAGCGAAAGTATCATACCCCACCTCCTGCAAAGATCTTTGGCTGCCAGTAATGAGCAGAATTGGCAGGATGCAGAGGAGATAGTGAAAGAGTAAAGTGTTCACTGCGTCTGTAGAAAGGACAGGAGCAGGAATTTGGCAATGAAGCAACAGCATTGTCTAATCTTAAAATGGACATAATTGCTTGTATTTCAAAAGTAAAACACAAGGAGATGATGGACGAAGCGCTGAAACTTTTCAGACACTCACCCCCAGTCAAAGATCTGGGTTTAATCCATCATCGTTCTTTAGCTCTCTTCGCCACCCCATTTCAGACCCAGCCATATGCAAATCAGTCTTGACCCTGTGCCTCATGAGAACATTCCAGACCGAACTGTCAAGCTCAGTACGACACCAGTTTCAAACTATCTTGGCTGATGAGGGGTGAAACCCCGAAACCGGTTATAGGATGTTTGTTTCCAGTCCAGGAAGGACCTGGTCTGGCAGTTCGGGCTGTACTGTTCCCATTGGGCGCAGGGTCAAGACTGATTTGCATATGGCTGGGTTCAAACTGGAAAAGGATGGGGAGCAGAAAAACGATGGATTTAGGCCCAGATCTCTGTACTGGGGTGAACGCATGACATTGTTCTGCATTCTGTCCATCAATATTTCTTTTTGCATTTCAAAAGTGGCTAAGCTTGTCACTCTTCTCCTAACGGTAATTGTTTCTGATTTAAAGTCAAAACTGGGCCATGTGGTCCAGGTATACCAATAACTCTCTGAATCTGGCTCCTATGGCTGAAAGGAGCTGGTTGTGTGCAGTGCTTAATTTGAGCCGGAGCTTTCCGGTGCTGAGTGTGAGATGTTGGCCTGGTATATGCTGTCCACTAATTATAGTGGGCACCTTGCACCAGTCCAAACAACCCCTTATTGGAGATAGGTTAAAGACAACCTTATTGAAAGCTATCCTAGTGGTAGCTATGGAGAGCAGCCTTCAGGCTAAGTCTTGAAGGAATGTAAAGCAGCTTGTTTTACCAGTCTATAATCTCTTGAGTGATCAAATGAAAGAGCACCACACCAGGTATATATTCAAAATATATGTATTTATTGCTAAACACACCCTCTAGTCTCTTTATGAGGCTAGAGTTCGAAATACATAAGTTAGAAGTTATTTAAACACAGTAATAGCACAAATACACGTTTGGGCCCTAGAGGCGTACCAAACCATATACCAATAAAGTGGTATAAGAACCACGACTGAACTAGACACTAGGCCTAGAGCCTCTAGAAGTGCTTGGACCACAAGGAACCACCCAAGGTAGTGACACAGGGGACCCACGGGGGACGCGTGCGGTGTAATTACACAACCGCGATACGCCGTTGACTTCTATGGAGAAAGTCGTGATCGGGAAATTAAAGAAAAGGGACACTTAAAGGAGGACTTGGAGCAAACCCTTTGAGATCTAGGACTTTGAAGAGTCTCTACACACGGGAGCACCGGAGTACTCGTGTTACCTCACCCAGGGAAGCCGGGTGCATAGGTGTCTTTCGGGGTCGGGTTTCGTCGTCGATTTGAATGGCGATCTGCTGCAAAGTGCTGCTGGCGACCAAGTGGAAAGTGTCCGGGTGGATCCAAGAGTGGATCGGAGATCTGAAGAACCTGAAAGCAGAGGGGACAGAGTTTGGGTCACTAGCCAGTGACCAGGAAGGCGATGGACAGATGCCCACCGATGTCGAGTGCTTCAGGTAGGTTGACGGTCATCTTGACTCTTCAGCCACGAGGTCCAGGAGGTGTTGTCGGTGACCAGGAGCAGGATTCGGGCTGGTACACGATGTCTGTCGAGTGCTGAGGTGTCTGCGACCGGATTGGACCCAACAAGCCTTGGCAACGGCAAGTCTCGATGCAGAGGAAGATCGTCGATGGTGCAGACCGGCAAGGTCTGGGGAACTCACCCAGCGAGGGTAAGTGAGGACAGGCCTGGAGCAACCAGGATGCCAAGTAAGAAAAAGATTGGCCTTTGTTAAGGGCTACTAGCCAATGGGCTAGCGACCGCAAAGGAGCCTCAAGACGTCGCACGTGGATCTGGCTCACAGGACACTCGTGGAGTGGAGGCCAGTGATCTTCGGTGCAGTTGGTGCTGGAGGCTAGGGCTACTCGGAGCCCAAAGCATGACTTCGTGGGAGACCCAGAAGAGGATGCACTTGCAAATGTGCTCGGTGTCCAGGGGTCACAGTCTCAAGTCACCCACGATAGCTACGGGCCTTAGCTTTGCTGGGGACTCCGGGTAGCCTCGGGGAAGTCTGAGAATCCACCTCTGGTGATGCGATGACTTCGGTGTCCGACGGGAGCTTCAGAAATGCGAACCGGACAGATGCTTCTTTGGTGCCTGCCAAGCAGGGGAGTCACTCCTTGACCCCAAGGGAGATTCTTCTGTCCTCTAATCGTGAGTAGAGCGTTGAAGGTCCAGGATTCTGTTTCAGAGTTTCGTCCAGGGATAATCTAAAGTCCTAAGGACTGGGTTTCTATACTTATACTAAGTTTAGGGGTTGGACTACTCTGTGGCCCCACCTATGGGTGGGTCAGGGCAGAGGGTGGCTACACCCTTTCCCTTTGTCCAGTTCATGCCAAAGCAGGGGCTGCAAGCCCCTGATCCGGTTTGAACTGGGGTATGCACAGGGACACCAAGTGTGCCCCCAGTGCAGGCCTTCAAAGCACCCGAAAGTGCTCCCGCCCAGCCCCAATACACATTATCCTGTCTGGGGAGGTGGTCACACCTCCCTGGGACAGGAAACCTATTGTCCAGGCCTCCCCTGCCGGAGTTTCGTCCAGCAGCAGGAGGCCAGACTCGTGTCTGTGGCAGCAGCATCCATTTTGTGATGCCAGGGCTTTGGAAAGAAGTTACCGGGCTAGCCAGAGTTAACATGTCTTTCCCTCTAGAAGGGTGGAATGCTACCCCCGCCGCCAGAATTGGCAGGGGGTAGTATTCCAAGATGTTTGACACCAAACACGACATGTTTAGGTGCAGCCATTCCAAAGTTAGCATTTAACGCGAGGTTATAATGCGCTTAAGAGTATATGGTCAGGCTGCACTACAAACAGCATCAGAGAAGGGTCTCCGAACGCTGCAGAGGGGCCCTGCTCATGCAGGGGCACCCTCTCACATAGGAACCATGCACTCTGCCTTTAGGATTGATAAGGCCTGCCTTAGGAGTGACTTATAGGTTTATATGTGTGTATGTATTTAGAGTGATATAGGTAACCTATATCACAGTAAGGGGTGCATGCACCACCTTACCCAGGCTGCAGTAGCAGACCTGTGGTGTCAGCTTGGATGGCCTTCCAGGGGTGGCATAATACATGCTGCAGCCCCTGGTAGGCCTCTGAGGTACCTATGCCCTTGGTACATAGTATACCATATACTAGGGACTTATAAGGGCACTCCAGATTCCAATCAGTGATGTGCCTAAGGCACATGGAAACCATTTTAGAGAGGAAGCAGCTAGGCTGGGGTTCTGATTAGCAGGGCCCCAGCCAGACTAATGTCGAAAAACAGTGAAGCATCAGCAAAAAGTGGGGGTACCCATGTGAAGCCGATCCTACTCTCCTACACAACCCCCAAACGTAGGGACATTAAACTAACCTTGCCCAGTTAAGTCTTCATGTTCTAAGTGGAAGTACCTAGAGAGTCCATCTGCATTGGCATGGTTACTCCCAGGTCTATGTTCCACTGTAAAGTCCATCCCCTGTAGGAAATGGACCACCTAAGCAGTTTGGGGTTTTCACCCTTCATTTGTTTTAGCCATAAGAGGGGCTTATGGTCTGTCTGAACCAGGAAGTGTGTACCAAACAAGTATGGCCTCAACTTCTTCAGAGCCCAGACCACAGCAAAGGCCTCCCTCTCTATGGCTGACCAACGTTTCTCTCTAGGGGTCAGCCTTCTGCTAATGAAAGCTACTGGCTGATCCTGACCTACTTCATTCAATTGTGACAGTACAGCCCCTACCCCCAATTCAGATGCATCAGTTTGAACAATGAACTTCTTGGAGTAATCAGGACTCTGTAGAATGGGAGCAGTGCACATGGCCTGCTTCAGGTCATCAAATGCCTTTTGACAGCTAACTGTCCACTGAACCTTTTTGGGCATTTTCTTAGAAGTTAAGTCATTCAGGGTGTCACTATTGATCCATACCCCTTGACAAATCTCCTATAGTACCCAGTCAGGCCTAAGAAGGCTCTCACCTGAGTCTGGGTAGTGGGAGCAGTCCAGTCCATGATAGTCTGGATCTTGCTCTGCAAAGGTTGAACCTGGCCTCCACCCACAAGGTGGCCCAGGTACACAACCTGACTCTGCCCTATCTGGCACTTAGTGGCCTTGATAGTCAGGCCTGCCTTTTGCAGGGCCTGTAAAACATTCCTGAGGTGGACCAGGTGATCCTCCCAGGTGGAGCTAAAGACAGCAATATCATCTAGATATGCTGCACTATAGGCTTCAGACCTGTGAGAACTGTATTCACCAACCTCTGGAAAGTGGCAGGTGCATTCTTCAGACCAAAGGGCATCACCACAAATTGATAATGCCCACTAGGGGTTGAGAATGCTGTTTTGGGCTTTGCAGTATCAGCTAGTCTGATCTGCCAGTAGACAGCTGTCAAGTTAAATGTGCTGAGATATTTGGCTGAGGCCAAAGTATCTATGAGCTCATCTGCCCTTGGTATTGGATGGGCATCAGTCCTAGAGACTGCATTGAGACCCCTGTAGTCCACACAAAACCTCATCTCTCTTTTTCCACCATTGGTGTGAGGTTTTGGCACAAGGACCACTGGACTAGCCCAAGGGCTATCTGAGGGTTCAATAACTCCCAATTCCAACATTTTCTGGACTTCAGTCCTGATACAGTCCCTGACATGGTCAGGTTGCCTATAAATCTTATTTTTAATAGGCAGACTGTCCCCAGTGTCCACTTCATGAGTGCACCAGGTGGTCTGACTGGGTGTCAGTGAAAACATATGTCTAAACTGATTGAGAACTTGCCTACAATCAGTTTGTTGCTGGGTAGTGAGGCTGCCTGCCAAGGCTACACCATCTACTGACACATCGTCAGGGTTCTGTGAGAGCAGGTCAGGGAGTGGGTCACTCTCTTCCTCCTGCCCTTCATCAGTAGCCATGAGCAAGCCCATGTCTGCCCTGTCCACATATGGTTTTAACCTGTTGACATGGAGAACCCTGTGGGGACTCCTGGGTGTTCCTAGGTCTACTAAGTAGGTAACTTCACCCTTCTGCTCAACAATAGTGTGGGGTCCACTCCATTTGTCTTGGAGAGCTGCTGGGGCCACTGGCTCCAACACCCACACCTTCTGTCCTGGCTGGTAAACAGTCAGAACAGCCTTTTGGTCATGCCAGGCCTTTTGAAGTTCCTGGCTAGCCTCAAGGTTTTTGGTTGCCTTTTTCAAATACTCAGCCATCCGGGAGCGGAGACCAAGTACATAGTCCACTATATCTTGCTTTGGGGGCTTGAGAGGTAACTCCCATCCTTCCTTCACCAAGCACAGTGGACCCCTCATAGGGTGGCCAAACAGAAGTTCAAAGGGCTGTAACCAACCCCCTTCTGAGGCACCTCCCTATATGCGAATAAAAGGCAGGGCAAGAGTATGTCCCATCTTCGCCTAAGCTTTTCTGGGAGCCCTTTAATCATGCCCTTCAAGGTTTTGTTGAATCTCTCAACTAAACCATTGCATTGTGGGTGATAGGGTGTGGTGAACTTATAAGTCACTCCACACTCCTTCCACATTGCTTTTAAGTACCCAGACATGAAGTTAGCACCCCTGTCTGATACTACCTCCTTAGGAAAGCCCACTCTTGAGAAAATTCCCAGGAGGGCCCTTGCCACCACAGGTGCTGTAGTGGTCCTGAGGGGAATAGCTTCTGGGTACCTGGTGGCATGATCCACTACCACCAGGATAAACCTGGGCCCAGATGCTGTTTGGGGATCCATGGGACCAACAATGTCAATCCCTACCCTTTCAAAGGGCACCCCCACCACAGGTAGTGGTATCAGGGGGCCTTTGTAGTGCCACCTGCCTTGCCACTGGCCTGGCAGGTTACACAGGAAGCGACAAAACTCCTTGCTGTCTTCAGACATGTGGGGCCAGTGAAAGTGAGGGACAATTCTGTCCCAAGTCTTGTTCTGGCCCAGGTGACCTGCCAAGGGAATATCATGGGCTAGGGTCAATAGGAAGCCCCTGAACTTCAGAGGTATAACCAACCTCCTGGTAGCACCAGGCTTGGGGTCTCTACTCTCTGAGTACAGGAGTCCATCATCCCAATACACTGTATGGGGACCACTAGCTTTCCCAGCAGCCTCAGCAGCAGCTTGCTGTCTGAGGGGTTCAAGGAGGGGCAGCTCTGCTGCTCCTGGCTCAGATCTGCCCTAGAAGGTCCCCCTGTCCCCAAGAACTCAACCTGGTCAGGTTCCAGTTCCTCTGGGACAGTTCCTTCTTCAGGGCTGAGATCATCCCCCTCAAGGGACTGATCTTCCTCCTGAGCCAAGGGGGAAGGCACTGCCTTAACCCCACTACTCCTCCTCTTGGAAGGCACTTGGTCCATTCTTCCAGAATCCAAGGCCTGTTCAGTGCTAGACATTTTGGCTTGTGACCTGGTCACAGCAAACACATCTGCAGGGATCCCCAGCATTTCTGCATGGGTCCTGAGCTCCACTTCTGCCCAAGCAGAAGTCTCTAAGTCATTGCCAAGCAAGCATTCGACTGGTAGGTTTGCACTCACCACAACCTTCTTAAGGGCAGTTACCCCTCCCCAGGAGAAGTTAACAACTGCCAGAGTATGGTCTGTTCTGACATTGCTAGCATTGGTCACTTGGTACATCTCACCATGTATAACTTGCCCAGGATTCACAAGGTCTTGTGTCACCATTGTGACACTTGCCCCTGTGTCCCTAAATGCCAAAGCCTCACGTCCATTGATTAAAGGCTGTTGTCTGTACTTGCCCAGATTACTGGGACTCACAGAGGAGGTCACATCCATGCCTCCATCACAGACTAACACAGCCTGAGTCAGTTCTCTGACTAGGTCAGAGCCCAACTCAGTACCCAGGGTGAACCCTACTAAACCCTTGGCTGGAGCACTCCCACCAACCGTACTAGGGGGAACAGGTGCCTTAGGGGCATTGGTGGGTGCTGGACTTGAGTCTTTGGACTTGGTGCAATCACTGGTCCAGTGGGTCTTTTGCTTACAGACCTTGCACCATGGTTTTCTTTGGCCTTTCCCTTTGGTAGACTGTGAATCCCCACCTGAAGAAGATTTTTGGGGGCCTGATGAAGACTTTTGATCTTTACCCTTCTCCCCACCCTTTTCAGAGTTCTTAGCATCTTGCTTCTTGGTTTCCCCACCTTGGTTCTGTACCTTCTGCTTCACCCTGGTTCTGACCCATTTGTCTGCCTTCTTTCCCAATTCTTGGGGAGAGGTCAGATCAGAGTCTACCAGGTATTGATGCAACAGCTGATTTTGACAGTTATTAAGAATCTGCTCCCTCATTATCAGATTGTACAATCCTGAGAAGTCACACACCTTACTGCCCATCAACCAGCCTTCCAGAGCCTTGGCAGAACAATCCACATAGTCTACCCAGTCTTGAGTCTGTGCTTTTTGGGTATCTCTGAACTTCAACCTGTACTGTTCAGTGGTTAGGCCAAACCCATCAATAAGAGCACTCTTCAAGACCTTGTAATTATCAGCATCCTTCTCTCTAACAGTGAGGAGCTTATCTCTACCTTTGTCTGCAAAGGAGAGCCACAAGATTGCTGCCCACTGCTCCTGAGGGACCTTCTGTACCTTACAGGCCCTCTCTAGAGCAGTTATCCACTTGTGGATGTCATCCCCATTCTGATAGGGAGGGACAATCTTGCTCAGGTTCCTATGGTCATAGGACCTTTCCCTATCTCTAGGGACATGGCTGCCACCATGGGACTCTAGTCCCAACTTTCTTTTCTCTCTAAAGAGATCTAGGGACTCCCTGTCTAAGGCTACTTGCTTCCTTCTGAGTTCAAGCTGAGCTTCCTCATATTGAATCAGCCTCTTTCTTCTCTCATGAGAGGATTCCCTCCTATGAGATGAGACAGAGCTCCCTACTGAGGTGCCAGAGTGGTTAGACTCCTGAGAAGGGGATCTAGACTTCCTGGGCACACTCATAATCCTTCCTGGGGGGACAAAGAGGGCATCATCCTGATCATCCTCTTCATCTTCCACAGGAGGGATTGGGTTATCCAGGTCAGGGTCATTTTCACCCTCCTGGCCAGTTTCAGAGGGGGCTGGGGGTATTTCTACCCCTGGTCCCATCCTCATCTTCTGCCCCACCCTCAGCTCCTACCCCTTCAGTCCCCAAGGGCTTACTAAGGTCATAAGCCACCAACAACTCTTTAAGGTGTTGGGTGGTGGGACTTTGGCCTGTCCTTATTTTTCTCAAGTTGCATAAAACTCTCAATTCCAAGAATGGGAGTGTATCATACTTGGAGGGTGGAAGCTCAGTGGCTTCCTGCAAGGATTCTTTAGATCCTACCCTTAAAGACATTACTGGTGTGGTGTATGCACTACCTACTCTAGTGTGGCCTACTAAACTCTCTTGAGTTGTAGAAAGGGTTGTGCTATCCCTTAACACACAACTCTAAGTTCAGTAGAACTTACTGTATTCTAAGCTTAAATTATATGTACCTTAGGTACCTTTAGTGGTTTTCAGTTGATCAATTCAATTGAGATTATCTGGTAAAACAATAGCAAGCTGGAATCCCACACGCTGCACACCAATGTGAGAAGTTGGCCTGGTATATGATGTCCACTAATTATAGTGGGCACCTTGCACCAGTCCAAACAACCCCTTATTGGAGATAGGTTAAAGACAACCTTATTGAAAGCTATCCTAGTGGTAGCTATGGAGAGCAGCCTTCAGGCTAAGTCTTGAAGGAATGTAAAGCAGCTTGTTTTACCAGTCTATAATCTCGAGTGATCAAATGAAAGAGCACCACACCAGGTATATATTCAAAATATATGTATTTATTGCTAAACACACCCCTCTAGTCTCTTTATGAGGCTAGAGTTCGAAATACATAAGTTAGAAGTTATTTAAACACAGTAATAGCACAAATACACGTTTGGGCCCTAGGGGCGTACCAAACCATATACCAATAAAGTGGTATAAGAACCACGACTGAACTAGACACTAGGCCTAGAGCCTCTAGAAGTGCTTGGACCACAAGGAACCACCCAAGGTAGTGACACAGGGGACCCACGGGGGACGCGTGCAGTGTAAATACACAACCGCGATACGCCGTTGACTTCTATGGAGAAAGTCGTGATCGGGAAATTAAAGAAAAGGGACACTTAAAGGAGGACTTGGAGCAAACCCTTTGAGATCTAGGACTTTGAAGAGTCTCTACCCACGGGAGCACCGGAGTACTCGTGTTACCTCACCCAGGGAAGCCGGGTGCATAGGGGTCTTTCGGGGTCGGGTTTCGTCGTCGATTTGAATGGCGATCTGCTGCAAAGTGCTGCTGGCGACCAAGTGGAAAGTGTCCGGGTGGATCCAAGAGTGGATCGGAGATCTGAAGAACCTGAAAGCAGAGGGGACAGAGTTTGGGTCACTAGCCAGTGACCAGGAAGGCGATGGACAGATGCCCACCGATGTCGAGTGCTTCAGGTGCGTTGACGGTCATCTTGACTCTTCAGCCACGAGGTCCAGGAGGTGTTGTCGCCAACCAGGATTCAGGCTGGTACATGATGTCTGTCGAGTGCTGAGGTATCGGCGACCGGATTGGACCCAACAAGCCTTGGCAACGGCAAGTCTCGATGCAGAGGAAGATCGTCGATGGTGCAGACCGGCAAGGTCTGAGGAACTCACCCAGCAAAGGTAAGTGAGGGCAGGCCTGGAACAACCAGGATGCCAAGTAAGAAAAAGATTGGCCTTCGTTAAAGGCTACTAGCCAACGGGCTAGCAACCGCGAAGGAGCCTCGAGACGTCGCACGTGGATCTGGCTCACAGGACACTCGTGGAGTGGAGGCCAGTGATCTTCAGTGCAGTTGGTGCTGGAGGCTAGGGCTACTCGAAGCCCAAAGCACGACTTCGTGGAAGACCTAGAAGAGGATGCACTTGCAAATGTGCTCGGTGTCCAGGGGTCACGGTCTCAAGTCACCCACGATAGCTACGGGCCTCAGCTTTGCTGGGGACTCAGGGTAGCCTCGGGGAAGTCTGAGAATCCACCTCTGGTGATGCGATGACTTCGGCGTCCGACGGGAGCTTCAGAAATGCGAACCGGACAGATGCTTCTTTGGTGCCTGCCAAGCAGGGGAGTCACTCCTTGACCCCAAGGGAGATTCTTCTGTCCTCTAATCGTGAGTAGAGCGTCGAAGGTCCAGGATTCTGTTTCAGAGTTTCATCCAGGGATAATCTAAAGTCCTAAGGACTGGGTTCCTATACTTATACTAAGTTTAGGGGTTGGACTACTCTGTGGCCCCACCTATGGGTGGGTCAGGGCAGAGGGGTGGCTACACCCCTTTCCCTTTGTCCAGTTCGCGCCAAAGCAGGGGCTGCAAGCCCCTGATCCGGTTTGAACTGGGGTATGCACTAGGGACACCAAGTGTGCCACCAGTGCAGGCCTTCAAAGCACCCGAAAGTGCTCCTGCCCAGCCCCAATACACATTATCCTGTCTGGGGAGGTGGTCACACCTCCCTGGGACAGGAAACCTGTGTCCAGGCCTCCCCTGCCGGAGTTTCGTCCAGCAGCAGGAGGCCAGACTCGTGTCTGTGGCAGCAGCATCCATTTTGTGATGCCAGGGCTTTGGAAAGAAGTTACCGGGCTAGCCAGAGTTAACATGTCTTTCCCTCTAGAAGGGTGGGATGCTACCCCCGCTGCCAGAATTGGTGGGGGGGTAGTATTCCAAGATGTTTGACACCAAACACGACATGTTTAGGTGCAGCCATTCCAAAGTTAGCATTTAACGCAAGGTTATAATGCGCTTAAGAGTATATGGTCAGGCTGCACTACAAACAGCATCAGAGAAGGGTCTCCGAACGCTGCAGAGAGGCCCTGCTCATGCAGGGGCACCCTCTCACATAGGAACCATGCACTCTGCCTTTAGGATTGATAAGGCCTGCCTTAGGAGTGACATAGGTTTATATGTGTGTATGTATTTAGTGATATAGGTAACCTATATCACAGTAAGGAGTGCATGCACCACCTTACCCAGGCTGCAGTAGCAGACCTGTGGTGTCAGTTTGGATGGCCTTCCAGGGGTGGCATAATACATGCTGCAGCCCCTGGTAGGCCTCTGAGGTACCTATGCCCTTGGTACATAGTATACCATATACTAGGGACTTATAAGGGCACTCCAGATTCCAATCAGTGATGTGCCTAAGGCACATGGAAACCATTTTAGAGAGGAAGCAGCTAGGCTGGGGTTCTGATTAGCAGGGCCCCAGCCAGACTAATGTCGAAAAACAGTGAAGCATCAGCAAAAAGTGGGGGTACCCATGTGAAGCAGATCCTACTCTCCTACACTGAGCACCGGCACTTAATTGGTTTCCGGTGCTCGGCACCGGCACCTAATTGTCAACACCACACTTAGGGTAGTCTGCCACAAGGTGGCGCTGCTCATGTAATTTAGAGATGAGCAGTATAAAAGTTGTTTAGGAAAACAATATACATTCAAAAATTGCTAATACCTGCCTCCCCAGCCATTCCTTTAGCTTTGGGGACCTGGAATAATCTGAACTGTCGCATTTACATGTGAGAGAGATGGTTAGTAGTCGTTTTGGCAGCGATGACAGGGGCGATGGGTGGTGCACGCTGCAGTGGCCTCCTGGTCAGAGCCCTGGCACTTAATATTTTACAAATTAAGCACTGGTTGTGTGTGGGCTGCTGCAGTAGGGAAGAGCAGACTGAGACAGTGGGTTGGTGTGGGAGGAAGGAAGGGCATGAGGCTGTTGGGGCTTCAGCAACTGGCCTGTCCGTTGGCGTGCTAGGATGGGAGGGCAGAACAAACTGCTTATTCTGCACAACACAAATGTAAATGAGGAAGGGAAAAAACATGCAAAGAAGCCTTTGCAGCATTATTGTGAATGTCACAGCCTTTTTAAATAAGGGAACATCCTTACTGAGAAGCTCTTTTTGCCAATACGATTAGCCTATCAATCAAAACATAGCCCACGCTGTAATTAATGCATACAGTGAGCATGTTATGACACTTCAGCAAAATTTTTAGCCAATACTATTATTGCAAATTGCCACATAATTAGGTATTTTTAGATGACCTATCTCCCCTCAAAAGCCAACAGGAGTATGACAAGCAATATTTCTCAATGACAGCACACACCACCTGCCAAATACAATACTGTACTCAGGGTAACCAACATGTGGGAGGAGACAAAGCCACTCTCTCAGATGTGCGTCTTAAAGCTCTTTATCTCACTCTTGCAGGTTTCTTTTCGTATTTCCTTTCTCCCTTTGTCACTATTTTTCCATCTTTCTCTTTGCTCTTTTGTATTTATCAGACTTTTGTACTGAAACAAAGTCAAATGAGGAAAAATAAATGCAGGACACCAAAAAGGAGTGCAAGTGGGTTCCACTTACAACCACCGGCTCAAATTAAGCACTGCCATTAAGCCCAATATTGAGACCTGTAGATAAGACCAGACTTGCCCATTAAAATACCCTTTTGGAAACTAAAATTGTACTTCAGCTGACAATGGGTCATGAGCATTTTCTGGAATTGAAATGAGAATTATTTCACAAGCAGATAGTCCTGCCACAAAGTGAATCAGCGAATTGGTAAAAGGGGTGTTGTTAATATGCTTTTTAAAGGGCATCGTAAGTAGCCTAGGAACAGTGTCAAATCTTCAAAAACATGTTATATCAGGTTTTTACAATATGTTTAAATTACACAATAATGATAATAAAAGATTTATAGAGCGCATAGATACTCCATTCGGAGTGTCCCTGCGCTTCAGATTCTGCTCTGGCTGAGGTCAAAGCTGCACCCACAATTTAAGAATTATGGTGTCTAAAGAACCAGGTTTTTAGCTTTTTCCAGAAGATTGGTTCGGAGCATTCCAGTCTTAGAGATGGGCAGTGGTGGCTCATGCGCAATGGTGGAGGAGCATCGCCCCACTGCCTGGCGTAGAGCCAGCAAACAAAAAAAAACAATGCGCTAGCATCGTTTATTTTTTGTTTTCCGGCTCTGAGCCAGCTTGTGCATGGAGGGGCATGGTAGGTGGGAGGAGGAGTGCTTGTGCACTCCCTAAGTATGCAGATGTGTTTGGCCGGCCGTCTCAGGCCAACCAAAACACACATGCGCACTTAGGTTTCTCCAGGCCGGCTACATTCAGCAGCCGGACTGGAGAAACCCCACAGATTCCATGACCTGAGTGGAGCATTTTTCCTACCCACTCAGGCCAATCCCCACGCTGCTCTGCAGCACGGGGATTGGATGGGAGTCTGTCCCTGGGGCTGCTGGGACCAGGAAGAGGCCAGCAGGAGTGACGCGACATGGGAGGCGGCCGGCAGCATCAGGTACGTTATTTTATTTTTAACATGTACCCCCCTGCACGCTACCCCCACCCACCCCACCACCTTTTGTTAATGGTGGCCGCCACTGGAGATGGGGGCAGAGAGTTCCATATTTTAGAGGCAAGAAAGCTAAAAGAACATCCTCCTATTCAAGCTTTCTTGACCAAGGGGATCTCTGCAAGAGCAGTTCCTGTAAATCTCAGGATTCTTCCAGGATGGTATGGTTTCACTAACGGAGTCTGATATGGGGGGCCTTTCCCGTGAAGGATTTTATGGCAAAAGCACATAGCTTTAAAAGCAGTTCTTTTGCCAACAGGAAACCCATGGAGTTTGGTAAGGGCAGAACCCATGGAGGAGAGCCTGGAAAGATTAAGCAGCAATCAGTGGTCACTTCTTTCTCATATGGTCTAGGAGGATAGCTCTGACCCCATTTCTGGAAATGCTTGTTCTGCGCTATTGGCAAAAGTGTTAGCCTCCCCGCCCCCGAAGTTCGGGTCTAGTTGCACCCCTGGAGCCGTATTACATAAAGTGCCCCAGGGGCGCAATGGGCATTTGCGCCCGCTTTGAGCGCCCCTGGGGCACTTTGGTATTGCAGAAGGGGGTGCAGACGCTTGTGCGGCTCCTTCTGTAACACCAATAGCACTGGCACCCAAAGCGCCAGAGCTATCTTGCTTGGGGGCGTACCCCATGCAAATGAGGGAATCCTTTTGCGGCTGTCCGAGGCCCCCGCAGGGGGCCACTAAGGAGGGCAGCCCTCTAGTGACATCTGGGCACCCCCCCTCAGGTGGGCAGGGACTCGGGGAGGAGTCCCCCCAGCCCGGTGGTGACGCGCGAGGCAGCGTCACTTCCGAGGGGCGCGAGGATAGGGGGAGGGTATATAGCCTCCCCCCACCACATTTCTTCTTCTTTTCGCGCCGGACACATCGTCTCTCCTGACCGCTGCCCGCCTCGCTGTCCAGCCCTGCCGAGCGCTCCCTGGTGAGTTTACTCCTCCCCCCCAGTCCCCCTACGCAGGGGCGCCAGGCCATATCCAGGCTCTGGCACCCGCTCTAGGGGGGGGGAGGACAGCTCCTCGAGGGCTCAGGCCATGACGGGGCGCGTGGGGCTGCAAGGTCTTGCTGTCCCTGGGCACGACGCAGCGTGCTCGGTCCGGGGTCCTCGCCCAGCCATTACCGGCGGGGTCGTTCCGGCCTTCCCCACCCGCCCACTTGCCGGGAGATCTCCCCCTGAAGCCCGGCCTGCTCAGTCAGAGCATCTTCCTTTATTGTGAGGGTGCAAGCCCTTGCCCGGGCGTGTGGCTTCTGATCCCGGGCCGGGCGACAGGCCGCGTCCAGCAAGCGTCGAGGACCCGCCTCATCGTCGCCTCCCTCCCTCCCCTCCGGGCTCCCCGCAGGGGAGGGGGCGGGAGGGGGCTTCGGACATGCAGGCCACGCATGGGCCCAGCGCGGAGCACGGGGTCCGGGCTCCACTGGGCCTGCTGGCAGCCGACCACCGGCTTGTGTCTCCTGGGCGTTGGTCTCTTGCTGGCCACGCAGGGCCCAGCGCGGAGCACGGGGTCCGGTTTTCACCGGGCCTGCTGGCAGCTGACCACCGGCATTGGTCCACTGGGCGTTGGTCTCACGGGGCCATGCCGAGATGCACCGCCCCCCCCCCCAGCTCATCAGGTCGCCGAGGGACAGTTGGCGAGTCAGCTGGCACGCGGCCTGCTGGGGGCCGTCCCCAGGGCAGGGGGGGGGATCTCCGGCCGCAGCGTGGGGACGCGCTCGTCCCGAGGCGCCCTGCTGCCCCAGCGTTCCCAGGGAGATCCCTCACTGCTGGGAGCCCCACGCCTCGCCGCTCTCTCAATCGGGGGGTTAGCCCCGGCCTGCTCCGGCGGGCCGCTGAGGGGAGGCGGCTGGGTCAGCAGTGCGATCGGCGGTTGGTTTGAGTCAACTCGGGGGCAAGAGGGCTCCCGGGCACGGCGCTTCACCCGGTGAGCGTCAGTACAGCTGGTGGCATGGGCGGCGCTTGCCCCGCGAGTATCTGTGGGGAGGGCAGGCGCTGCTGCCTAAGCGCCAGCATGGACAGCCGGAGACCCTCTGTCCTGCCAGCAGTGCCTCACTTTCCCGGCGCTTGCGGCCCTGCACATGGCCTCGCCTGCCTCCCACCACCCGCCGCCCTCCACCGCCACCACTCGGGAGCTCCAGCTCAGGGGTAAGTCCTGTGCCTCCGACGGCATAGTTTCCTGCAGTACAAGGGTCCTAACCCTACCAGTGCTGCCCCAGCCTCCCCTCTGCTCCCCAAGGCACTGAGTGCTGCCTCAGTCCCCCCCCTGATCTCTAGGGCAGTGAGTGACGCCTGGTCCCCCCTCTGATCCCTAGGGCAGTGAGCGCTGCCTCAGTCTCCCCAGGGTAGTGGGTACTGCCCCAGTCCTCCCGCTGCTCCCCTGGGCAGTGGGCTTTGCCTGGATTCCCTGTGCGTTTCTGCTGCTGCCCTACGGGGAGGCAGGCAGGCCCTCAGCCGACATGCGGGGAGGTTGCGGGGCACAGCGAGTCCCCGTGTGGCTCCGCCGCTCCTCCCGGTGTCCCCGGCTGGCGCGTACTGCGGGGCCTGGGCCCCCCCGCGGGGACTCCCAGTCGATGCCAGGGCCACAGCGCGGTTCGCGTTCCCTGCACCTGCATATAGTGGCCCAGCGGGGACGCGCAGCGATCGGGACCCGATAACCCCGCAGCGCTGCCGCGTCTTGGTACCACCAGGCCTCCTTCCCGCACCGCTCGTGACCCAGCGGTGCCGCGTTTGGTCACGCCACGCGCCGCACTTAGGGACACTCCGTGGGACCTAGCACATGGGGTGGCGTGCCCGTCAACTCGTAGAGGACTTGGCATATTGGGTAGAGCTGCCGATTCCATCGCCTCGCAAAGCCCGCTGCTAGCCGACAAGGTAGGGGGTCGTCCGACACAAGGGGTGTGCATGTAAGCGCAACCAGGGGAGAGATGAGAGCCAGCAAGGCAGGAGAAGTGGCCCCAGGTGGAGCTTCCCTCGGGCACCAAACTGTGCAGGGGCCTGCGGCTGTAACACCGATGGGCCCCCCCCCCGCACAGTATTGTGGAGTGTTTTGTTTTGCCATGCCTCACTCCGCGCCTCTTTGTTTTTCAGCGGTACGCTCGCCCCCCCACCCCCCTGAGGCACCGCCCAAACACTAAGGGACAAGCGCGGTCCGCGCAGTCGGACGACGTGGGCGAAAGGTAACAAAAGATTTGGACCACCAGGGGCACGAGGTGGCGTCTTGGGAGGGAGTCCACAACAGGAGGGTCTGAGGGGTGGGGCGCCTCAAGAGCCCCAGGTCAGGGAGTTGGCACTGGTGAACTAACAACAGGGAATGTCAGCAGTGCGACAGAACAGTCCTCACCCATGTTTTGTCTCCACAAGCAGGACAGAATTGGACGTTCGGCGCAGCCAGGAACCGATTGCCCAGGGGGAAACGATCACGTAGCAGGTATGGGTGCATGGGGGGACCTAGGAGGAGCAAGCCGCAGAGCGTAAGTTAGGCCCAACCTGCAGGGAGAGGGAGCAGTTCTGTCCCCCCCTTTTTCTCTCCCGCAGGACGGCGGACCATTGATCATGGCTAGTGGCGGCGAGAATGGGTGCTTCCCCGCTCCACGGAGCTGGGGAGGGTGCCGGGGCCCTGAGGGCAGGGGCACGGGGGGTTTAGTGGAGATTTACTCACCTCTATCTTCATCTCCACTCTCAGAGTCCAGTGCGGCACCCATCCGAGCGTCGCCACCAAAAGATTGATAGCCTACCGGGCTGAAGTAAGTACGATACTAGGGGGACGCAGCGGCTGCGCACCTGCACAGAGGCAGGACAGGCCTGGCAACCAGTGTTGGGCAGAGTGGCTTAAATGTTAATTTTCTTCCAGATTGAGCCGCCAGTCGCAGGAGGGCAGGATGGATAGTCAGGGTTCCCCCCCTCTATTCTCGCTGATGTCCCAAGTCGATGAAACCCAGCCAGGCACCTCACAAGACGCGCAGATCGCAGCCTTCCTCGCCATGGCCAAGACCAAGGGATTGGCTTGGGCCACAGAACTTCTGAAGGCCAATAATCCGGAGGACTCGGGATTCGCCAACGCGTCCCCGACCACAGAGAAGGAGCACATTGAAGAGGCAGGCCCCACTAGGTCCAAGAGGACACGCAGGCCCACAGTAAAGGACTTCCCGGCAGACCCGCTGCCAAGCAGGAGTCGGGCCATGACCACCCCTCGTATTCCTGCCATCCCGCTGCCCGTTCCTCCGCCCCCGGCACCCGGGCCAGTCATTCCCCCGGCCAGCAACCCGCTCCCTGCGAGCCACGCAACAACTGAGGACTTGGGTAAGCTCACAGACTCTTTGAGGAGCTTCATGGCCGAGGTCAGAGCAGGCCTTGCGGGGGCCAGCTCGAACAGTGGGGGGGGAGGGGCGGTGCCGGCTCCTCCGGGGGGTGCGCTTGGGGTCCCGTCCATCATGCAGGTTTGGGGAGGGGGCGCCAGCACGGCAAGCGCAGCCCTCTCCCAGGGCGACAAGGCGTCAACCAGCAGCCCAGCAGAACAAGTTGGGCAGCATCCGGTGGTGGGGGCCACTTCGTCTCCAGCAAGTGCCCCCGCCAGCTCGGTACCACTCCCGGTGGGGACCCCGCCCACCGCGCCTAAGGTAGCCAGTGCTCCCACACGCCCCTCAGAACTGCCCAACGCAGCCGGGGTGTCCAAGCCACTAGTCACAATGGCGCCAATGGTCTCTGGGCGGTGCTCTCTGGGGTGGGAGGTTCCCACAGCGGCCAAAGAGGGGATTTGGAGGCGAGAGTTCATTGATATATTCACCCTGCTCATGCACGGTGCAGAGGGGGTTGACACAAGAAAGATGGGGGGTAAGGAGGAGGACAAAAGGTACGATTCCAAGCTTGGCCGGAGAAGAACATTGTAACATGGGGACAAGCTTTTGCCATCCTGGCTGCAGTGATAATGGAAAAATACCCAGAACAGGGGCCAGGGTTGTTTCAGTATGCCAGCATTATCACCAACGAGGCTGGGACAAGCGGGGGATGGGATGGTACCACTATGACTGTGAATTCAGAAAAAAGATGGCTATGTGTCCCGAACTGGAGTGGGACCAAATGGAGGTGAGGCTCTGGGTTAAGCACATGGGAAAGCGCACAGTGGAAGGGAAAGACAAGATCACCACAAACAACAGTGGGGGTGACAAGCCCAGGGGTCAGAAGCAGGAGTCGAAGGGTCAGTTCAACAAGTCCTTTCGGGGTGGCCGAGGAGGTGGCCGAAAGAATGGAGGTAAAACAGTGCACAATGGAACCTGCAGGTTATACAACGCAGGGTCCTGCTCCTGGGGCAAAGCATGCAGGTTCTCCCATACCTGTAGCAAATGCGGGGCCACCCATCCTGCCTCTTCCTGTAACAAGCGGGAGGGCCCCTCACCTCTGCCGGGAAGGCAAGATAAATAGACAATCTTCACTGTCCAGCCTCCCCTTCCGCCCCTCCCACCCCCTCCCAGCAGTGACGTCCCCGGCTTGCCTTCTAGGGGCAGGTCTTCCAACCCACACATGGCCAAGGGTCCGTCCCCTATCATCATTTCAAACCTCCTCCCCCTCATCCGCGAGTATCCGAACACCAAGGACAGACTGCTCCTAGCGGAGGGGTTCATGGAAGGATTCAGAATACCTTACCGGGGCCCACTAGCGAGCAGGGACGAGGGTAACCTCAAATCGGCCAGGGAGCAACCTGAAGTTGTGCTGGGGAAGATTAATAAGGAAGCGGCCCTGGGTAGGGTGGCGGGCCCCTTCAATCAGCCACCACTCACGAACTTTGTTGTCTCCCCTGGGGGTAGTACCCAAGAAAGAGCCAGGGGCCTTTAGGTTGATCCAGCACCTGTCTTACCCAGAAGGTGACTCAGTGAACTCCTGGCTAGAAGAGGGGACGTGCTCGGTGTCTTACTGCTCCCTGGACATGGCGGTGGACATGGTCAGGAGGGCGGGCAAGGGAGCTTGGTTGGCAAAGTCAGACATAGAGTCTGCTTTCCGCCTGCTGCCGGTCCACCCGGACAGCCAGCATCTCCTGGGGTTTAAGTGGCAGGGAGAATTCTTCTTTGATAAATGCATGCCCATGGGATGCTCCGTGTCCTGTGCTTACTTTGAGGCTTTTAGCTCTTTCCTGCAGTGGGTGCTCGCGTACATGTTCAAGGTTGAGGGGTGACGCACTACCTGGATGACTTCCTGTTCATCGGGGGGCAGGCACGCAGGAGTGCAGCAGAGGCTTGCAATGCTTTCAGGATTTGGCCAGGCACCTAGGGGTCCCGTTAGCACCTGGCAAGACTGAGGGTCCGGCGCAAGTCCTGACTTTTTAGGCATCGAACTGGACACGATTAAGGGCGAGTCCAGGCTCCCTGCGGACAAGGTACAGGCGCTGCGTCAGGACATTCAAGCTTTGCTGGGGAAAGACAAAGCCCCCTGGGTGCCATACAATGCCTCCTGGGAAAGCTCAATTTCGCAGTTAAAGTGATCCCTGCTGGGAGAGTTTTCGCCAGGAGGTTAGCTAGGGCAACAGCTAACGTCAAAAGAAATACCACCTGGTTAGGCTGGCAAAGGGCTTGAAGAAAGACCTTGCTATGTGGTGCGAGTTCCTCACGCAGTTCAATGGGACGGTGATTTGGAGGGCACCTTGGGCAGACAGTCCTGAGCTCTGCCTCTTCACGGACGCATCAGGTAGGGAGGGCTTTGGGGCAATCTTGGGGGCTGAATGGTGCGCCCAGGAGTGGCCCAACGCCTGGCGCAGGCGCAACATCACAGCCAACATCTCGGTCCTTGAGCTATTCCCAATAGTCATTGCACTACACCTGTGGCCGGGGTCGCTGTCTGACAGAAAGGTCCTATTCTGATCCGACAACATGGCGGTGGTGCAGGCCATCAATGGGCAAACAGCTAAGTGCCCGTTGGTCCTCTGTCTCCTCAGAGAGTTAGTCAGGGCATGCCTGCGCTGCAATGTTGAATTCAGGGCGAGGCATATCGAGGGGGTCAAGAATGTGGCAGCTGACGCTCTTTCTCGTTTTCAGTGGCTCCGTTTCCGGGAGGCCTGGCCGCAAGCGAGAGCGGAGATGACCCCCTTCCCGGCACACCTCTGGAGAATCTTGCAGTGGAGCAACGATTGAGAGCACTGGGCGAATGCTCATTGGCCCCAGGTACCAGGAAACGATACAGGGCACACTTGGCCACCTTCAAGAAAGTGTCACAGTCACTGGGACTTTTCCCGCTGCCGAGGGAGGGCACAGTGCAGGCATTCGTAGTGTGGACCAAGGAACAGGGGAAGAGCCATTCCTGGGTGTGTGGCCACTTGGCGGCAGTGAGCCACGACGCCAAACTCACGGGGGGGAGCGACCCAACCAAGTCCTTCATCATCAGGGCGGCCCTCAAGGGTTGGGCCAGAGAGGAGCCCAGAGTTCCAGACAACAGGGCCCCCATAGATTTTGACACACTCAAGGGCATGCTGGACGTATTAGAAGGGGTCACCTACTCGCAGTACGAGGCGTCGCTCTTTGCGGCCGCCTTCTGCCTAGCGTTTTTTGGCGCATTTAGGATAAGCGAATTGGTGGCCAGGTCCAAGTCGGACCGGTCGGGCAATGCCTTAAGCATTAAGGATGTCGCCCTGGTGGGCACCCTGTCCATCCACCTCAGGAGGTCCAAAACGGACCAGGCAGGGCGGGGGGTCGATGTGGAGTTAAGGCCGCTAGGGGACCACAGGTACTGCCCGGTCGCCAAGGTCAGGGAGTACTTGGCGCTCCGTCCCAACGCCCCCGGTTATCTGCTGATCCATGCAGATCAGGGTCCCCTGACAAAGTACCAGATGGAACGCTTGATGAGGGCGAGCTTAACTCGGGCGGGCCTTGCCCAGCCAGGCAAAAAATACACCAGCCATTCCTTCAGAATAGGGGCGGCCACGTCTGCGTTCAAAGCAGGAATGGAGCCAGAAGGGGTAAAAAGGTGGGGCGTTGGGAGTCCGAATGCTACAAACGGTACGTCCGTCCTTGAAGGAATTTGTTTGTATTCATAGTGTGCAGTGAATTTGAGTGTACTACATGTCATAATACTTGTGTGAAATTGAACATTAAAAGTACAAAGTGTGTAAATGGTGTCCTTTACTCTACTAGGGTTCCAGGTATGGGTGATCGGGCATTCATTCATCACCAGGGTGGCCCAGTGGGCGGCGCGCCGGAATTGGACGCGGGGATTTTCAAAGACACAGTTTGAGTGGATGGGTTTCCCCGGAATGAGATGGAGCACCCTCAGGAACAGAGACTAGCCGCCCAGGGGGCTCTGCCAAAAATATTGGTGATACACCTGGGGGGAATTGACCTCATTGCCATGGGGAGAAGGCTACTCTTGCAGGCCATGAAAAATGACTTGGGTGAAATCGTCAAACGCATGGGGCAATGTGAGGTCTGTTGGTCAGAGATGATTCCACGCAGAGTATGGCAAGGGGCAAAGTCTGGGGAGGCAGTGGAGCACTCCCGGAAGCGAGTGAACGGGGCAATGCGCAAGTTCACCGACCAAAGGGGCCTGGGATTCATCAGACATGAGATGATTCAAGAAAAGGTGAAAGGATACTTTGAGGCGGATGGTGTTCACCTATCACCAGTGGGGATGGACCTTTTCCTGTTAGACTTGCGGGAGGCCTTGGAAATGAGAGGTTGCAGGTAGGACCATAGTTGCTGGGTGGGGGCCCTGGCGGTGACGGGGGCCACCTCCAGAGCTGTGGCGGAGTTACAGGGCGATCTGGAAGCAAAGGGGGACAGAAGGGTACCCTCTCTGCGCAGCACCATAGGGGTGCTAGAGCCAAATCCTAAGAGCCTCATGGGAGGTGACTGGAAAACCGTGTCGGCGCCCCGTTAGTCCTTCGGGCGGTTGTGGGCCTGAACAACTGGGGGTTTGCTATGCTACGCTCCGCCCTGAAAGGGGCGTGAGTAGGAAGGGACCATGTGTCAGGTGATCAGGGAGAAGGATCACCAGAAGTGGCAGCACAGATGGGGTTCGCCCAGTGCTGCTTGGCTCATCAGGCGGGCAGGCGGCCCAGATGGTTGCCTGCCCTTGGATCGCCCGTAAGATAACCCACCTTATTACATAACGGTGTATGTAATAAACCTGCAGCAATTTTACCCAAACAAGTAACGTGTTGTGTGTTTATTATCAGCATGCAGTATTGGTTGGAGGGGGGGGGGGGGAGCGTTGCCAATGGTGTTGCTATGCGGCTGTCCGAGGCCCCCGCAAGGGGCCACTAAGGAGGGCAGCCCTCTAGTGACATCTGCGATACAAAAGGGGATGATGGACGGAACGTTTGAGCCAATCAAACACTCACCCCCAGTCAACTGATCTGGGTTTAATCCATCATCATTCTTTAGCTCACTCCACCACCCCAGTTCAGACATGGCCATATGCAAATCAGTCTGACCCTGTGCCTCATGGGAACAGTCCAGCCCGAACTGCCAAGCCATGTCTTCCCTGGACCGGAAACAAGCATCCTAGGACCGATTTCTGGCATTCCAGCCGTCATCAGCCAGGCTTGCTTGAATCCAGTGGCAAAGTGAGCAAGGGACCCACGTCTGGGCATACCCCCGCCAACTTAGGGCGAACAAAGCGATACAAAGGGGATGATGGACGGAACGTTTGAGCCAATCAAACACTCACCCCCAGTCAACTGATCTGGGTTTAATCCATCATCATTCTTTAGCTCACTCCACCACCCCAGTTCAGACATGGCCATATGCAAATCAGTCTGACCCTGTGCCTCATGGGAACAGTCCAGCCCGAACTGCCAAGCCATGTCTTCCCTGGACCGGAAACAAGCATCCTAGGACCGGTTTCTGGCATTCCAGCCGTCATCAGCCAGGCTTGCTTGAATCCAGTGGCAAAGTGAGCAAGGGACCCACGTCTGGGCATACCCCGCCAACTTAGGGCGAACAAAGCGATACAAAAGGGGATGATGGACGGAACGTTTGAGCCAATCAAACACTCACCCCCAGTCAACTGATCTGGGTTTAATCCATCATCATTCTTTAGCTCACTCCACCACCCCAGTTCAGACATGGCCATATGCAAATCAGTATGACCCTGTGCCTCATGGGAACAGTCCAGCCCGAACTGCCAAGCCATGTCTTCCCTGGACCGGAAACAAGCATCCTAGGACCGGTTTCTGGCATTCCAGCCGTCATCAGCCAGGCTTGCTTGAATCCAGTGGCAAAGTGAGCAAGGGACCCACGTCTGGGCATACCCCCGCCAACTTAGTGCGAACAAAGCGATACAAAAGGGGATGATGGACGGAGACGTTTGAGCCAATCAAACACTCACCCCCAGTCAACTGATCTGGGTTTAATCCATCATCATTCTTTAGCTCACTCCACCACCCCAGTTCAGACATGGCCATATGCAAATCAGTCTGACCCTGTGCCTCATGGGAACAGTCCAGCCCGAACTGCCAAGCCATATCTTCCCTGGACCGGAAACAAGCATCCTAGGACCGGTTTCTGGCATTCCAGCCGTCATCAGCCAGGCTTGCTTGAATCCAGTGGCAAAGTGAGCAAGGGACCCACGTCTGGGCATACCCCCGCCAACTTAGGGCGAACAAAGCGATACAAAGGGGATGATGGACGGAACGTTTGAGCCAATCAAACACTCACCCCCAGTCAACTGATCTGGGTTTAATCCATCATCATTCTTTAGCTCACTCCACCACCCCAGTTCAGACATGGCCATATGCAAATCAGTCTGACCCTGTGCCTCATGGGAACAGTCCAGCCCGAACTGCCAAGCCATGTCTTCCCTGGACCGGAAACAAGCATCCTAGGACCGGTTTCTGGCATTCCAGCCATCATCAGCCAGGCTTGCTTGAATCCAGTGGCAAAGTGAGCAAGGGACCCACGTCTGGGCATACCCCCGCCAACTTAGGGCGAACAAAGCGATACAAAAGGGGATGATGGACGGAACGTTTGAGCCAATCAAACACTCACCCCCAGATTCAAGCAAGGCTGGCTGATGACGGCTGGAATGCCAGAAACCGGTCCTAGGATGCTTGTTTCCGGTCCAGGGAAGACATGGCTTGGCAGTTCGTGCTGGACTGTTCCCATGAGGCACAGGGTCAGACTGATTTGCATATGGCCATGTCTGAACTGGGGTGGTGGAGTGAGCTAAAGAATGATGATGGATTAAACCCAGATCAGTTGACTGGGGGTGAGTGTTTGATTGGCTCAAACGTTCCGTCCATCACCCCCTTTTGTATCATCTAGTGACATCTGGGCACCCCCCCCCCCTCAGGTGGGCAGGGACTCGGGGGAGGAGTCCCCCCCCAGCCCGGTGGTGACACGCGAGGCAGCGTCACTTCCGGGGGGGCGCGAGGATAGGGGGAGGGTATATAGCCTCCCCCACCACATTTCTTCCTCTTTTCGCGCCGGACACACCGTCTCCCACCCTACCGCTTACCCGGCGTGGTTCCGGGCTGATGGGAGGCAGAGAATGTTGTAATGTTGTCTTTTTCGTTGCAGGCGGAGTTACAGGGGCGATCTGGAAGCAAGGGGGACAGAAGGGTACCCCTCTCTGCGCAGCACCATAGGGGGTGCTAGAGCCAAATCCTAAGAGCCTCATGGGAGGTGACTGGAAAACCGTGTCGGCGCCCCGTTAGTCCTTCGGGCGGTTGTGGGCCTGAACAACTGGGGGTTTGCTATGCTACGCTCCGCCCTGAAAGGGGGCGTGAGTAGGAAGGGACCATGTGTCAGGTGATCAGGGAGAAGGATCACCAGAAGTGGCAGCACAGATGGGGTTCGCCCAGTGCTGCTTGGCTCATCAGGCGGGCAGGCGGCCCAGATGGTTGCCTGCCCTTGGATCGCCCGTAAGATAACCCACCTTATTACATAACGGTGTATGTAATAAACCTGCAGCAATTTTACCCAAACAAGTAACGTGTTGTGTGTTTATTATCAGCATGCAGTATTGGTTGGAGGGGGGGGGGAGCGTTGCCAATGGTGTTGCTATGCCTCTGCGCCCGTCCGTATGATCGACGTGGGCGCAGGGGAAAGAAGCCCTCAGGAGGCGCACTGTCAGTAACAGTGCACCACCTAAAAGGTGGCACACTGTCAGTGCGCCTCCTGAGAGGAGCCTTCTGTAGGGGCTAAAGGGGGTCCTATGCACCCCCCAGACATTCGCTTGCAGGCAGTGCAGTCAGTGACTGCACCTGCCTGCAAGGGGATCTCTATTCCCCTTTAAAAGTGCAGTCAGGTTGCCGCCTGCACAGTGAAACAGGGAGCGGCTGGGGGCAGTTCATTCCCCATAATACGGCGCATTTTCCTTCATTGCGCCGGGCGCACCTTTTTAAAGGTGCGCCCGGCGCAATGAAGGAAAATGCACTGCATGTGTAATGCGGCCTCTGGATGTGTGATCCATGGCACAGATGATGGTCACACCATCACTCACAGTTGCTCGTATTGAGGCTCACCACAAATTGATCCCTAGAAGGTGACATTCACAGAGGAACCATTTGAGCCAGATGAAGGCTCAGAAGAAGAATGCTCACCCAATCTCTGGCTGCTGCTGACCCTGGATCTCCCTCTCCCATTACTCAGTCATCTTCCTCTGCTACCAGTTTTTTTTGTTGTTGCAGTTTTATATAGCGCGAACTGGACCCGAAGGTAGTGGAGTGCTTTACACGAGCACCAGTTAAATTACATAAGGTCACATTTATCATTTTAGTGTTTTAGGCATGGGAGATTAAGCGATTTGCCCAGATTCAGGGGATGTGGAGCCTTCGCGGAGACTCGAACCTGGATCCCCAGTTCCAAAGTCGGCACCTCAAGTTGGAATTACACCACATCCTCTCTCTCTAGATCGTCTTCCGCTGTCTTTTCTTTATCTACTACCCTTCAATCTCCCTGCTCGGCACGGATGAAACACCCAGCATACTCATCGCCACTATGACTATGTTTTATATAAGATGCTGCAGGGAAGGGAGGGCCACAGAAGCACAAGAATAGCACTTTAGAAGACAGACGACACCCTACTGCTCCAGCCACGGAGCCCGTTGCCCTTAGCCAGGTTTTACTTCTTATGATCAACAGCATAACTTTATAAATATTTTCTTCTGTAATGTCTCACAAACTGAATTAATCTCATGAACATCACTTTCAACGTGCTTTGTTGGAGAGGTTTTAGTAATATCCTTCTATGCAGTCCCTTGGGTACGTTCCCTCAGTTTACGTGGAGTTATGATTTTTTTAAAGCAATAACGTTGTGATGTTTGCTCCTTTCCCTTTAGCGAGTGACTGGCATTTATGACTGTATTAGCAGTAATCAGGCATTTCCGAAATTAACAGTGCCATCAGCCACGCCTTGTTCCAGTCCAGTCTTTACATGTTAAAAACATTGGGGCAGATTTACAAGGAAAGTGATTCAGTGCGTGCTGCAAGCCATTTGGCTGCGCCGCACTGAGTCACTTTCAAAGCACAGGGATGCGGCATATTTACAACAATATGTTGAATCCCTTTGCTTTCTCCTGCGCTGGCGCACAAACTGCTGCCATGCGCTGGCATTCTTGCAGCATGGTGCAAGGCTGCCTGCTTCTTGGGGAAATTGTTTCTGTGCAGGAAGGGGTTCCCTTCCTGCACATAAACAATCAGAAATGGCGTTTTTCAACTTCTATGTGTGCTGCATTAGCACACATAGAACTTGCAAAACGTCATGGTTTTACTTATTGTTTACATGCAGGAAAGGACACCTTCCTGTACATAAACAATCACCAGAGGTGATTTCCTCTTTCTATGCGTGCTGCAGAATGCAGCATGCATAGAAAGTGGAAAAAAACGAGGAGAAATTAATACATTTGTCCTCGTTGCGTCTCGGAGGCGTAGCATTCAGACGCATTTCCAGATTTACGATTTTTCGTCAATCTGAAAATGTGTCTGGTTCCATGGGAACACCCACAGCAACACCCATGGCACGCTCCTTTCACGCAAAGTGCTGCGTGCAAAGGGGCCATATTTACAAGGACAGGAAAAGTCACGCAGGTTGACTTTTCCTGTCCTTGTAAATATGGAGCACTAAAATGCGCCGCCGGTGAGTCACAAACAGTGACGCACCGGTGGCGCAAGGGGCTTGTAAATCTGCCCCATTGTTTTCATGTGAGACATCCAATTGGTTTATCTAACATGAACCCATGCAGTTTCCTGGATGCAATTAATTAAAGGAATGCCAAAAATTGGTAAATGGTGTGTGGAGGCTTGGAATCTTGTGGGAACTTACAGAGGGTGCACTCGGAGAAATATTTTCAAATTTGAAGAAGCCTCTTGAAAAACAACTTTAGGCAATGCAAATTACATACCAATTGATCATTTGCATCAAAAGCTAGCACTCGATGCCTATTGGTTGATCGATCAAAAGGTTTTGAAAAAATAACCTTATAACACCATCAGCCAAGCCCTACTGCTTCACGCATGCGAACCTCTAGGTGCAAAGAGCTGTGGGCAGGTCTTTGTAAAAGCTTTTATTGTTCTGTAAAGTTGCTCCATGCCATGTGTGAAGCCTCGACAGTCAACATCAAATGCCAAGCTGGGTTTTTAAGCCCATGCTTAACAGTAAAAGCAAAACTACAAGTCCCAGAATGCAGGATGACGGTGACCAAAAGACAGAAAATCAAAAAAGGAGTCACGTGTCAAGAGGCTACGTGGCAATGGCACCATTCATAACCCCTCGAGCCCCGAGTTCATTAAACTCTCACAGATGGTGACCAGATGGCTCCTTCTCAAGGGGACACCACGGTCCAATTCCCGGACTTTGGTTTTAAGTATCAGTGCATTCTGGGAGTGGTTTTCTGGTTCATTTTAATGTAGCTCATTGGACTAACACACCGGATGCTGATATGCAAAAGCAAAGTGCAGGAATGGAAAATGGTGACCTGACAACATGCACTTATCTGGCCACCCTACTCAAAACTGTTACAACTTCTTTCACGAGCTGGTTCAGGAAGGTCATTTCAAAAAGTGATGTTCAAAGGCTGTCTAGGGTTGTACAATCGACCTCTGGCATCCTCCCGTTTTTTGCACGTGTAAGTCAAAGCATGCATTTTTTCACTCAACGTGAAAAATAAAATTTAAAAAAAGGCTTACTTTATATCTATAGACCTTTTTGGCAATATTACAGTTCCTGCAGTCTCCGGGAAAACCAAGAGCGAGTAAAGACGCCGCACTATAGGATGAACGGTAAATCAAAGAAGTGGAAGGGAGCTGCGTCTTCCTGAGACTTTTTATCACGTGTTTGTGATCACTGATGCTGACGTTGAGGCAAAAGAGAGAGACAGATGGACGAAAACACTTAATATTTATTTGTGTGCTCCGGAAGTAATCTTTCTGCCACCACTTGCTAATATGAGAATCATTTTGCTATTGGTAATTCGTTATTTTAAGTCTAGTGATCTGTGTGTGTGGAGGTAGGTAACAACTGCGTGCGCCTCATGGACAACGACAGCGATTTGTATTTGCTGAAAACCACTAAAGTGTCAGCCCACGCTATGAGAGAGCTCTCTCGGGTTTCCGGAGCAGGCCATCTTATTCTTTGCATTCTGGTACTTGTAGTGCATTGCCAATTTAGTGCTGTGTTTTTGACTGAGAATATCTTAGGTGCAGACTCATACTTATGGCAGAAATAATCATAGGTTCAGACTATAGCTAAGTGGCTCCTCCACGCTCCAGCTGTTGTGAAAATAACTCCAAGATGCTACAGTGCACAGAAATATATTCCAACTTTAGCTGTAGTTAAACAGATTCACGGGCATGAGAGAACTAATTGGATAAGACATAGGCCTAGATTTAGATTTGAAAGAACTAGATAACGGGTTGGACTGTGGGAGAAGAAATATCAGGCCCAGAAATTAGCAGAACCAAATCCAGGCACAGACTGTGGGGACTGGAGACAGATTTCCAGCTACATGTTGTAGTAGAGCTGATCCAAGCCCCAGCCTCTTACCACCTAACCCGTGGTAAACCTGTGGCAGATATAATCCTAGTATCAGGTTACCTGAAACATTTGAGCCCGGAGTCTAGCAGAAATGTCATTTACAGCTTGGAGCAAACAGAACACAAGGGCATGTCTCATTACTGACTAATTTGTTTGACTGATGACATACACCCTAGGACACATTATGATTAAGGCTCCCAGTTTTCCGTTTTTACTGATTTTTACAGATAAATACAGACAGAAAACAATGTGTTTCCTGTCTGTATTTATGTTTAAAAATGTAAAAATACAGGAAATTGGGCTTCTTTTGAGTGCATTTCCATACTGTCGTTCATTAATTCCAGGCCAACAGCTCAGCAGATAGAGGTCATGGGGAGTTAAAAAAAAAATAGGATGAGCCTGAGGTTTCATTAAATAGCAACATATGTCAACATCCATTTGTATTATAAAGCCAATATTTAGCTCTGGGTGTATTGTTATGTTATATTTGGCTGCTTAATTTACTAAAGCATGACAGGCGTCAAAGTATTTATTAGTTAAATAAATATGGAAATATACCATATTACAACTGCATTTATTCACAGAACACAAAATAAATATGGATAAATATTGATAAGATGGCCGCAAAATAAATATAATAAATACAGACGGAAATGTTTAATAAATAAATACCATAAAACCGGGAGCCCTAATTATGATTAACAAGACACTCTATGAAAAGAGCACACACTTGTTGGTATATATTTATTATATATTAAAAAAATACACATTTATATCTAACAAAGCCTAGTGTCTACTTGAAGAGAGTAGGTCTCCTTCTATGTTGGCAGGCCGATTGTAGCCCTCCTTCTATGTCCCTTTTTTAGGTGTAGCATTACAACAGACCTTTTGATTTTATTAAAATTATATTTATAATATACATAAAGGGGCTTTAAACCATTGGCCTGATGTTGTGTCCTTCACATTATACTTCTGCCCACCAAGGCATGCAGCATGGGACAATGAGCCAGCCCACTTCAGCCATTGGCTAACTTCATTGTGAGTGAGGGCATTCAGCTCTTGCACAATGTGCACTTCTACACAAAAGTAGTCCCTGTTAGAAATGGGATTTCTGATTGGGTAAGATACACACCCATGCCAGGCAGAACCCACTGCTCTAGTCAGGGTAAGCTAGATACGCAAAGAAGATAACCAGTGCTCACCCTATGGTAGCTTGGCGTAGAGCAGGCAGGCTTAGCAACAGAGGCAATGTGTAAAGTGCTTGTGCAGCACACTCACACAGTAACGTAATGAAAACACCACAAAAAGACTACACACAGGTTTATGATAAATAGCTTTCTGTATTATTAACATTAGACCAAAATTAGACCAAAATGGTAAAATTCACATGTATACTTTTCAAGTTACCTACCTTTAAAGAATCACATTACTGGCATTAAGTAAATATTGCGCACAGAAGCTTCTGTGAGGTTCTTTACGGTACTTTCTCAGTGCAATGATAACAATCCCAGTTGGGGATCAGGAAGTATGCATTCGTAGAATCATCAAAAACACAAGGTAGCCCCCAAGTCCCTCGAGACCGGTGAACTGTGTCAGTTTTAGCCGCTCATGCATGCATGCTGGCTGGTTCTATCTTTCCTTCCGGGCCCGTGCTACAAACTATACTTGGCTGGTTAGAGGCTCCGAGACCGGGAGAGTGCCCAGCGTCGAGGTTGATGCTGGGAAATGGACTTGCGGGAATATCGGCGGGCCTCATAGGTTGGGCCTGTGTCGTTGAAGCTGATTCCTTTCAGCTAGCGACGGTGGGTGCTTGTGCTGCTCCTTTGGCATAGACAGCCAACGAGCCGTGCTATCCCTGGTCACCATGGCAGCGCGTCTCAGGAAGACACTGCTGCTTGGGGAAAGGTGGCGATTGCAAACATGTTAACCTCGACGGAGTATAGGCAGGAGCGCTGGCCCTTGCCACAGTCAGCGCTCGATCTGCAGCAAAAAAGAAGTGGTTGCTCCTTTTATCAATGGCCAACTGCCGGACTCGCTAGTAACCGAGTCCTGCTGCAAAGGCAGAAAGGTGAAGTCTTTGCTAGCCCTGAGGGGTAAATCCGTGCTTTGTGTGAGGACAGGACACAGCCTATTCAGATGTAAATGTGAGCCACCTTTCCCCCTTCCTGCCCAGGAAGGCTATCAGAATGCAGATGAGTGCTCAGAATGCAGAGAGTGTAGCTGTCACCCAACCTAGAAGTGTTATGGAGACAGGCTGTCAGGCACAAAAAACAGTAAGTAAAGAGAAATGTCCACTTTCTAAAAGTGACATTTCTAAAAACAGTCATGTTAATCCAACTTCACCAGTGAGGAGGATTTATCATTACCATTCTAAACATATCAAATATGAAAAAGCTACTCCTCTCTGATCAGGAATTACAGCTCAAAAGTATATTAAGAAATTCCCTATGCTGGCCTATGAGAGGGGTAGGCCTCACAGTAGTGAAACATTAATTAGGCTGTTTGTCACTGCCAGGACATGCAAAACTTCAAGATATATGTCCTACCTTTTACCTGCCCTTACGCTTACTTAGGGCCTACCCTAGGGGTGACTTATATGTATTAAAAGGGGAGTTTAAGGTTTGGCAATTAGTTTTAAATGCCAAATCAAAGTGGCTGTAAACTGTACACATAGGGACTGCAGTGGCAGGCCTGAGACATGTTTGAAAGGCTACTTATGTGGTTGGCACATGTGCTGCAGGCCCACTAGTAGCATTTGAAGTACAGGCCCTGGGTATATGGTATGCCACTTTACAAGGGACTTACCAATACAACAAATATGCTACTCAGGTATACACCAATGTCATCTTGTTTAGGGGAGAAACAGAGGCACTTTAGCACCAGTTAGCATTGGTAAAGTGCTCATAGTCCTAAGGCAAACAAAAAGGTGAGGCAGAAAGGTGAGGCAAAAGGCAAAAAGTCTTGGGAAACACCACCCTAAGGATGCCAGGTGTAACAGTCCCCTTGTACAGTTTTACAAAAATCATTCACAAACACTGGCAAAGTCAAAAGTTGGCAGCCAACATCTCATGTATTGGCTTTAAAAATGCTTCTTTACTTTTGGATGTCTAGCCATGCTAGACTTCGCTATAGTCCGTATTTGGGTATATTTCTGGTTACAATAAAATGGTGGGTGCATTTATAACACATTGCGAATTTGAGGTAGTTTCAACAGCACTTTAGTCTGGGATGATTTCTCCTAGATATGACCCTTTATTATTCCAGGATATAGTGTGAACATTTGATTCTTTTAATTATCAAACATTACTACACTTTAGCTAATGGGCCTACTAAAAATTCCCCTACCTAAAGAAACCAGTAATTTGAGATTAATATGCATAACACTGGAAACATAACCCACATTAAATCATAAGATTAATAACATAAGTTTAAAATAAGACTTTAATTTTTCTCTCTATTTAGGTCTGTGTTAAAAATAGGGGTTCTCTTTGGCTAGGGCATGCAAATAAGCCAGGCAGAAGCCACCACTCTAGTCAGGGTAAGGGAGTTACACAACCAAGATCACCCCTGCTCACCCCCTTGGTAGCTTGGCAGAGCAGTCAGGCTTATCCCAGAGGCAATGTGTAAAGCGTTTGTGCAACACATACCAGTGACACAATAAATACACTACGAAAAGAGACTCCACACAATATTATATAAAAATATGTTTCTGTATTGCATATAAACATAGACCAAATCCACATAACCCAATAATCACTTAGCCAACTAGGCAATTGTCCCAGACATTACAGTGCATGCAATAAGAGAAAGGTTTCTAGGTAGCACATGTCACCAAAACACCATCACGGTACATATTAAGCAGGTCCTGAATCCGTACTCATTAGCCTGCCAAAGCAGGCATCCAAACTACATACGTATTATAACATCAGGCCATAAAAATGCAGTGGTTAGGTTGAGGCATAACACCAAACATCGTGAAAGAAAGCATTATAGTGCACACTAAGCAGCCCCTGAATGAGTAGTCGTTATCCTGTCAGTAACAGGCATGAACACTACATACAATAATACTTAGGGCCTATAATGCAATCTACATAATTAAATATCACTAGCAGTACATAAGGTACACAACATCACCATACAAGCATAGGAGACAGGTTACCTGCCCTCCTACTACATGCTATGTGGTAATTTAATGGTGCTTCGTCAAGCACAGGAGCCTCTGTGCTCATTCTAGCTGTATTATGGTACTTCCTTTGAGCAACCCCTATGCATGGTACAGAAGCTCCTGCGCTTCTATTTGCAGAACTACGGGCACTGTCGGCTTCAGCAGGAATGGTCCTTCGTCGAGGATTCCTTCCCGTCCTGAGAGCCAAGTCCAAATTTCCCCAAAGGTATGCCACATGGAGAGAGGGGGTGAAGTGGCACACACACCAAATCTGTGGGCCCACCTCTCTAGTTCCCCCGTGTGTGCTGGAGTACCCGGTGGCTGCCCGCGAGCATGCGGTGCAGCCGCTGCCTCAAACACAGCCTTCCTTGTGCCTGCAGCGCCCGTCCCCTGGCTTTCTTGGGGAGCACAGGGCCAACAACAGTGGAGTACCTGCTGCGCTGCATTTCCTAAGAGGCTACGGTGCCGCCAGCACGCGGCGCTTCTCTCTGGGGAAATATTGTGCAGCACCAAGCACTTACTATGCGCTTCTCCTTTTTAGGGTCAAAAGGAAGTGCTCACCATGTGCTATCTCTTGGAGCCAAAGTCAAATCCCCCATGAAGTGCTCTCCACGTGCTAGTCTTAGAGGGTTCCTCATTGAAAGGGGTATCTTTTTCACACCCTGCTCTAGCACCAGGAAACACACAGCGCTCCCCACGTGCTAAGTTGTCAGTAACACAGTTCAGGCCACCAAACCCTGGGAGATCACTGGGGCACACATGCAGGCATGTAGGCAGCAGGCCAGCACACAGGGTCCTTTGTAGGTGAAGAGGCAGTCCTTCTGAGCAGGTCAGCACAACAAAGCAAAGTCCAATGGTGGTTCCTCTTGGAAGCATAACAGTTCCTCCTGGAGATGTGCAGCTTGTAGAGCTAGCAGCATTTGGTTACAAGTCCCACGCAGTGTCTAAATTCTTGGGATCAAAGCCCCTGTACTTATACTCAAACTGTCTTTGATGTGGAGGTAACTTTAGAAGGACTTTTAGAAGTGCATAACACCCCCATTAAATCCCAACCCTGGCCCAAGACACACTAAAGGGCCTGGAGACAGCATTGTGAGAAGACAGGCACAGCCCTATTCAGGTGTCAGTGACAACTCCTCCCACCACTCTAGCTCAGGAAGACCCATCAGCCTGGTGATGGGCCATCAGGATATGCAGGGCACACCTCAGCTTCCTTTGTGTGACTGTCAGAGTGAATGCACAAACAGCCCCTGTCAGTCTGAACCAGACGTTGTTGGGAGTCAGGCTGCAAAGCATAAAGAGTCATAGGCACATGGAAATGCCCGCTTTCTAAAAGTGGCATTTCTAAAATAGTAATGAAAAATCCACCTTCACCATTAAGCAGGATTTATCACCGCTATTCCATGCATACCAAATATGGCAACGCAACTTCTTTCGGATCAAAAATTACCACTGAAAAACATATCAGTGAATTCCCAATGCAAACCCATGAGAGGAGAAGGCCTCACAGAAGTGAGAAACCAAATAGGCTGTTCGTCACTGCCAGGACATGCCACACAATGAAGAAACATGTCCTACACTTTACCTACACATCACCCTTCACACATGTCCTACCCTTTACCTACACATCACCCTTCCCATAGGGCTACCAAGGGCCTACCTTAGTATTGACCTATATGTAGTAAAAGGGGAGTTCCAGACTTGGCAAGTAACATTAAATGCCAAGTCAATGTGGCAGTAAACTGAGCATGCAGGCCCTGCAGTGGCAGAAGCCTGAGACAGGTTTGAAAGGCTACTTCTGTGGGTGACGCAAGCAGCGCTGTAGCCCCACTAGTAGCATTTAATTTACAGGCCCTGTACAAAGGACTTAGAGGTAAATTAAATATGCCAAACAGGTGTAAGTCAATCTTACCAAGTTTAAAGGAGAGAGTACATGCACTCTAGCACTGAATAGCAGTGGTAAAGTGCCCAGAGTCCTACAGCCAACAAAAACAGGTCAGAAAAAAATACAGGAGGAAGGCAAAAAGTTTGGGGATAACCCTGCAAAAAGGGCCAGGTTCAACAGTCTGCTTGCTATTTGGAGCTACATAATAATCAACTTAGTAAGCACTACCCAAAACAACATATTACATAATTGTGATGGGGACAGTTTTTAGGGCTCAGGGGGCGGGGGTTGGCATAGTTTTTAGGGTGTGGGGTCAATTTTTAGGGTGTGGGGTGGGGGAAAGGGGACAGTTTTCAAGGCTGGGGTCAGGGCTGTGATCTTTACCACACATGTCCCTTTACCACGGAATTGCGTGGTAAAGACATGCGTGGTAAAGGCATGCGTGGTAAAGATGTGGTCGTGGTTGAGACCGCGTGATTCAGGCATGTGTTGTTGAGGCATGCGTTGTACCATCATACAACCATTTTCAGTCGCTTCTTCAGGTCGTTGCAACATATACTTTTTGAGGCTGCACACACGTACCTGTCTCAGAATAGTGAGCTCACTGGGTTAATGGACCTGATTTTTGGATGTGTGATTCACAAGTCTTGAGTTTGATTCCTCATGCACCTTCCATTCCTCCTGCAATTGAATACATGAATGCCAATCAGTTGACAATATTACCTTCAGTTGTTTACTTTGCCAGGCATCTGCACTATTCTAAATAAAAAAAAGACTTGTTTTAGCAAGCCATTCTTATATGTGATGACAGAGCCATATCCAGGCCTAAAGAACTGGTAAAAAAGGTAACTGCCTTGAAATAACTTTTTTTTTTTAACAGAGTTTTATATAGCACGAACTTGACCCGAATCGGGTATCAGAGCGCTTTACATAGCACCAGTTGCATTACATGAGGACACATTCATTTTTGTTAGGCACGGGGAGATTAGGTGATTTGCCCAGAATCGCAGGATGTTCAGCGTCATTGCCGAGACTCGAACCCAGTTTCCCATATTCGAGGTCGACCGCCCTAGCCGTTAGGCCAACTCCTCTCCCTATGTTATATGGTTCTTAGGCACATTATCGACATTGCTAAGTTAGCATGAGCTTCGCTGCCATGATGCTGCTTTTGCAAATTGAAGGTGATATACCTCGTCCAATCAAGGCGGTTTTCTGGGAGAATCTAACTTTCTCGTATGACATTTTGTTAGCGGAGGCAGATTGGCCTCCACCCTTTGTGTTGGCTGCTTCTAGAGGGGAAGACGTGATACTTCCGAGGTTTTCGCGTCATGTCCCTGAGGAACATGCACAGGCTTTCGCAGCTGAGTGGGCTCTGGCCCTAGCCCCAGCAGTGTATCGTAATCAGGTGGGTTGGGATGTTGATTCACCGGCTCATGAAATACCTTTACGCTCTATGCCTCAGCCACAACCGCAATATCCAATCAGACGTGAAGCAAAAGCTTCCGTTTGTGATATTCTAACACAGTTAGAGTATCAAGGAGTGATTGAATCATGTACATCACCGATGAATAATCCTCTCTTTACGGTATCAAAACCTGATGGTTCATATCGGATTGTATTGGATTACCGAAATTTGAACAGTCATTATCGCACTTTTGCGGTGCAGAACACTCACAGCTCTGCACTGGTGAACAATCTTGTGCGTAAGAAATACAAAACTACACTTGATATTTCTAATGGTTTCTATAGTCACAATCTCGCTCCTGAGAGCCGTGATTTGACAGCATTCACTGCCGTCGGGAATCAGAAAAAATTTACACAATTGCCTATGGGGTATAAGAATAGCCCCGGGGCATTTGTGGCACGGATAGTGTCTTTGTTGAACAACATGGACCCTAATGCGTTCTCGTACGTAGATGACATTTATCTGACGGACGATGAGCTTATGCCGCATCTTGTACGAGTCTACAGGATTATTTTGTCCTTTGCCGAGTATGGATATAAATTCAATTTTGCAAAATCGCACATCGCCCATTTGGCGGAGCTCTTTTTGGGCTATGAGCTCAATAATGAAGGAAAGGGCTTGGCCCCTCACTTCTTGGAGAAATGTGCACAATTGCAACCCCCTTCTACACTGAAGAAACTTCAGTCTTTGCTGGGATTTTTGAATTTCGGGAGGACGTACATTCCAGATTATGCCCAGCGTATCAAACAGCTCTATGCATTGATACAACCGACTTTTTCTTCTGCCAGCTGGCTTCCGGAACATACTTCTATTCTGAATTCTTTGTAAACTGACTTGCTTGCAACTAACTACTTATTGACGCGTGACAACACCACAAACCTGGTAATACGTATAGTTTCTGGGACAGTGGGTTTCACTTACTTGTCGTTCAAAGAGGGGGACACAATACCTATTGCATACAAATCACATTTATACACTGCTGCTGAAATGCGCTTTTCAACTGTTGAAAAAATCTTAACGGCAGTACAGATGGTGATTCTAAAAGAATGCTCACTAGCGCAAGGCAAACGCATTCTTATGGTCACGCCCTTCCCTGCTTTGGAAGCCGTGACTAAGGCGGGAGTACCTAACTCGAAGGCACTACATCCCCGTTGGATACAATGGGCTACTTCTTTGACATCGGCTGATGTCACGTTTATCTTTGATCCTTCCTTACAGACACAGGAGTTTTTACAGTATGAACACGTTCATCCTACACCCTTGTCTCTGCTTCCTTTACATGAGTACAAATGCATCATTTGCACCGATGACTCGGCTCAACCGGCCACAGGTTCCAAACATGCTTATTCAGTCGCTTGCGCAATTGTTGCTGGCTCAATTGTTAATGGAGAGTTTAAGTCTTCCATTGTGCACACTCAGGCACTTGGAGACTGTACGGCGCAATTGGCGGAGCTGTGTGCTCTTGTACTTGCTCTCGAGTTTGCTGATCCAAATGTGAATACTCTTATTGTGTGCGATTCTTATTACTGTGTCCAGTCTTTTAATGACAACTTGTTCTTTTGGTCTCGGAATGACTATCAAGATTCCAAAGGCAGCGCAATTAAGCATAAAACGCTTTGGGTTCGAGTGGCAGATCTTAAACAACGTCTGCCCCTCATACTTGTTATACATACTCTTGGCCATCAGCGTGTGGGAGCACATGCTCTTGGTAATTCTTTGGCTGATGAAGCGGCCAAGTCTGCAGTAGCCACGTGTTCCGTAGCAGCAGTTACAAGATAAATTGACTAAAATAGATAATGAGATTTTGGCAGCGGTAGCTGCTACAAGGGAGGGAACTGCTTATCCTCAGGGCTTCCCTTCAAAATACTCTTATCATAAAACTCGTGAACAAGTTCCTTATGCCTTGATTCCTTCCGTTGGGGATCAAATGATTCCCAACTTGGACAGCAGACAAGCTCTGATCAAAGCCGCACACGAAGGCATAGCATCTGCACATGCCGCTGTGTCGGCGACAGTCTCTATTTTACAGCAACGTTACTGGTGGCGTGGTTTATATAAACAGACCCATAATTATGTACTTTTTTGTTGTGACATTTGTCAGCAAATCAAGCCATCCACGGTCACCCGCCCACCGAAAACACAGCTGTGTATTTCTAATCAACCTTTTGGCTGTATCTATCTTGGTCATTGCGGTCCTCTCTCTTCTGATACTGCGTATAAATATATATTTGTTGCAGTTGATTTGTGCACTAGATTCCTTTGGGTTTGGCCACAACGCAGTGCTGACGCTCGAAATGTCATCAGGGATTTGCGTGTCTTTGTAGGGATGTTTGCCTGGGGCACCTTCCATTCTGACCAAGGTCCAGCGTTCGCCTCTAAGGCGTACAAGGATGCGATGAAGTCAATGGGGGTGCTATTGCAGTTTTCGTCTCCATACAGGCCTGAGGGCAATTCAATTGTGGAGCGAATGAACTGTGACTTAAAGCAATCCTTGACAGCTAGAGTCTTAGGTACTGGCAGGAACTGGCTGGCCCACTTGTATGGGGTTCAACGTGCACTTAATAACCTCCCTAGACGATCTCTGGGTGGGCGGACCCCATACAAAATGCTCTTTGGCATTAAAATGTTTGTGCCAGACCTTGATGGTCTAGACGTTGTGGCGGCTGCTGCAACCTTTGATGTAGATAATCATTCTACTGTGTTACAGGATCTACAAAAGACACGTGACAGCTATGCAACTGAACATTTACCCTCATCCACTGATGCAGCACTGCTAATTCCAGTTGCCGGTTGGCTTCCTAAAATCGGAGATCTGGTACGAGAAAAACTGGAGAACAAAAAAGAATTTGGTCCCTCTTACCGTGCACCGGTTCCAGTGCTTGGACTGAAGGGTACTCGTACAGTCATTTTACCTCCTTTACCTGGTCGCAAAGACAAGATATATTTCAGTGGACAATGTCAAGCTACACCATATGGCCGATTCTGAATAGTGTCACGCCTGCAGTTTTGTGCAACGCGATTTCATTGGATCCACTGACTTCATCTTCCACTGCTCCTCGTAGGGCTAAGAAAGTGATGGACACTATCATTGATCTTTCACCCGTCCGACCTCTATCTTCTACCATGGATGTCGAGTATATATATCATCCTGATGAGCCCGTGAGTGAGGTGCCGAACAGTCCTGGAGAACATCACGCGGACCCGACACTTCCACCTCTGATAAATCAACCTGCGAGTGGCTACTATGGAGTTCATTCCAGCCTCTCTTCCGGCTCGTCTTCCTCGACATCCCGTTTGGCAGACACACCGACTAAATTAAGTATTTTTTTTTCTTGGTTCAAAAAGACTTACCTGGTCCCTCCTTGGACCTACATTTGGTTGCTGCTTATCCTGATTTTCCTCTTCATGTCAATAGGTTTTGTGACAGTGTTCTTTTTGCTCATCAATGGTCATTACTTGCCAGAACGCTCTGCTGTAAACTTGGTCGATGGAGTTCTGGCCCCTCACACATCGTCCCATATCATGAAACGTGATCAGTCTCATGTTAACATTTCAGCATTCCAGATGGCATAGTTTGGGACAAAGTAGCCTACGAAGTCCACGGCCCGACCGAGGTGCTTCGCGTACCATATGCGTTTCGCATCTCTCTAGGAGATGTGGTAACACGGGACATACATTCGGATGATTGGGATGTGCAAGCAGTACATGCACTGTTTTCAGATTTAAAATATTATGCTGCGTTTGATGCTGAAGATTTGTATTTAAATTCGGCCAATTATGGGGATTTGTTTTGTTATCAGCATTATGGCCATCATTTTTTACACAAAACAAACACGTTAAGACCTGTTTTTAATTATACACAATGGGAACATTGTCCTACTCCTGTAGAGGGGAGTTCGAAAACTTTTAGGGATAAGTTCACTTACTTTACAGATTATGACATATCTAATCCGGAATCCTATTACTTTAAACTTCGATCATCTACACAATCAAAATTTATGTTGACCCACACAAAATTGATTTACGCCAACTTGTTTAGAAATAAATTGGCTATGCAGGGTTATGATCATTGGAAAGATACTGTTGATTTAAAATCAGTCTGGGGCACGAAGCCTTGGCAGGTTCAGGGAACTGAAGCTTTACATCCTGCCTGTCTGATCCTAGCTCAAATTTTGTTTTTAAATGATACAGTGTACCAAACAACTTGTTTTGGCCTGGCAACTGTTAAAAATTTAAATACGCCATCCATTCCGTCTTTAGCGAAATATGATGATTGGCGCACACACACAAATTATACCATTGAGGCATTGCAAGCTTCGCTTCGAAATGACACTTTCAATGTCTCTGAAATTGATTCTTCCGGGTGGTTGGTGTAGCAAACTAATACAAATGCATGTTAAATGTGTTTTTATAATGTTTCGCCAGGTTTCATTCAGACTAGACCTGATCCTCGGTATACCATTACACATTCGGTCACCACATATTCGGTGGGTAAGTTATGCCAACAATGGTTGGAACATTTTACTCTGACATCAGTGAAGCAACATCTTTCTCTGCTGTCGCATGACATTAATTTGCCTGATTTTCTCTTGGGACCCAGGGCTCCGAGAGCAAAAAGATTCATGTATGCCGCTTACCATGAAATTTGAAAACTTTCGCAGATGGAAGCTGCATTTTTTCTGCGCCAAATTGATCAGGCCAATTTAGAAAAAGTCCTTGCCGTGGTAGACAATAGCATAAACACACTTTCCTCACGCATTTATACATTGGATAATATTGTTTCATCTGTTATTGATATTGTTCAAAATGATGTCTCTGTGTTATATCATGGTCAAAATCAGTTACAATCTGTTATGCAATTTGCTTGGACATTGCAAACTCCTAAAATGGGAAAAGTACCTTGGGATTATTTGAATGTCACTGCTTTGTTTTTGCCATTTAATCTGACTGATAAACAAAGATTTATGTCCATGAAGGATGCTGCATATACACTTTTGCGTATTGAACAATTAGAGCCCTTGCCGTTCTCTGTAGCGGAAACAGACTCTGCTGTTTGGTTAATTCATGGGGTTATCTCTCTCCCTTTTTCGCTACTTCAATTTAAATCATGCATGTAACATTTTCCGATTGGCCGTTTTGAACCACTGGGTAGTGCATTTCTACATGAATTGTGGTCCCTGCCTTTCACTTGCAGATGTCAGAGGGAGGGTAAGGACGTTTTTCTAACAGGGGAGGACTGCGATTTCACAGTAGGACATTCCCTTGTTTGTAAACACGTTAAGTTGCACAGCGCTTGTAACGTTTCGGCGCCTAATCTGGCCTGTTTTTTAGAAGAGACTCCAGTGCCATCAATAATTCCCGCTTTTTCATTGCTTACAAATGGCAGTTATTTTATTTTGAACAACCAAGACTGCTGTGGTTTACGGGCAGGAGTCCCGTATTTAGTAACAGTTTCCCAGCGCGTAACTTGTTGTAGCAATGTGCTTTTCTGCCCCCGCATGGGAGTCTAGATAGCTCAATTTGGCCTTCCATTCCAACTTTGAAAACAGATTTCAACAAGTTGAGCAGGCTCAAAGCGCTGTTATTCCAACAAGCGGTGGCTCTCACTTCCGCCCGCGAGACCTTCGAGTTACAGGTGGCTAGGACTTCTGGAGAGATACAGTCCCTCCTGAACACCAACCTCCCACTGCATTTTGGAGAACTAATACACCAAATATTTAATGCGTCTGGCACCACAGGCCTTGTGCATTTTTTTTAAATGTGTGGGATCTGGCCTTGTGACTTCTTTTCAGACTATATTTGGAGTAATACCGGGTTTTAATCATTCTATTTTTTCCAGCTTCTTCGGAGGGTTCCCCTTAATTCTGACGTTAGGCGCTGGGATCCTGCTTCTCTTGCTCCTGTTGCGCAATGGCTGCTCATCTTGTGGTACTGCACAGACCAGGCCAGTTGCAGATGTACCATGATCGCATGCAACAGGTTTTCGGATGCTTGCCATTAGCCACGCTTGGCGTCAGTTATGGATTGACTTTTCGCTTTGCCTATTTCACTTGCGTGCAACCACTGTTTTACTGTCAGCGATGCTCCTGATATTGGGCACTGGATATTAGGGGTGGGCAGAATTTGCGTAGTCGCGCTACGCAAATTATCGCGAAAATGTTAAAAAATCTCCGCGAGCACACGGAACTTTCACGAAGATGCGGAATTGCTTGTCCCGCCCGTTCGTGATGTGTTTTTGCGTGCTCGCGGGGAAATATATCGCTAACTTGCCCATGCGGTCGCTAATGGGCGCGGCCATCTTGTTTTTCACTTGTCCCGCCCGCTCGCGATGGTTATTTCCTCTTCCGGGTCGCGTATTGCGTGCTCCTGCCCGTTCGCGATGAGTATTCCCTGTTCGGGAACGCGTATTACGTGTTAGCAACGCTATATGCGTGCTCGCGGGGGAAATATCGCGCGAACTTGCCCACGCGGTCGCAATGGGCGCGGCCATCTTGTTTTTCACTGTATTGCTATGGTTCTGGGCCTGCTTTTCTATCCTCCCTCTATCTTTGCAATCCTTTGTTTCTGTACACTTTTTAAAAATCTTTTTAATTTATTATCTATTTCTCTATTTTCCTGATTCCATATTTTGACTTTTTTCTACTTTTTGTGACTTTTTTACTACTTTTTCACTATTTTTCTATAACTTGCTTTTTTCATTTCTTTTACCTACTTTTCGAATTCCTCCTTTTTCTTTTCCGCCCCCCGAGTCCCAGAACCATGCCCAAGGGTGGGGGCAAGTCAAGGGCAAGGCTGCTCGCAGCCGCAGCCGCGACCGCCTTCCCTGCGGAAGGCGGCGCCCAAAAGGGGTGCAGGAACGGGCCATATTTGGTGAGGCGGAGGTGGCCGCACTTGTTTGTTTTGTGCAGCGCCACCTCCCCTTAACCCTAGCAGCAGGTGGCAGGCCTGGGTCCGGGTACGGGCTCCGGGAGCATCGGCAGCGGTGGGGAAAGGTGTGCCGGGCAGTGTTTCGCTGCTCTGGTGTCCGGCGCACCAATAACCAGCTGACGCACCGGTGGTCCGATATCCTGGACCGGGAGCAGGACCTGCTGGACCTGGTAGGAGTGGAGATCCCGGGGCTTGGTGAGTAGCTATTTAATATTACTACTTTGTGTTCTTCTGCTCTGTGTTATATATTGCGAATATAGTTTTTTCCCCGAACATCAAGAATGCTGCTGTTTACATTGCAGATAAATTAAGTTTAAAAATCTTCTGTGATTGTTATGACACAGGTGCTCGGCGATAGTAATCTTACTTGTTTGCAACTTTGCGCTCGCTTGGCATGATTATGTAAGAGTTTACTTAGTTTAGAGAACTTAAGTTAGGTAATGGTAGAGAGACTCTAGTCCTTCCTTTGTCCTCCTGCCACTAAGAAGAGATAGTGGTGGATTGATAGGTTTAGTTACTGATTAGTAGGTAATTTTTTAGTGGTCTGCGTGACGCATCCTCTGTCACGTCACGTCCGTGTTGCTGAGTGCTGCTTACCCCAGTCCTTAGTAGAACCTTTTGTAGTTTGTTTAGTGAGTGGTAATAGGCCTATCACTAGCAGAACATCAGCAGCAACCAACCAACAATTTGGTGTATGCTAAAATTTATGCATGTGTCCTCCATCTATGCATTTTTGAGGACTAAAATAAATGAAAATGCAGACTTAGTGGACAATTGGCCCGTCTGGAATAGGTGGCTAGGTCAGGTGGTACTTAGGCTTAGTTAGTATTCTGGAATCAGAATGGAACACTGGATTAGTGTTATAAATAAATAATAAGACGGACCGTGGATCCCGCAATACTAGTCGACCAGATTAGATAGGTCAAATTGTTGTAACCATAAATGTTTTTTTGAGCGTTTTTCAAAATATTTTATTTGTTTCACTTTCACACCAATCATCCATGTTTGTCTCTTTCTTTCTTACATCTTTCATGACCAGCACCCAGGGGCAAGAAGACGGGGTTGGAGTCGGCGGGAGCTGGTGAAGATGCCTCCCAGGGCCAGGGACGCTCCTCTACCGAGGGCTCTGCTGCTGGTCCCAGTAAGTCCTCCTGTTGTTAATATTAATAATTATACTTCCCTAACTTTTACTGCACCTTATTTTTCCCGAACTATTATTTCGATTTCCTAATTCTATTTTTTACAAAATCTTCTTCGATCTAGACAATCTGTTTCTAAATTCTTGTTATCCCTGCCTCTAACTGCCTCTACTATGACTCTCTGTACTACTACTATTAGTCTGTCTGTAGCAAAGCTTGCCCAGGTGGCCACTCTTTATGTAAATGGTTTTAAATAAAACTCAGATTCACCAATCGCTCTAGCCACTGAGTCCAGTCCTTTGGGTTGTCCACTTCTATTCTTCTTAATCTTGAGGCTTTGACAATTCCCACCAACAAAATGCCCAATCAGATATTTTACTAATTTTTGATAGGATACATAGGACATACTACTACTGTTGTAGGGATTCTGCACATACAGAACTATGCACAAGAAAATAGGACGTTGGTGATAGGAGGTTGGACCTTCCTCACACCGTCCTCACCCACAATCCCTGACTGACTAGCTATAGTGTCTCAGAGTCATTAGCTCCCGAACCCCCGAAGATACCCAATGATTAGACAACCCAGAACATAACACTACACTCCCGACCTCTCACACCCTTTCGCTCACTCACTCGTTTAAGTCCACACCAAATACCACAGAGTCTATGTAAGTTCAAAAGGTTTATTTTCAACTAACAAGCTCTGTACGTTGTTCTAGAATGCAGTATAATATGAGCCAGCACCAACAGCAAAATGCATAAGATTAAAACAATAAACATTGTTACAACTACAAGTCCATAGAAGACAAAAGGGCAAATCAATCATGATGATAACTGAACAGTGGTGGAAGAACCACCCTTCCCTTGCTAGGAATATAGTTTATATAAAATTATAAATGAAGATCTCTGAGCCAATTCTGGGGGACCCTCACCTTAGAAGAACCTAGAATTACTGGTTACATCATAAGCTCCGCAAATCTCTGGTTTGTAGAAGGGAATCTTCCGTCTGTTATGAGAAAAATGGTGCGCGTTAGTATATTGCAAGCAATTCTCAGTCGTGCCAAAAGTGTAGCATGTTATGGCTAAGCAATACGGACTGACCACCAGAACTCCTTAACAAAGTGGCTTGTTTTTGCGACCTTGTACGCAGCGCTCTGACAGTAGCAGTACTATGAGCTCATGTGGACTCAAAGGCGTCTTACACAACAAGCTGCTAAGTAACGTGCGCAAAAATAAAAGACACAAAGCTAAAATGGTTGCATGGCTCAGGCTAACGTAGCAAAGACTGGAATTACCCTAGGGACCATGATATAACACTACTAGTGTCTACTGTACTCTAGCACCCGATTTGTACTAGTGATGTATGTTATATATGTATGTATTTAACTTTTTTTTCAATCTTGCTAGTGAAAAAGAATAAATAGGGGGATGTGTATATGGCATCTAAAAAATGTGTAATGTTTCTAGGCATAATACCGACGACCACCAGTACCGGGGCCAGTGGCGATGGCGACGCGGCCACAGAGGGAGCGGCAGTTGCAGGAGCTGCAGGGGGGGAACCAGCAGCAGTGGCGGGCGGTGGTAAGTTATATTCCTTACTTATTGACATTGATTACACTCGCTGCAAGGGTGTACTGTACACTGTACTGTTGAGACTTAGTAGGTAAGAAGTTGTTGTGAACGGTTGGAGAAGACACCCTTTACTTAGCATTAGCAATAGCATTAGTGGCGGGAGTGTTGAGTAACCAATGTCCTCTTCTATCTGACTTCAACTCAGCTGTGAAAGTTTTATGGAGAAGACTAAAAGTCAGATCAGATGACCTTGATGGATGGGTTGAACGAAAAGGGAAAGAAGGGTGGAAGGAGGAAGGGCGTGCGAGATGTAATATTTATGACTGGCTGAGAAGAAAAGGATACGAGCTTCCCCACCTGCAGACAGTAGTAAATAAAACTAAAGTGAGTCTGCGTAATGACTCGAGTATGTTTGTCTTGGGCGCAAGCAGCTGACTGAGCTGGCATGCCAGCTACAACAAGGTCACGTAATTTCGCTAAACAAGAGAGAAGAAGAATACTGGTGTACTGTGTACTTGAGTCCATAGTGCTTGTATAATGCCTGAAACTCCCACAAATGTTAGAGGCCGAGGAAGTGGGAGGATAGATACATACCACACATGTTATGTACTGTGCTTGCTAGCGCTACTGTGGCACTATGTGTTGAATTAATTTTGTGTTACTGTTTTGCTAAGAATATTGGTTACAACAATAGTATTTTTTTCTTTCTTGATATAGCTACTCCTTCCAAAGCAAAACCAACAAGGAAGGAGTTGGCAGCCGTGGCCTGGAGCCGGACGCTGGAGGCCATCTGCAATGAATACCGGCGGCTGGTGGCTCTGGCGGAGGAGGAGGAGGAGGCGGCAGCAGCTGCAGCCTCCTCCAATGCCCCGGGCCCCAGCACCCAGGCCTCTCCAGCGTTTCGGCGCCGCCGTCTGGCAATTGCCTGCCGCAATTCGATATCTCTCACTGCCCCCCCCCCTGTGGATGCAATTGTCGCGCATTGAAGCGCCGCGTGGCCCGCCTAGAGGAGCGGATTAAGGTCCTGGGAAGGGGAAGACCACGCCGATGAATGACCCTGTTGGATTGCCCCTTTTTTATTGCTTCTTTTGGTGGGTGGGAATTGGGCGTTGGGGGTTTATATTTAATGGACATGGACAATTGGTTGAACTTTTTAGTTTCGGACATTGGTTGGGGTTAGGGAGAGGGGTGGGCCAGGTGTTTTTTTGGGGGATTTTTTACATAGTTTATTTTTGTTAGGGGATTAAATTATATTTATACTTTACATACGATGTTGTTAATGTTTTGTGGGTGGGGTTACAGTTTTACGTCACACTGTTTCCTTGATGCTGCAGGGCCACAGCCAGTGTTTGATTTAAGTAATTGGCTGACTTTGTAACACACAAACAGATAGATGCGGTACCCCTCACTGAGTAGCATTTTCAAAAAAAGAAAATGAGACAGTCAGTCGCCTGAGAGAGACTGTGGGAGGAGTAGTAGAACGAAGTACAGTACAGAATTTACTGCCAAACAATAATATGCCAAAATAAAATAAAACATAATGGTGGCGGGGATAGCCTAGTACAACAACTTAGAAACTGTAGTTGTGTCGAGTCACTCGACTAGGCCTACACTGGACACAAGCGTAACCTTTAGTGCTTTGTAGGAGGATGACAAATCCAATCGATGCCGGCAATTAATGATGATGGATTAGGTTCCTTTGAATATACTGATCATGGGTGGGCAAGCAGAAGAAGATCCTCGTCCTGCCTTGAAATTGAATTAGTGTTGCTTTCGCCACATCCGCCCCAGCAAGCGTGTGATCAATTATTGGTGTACATTTAATTTAGTCACACCTCAATAAATCACACAGCCCGGGGGAAGAGGGTTAGGGTTTGATGAATGGTTGGGAAGGGGGGTTTTAGGAAAGGTTTGACAAAGAAAAACAGTATGCATGGACAAACAACAAAACACAATCTTGGCAGACGACCATATCCATAAATGTGTTAAGGGAGAAAAAGGAAATGCATGCATGATGATGATAACTTGATGGTTAATGAGAAGTAGTACTTACTAACTACTACTAGACAATTAGACAGTAGTACAGGGCAGCAGTATATTATGCAATTTGCCTTGCCTGTCTGCCCTCAGAGAGACCCAAATTACATACAGTTTCTGTTCTGTTGTACCGGGCTTACTTTCAAAGATAGCAAAGAAAATTCAAAAATAGCTGTAGGGATGAATTATTATAAGCAGAGAGCAAACGTAATAATAACAACAACACACAGTAGTAATGATTGAAGACAAAAAATGAATCAAATTATTTAAAAGATGATGAAAGTTGATACTGTTACTGTATGTTATCCTGGTCAAAATGGTGAGTTGCATCTCGGCATTCCTCTTGGTCCTCCCTTCCATGGACGCTCCGTCCATCAATCTTGGGTAGCACAGGGTAAGGGCCGGCCTGTAATTGTAGATGGAAAAACAAAAGGGATATTGATAAATCAAGTAGAAAAAAAATGCATAAATTACGGTGAAGTGCAAAAAGAACACTTTCAGAAGCGACATGGATAGTTTGGATACATCATGTCTACTCTAGTCTGTTTCCAGCATTAACCTACAACAACAACAGGACAGAGCAGGCCCACGGCACCCTTGACCCATCCTCCATTTAGCGTACATTTTTGACAGAGTCAGACAAAGCACATATACAGCAACATAGCATTTTACAAATTAAGTGACTAAATCAATGCACCGCTGTCAGTCATACCACTACACTCGACTCCACCACTACACAGACATGTAGGTCTGCTGTGGTTGTTGTTGACTTGTTTACCTTTTTATGCCACTCATGAAACGCCCTGACTTATTCCATCAATCATCTCCGATCCTACTGGGTGACTGCGAAGATATTATGTCACTGTGGTCATCATCATGGTGTTGTCCAGCTCAGTGTGTGCAGTGTACAGATTGAGTCCCCTTTCCATATTCACAATGCAATGGATCGGCCTGCAGTAGAAGTACAAATTTGTTATTAAAAAACAAGAATGGAAACATTGCCTTGAGTTACTTTTAGGGTGTAGATTAGATAATAGTACACAATGAATTAACTTCATGCACAACAAACAACAACAACACAAATCACTCAGTCAGCGTCCAATGCATGGCATCATTCATTACCTGTTCCTTCTCATCTTCAGTTAATGGGCAGTCTCTCTCGGCTCGGAAAGTAGCTTATAGTAGTCATCATCATGTTCCACTTCTTTTGGAGGGACTCAACGAGGCAAGATTTTCTTTTTTCTTCTATTATGCTACATCCTATCATCATCTGGCTTGAGGGCAATGGATTTAGGGCAATTCAGGAGGATGGAGGAGCAGGACTTGGAGGAGTGGACTGAAATGCAGACAGCTGAAACTCATATGGCAATAAAAAGACTAGAAGGCAGTGGTGATGGATTTGTTGTGATTCGAAGTTTCGAACCAGAAAGACAGACACACAAATAAAAGTAAATAAGGGAGGAAGACAGTAAGAAGTGCAAGCCTAATTTTCAGGGAAGTATAGCTCGTCCTCAAACTCTGGGGGTTCAACCCGAAGTAGGTAATCATCATCTAACACACTACTTCCGTCACCTGAGCCGCTGTCCTCAGCTTCCTCCATTGATTCATGTATTGTGTAATTCGGTGGTATAAAGTGCTGATTCATTTTGATCATGGTTAACCTCTCCACGTTTTTGGGCGAGAGACTGGTCCTTCTCACTGTTACAATGGAACCAGCAGCACTGAAAACACATTCAGAAGAGACACTTGCGACAGGGCAAGCCAGATAGTTTATCGCCAGCCTGCTGAGCAGTGGCCATTGGCCCCTTTTCCCATACCAATACCGCAATGGGTTTTGATCAATGTACACCTCTGTTGGGTTATCCAGATAGGCCTGGACCATCCGCTCAATGTTCAGGGGTGCTACACTTTGTTCGGCCTCTTTTGTCTTTGCATCAGCACTGGACCTAGCAAGTCCTTGCTGTAAATACAAATCCTTTAACGATTTTACTGGGGCTGATGATCCGGTTCTTGCTGTTGTCGATAGTGTTGGTGAGTGTTCTGAGCCAAACGCACTGCCCTCAGGCTCCGAAGTTGAACTTGACGCCAGATGCCCTGCTGCAGTACTTGTTGTGGGTTTATGTAGCAGGCTTTTAATTACCAGCCGTTCATTTTCAAAATTACTGGCTGCCTCAGCTATCCAAGTTTTGTACCGGGCAACATCCACTTCTGAAAAAGGAATTAATGTCTTACTGTTCAGTGCCAATTTGGACCGTGGATCCAGAATTGTGGCTCAAATGTAATGTTCTTGTGACAAAATCTTATTTTGCACCCTTGTATTCTCAGCTAAGTGACGGGATAAGCTCTCCACCAACTCATATGCTTCTTTTTTTTCCTCTACACCTTTGTACGCTTCAGACACCTCCTTCAGCTGTTGCTCTAGCATGTGCAACAATGGGATAGCTTGGCCCATAGTACAGTCCTCCTTGCTGACTTCACGTGTGAAGACCTCGAAAGGAAGAAGCATCTCTGTCAGGCATTTAACTAGGCACCATTGGTCCATCTGAAGGGTCATGCCTTTCACAGTAGCATCCCCTCTTCGCATGACATATTAATTGATTGGACTGTACTGCTCAAACAGACGGTCAAGCATGTAATAAGTTGAGTTCCAACGTGTTGCCACCTCCTGGATGAGTGCTTTGACTGGCATTCTATAGTCACGTTGAATGATCCTCAGCTGCTTCCGAGCTTTAAAAGAATGGCTGAAATGAGTGCATATTCTTCGGCAGGTGGTCAGTAAGTTGCTGACTATGGCTTCTTTTTTCAGAAAGTCTTGAACTATAATGTTAATGCAGTGCGCCAAACACGGGACCCTGAAATAGCAACCAAGCTCCATGGCCTTAAGTACATTACTGCCATTATCTGTGGCAACAAAACCAATCATAAGCCCTCTTGGGCGCAGCCATTCAAAGACCTTGCTGTGAAACTCTTCCAAAATGTTTACAGCAGTATGAGATTTCTCCATGGCGAACATGGCTACAGTTGCATGTTTCCGAGTAGCATTAAAAATCTCAGCTGTGTCAACAGCACCTACTTCAGATAGCTTATCTCTAACCCCCACAAAAGAGACCCAGTGTGCAGTGATACACATGTAATCAGTGACTTGGCAACTGATCCACATGTCTGTTGTCAGGTGGATATTGTGAACAGCACTCTGCTGCAAAGCTTGTCCAACCAATTCCAGCACATCGTGATGTAGTGCTGGAACAGCAACTCTGGCGAAATAGGACCGGCTGGGAACCTTCCATTTAGGGCAGATGGCTGACATAAATTCAAGGAAACCCACCCCTTCCACAAATGAAAAAGGGAGAAGGTCCAGCGCTAACCTTTTAGCCAGCTTCGCATTGTACAACCGTGCCGTTGGGTGGTTGTGTTGGTACTGCCCCTCCGACCTAAGCATGCTCTCAATGGTAGGCTGGATTATTTTCCTTTGTGGTGCAGCTGTTTTCTTAAACCCAGTTAGGCTCAACGACGCACTTTTTTTCATTGCAGTACTCGGTTGCCTTGGTGTCTCAGTCTGACTCTTACTGCGGTGCCACTGAGATGTTGCTGAGGATGTGGGCGGTACCACTACACTGCTGGGGACAGGGCTAGAAATGTCTCCCTCTTGTTCACCTTCCACCGCGATCATATCTTCCCCTAATTCTTCATCCCCAACAACAGCAATGGGTTCAGTTTTACTTTTTTCTAAGCGAAGTAGGTGAGCCTCCCACTGGATACTGTGGTGTATTTTGAGATGACTTGTTTGGCCTCCGGTACCATAGTTTGTACCAAGCTTACCCCGCCTAACAGTCTGTCAACAAATTGAGCATATAGCAATGTTCTCCTCCTTACTGCTAACCGAAAAGAAGTCCCAAACTCGGGAGGAGAACTTTCTGGCGCCGCTGGATGTGCCACTTTCAATACCAGATGAACTGGAGGGTGGGCCTGGAATTTGACTCTGTGCAGTTACACTACCACTACGTACTGAGGTGGTGGTTGAGCTGGATGTAGGTCCCTGCCGGGCCTTTGCAAATGCAAATATGGAAGCTGGAGGTCGTGTTGGTGTTACCTGTGTTGGTGGTATCCGTGCTACATCCCTCGCAGCGATTTTGGATAGGGTAATATCAACTACTATTGTGGGCTGTTGTTGTGGCTGTTCTTGCGGCTGTTCTTGCAGCTGCTGCTGTACTTGCGGCTGCTGCTGTTCTGGCGGCTGCTGCTGTTCTGGCAGCTGCTGCTGTTCTGGCGGCTGCTGCTGTTCTTGCAGCTGCTGCTGTTCTTGCGGCTGCTGCTGCGCCTGCTGCTGCCCACTTATCTGCTGAGTTTCCGCCTGCGTTGATTGTGTACTACTTTGCGATAATGACATTTCAACATCGCTGCTCGTTAGTAGACTGGCTACCTCTGCAACACTCATGGGCTTGGGCCTAGGTTGGTGGGGCTGGCCCGCTGATGCGGAGGTGCTGCTCCCAGCTTGGTCCCCGGACAACTCTGCTGCAGGCGTAATTTTTTTTTCCCCAAAAAACACCTGGGGCGGCACACCAGTCTTGGTAAGTGCCAATTCCTTTTTCTGTTCCTTCTTCTCACTGACAACTTTCTTGGTACTGGAGGACCTGTTACCTTTCTTTGGGCCCATCTTCTTCAGATGTCAGCAGGACGCAGGTCCAGAAGTTGCAGAGATGTCTGTGGTCACACGTGACGTGGTGCGCAGCAGGACTTCTGTCTGGCAGTACAACGGGTGATGATGACACCTCCTCCTCTGTCTTTTTGTGCACCTAAAAGCAAAGAAGCCAGGAGAAGAACATCAGTGAAATGTTGCATTTGTTGTTGTGGTTCAATTACTACTAGTACAAACAAACAAATAAAAGATATAACTTAGTGTAGCCATTTTTGAGACTTTGTCAACAAGGGCTTTCATGGTATACTGTGTACACTACACTCTCAGGAAGGATAGGAAAGAAGAAGAACAACAACAAAAATACAAATGTAATGGAAGTGGACCCTGTTTGGCATTAAATTATTTGCTCATCACATCATTCAGGGAGCTGCTGCTGGCAAAGGGGATGGATGGAAGCAGTAAGCCAAGAGGAAAACCATGCAGGCCTATATGGCAAAAGCAGCACACTTATATAACTCCCACCAGAAATGGCCACCAGCCACATGGACACTCAAATCACAAGCAACAAGCAGGAGGCCTGGAAAACAATGAACTGAAACAGGCCTATAATAGCCAGGCAAAGGATGCATGCTAAACCACACTGCTTTGCCTTTAATGCAATAAAATGCAAAAACGAAAATCAACATGGCTAAACAAAGTCTGCAAGGTACACAACAACACACCACACACAACAAAGGCATTTATTTAACACACACCCAAAAACAGAAATACCCCCCCAAAAAACAAATTTTGCAATTCAATCCAATGCCATCCATGCCCCAAATGATGTTTAAATTCAACAGAATACACAGAAACAGTTGTTTTTTTTTTTTTTTTTTTTTAGCACCTCCCCTCCTGGGAAGGAATCCTGGGACCAGTAGTCCCCTCACAGCACCGGCAGCAGTCAGCACCTCCAGGCGTCCCGCGCCGCGGTAATCCTTCGCGCTATTTAGCGCGTTTTCAGTGGAGCAAAAGCACCTCCCCTCCTGGGAAGGAATCCTGGGACCAGTAGTCCCCCTCACAGCACCGGCAGCAGTCAGCACCTCCAGGCGTCCCGCGCCGCGGTAATCCTTCGCGCTATTTAGCGCGTTTGCAGTGGAGCAAAAGCACCTCCCCTCCTGGGAAGGAATCCTGGGACCAGTAGTCCCCCTCACAGCACCGGCAGCAGTCAGCACCTCCAGGCGTCCAAATTTGAATACTAGTACATTTCCTAATGTGTTCTTGCATTTGGCATAGAGCTCGAGGTGTAGTCCTCAGGTCAAAGATCCTTTCCTAACAAGATAGCTCCCTGAGGCATGTGCCTGCTGCAAACCCCACCTGTAATGTTCAGTGCATAAGTAGCTAGCTCATTCTTTCACTCTTTGAGTGTGATAAAATTAGTACCAGGAAGTTGCATTACAATTAACAGCTTTTATTAAGCATCAAGAAAAAATTAAGTTTGTACTGGGTGTACTATGCACAGTTATTAGTGTTATGATTCCTCTAGACCGGCACAACATCACATATATTGTGAATTCAGGACACATGCTATATGTTCCACCTACCCGGTAGAGGTAACCACAAATCTTTAACAATTTTAAACATTACTGGTCAAGAGTGGTGAGTAGTGGTTTGCAACAAGACACCTGCAGCAATGATTGCCGCTATGCGGCAAGGAGATGAAGGGAAAAAGGACTGGCAGGTCCCGCTGGGTGCCTGCCACATGGCCACTTGCAGGTTGTTTATTGTGATTCCTAAGGGCATAGGAGGGGTCATGGCAAAGTACCACCACACACAACAAAGGCATTTATTTAACACACACCCAAAAACAGAAATACCCCCAAAAAACACATTTTGCAATTCAATCCAATGCCATCCATGCCCCAAATGATGTTTAAATTCAACAGAACACACAGAAACAGTTGTTTTCATGCACCCGTGACTACCTCTGAGCCTACTGGATGAAAGGCCTGTTGGCAGACTAGGCCACAAGCTTGCAGGCCTATGGCAAAAGCACACTACCGGGCTTCAAAATGGCCACCAGCCACATGGCCAGGCCCACACAACTACAAGAAACTGAAGACAGACAATGCGGGCTACCCCGGGTCCACGAAGGGGACCCTCCTAAGAGGGCGGCCCCCCTTAGTGCCACAGGATGGCACACGAGGCAGCCGCCCAGTGTTTGCGACCCCCTATGGGTCCGCATGCCCGCGTCTCTTCCGGGCAGGAGTGGGCAGGGGGCGAGATACATATACCTCTCCCGCCCACTGGGCGCCCTCTTTTCCTGCTGCCCTGACGCCGTTTGGTTGTGTGCGTTCCGAGATCGCAGGTTGGTCTGCGGGCGTTTAATAGATTTGCGGTGAGTCTGGCCGGATACCCCCCTCGACCCCGTTGCGCATCGTGTCTCACTAGGAGAGTGATTTTTGGTTGCTCTCCTGCGCCGGTCACTCCGAGCAGCTGAATTGCGCAAGTTCACGCGCGAGCCCTCCCAGGTGGGGGCTTCAGCAAGGGAAAACTAAACGCCTTTCACTAGCTGTGGTGATCGAGCGGTGGGAATGGCGGTGCCTTCAAAGTTATAGGGGGGGCGGTGCGGCTCACCCTCGCTCCCCCTCCTACACCATGCAAGGCAGGGACTTACCAGGCACCCGCTGTGACACAAAGTCGGTCGGCGCGAGCCAGTAGCTTGGTTGACCGGGTGTGCAGAAAGGCACCCGGCCGCGAGAGGAGGCCCAAAAGCTAAGGTCCACCCCCTGGGCTTTTGGGAGCGGGGGAAATCGATCCCTGGTTTCTTTCATGAGCGGGAAACAGTCGGGCGGAATGAGGGTGGCCCCTGTGGTTAGGCTGCCCGTGTTGTTGGTGGTGCGCCTCTGTGGCCAGAGCTGCTGGCTGCGCACCAGTGGAGCCGGGTCCGAGTCCGTTGTGTCGTGTGTTGAGCCCGTAGGGGGCTTCGATCATCGGGACCGCCGGTGAGTCTGGGCCACCCCCGCAGCTTCAGACCGACTGAGACCCCACCATGGTGACTTGGATGTAGCTTGGGGGCAGTATCGCAGCCACTGGGGTCTATATGGGGCGTGAATAGTGGAAACTTTAGCGTGCGTTGGCTTCATGTGCAACCTACTAAGCCCGCCAGTGGCTCCTGCTTCCAGGCACCGGGGGGTTGTGCATTGCCATGTGCTAAGGGGATGAAAGATGAGGAGCACCCTAGCCTCATACATTTTAGGCAAAGGAAGGCGGGACAGGAGGGGCCTTTGTGGGGGCCGACCAGCCTCCTTTTTAGGGGCGGTCCGGGTGTTGAGGCTGCCGGGGTTCCCTAACCCGTTTGTGCGAGAGTGCGTGGGCCGAGACGGCGGATGTGGCATCTGAGTGCCGCCTACTTCCCTGGTTGGTGGGGGGTCAAGAGAGCAGTTTGTGGTGGCCCCGGGACCAACGGGTTTGTGACCGGATTCGATGACTCACGGTGATGCATCGCTATAAACTTTTCGTTGTATGTGGTAGTTGTTGTTGAAAGGGGGTGTCTCTTATTAACGTTATATAGAATGTTGATTGTGGTTGGGTTTCTCTCTTTCCTGTGACATTTAGTGAATAGCACTGTATTATCAGTAGAGGCGAGGGGGCGTTACTATTAATTAATTCATTCGGGCTTGCTTGGGGGAAAGGCCGAGTGTTATAAAATTATGGATGTGGCTGCAGGAAAGAGTTAACGAACTCAGGACCCCTGGTTTTGCCGAGGGGTACTAAATGGGCCAGTGTTAGTCGATCATGGGGTCTCACTGATCTGAGCACGCAGGAATGTCTTTAGCAGTAACACTGGCCCGGAGTGAGAGTCACCAATGAAGATTTATTGTGTTGTCTTACACTTGTAATTCCAAGCAGCGGGATGCCGGCCAGCGGCAGAAACTGAGGCACGGAGCTCGGGGTTTGCGCAGGAGTGTTTGGGTGGACAGTCAGGTTGTGTCGATGTGAGTGCGTTGCGGCCGCCGGTCGCGTAGCGGTGCGGCCGCATTTCGGTCCCGGGACAACTGGTGTGGGAGCACGTGGGGGACACAAAGCATGGGTGCCACGCTCACTGGGCAATTCGGGACAGGGGCAGACTTACTCTGGAGCAAAGAGTAGTACCTGGACATGCGCTCTCGGGACGACTCACTCGGCGTGCCCTGACTTCGCCGGTAATGTAAGCATGGCGTTCATTGTGCTACCCCCCCTGGGGCTCTTCAGCGAAGGTGACGCTAGTTTCACCAACTTCTGAACAGTGGTAATACATTGCCATGTGGCGTCTGCCCGATGGCGTTGGGAGAAATAATTCGTTGGCGATGGCGCATTGTACGCTCCAGTTATGCACGGAGTTCATCGTAATTTTAAAGCCTATATGGGGCAGTTCTTAATTTGAGCAGGTGCTTTCCGGAGCTCGGCACCAACACTTACAAGCGGGCGCCGGCACTTAGGACAGCTGCGCATTTAAAATGAGCAGAAAATGAGTTGTTTGATATTTCAGCACATGTTCTAAACAACTAATACCTGCCACCCAGACAGTTCTTAAAGCTTGGGGGTTTGACCAGTCTGAATTGTCACACTGGTAGCAGTGTGATGGTTAGTAGAGGGGTACGCTCTGACAGTGGCAGCGCTGACAGTGGCAATGTGGGGTGCAAATTGCAGTGGCCTCATCACAAGGGCTCAGGCACTTATTCCTTTACAAATTATGCTCTGACATGGGGCCATCGGGTGATTGTGCCACCAGATGGCGCCGCCGCACTGTTGCTGTCCCCGCCCCATTTTCACCCGAGTTATTTCTTTATTCCCGATTTGGTGGGCTCTCACTTTCGCGGTAAGGGCTTGAGTTTTGGGCAGTGGTGCTGCTATGGGGGGGGGGGCCTTCATTGGACTCGGGTCCACGCGGCGCAGGTGACTCGAGCAACGAAGGACCTAGGGGAGATGAGTGACGTGACATGGAATTTGTCTGGAGGGTGGGCACTGTGGGACGACACAGGCTGGGTGGGCTTTGGCATACACGTGTGTCTTGGAGCCGATGCACATGTTGTCCACAAGCAAACAAAGATCCAGAATTTTACGTTCCAAGTTACTTGGTTTCCCAGGGTGATGCCTTTAAATTGTGTGCTTTGAACCATTAGCGCTGTCAGCTAGGTGTGTCGACGGTGGCTCGCGTTGAGGTGCGCATTGGAGCAATGCGGAAATAAAGTTGTAGTTTTGTAGACAGTTGTGACGGGGATGTAACTTCAAAGTGACTGATTATGATCTTGCACAGCCTCATCATTCCAGAACCATTGCATGGACAATATCCTTACAACGGAGCCATAGTTGTTGCTTATTTACTGAGGCAACTATCACCCAATAAGTTTGGCTTGTGGGTGTAGTGTCCTTTTGTAGTACGTAGCTCGAGGCAATGAGAGAGGCCGCAATTTACCACACATAGGCCTCATGTTGTTAAGAGTAGAATGTTAAGGTAAAACCTCTACAGGTTACGATGATTATGGCATTATATCATTTCATTTGCGTTGAGAGTGAGGATTCAGCGGCGCTGGTGGTTTGCCTATGACGGTAAGGGAAGAGCTGGGGGGGCCCTTCCTTCTGAGGAGGCCGCTGTATATCTTGTGCATTTCCACCATCCTTGCCTTTTCTTAAGGGCTCCCCCGGTTGTTGTGTAGAATTGGCTGTTTGCTTGTGTGGGGAGGTCTGCCCAGCTTTCGTATTCGCAGGCATGCTAGAAGTGCAGAGTGCAGTGCTTGGATTTGAACGGGGGGAGGGCAAGCTGGGCCCATCCGGTCCCCATGTTTTGGACTAGCGGTAGTTATTCCTCTGCAAACTTTGAGCCGGAGCAGGAGAAAGGAAAACAGAGAGGTAGATAGGGATGGATAGCCGTCATAGAGGAGAATCTGGCTAAAGAGCGTAAGCTGGGGAAGAGGATGTTTGCTAGTGGATTAATAGAGGAGGGAGGTATTCTGGACAGCCGTGGGAGTTCGCCGCCACGTCTTTGTGCCAGCTTCGGGCGTGGGTGCAAAGCCTTGGTCTATCATTCTTTGTCAAGTTGACCACTGACAGACTAGTAGTGGCTGGCGGGAAATGACATTCCACCAATACCACTAGGGCTTACATCACTGACTTTTATTGAATGTAAGGGATACCCATTCGCAATAAATGTGAGCTTCTTGGGGGATGATTTGGTGTAATTTAAGTCAGCTTCTAGCAAGTTTGAAGGTCCTAGATTGATGGGCCTTTGCACATGTCCTTTTGCCTCCGATTTACATAAACACTCATGGGCAGGGCCCATTGCAGTAGTCAGCATGGGAATTAGAAGCAGGCCTAGGGAAAACAAACTCCTCTTGGGCCTGCAAAATATAGCCCAACCTCTAGCCTTGCTGGAGGGGTAGGGCGAGGGGCAGATTATATCCATGGAGGCAATGACAGAAGAGGGTGAACTATGCAGCACCCTTTTCACGGGGGGGCTCAGCTTTGCAGGCTTATACTTTATTTAATCTATACTTCATTTAATTTTGAAGGGACGATTGGCCATTTTCTGACATGCCCTTGTCCATTATTTGTTCCCGCTCCCTCAGAGCCGGGTGTAACAGATTGTACCCTTCCCTAGAAGCACTGCGCCAAGCTGTCATGTTCTGCTGCAAAGCACTGTGCTTAAGCAATTTGTCACAAATTTGAATACTAGTACATTTCCTAATGTGTTCTTGCATTTGGCATAGAGCTCGAGGTGTAGTCCTCAGGTCAAAGATCCTTTCCTAACAAGATAGCTCCCTGAGGCATGTGCCTGCTGCAAACCCCACCTGTAATGTTCAGTGCATAAGTAGCTAGCTCATTCTTTCACTCTTTGAGTGTGATAAAATTAGTACCAGGAAGTTGCATTACAATTAACAGCTTTTATTAAGCATCAAGAAAAAATTAAGTTTGTACTGGGTGTACTATGCACAGTTATTAGTGTTATGATTCCTCTAGACCGGCACAACATCACATATATTGTGCATTCAGGACACATGCTATATGTTCCACCTACCCGGTAGAGGTAACCACAAATCTTTAACAATTTTAAACATTACTGGTCAAGAGTGGTGAGTAGTGGTTTGCAACAAGACACCTGCAGCAATGATTGCCGCTATGCGGCAAGGAGATGAAGGGAAAAAGGACTGGCAGGTCCCGCTGGGTGCCTGCCACATGGCCACTTGCAGGTTGTTTATTGTGATTCCTAAGGGCATAGGAGGGGTCATGGCAAAGTACCACCACACACAACAAAGGCATTTATTTAACACACACCCAAAAACAGAAATACCCCCAAAAAACACATTTTGCAATTCAATCCAATGCCATCCATGCCCCAAATGATGTTTAAATTCAACAGAACACACAGAAACAGTTGTTTTCATGCACCCGTGACTACCTCTGAGCCTACTGGATGAAAGGCCTGTTGGCAGACTAGGCCACAAGCTTGCAGGCCTATGGCAAAAGCACACTACCGGGCTTCAAAATGGCCACCAGCCACATGGCCAGGCCCACACAACTACAAGAAACTGAAGACAGACAATGCAGGCCTATTGCAAAAGCACACTGCCTGGCTTCAAAATGGCCACCAGCCACATGGCCAGGCCCACACAACTACAAGAAACTGAAGACAGACAATCCATGAATGCAGGCCTATTGCAAAAAGCACACTGCCTGGCTTCAAAATGGCTGCCAGCCTCATGGCCAGGCCCACAACAACAAGAAGCCTAGGCCACAAAGGAATAACATGCAGGCCTATATGGCAAAAGCAGCACACTAATAACTCCCACCAGAAATGGCCACCAGCCACATGGACACTCACAAATCACAAGCAACAAGCAGGAGGCCTGGAAAACAATGTACTGACAAAAGGCCTATAATAGCCAGGCAAAGGATGCATGCTAATTAAACCACACTGCTTTGCCTTTAATGCCATCCATGCCCTAAATGATGTTTGAAATAAATTCAACACACACCAAAGGAACAGTTGCCTCATCATGCACCCACCCATGACTAGCTCTGGGCCTACTGGCTACACACAACAATTTAAAAAAATAATAATGATGTAGTTGCAGCAACTGCAATGCCCCAATCAAACAAACAACAACACCAACTTACTTGTAAAATATCAAATCCAAAAGTCCTCAAATCCAATGATAATGATGCAGCAGACACAAAGAGTGATCCTTCCAGCTCAAAATCCAAAGGAAGAATGAACAGGAGATGGACAAAGCACTGGGAGGAACCTGCTGGACAGGAACAGGAAGTTGGAGACTCTGTGGCACTTCCTCCCTATCCCCAAAAAAAGGACTCCTTGCACAAAAAAGGACAGCCAAATGTCAATCTGAGGAGTTTTTTTCATCCAAATCATCATTTACAGAAGGTTTTATGCTGCTCGAGATATTCTTCTTCTCCAGATTGAAAATTTTGCGTGTTCGGGATCACGAGCTTCACCAAACTTCCGCCGGATGTCGGATGGCGCGTCCAAATGACGTGTTCGCGATCGCACGCTCTCTCTCACGGTGGTGAATGACGTGTTCGGGATCGCACACTCTCGCGGTGTCCGATGGCGCGGCGAATGACGTGTTCGCGATCGCAAACTCTCGCGGGATAGCGAGACCGGCTACCAACATCTTGTGGCGCACGCGAACGGATAGGAAAACACGTCGGCGAACGCAGGGATCCCGGTAAGTCGACCGCGCACGTGAGAACGCATTTTTAAAGTGCGAACAAGAAAAAAAACTCCGCTACGCCGCGGATCGCGGAAATTTCGACATTTCCGCGTTCTCTGCGGAACGGGAAAATGCCTACATTTTGCAAATTCCGCGAGCGGAACGGAATTTGCCGCCCACCCTTACTGGATATATGCCTCTCCAATACGTCACGTCCAGTTCCGGATTTTAACCAGTTGATGGGTCCCTTAGAGGCCCATGACCAGGCTTGTTCTGGGGATGGCCGTATGGCGCGTGCGGCGGCACTTGGAGTTTTGGCTGAATGGGATGTCTGTGCGGCTGCGCAGACCGTCCTGCAACGAAGTTTCATCGAATATCACGCAAGTTGCCTACTCATGCTTTTAGAGGCGTCTGATTTCAGGGAGCACGTTTGTTCCTTCGACTTACTTAATTGGATGGCATCTCTCTTTTTTACCCACGATAGGGATGATCTTTTGGAGGGAATTGCATTCCTCGGTTCACACACCTTGATGGACTTACCACCTCCTTCGTAATAACTATCCCGGAGGCCGCTCCCCTTCAATAAGCCCTATTGACAACTTTGAAAAAATATATATATATATATTTTTTTATTTCGATTTTTTTCCAATTTGGTTTTTTTCAAACGCTTTGAACTCTGCTTGACTGGTGAACTCTGTTTTGGTCTTTTGTCTATGTCCTATGACTTTACCAGGGGGAGGGTGTTATATGGTTCTTAGGCACATTATCGACATTGCTAAGTTAGCATGAGCTTCGCTGCCATGATGCTGCTTTTGCGCACGCTACTACATGACTTTGTTTTTGCAAGACTTTGTTTGTGCCTTTCACATGAGAACGGGTTGCTTTTCGCGTTCTCTGCCTTTCCTGGAGTTTAGTCTGAACACGAAGTGCAAGGTCGATAAACAATGCCCCTTGTTATTCTGTTCTGGTCAGTCCCTAGCACCTAGACATAACATGCTACACAGCTGCAGTATTGAAGACTCGTGCTTTGATATTACGTTGTTGCATGTTGTTTTAATACACTTGGAGAAAGCCGTTCCATGGAGAAGAGCTCTGCTGTTCCTATGATGTAAACCTTACATCAAGGCTTTAAGGTATGGGGTCTGCTGTCAAAGCCCAGAGATCGTCCTTTTTCATACAATAAACTTCTAGTAAAGTGGAGGGTGGTCAGGCCTACAGGCCCTTATTTCCAGTCTTTATAAAATGACTTCTCCCTTTGTATTCTATGGAATAGTAACAATGCTACCTGTGCTGAGTTTATGCACTTTGCTGCTAGTAGTGGCACGTATACTGTATTGTAGAGCACAATAGTTAAAATAAACATTTTGAACTATTTCAGTGACTCTGCTTATTCTCACTGTGGACAAGTACGAGTGAGTGAGCGAAAGAGTACGTCTTGCTCCCGTGATTCCTGAGAGAGTCGGGAGTGTTGTGTCTGGGTTATCTAATCATTTGTAGCTCCGTGATATTTGGAGGAGAACGAATGAGACACCACAGCTAGTCGGTTTGGGATTTTGGGTACTGATGTGGTAGGTTGGTACACCCCTATTCACTGAGGTCCTGTTTATCTGCGCATAGTTCTGTGTATGTGCAGAATCCCTGCAACACCTACATTGCAACGAATGGTGTTCTAGCATACAAAGGATGCAAGTATTCCTTTAAGCTCCAAAACACATACAGAGTGTGGCTCATGAGCAATGTCCTGAAAAGTGGTCACTCCAACAGAAACAGTGTCTCTTAATATCATATGTTATAATAACAAACATGTTGCTTTCAATGCCGTTCAGAAGCCCCTAGCACATAAAGTGTAAATCCACTAAAATATCAAAGTATTTAAATTCTGCAAGGGAAATGTGAATTATAAAATGCAACATTTGTTGGACATTTCTCCAAAACTCCTTTGAGAATGTCCATATTTTCTATATTGGCTGTTTCTAAATGTCTACACTAATTATAACAATTATCCTGGCCATGAATAGGGCGCAAGATAGACATCAGGCAAACAACATGGTTACCAGTTTATCACTGTTACAAAACATTGTTTTCATGGGCAATGCTTTTGCAATGGTAACCTTTTATACCCAATCTGAGAGTTATGCAGTTATTGATAAATCCAGGCTTAGTTTGACTTCAGAATAGGATTTCGCAAGCATTTCGCTGCCAAACTTCGCTCGTTTGAAGAGGTAGGACACAGCATTCCAGTGCCTACACAAGGGGAGAACGAGTGCACTTCCTTTGCATAGACACCATCCCAGAGATGAAACACACAAGTCATATGTTAAACAAAACTCTCCATCTGTCTTACAATGCACTCCGAGATACTGATCATAAAGGAGTTTCATTTAGGTGCCTCTAGTTAGTCATCAATGATATATTCAGGCTTCACATAGCTGGGCTGTCTCTCATTCTACCCTTAAGTCAGACAGCAGACATCAGACACCAGCTCCATCTCCATTTCTGCTTGATTTTTTCTTAGACTGCAACCAGCCCAGAAAGAGGTCAGAAACAATGCTGGACCTAGATGTTAACAGCCACATTTTCAAATATTTCCTGAAGGTTGGGAGCAGAACGAATGTAATAGGGAGGCTGATTCCAGGCGTTGGCTGTGCAGATAATGAAGCTTCTGCTACTCCAGTTGGTTCTCTTAAATTTGGGAACCACCAGGGTCTTGGCTCCCAGGGAACAAAGTGTTCTGTTGGGTACATATATTTAAATCTCTGCCTAAGATGGGAAGGCCAATGTTATGTAACGCCTTAAAGGCCATACAGAAAGCTTTGAATTTGATCCTGTGTCTTACTGGAAGCCAGTTGTGACAGTTGGTGAGATCTAACTTACCAGACTCCACATCCCCAGCTATTACCGTCAAGTCCTCAGAATGCAGGATGGCCAAGACCTTCTCCTCCCAGAGTACGCATCATCAACACTGCAATCCGCCGCGGCCAGTGGGACACACTCCGTTGATGCGGTCATCGGTTCAGGCTGCATGCATCATAATACAGTGGGTGGAAGACCGCCGACTCAGCGGTCTTCTTGGGACTGCGGCGGTACAGCGGTGAGAATGCCAAACCCTTAATCGGGTCCTCAGTCTCTACATTCTGACTTCTTGTTCTCCCAAGGCACAGTTCTGCTTCCAAGCAGAATCCCTGCAACACTGACATCGAGTCAATTAAACAGAGTTGCTCAGGCTGAGGCCGAAACGCGTCATGGCGGTGTAATGGCGAAATAAACTATCTTTTTGCACCAGTAACTGGAGTTTGCACTCGGTTTTTTTTTCCCGAGGAAAAGGGGATATCGTGAAAAACGAAGGTCGAAAGGAATATTATATATGTGATCAAGGCCGTGTCAGGCCGAAACGCGTCAGGCGGTTGTGGTGGTTGAGCGTTAATAAACCATTTGCACTACACGAATGTGGTTCGACTCCGTCTTTTTCCCAGGAGAAGGGAAGTAACAGAAAACGGGAAAGAAGAATATATATATATATATATATATTCACTGAAAAAACCATAGGTTTTAGGGACAGTTATAGTTAGTTGGACATTTCACTCGTACAAAACCATAGAAATTCCCCCGTTATAGTTAGTTCAGCTAACTATAACTCGCGCCCACGCAATGCACTGCTGATGACGTCACATATTACATCACTCATGACATGGTCAGTGACATCACTGATGACATCACTGATGACATCTCAAATGACATCACTGATGACATCACTGATGACATCATCCAGTGACTGTGTGTTTCTGTAAAGTTTAAATATGTTTAATATATATAGGGAAAGGCGTATTGAAGAATGAGTGGGTGTATAAGTGTCTGAATGGATGATTTAGTACGTGACTGACTCTACAAGTGAGTGATTAAATGTATCTTACTGAATGCATGGGTTAGTGACTAAACTGTGTGAATGTCTGTATCCGTCTGTCTGTTGGTTTGTAAGCGGCTGCATGGCTTTCTGAATAGCTACATGAGTGTCTACATGGGTTATTGATTGATTGTCTGAGTATCTGTATGGGTGCCTGAGTGTTTGTGTGGGTGGGGTGTGTGTGACTCTGTGCATAGATGTGTGAGTTGGTGATTCACTGGGTGCATGGTTTCAAGAGTGCATCTGTGATGGACTGTATGGGTGGGTGAGTGTGTGTATGGGTGTGTTAGTGATTGAATGTATATCTCAGTGGTACATGTGTGAGTAACTACATATGTGAAAGGCAGTATATATGTGTGTTGGAGTATATAAATGGCTATAAGTGAGAGTGTGTGATTGTGAGAGTGGCTGTATGGATGAGTGTGTACTTGTATCGGTGATTGTATAAGAGCGTAAGAATGTGCTAGTATTTGTATGAGTAAGTGAGCTGGTGTGTGTATAACTGTATAGGTGAGTAAATGGGTGTGTGATTAAGTTTTTTGCATGACTGACTAGGTGTGTGAGTACCTCTATGGATGAGTGGCGGTGTGTGAGTGTTTATATAGGTTATGAGTGCATATGATAGTCCTGTACTGAGTGACTAAGTATGAGTGACTGTACGGGTGAGTGAGTGGATGTGTGTGTAGACCTAAGAATCAGTGAGTGGGTATGTAGTTTTTGGTGTTGGAGTGTCTATGGTTTTGAGAATGGCAGTCTGTAATTTAGAGTGGGTGTATCAAAAGTTATATGAGGGTGTGAGAAGGTGCATGAAATTATCACATGGATGATGTCATCAGTGATGTCATTTGAGATGTCATCAGTGATGTCATCAGTGATGTCACTGACCATGTCATGAGTGATGTAATATGTGACGTCATCAGCAGTGCATTGCGGGAGCGCGAGTTATAGTTAGATGAACTAACTATAACGGGGAATTTCTATGGTTTGTATGCAGTGAAATGTCCAACTAACTATAACTGTCCCTAAAACCTATGGTTTTTTCAGTGAATTTCAAAGGTTTTTTAAATGCTAATTTCTAACTATAACGTGTCTGAAACCTATGGTTTTTTCAGTGAATTTCAAAGGTTTTTTAAATGCTAATTTCTAACTATAACGTGCCTGAAACCTATGATTTTTAAGTGAATTTCAAAGGTTTTTTTAAATGCTAGTTTCTAACTATGCCTACAGAGGTAGGACATGTGAAGAAAGAAGAAAAAACGCACAGAAAGAAGCAAAAGATGTGCAGAAAGAACCAACAGAGGAGCAGAAAGAGGCCTTGTTGCAAAATCATCCTGTACCCACAACTTTTTCAGACGGGTACTGGTGGTAACTGACTCTGACTAACCAGAGCCAGTGCTATGCTAAAAGACACTTAGAATACAGTGAAAACACCTACATACACTAGGGAACACTATGCGTTGGGGTACCCCTGTGATTAGCATGACCTCCTCTGCAAGTCCCTAGTACATAATAGGGCAGGGGATTAAAACTACCTCTTAAAACGCGCTACAGGGCGCGTTTGCACAGTGGTGAAGGGAGGGGGCCTGAGGTGACATGTGTGCAAACGCACCCTGTGGCGCGTTTTAAGTTGCGGGATTAAGTCCCCTTGAATTCTGAGGGTCCCTGGGGCCCAACTAGCCCCCAGGTACCTACAGTTAGGACCACATAGCTGAGTTGCAGAGAGGCGTTCCGAGGCCACGCACCTTTTTCACCTCTCTGCAACGCAACTCTGTTGTGCTTACTGAAGGTACCTGGTGGGCTAGTTGGCCCCCAGGGTCCCTCAGGATTCAAAGGAATTAATTCCCCAACTTAAAACGCACCACAGGGCGTGTTTGCGCACATGTCACCTGAGGCACCGCCCCCTCCCTTCACCACTGTGCAAACGCGCCCTGTGGTGCGTTTTAAGTTGGGGGATTAGGTCACCTTGAATCCTGAGGGTCCCTGGGGCCCAACTAGCCCACTAGGTACTTCCAGTAAGCACCACAGGCCTGCGTTGCAACGCCTGTAACAAATTGTGCAGTTGTGTTTAGGTAGTGAAGAGGGTCGTGCTGGGGGTAGTGTTTTAGGGTTCTGGGTAGTGCAGTGGTGTTTGTGTAGTGTAGGGGGTCATGCTGGGGGTAGATTTAGGGTTTAGGGTAGTGCAGTGGTGTTTGGGTAGTGTAGGGAGTCGTGCTGGGGGGAGTGTTTTAGGGTTTAGGGTAGTGCAGTGGTGTTTGGGTAGTGTAGGGGGTCATGCTGGGGGTAGTGTTTTAGGGTTTAGGTTAGTGCAGTGGTGTTTGGGTAGTGTAGGGGTACTGCTGGGGGTAGTGTTTTAGGGTTTAGGGTAGTGCAGTGGTGTTTGTGTAGTGTAGTGGGTAGTGTTTTAGGGTTTAGGGTAGTGCAGTGGTGTTTGTGTAGTGTAGGAGGTCGTGTTTTAGGGTTTAGGGTAGTGCAGTGGTCTTTGGGTAGTGTAGGGAGTCGTGCGGGGGTAGTGTTTTAGGGTTTAGGGTAGTGTAGGGGGTCATGCGGGGGTAGTGTTTTAAGGATTAGGGTAGTGCATTGGTGTTTGGGTAGTGTAGGGGGTCATGCGGGGGTAGTGTTTTAGGGTTTAGGGCAGTGCAGTGGTGTTTGGGTAGTGTAGGGGGTCGTGCTGGGGGAGTGTTTTAGGGTTTAGGGCAGTGCAGTGGTGTTCGGGTAGTGTAGGGGGTCGTGCTGGGGGAGTGTTTGAGGGTTTAGGGCAGTGCAGTCGTGTTCGGGTAGTGTAGGGGGTTGTGCTGGGGGTAGTATTTTAGGGTTTAGGGTAGTGCAGTGGTGTTCGGGTAGTGTAGGGGGTCGTGCTGGGGGTAGTGTTCTAGGGTTTAGGGCAGTGCAGTGGTGTTTGGGCAGTGTAGGGGGTAATGCTGGGGGTGGTGTTTTAGGGTTTAGGGCAGTGCAGTGGTGTTCGGGCAGTGTAGAGGGTCGTGCTGGGGGTGGTGTTTCAGGGTTTAGGGCAGTGCAGTGGTGTTCGGGTAGTGTAGGGGGTCGTGCTGGGGTAGTGTTTTAGGGTTTAGGGCAGTGCAGTCGTGTTCGGGTAGTGTAGGGGGTTGTGCTGGGGGTAGTATTTTAGGGTTTAGGGTAGTGCAGTGGTGTTCGGGTAGTGTAGGGAGTCGTGCTGGGGGTAGTGTTCTAGGGTTTAGGGCAGTGCAGTGGTGTTTGGGCAGTGTAGGGGGTCGTGCAGGGGTGGTGTTTCAGGGTTTAGGGCAGTAGTGTTCGGGCAGTGTAGGGGGTCGTGCTGGGGGTGGTGTTTCAGGGTTTGGGGCAGTGCAGTGGTGTTCGAGCAGTAAAGGGGTCATGCTGGGGGTGGTGTTTCAGGGTTTAGGGCAGTGCAGTGGTGTTCGGGCAGTGTAGGGGCGGTGCAGGGGGTGGTGTTTCAGGGTTTAGGGCAGTGCAGTGGTGTTCGGGCAGTGTAGGGGGTGCTGCAGGGGGTGGTGTTTCAGGGTTTAGGGCAGTGCAGTGGTGTTTGGGCAGTGTAGGGGGTCATGCAGGGGGTGGTGTTTCAGGGTTTAGGGCAGTGCAGTGGTGTTCGGGCAGTGTAGGGGGTCGTGCTGGGGCTGGTGTTTCAGGGTTTAGGGCAGTACACTGGTGTTCGGGCAGTGTAGGGGGTCGTGCTGGGGCTGGTGTTTCAGGGTTTAGGGCAGTGCAGTGGTGTTCGGGCAGTGTAGGGGGTTGTGCTGGGGCTGGTGTTTCAGGGTTTAGGGCAGTGCAGTGGTGTTCGGGCAGTGTAGGTGGTCGTGCTGGGGCTGTTGGTTCAGGGTTTAGGGCAGTGCAGTGGTGTTCGGGCAGTGTAGGGGGTCATGCTGGGGCTGGTGTTTCAGGGTTTAGGGCAGTGCAGTGGTGTTCGGGCAGTGTAGGGGGTCTTGCTGGGGCTGGTGTTTCAGAGTCTAGGGCAGTGCAGTGGTGTTCGGGCAGTGTAGGAGGTCTTGCTGGGGCTGGTGTTTCAGGGTTTAGGGCAGTGCAGTGGTGTTCGGGCAGTGTAGGGGGTCGTGCTGGGGGTGGTGTTTCAGGGTTTAGGGCAGTGCAGTGGTGTTGGGCAGTGTAGGGGGTCATGCTGGGGCTAGTGTTTCAGGATTTAGGGCAGAGCAATGGTGTTCAGGCAGTGTAGGGGGCTTTGCTGGAGGTGGTGTTTCAGGGTTTAGGGCAGTGCAGTGGTGTTCGTGCAGTGTAGGGGGTGGTGTTTCAGGGTTTAGGGCAGTGGTGTTCAGGCAGTGTAGAGGGTCTTGCTGGGGTTGATGTTTCAGGGTTTAGGGCAGTGCAGTGGTGTTCGGGCAGTGTAGGGGGTCGTGCTGGGGGTGGTGTTTCAGGGTTTAGGGCAGTGCAGTGGTGTTCCGGAGGTGTAGGAGGTCGTGCAGGGGTGGTGTTTCAGGGTTTAGGGCAGTGCAGTGGTGTTCGGGCAGTGTAGGGGTTGTGCTGGGGGTGGTGTTTCAGGGTTTAGGGCAGTGCAGTGGTGTTCGGGCAGTGTAGGGTGTCGTGCTGAGGGGTGGTGTTTCAGGGTTTAGGGCAGTGCAGTGGTGTTCGGGCAGTGTAGGGGGTCATGCAGGGGTGGTGTTTCAGGGTTTAGGGCAGTGCAGTGGTGTTTGGGCAGTGTAGGGGTCGTGCAGGGGGTGGTGTTTCAGGGTTTAGGGCAGTGCAGTAGTGTTCGGCCAGTGTAGGTGGTCTTGCTGGGGGTGGTGTTTCAGGCTTTAGTGCAGTGGTGTTCGGGCAGTGTAGGGGGTCTTGCTGGGGGTGGTGTTTCAGGGTTTAGGGCAGTGCAGTGGTGTTCGGGCAGTGTAGGGGGTCTTGCTGGGGCTGGTGTTTCAGGGTTTAGGGCAGTGCAGTGGTGTTTGGGCAGTGTAGGGGGTCGTGCTGGGGCTGGTGTTTGAGGGTTTAGGGTAGTGCAGTGGTGTTCGGGCAGTGTAGGGGGTCGTGCTGGGGCTGGTGTTTCAGGGTTTAGGGCAGTGCAGTGGTTTTCGGGCAGTGTAGGCGGTCGTGCTGGGGCTGGTGTTTCAGGGTTTAGGGCAGTGCAGTGGTGTTCGGGCAGTGTACGGGGTTGTGCTGGGGCTGGTGTTTCAGGGTTTAGGGCAGTGCAGTGGTGTTCGGGCAGTGTAGGGGTCGTGCTGGGGGTGGTGTTTCAGGGTTTAGGGCAGTGCAGTGGTGTTCGGGCAGTGTAGGGGTCGTGCTGGGGCTGGTGTTTCATGGTTTAGGGCAGTGCAGTGGTGTTCGGGCAGTGTAGGGGGTCGTGCTGGGGGTGGTGTTTCAGGGTTTAGGACAGTGCAGTGCTGTTCGGGCAGTGTAGGGGGTCATGCTGGGGGTGGTGTTTCAGGGTTTAGGGCAGTGCAGTGGTGTACGGGCAGTGTAGGGGTCTTGCTGGGGGTGGTGTTTCAGGGTTTAGGGCAGTGGTGTTCGGGCAGTGTAGGGGGTCTTGCTGGGGGTAGTGTTTCGGGGTTTAGGGCAGTGCAGTGGTGTTCGTGCAGTGTAGGGGGTCGTGCTGGGGGTGGTGTTTCAGGGTTTAGGGCAGTGCGGTAGTGTTCGGGCAGTGTAGGGGATCGTGCAGGGGGTGGTGTTTCAGGGTTTAGGGCAGTGCAGTGGTGTTCGGGCAGTGTAGGGGGTCGTGCTGGCGGTGGTGTTTCAGGGTTTAGGGCAGTGCAGTGGTGTTCGGGCAGTGTAGGGGGTCGTGCAGGGGGTGGAGTTTCAGGGTTTAGGGCAGTGCAGTGGTGTTCGGGCAGTGTAGGGGTCTTGCTGGGGGTGGTGTTTCAGGGTTTAGGGCAGTGGTGTTCGGGCAGTGTAGGGGGTCTTGCTGGGGGTGGTGTTTCAGGGTTTAGGGTAGTGCAGTGGTGTTCGGGCAGTGTAGGGGGTCTTGCTGGGGGTAGTGTTTCAGGGTTTAGGGCAGTGCAGTGGTGTTCGTGCAGTGTAGGGGGCCGTGCTGGGGATGGTGTTTCAGGGTTTAGGGCAGTGCAGTGGTGTTCGGGCAGTGTAGGGGGTCATGCTGGGGGTGGTGTTTCAGTGTTTAGGGCAGTGCAGTGGTGTTTTGGCAGTGTAGGGGGTCGTGCTGGGGGTGGTGTTTCAGGGTTTAGTACAGTGGTGTTCGGGCAGTGTAGGGGGTCTTGCTGGGGGTGATGTTTCAGGGTTTAGGGCAGTGCAGTGGTGTTCGGGCAGTGTAGGGGGTCGTGCTGGGGGTAGTGTTTTAGGGTTTAAGGTAGTGCAGTGGTGTTTGTGTAGTGTAGGGGTCGTGCTGGGGGTAGTGTTTTAGGGTTTAGGGTAGTGCAGTGGTGTTTGTGTAGTGTAGGGGGTCGTGCTGGGGGTAGTGTTTTAGGGTTTAAGGTAGTGCAGTGGTGTTTGTGTAGTGTAGGGGGTCGTGCTGGGGGTAGTGTTTTAGGTTTTAGGGTAGTGCAGTGGTGCTTGTGTAGTGTAGGGGGTCGTGCTGGGGGTAGTGTTTTAGGGTTTAGGGTAGTGCAGTGGTGTTTGTGTAGTGTAGGGGGTCATGTTTTAGGGTAGTGCAGTGGTGTTTGGGTAGTGTAGGGGGTCGTGCTGGGGGTAGTGTTTTAGGGTTTAAGGTAGTGCAGTGGTGTTTGTGTAGTATAGGGGGTCGTGCTGGGAGTAGTGTTTTAGGGTTTAGGGTAGTGCAGTGGTGTTTGTGTAGTGTAGGGGGTCATGTTTTAGGGTAGTGCAGTGGTGTTTGGGTAGTGTAGGGGGTCGTGCTGGGGGTAGTGTTTTAGGGTTTAAGGTAGTGCAGTGGTGCTTGTGTAGTGTAGGGGGTCGTGCTGGGGGTAGTGTTTTAGGGTTTAGGGTAGTGCAGTGGTGTTTGTGTAGTGTAGGGGGTCATGTTTTAGGGTAGTGCAGTGGTGTTTGGGTAGTGTAGGGGGTCGTGCTGGGGGTAGTGTTTTAGGATTTAGGTTAGTGCAGTGGTGCTTGTGTAGTGTAGGGGGTCATGCTGGGGGTAGTGTTTTAGGGTTTAGGATAGTGCAGTGGTGCTTGTGTAGTGTAGGGGGTCGTGCTGGGGTAGTGTTTTTGGGTTTAGGGTAGTGCAGTGGTGTTTTTGTAGTGTAGGGGGTCATGTTTTAAGATGCAACGCTCCAATACCTGACCAGTCTGCACTAGATAAAACTGGAAAAAAACTAAAAATAAAAAGTGTTTTGCACACTTTTGTCATTGGGCTATATGTGGGCTAAATCTGGGTAATATTTGTGCTACATTTGGGCTCTTTTTTCACTGGTGGCCATCTTGGAAGACTTCTTTGTTATGAAGTTTCCTAATTTCCTCATTTACTGCAGTCTCCTCAGTAGGAAATGCTTTCAGTTTTTACTTTGATTCCATCAAGAAGGCATTCAGATGTGTCACACATTTGCCATAAATTCAGAATGTTATTACTCTAGTTGTTCATTAGATCACTGTAGTAAAGCTACTGCTCACCAAGGAGTTAACTGGAAGTCTACTGCTGGTATTGAAAGTGATTGTTTCAGTCTGCATGTCAGAATTTTCTAATGAAATAGAAGAGGATTTGAGATCTCACTTAAAACATGCACTAAATTTTCTTTTTGCAGCACTAACCATAATTTCTATGGCAAAATGAACCCCCTCATTTTGTTCCTTTTTAAATTAAATGTTTTAAGTGTTACCAGTTTATTCCAATCAAGATGGCTTCAGGTGTGCCATACTTTTGTCATAAGTAAGGCTGTTAGCACTCTAGTTGTTCTTTAGAACACTCTGGGAAGCTGCAGTAGAACACAAAGGCATCAACTGACAGGCTGCTCCTGTTGAAATATAACAGGAAGATATTTGAGATCTCACTTAAAACATGTCCTAATTTTTCTTTCTACAGCACTAACCATACTTTCTATGGCAAAATGAACCCCCTCATTTTGTTCCTTTTTAAATTAAATGTTTTAAGTGTTACCAGTTTATTCCAATCAAGATGGCTTCAGGTGTGCCATACTTTTGTCATAAGTAAGACTGTTAGCGCTCTAGTTGTTCTTTAGAACACTCTGGGAAGCTGCAGTAGAACACAAAGGCATCAACTGACAGGCTGCTCCTGTTGAAATATAACAGGAAGATATTTGAGATCACACTTGAAACATGTCCTAATTTTTCTTTCTACAGCACTAACCATAATTTCTATGACAAAATGAACCCCATCATTTTGTTCCTTTTTAAATTAAATGTTTTAAGTGTTACCAGTTTATTCCAATCAAGATGGCTTCAGGTGTGCCATACTTTTGTCATAAGTAAGGCTGTTAGCACTCTAGTTGTTCTTTAGAACACTCTGGGAAGCTGCAGTAGAACACAAAGGCATCAACTGACAGGCTGCTCCTGTTGAAATATAACAGGAAGATATTTGAGATCACACTTGAAACATGTCCTAATTTTTCTTTCCAGCGCACTAACCATAATTTCTATGACAAGATGAACCCCATCATTTTGTTCCTTTTTAAATTAAATGTTTTAAGTGTTACCAATTTATTCCAATCAAGATGGCTTCAGGTGTGCCATACTTTTGTCATAAGTAAGGAAGTTAGCACTCTAGTTGTTCTTTAGAACACTCTGGGAAGCTGCAGTAGAACACAAAGGAATCAACTGACAGTCTCTGCCCTTGTTGAATGTACATGTTTTACTGAGAATGTCAGACTTCATTCTCACATGACTGAGAAAGATAATGTGAATTTACAGAAAATATGCTCTCATTTTAGCTTCTGGGGCACCTTCCAAAACTGTATGGGACAAGCATGTGAAAATAGTTTTCTCTCAAACATGATTCATGATATCCCAGCAGAAGGTTTTTCACAGGGTAAAATCACCTTAGAACACACCACAATTCCTGAAATCAACAAATGAATTCTAATGTAACTAAAGTCTGTTATCACCCTTTATAGTTCTCCTTTTGGTAACCCTCAAAATCTTCGATTCACTACAATGCATTTCAATGGGGTACTATCATTTATATTGGTCCCAAGATGGCTGCCAGCAATTCCAGGATGAAGTGCTGACAGCCAATCAGATCTCACGATGACATGTGTGGTTAGGCTCCGCCCAGATATATATGTGTTTTTACTTTTGATTTTCTCAGCAACTACTGAACGGATTTACACCATTTAACAAAAGGGTTCTTTTGAACCAAGAACAACCTCTTTGCCAAATTTGGTGTAATTCCGTTCAGCAGTTCGGGCTGTAGCCTTGCATAAAGTTTCCTATGGGAAATTGATTTTTTGACTCTTATTTTTTTAATTTCTCCGCAACTACTGAACGGATTTACACCATTTAACAAAAGGGTTCTTTCTGAACCAAGAACTACATCTTTGCCAAATTTGGTGTAATTCCGTTCAGCAGTTCGGGCTGTAGCCGTGTCTAAAGTCTCCTATGGGAAAATGAATGGGGAAAACACGTTTTGGGACCCCCCTTTTTTCTCGGCCCCCGCTTGACGAATCACCCTGAGACTTTCAGGGTAGGAGCGGACCGGAGCGGGCCATAAAGTTTGAAAATTTCGCGAAGATTCGTCAACCGATGCAAGAGTTATTTCAAATAGAATGTCGCGGATTTCCTATGGAAAATAGGTCCTAACTATAACTATCTACTGGCGACCGCCAGTAGATAATATATATATATATATGGTTTTCAGTGAATTTCAAAGGTTTTTAAATGCTAATTTGTAACTATAACGTGTCTGAAACCTATGGTTTTTTCAGTGAATATATATATATATATATATATATATATATATATATATATATATATATATATATTCACTGAAAAAACCATAGGTTTCAGACACGTTATAGTTACAAATTAGCATTTAAAAAACCTTTGAAATTCACTGAAAAAACCATAGGTTTTAGGGACAGTTATAGTTACTTGGACATTGCACTCGTACAAAACCCGTGAAATTCCCCCGTTATAGTTAGTTCAGCTAACTATAACTCGCGCCCGCAATGCACTGCTGATGACGTCACATATTACATCACTCATGACATGGTCAGTGACATCACTGATGACATCACTGATGACATCTCAAATGACATCACTGATGACATCACTGATGACATCACTGATGACATCATCCAGTGACTGTGTGTTTCTGTAAAGTTTAAATATTTTTAATATATATAGGAAAAGACGTATTGAAGAATGAGTGGGTGTGTAAGTGTCTGTATGGATGATTTAGTAGGTGCGTGACTGACTCTATAAGTGAGTGATTTAACGTATCTTACTGAATGCATGGGTTAGTGACTAAACTGGATGAATGTCTGTATCCGTCTGTCTGTTGCTGTGTAAGTGGCTGCATGTGTTTGTGAATAGCTACATGAGTGTCTATATGAGTTATTGAATGCTTGTCTGAGTATCTGTATGGGTGCCTGAGTGTTTGTGTGGGAGGGGTGTGTGCAACTCTGTGCATAGATGTGTGAGTGGGTGATTCACTGGGTGGATGGTTTCAAGAGTGCATCTGTGATAGACTGTATGGGTGGGTAAGTGTGTGTAAGAGTGTGTTAGTGAGTGAATGTATGTCCCAGTGGTACATGTGTGAGTAACTACATATGTGAAAGGCAGTATATATGTGTGTTGGAGTATATAAATAGCTATAAGCAAGAGTGAGTGATTGTGATAGTGGCTGTATGGATGAGTGTGTGCTTGTATCAGTGATTGTATAAGAGCGTAACAATGTGCTACTATTTGTATGAGTAAGTGAGCTGGTGTGTGTATAACTGTATAGGTGAGTAAATGGCAGTGTGTTTAATTATTTGCATGACTGACTAGGTGTGTGAGTATCTCTATGGATGAGTGGCGTTGTTTGAGTGTCTATATAGGAGTAAGAGTGCATATGATAGTCCTGTACTGAGTGACCGTAAGTATGAGTGACTGTACGGGTGAGTGAGTGGATGTGTGTGTGTAGACCTAAGAATCAGTGAGTGGGTATGTAGTTATTGGTGTTGGAGTGTCTATGGTTTTGCGAATGGCAGTCTGTAATTTAGAGTGGGTGTATCAAAGGTTATATTAGGGTGTGAGGAGGTGCATCAGATTATCACGTGGATGATGTCATCAGTGATGTCATTTGAGATGTCATCAGTGATGTCATCAGTGATGTCACTGACCATGTCATGAGTGATGTAATATGTGACGTCATCAGCAGTGCATTGCGGGGGCGCGAGTTATAGTTAGCTGAACTAACTATAACGGGGGAATTTCACGGGTTTTGTACGAGTGCAATGTCCAAGTAACTATAACTGTCCCTAAAACCTATGGTTTTTTCAGTGAATTTCAAAGGTTTTTTAAATGCTAATTTGTAACTATAACGTGTCTGAAACCTATGGTTTTTTCAGTGAATTTCAAAGGTTTTTTAAATGCTAATTTGTAACTATAACGTGTCTGAAACCTATGGTTTTTTCAGTGAATTTCAAAGGTTTTTTAAATGCTAATTTCTAACTATAACGTGCCTGAAACCTATGGTTTTTTCAGTGAATTTCAAAGGTTTTGTAAATGACAATTTTTAAATGTATTAATTGTTATATTAATTTTTTTCATACTGATTTACTACATTTTTAGAAACAATTTTTTTTTACATATTTTATTTTTTAAATTACATTGTAATTACATTATACATTACATTACAAAAAATACTTTCTCAGAATGAATTACTTTAGTTTAAATACTTTGCAGATAGGCAATAGACTTTTAAGTACAGTAGTTACAGTTGTTGCAATGGGCAACACATTTTCAAACACAATGCAACATTCAGCTCAATGTGAATTTCTAGTTAAATGCAATTAGTTACTTTATGGATTACTTTTGTAACCACAGGACTGGATCCTAGATTCAGTCCTGGTACATCTCCTGTAAACAGTTGAGTAAAAGCGTTTTGATTACAGTCGTGATTTTTAAGGAATATTATTGTATTTTAAAAGTTGACACTTAGAAACTTTTTCTCATAGAATCACCAATGTTATCCTATGGAAGGAAATTCACTTAGCAGGTAAAAACTGTTATCGTTACTTTTTCTTACTCAGTGTTGGATCCTGGATCCAGCACTGGTGCATCTCCTGTAAACAGTTGAAAGAATGCGTTTAAGTCATACATGCGATTTTTAAGGAATATTTGTAGTTTGTGAAAATCAACACTTTGAAACTTTTTTGCTGAAAACCAGTCAATCTTAGCCTATGAAGGAAATTCAAGTTACCGGTAAGTACGGTTAAAATTACTTTTCAGGACCAGTACTGGGCTGAAAGATGCAGCACTGAGGTCTCTCCTGATAACAGGTGAGTAAATCGGAATTCGTATTTCGGCTGATTTTAGAGGAATATTTTAAAGTTCCAAAACTCCACACTTAGAAGAATTTCCAAGTGAAACCAGTCAATGTTAGCCTATGGAAGGAAATTCAAGTTACTGGTAAGTACGGTTAAAATTACTTTTCAGGACCAGTACTGGGCTGAAAGATACAGCACTGAGGTCTCTCCTTATAACAGGTGAGTAAATCGGAATTCGTATTTCGGCTGATTTTACAGGAATATTTGTATGTTTCAAAAATCAACACTTAGAAACTTTTTCAGCAAAAAGCAGGCAATGATATCCTATGGAAGGAAATTCAAGTTACTGGTAAGTACGGTTAAAATTACTTTTGAGGATCAGTACTGGGCTGAAAGATGCAGCACTGAGGTCTCTCCTGATAACAGGTGAGTAAATCGGAATTCGTATTTCGGCTGATTTTAGAGGAATATTTTAAAGTTCCAAAACTCCACACTTAGAAGAATTTCCAAGTGAAACCAGTCAATGTTAGCCTATGAAGGAAATTCAAGTTACCGGTAAGTACGGTTAAAATTACTTTTCAGGACCAGTACTGGGCTGAAAGATGCAGCACTGAGGTCTCTCCTGATAACAGGTGAGTAAATCGGAATTCGTATTTCGGCTGATTTTAGAGGAATATTTTAAAGTTCCAAAACTCCACACTTAGAAGAATTTCCAAGTGAAACCAGTCAATGTTAGCCTATGGAAGGAAATTCAAGTTACTGGTAAGTATGGTTAGAATTACTTTTCAGGACCAGTACTGGGCTGAAAGATACAGCACTGAGGTCTCTCCTGATAACAGGTGAGTAAATCGGAATTCGTATTTCGGCTGATTTTAGAGGAATATTTGCACAATGGTGAAGGGAGGGGCGGGGCCTGAGGTGACATCTGTGCAAACGCGCCCCGTGGCGCGTTTTAAGTTGGGGGATTAAGTCCCCTTGAATCCTGAGGGTCCCTAGGGGCCAACAAGCCCACCAGGAACCTCCAATATGCGCCAGGGGCTGCGTTGCAGAGACGTGTAGAGAGGCCACACCCCTTTTTACACCTCTCTGCAACGCAGCTCTGTGGCGCTTTCTGGATGTACCTGTTGGGCTAGTTGGCCCCCAGGGACCCTCAGGATTGAAGGGGATTTAATTCCCCATCTTAAAACGCGCCACGGGGCCTGTTTGCACACATGTCACCTGAAGCCCCGCCCCTCCCTTCACCACTGTGCAAACGCGCCCCGTGGCGCGTTTTAAGTTGGGGGATTAAGTCCCCTTGAATCCTGAGGGTCCCCGGAGTCCAACTAGCCCACCATATACCTCCAAAAGCGCCACAGAGCTGCGTTGCAGAGAGGTGTAAAAGGGGTGTGGCCTCTCTACACGTCTCTGCAACGCAGCCCCCTGGCGCATATTGGAGGTTCCTGGTGGGCTAGTTGGCCCCCAGGGACCCCCAGTATTCAAGGGGAATTCGTTCCCCCTCTGCAAACGCGCCAGGGGGCGCGTTTGCAGAGTGGTGAAGGAAGGGGGCGGGGCCTGCGGGCCCGATCGTTTAAAAAAAAAAAAAAATGTTGTCCCCTGAAGGGGGGCTGTGTGGCCCCCCTTCCTTTTTCCTGTTTTTATGCCCTGGGGACCCCATCCCCCAGGGCCTTACCCCTTTTTTTTTATTTTTTATTTTAAAAAAAAAACGGGAAGGGGGCCGCGTGGCCCCCCTTCCCTGGGCCTGTATTGGCCCCGGGGACCCCATCCCCCGGGGCATGGCCTTTTTATTTTTATTCTTTGGAGGGGGCTGCGTGGCCCCCCTCCTCTGGCCATTTAAGGCCCCGGGGACCCCATCCCCCGGGGCCGGCCTTTCCATTTTTTTTTTTTTTTTATTTTTTTTTTTTTGGGGAGGGGGGCCGCGTGGCCCCCCTCCTGGGCCACTACTTGCCCCGGGGACCCCATCCCCCGGGGCTGGCCCTCTCCGTTGGGGACTGTGGGGGGGTCCCCAATACCCCCACAGTCCCGCCGGCTCCCCACGTCCCTTGGGAGCCGGCATTGCTTTCCACATGGGGAGCAGCTGACATGCTGCTCCCCATGTGGAAAGCAATGTGCTTTGGATATTGGAAGAGAGAGCAGGTTTCCCTGCTCTCTCTTCCAATATCCAAAGCAGTTTGCTATGGCAGGACGGGAGCCGTGAGGCTCCGTCCTGCCATAGCAAACTACAGTGTCCCGGGGGTAGGCACCCCGGGACACTGCAGGAGCCGGCCCTGGGGGGTGGCGGTCCCCAGGGCCATCAAGGGCTCCAGGAGGGGGCCGCGCGGCCCCCTCCCTACATCAGCACAGCCCCGGGGAGGTGGTGGTCCCCGGGGCTTCGGGGGTCCAAAACGGACCCCCATTTTAATTTGTTAGTGCCCCGGGGAGGTGGCGGTCCCCGGGGCGTGTGGGGGGGTTGGGGCCCCCCCACACAGGTTGTTAAATTAATTTAAAAAAAGCCCCGGGGAGGTGGTGGTCCCCGGGGCTGCGGGAGGGCTCAGAGCCCTCCCACACCATTTTTTTTAAAAAGCCCCGGGGGGTGGCGGTCCCCGGGGCTTGGGGGGCCCTTTGAGGCCCCCACACATTAAATTATCCCCCCCCCACCATGCCCCCGGGACTTGGGCCACCCGGGGGCCAATTAACATCGAAGCGCGGGAGACCGCGCTTCGATTTTTTTTTTTCCGGCAGGATTCGCGCACCCTGAGCGCATCCTGCCGATTTTTTTTTTTAAAAAATGCTTTTTTTGCCCAGGGGGTCCTTGTGGGACCCCTGAGCAGCTAGGTTAGGGTGTTTCTACCCTGCCCCCTTTGTGCGTTTTGCGCACTTGTTTCTTTTTTTTTTCTCGGCGGGATCCGCGCACCCTAAGCGCATCCCGCCGATTTAAAAAAAAAAAAAATGCTTTTTTCTGCCCAGGGGGTCCTTGTGGGACCCCCTGAGCAGACCTAGGGGGTCAGGGTGTTTCTACCCTGCCCCCTTTTTGCGCTTTGCGCACTTGTTTCTGTCCCTCGGTTCTACCGAGGGACAAAATGGCTGCCAACACTTCTTGATTTGGAGTGTTGACAGCCAATTAGCATGCAGCTCGTGATCGGGAGGGTACGCGGATCCGACGCGCCCATAGATATATATGTGATTTTAATTGTGAATTTCTCAGGAACTACTGAACGGATTTACACCATTTTAGCAAAAGGCACCAGTCTGAACCAAGGGCTACCTCTTTGCCAAATTTGGGGTAATTCCGTTCAGCAGTTCGGGCTGTAGCTGCGACTAAAGGTTCCTATGGAAAAATGAATGGGGAATACGCGTTTTGGGACCCCCCTTTTTCTCGGCCCCCGCTTGACGTATCACCCCGAGACTTTCAGGGTAGGAGCGGACCGGAGCGCCCCAACAAGTTGGAAGCTTTCACGAAGATTCGTCAACCGGCGCCAACGTTATTGCAAATAGAATGTCGCGGATTTCCTATGGATAATAGGTCCTAACTATAACTATCTACTGGCGACCGCCAGTAGATAATATATATATATATATATATATTTGTCACCAAATTTCAAAATATCACGCAGCACTCTCCTGAGGTTTTCTTTTTCTTTATTAATTAAGCCATCTTTACTGGAGTAAAGATGGCTTAATTAATAAAGAAAAAGAAAACCCTCTGGAGAGTGCTGCGTGATATTTTGTAATTTGGTGATAAACATATGTTCAAGGATTAGTCCAGCCTTGCCGCAAGCACCAGCTAATCAGTGCGCCCTTCGTAACGTGGACTGTTTTGTTGGCTCATATATATATATATATATATATATATATATATATATATATATATATATATATATATATATATATATATATATATATATATATATAGACAGTGTGGTAGTAGTACGCCAGTCACCAACAGACTGTCTAACCATGTAAAGGCAACAACCAAACTAGCAGCTCAAGAAAAAATGAGCTAACTGCACCTGAATTCCTGGACCTCTATTCTGTTCCCTACCCGAATATATGTGGACGTAGATCAGGGTCAGACCCTACCCTGAATATATGTGGACATAGATCAGAGTCAAGATCTATATGTAAGCCCCATCTCAGGGAAATGTTGTGCAACACGGAACAGGCTACAACAATCTTGCACACAACTAATGGGGAGAACACTACCACCCACCCCCATGCAGTAGATTTCTGAATTGCATTCAATAATTGCATCTGTATGTATGTATCCTATGGTACCTCTCTTGAGGCAGTATGGTTGGACATCTGCATGGATGTGAGGAGATGGGGAGAGAGATTAGACCCGGCATTGCCGCAACAATGTGATTTTTTGAAAATGGGACCTTTATTCGAAATGCAATGCATTATCCCTACATACATGCAAAGGGTGTGAGGGTAATGTGTGTGTAGTAGGTTGTAGAGTTTATTGAGTATGCCACCCCCAATAGCACATGCAGCTTACCAATGAGCCACATGTCACTAAATGTCCCAGCAACAAAGCAACATGCAAGAGGTGACTGGCAGACTATGTAGCTGTCTTGTGTGCTTTCAGGAAAGTCGTTGTACACATCTGTGAAGCAGCCCCTGGTGTTGCTGGCAGCTTGAACGTTGATGAAGTGCCAGCGATGTCTGCTGCAGAAAAGTGATGCTGTGTGGTGAGGTGACGGACGTGCTATATGGGTGCAGTCAATGGCCCCTACCACACGAGGGACTGGGCAAAGGCATACATACCCTTGACACCCTTTGTCTTTCTACTATTCACTGTGGCATGGCAAATATTGTGCCCATTCTTTTGTTCATGCATCCCAGTACCTGACAGAAGCATTGAGTCTGGCTGGCCAGTACAATGCCAATGTTATCATAAAATGGAGTACAGCCAGTATTTTGACATAGGCAGGGATAGACTGGGAGTGGGATTCTACTTTCAGTCTGCAACCATGTGATGGATCCCATCAGGTGAGAAGTGGTATATGGCAATGACTGCTTTCCTGGAACTGCCAAAAATGTTGATCCTTTGCCTGTAAACCCTCTCTCTTCTCAACTGATTATTCCTCAAATTGAGGAGCAATGTTGAAAACATGTTTGCTGACATAGTGAAGGCAGAAAAAGTTGCTTGTAGTGTGAGTCCATTTCCTTTGTGGTCAGCTGGCTATGATTGATTGGTGTTGAAATGTTTTGCACCTGCACCTGCAGATGGATGGTGGAGTTCAGAACAATCACCCTTTGCATTGCCAGGTATGTTGCAATTGTTGTAAGCCTGGTTATAAAATGCAACCAGGTTTGCTTTTAAGGCAAAAATGGATCTTAACAAAAAATAGGCTTGTTATAAAATGCAACAGGGTTTGCTTTTAACAAAAAATGAGATCCTAACAAAAACATTAACCACATTATTAAAAAATATTTGCTTTAAAGAAAATAACAAGTCTTGAATGATAATAAATGAAATATTATCACACAGGATTTCCTAAAGGTCTAAAAATAAATAGGATCTTCGAAAATTCTAAAAAAAAGTTCCTTTATGTCTATATTTATTGCAATACTTACTTGCTTGCTCCACTGTTTTCTATTTTACTATGGGAGTGTGATGCAGTACCACTGGTTGGCCATGTGCGGTGCTGGTCTTACTTCAAAGCTGAGCTAGAGTACATTGACATTATTTTGGGTCCTTTTTGGATGTAGTAACTCTAGAAATGCAGTTTGTGAATAGCAATGGTTTTACATTTTTGTGGTGTGGTATTTGCCCCTCCCTAAACCCCTTCTTGTCCTTCCCTTAACCCTGTGTTACCCCCTCCGTAGTACCCATCCATTTTATCTTAAGTATTACCCATTTTCCAGCCACTAAGGTGGGAGAGGCGAAGAATTACAAACTTTAGGTTTATAAATAACATTTTGTACTATACAAGTAGTGCTATTGTAGTACTACTGAATGTACGAAATTCAGTTTGTGAACAGGAGTGAATAAACTGCAATGATGTGCTGAGCTGGCTATTCCAGAAGCCTGAGGTACTATATATAGTTTCATTGATTCTCTCCTCTTGCAACAGGAGCTGGTGAGTATTGTAAATACATTTACGAGCATGACACCCAGACAGCTGTCCATAGATAAAGTACATTTTAAGGCATGAAAGTGATGAGACAATATGGCCATTTCAGGCACAGCCGGACTGGGAACCGAAACCAGACCTGGTAAGCTGCTCAGCCGGCCTCCGGTTGGGGGTTGCAGCTGAGTTGTTTGCCAGGGCCGGTTTTGGGTGATCTTGTTATGGGGGGCCGATATTGCAGAACCGCCCCCCCCGGTAACAAAAACGGCCCCCCAGGGGCCTCAAAACTGGCCCCCACCCAGCGGCCCATTGGGGAAACGCCCAGTGCCCGCTATGGCCAGTCCGGCCCTGATTTCAGGTCATAGGCACCCAAGGCTCTTTTTAAATGCAGATCATTCTAACAGTTTGGCACTAGAGCCCGGTGCTAAAATAGTCTGTTACCACACAGTCATAATATTGTCCCAGATGGCGTAGCCCTCTTTTCTGCGTTTTCCAACGGGAATGGGGAATAACACAGAGGTAAAACTCAGTGTTACACTTTCTGCACTGATCTAGCCATACAAGTTTGATGCCCAATGTCACTATTATCACTGGCACTCAGAACGTGGCTGGATGTTGTAGTGATGGAGCAATGTCTCGTAAGAAAGAGACTTGCTCGGAGGCAATCCGCTCGTTTAACTCATTAACAAGTTATTAAACGTAATCTGTGAATAACTAATACGCACCACATGAACATGCGGGTTAGTGAAGCTTGTTTATGTGTGTACTAACGCGGATAACAATGAAAAACGGACTAATACCGCTTTAAACGGGGAAACTGTTGTGCGTATGCGTCAACTGCATCTACGCAATATGACGAGCTAACGCTTGGAGGGAAATTCTAGCGCATGAGCAGAAGACACTAAAATGGAGTCTTGAAGACTCGCGTGCATGGCATCTGCTTAGCTGAAACTAAAACAGGCTATTTTACTAATGCTAATGCGGGGAAAGTATTAATAAGAGAATGGGAATAGAGTAGAGGTGGGAGGTATACAGTGAGACCATTTATTTTATGAAAATAACATTTGTCTTTTGACTTTATTATTAGTGCGCATTTGGGCCTCTCTTGTATAACCGGACTAGATGAAATGACACAATGCCTGCGCATGCCTTCTGAGTGAAGCTATGAAGGTCAATGACGAAACACTTGAATGGAGGCCAAATTGGAGCGCCATGCCCTGGGAACGGATGGTGAAAAGTTCAGCAATATGATGTTCTATTCTTCGTAGTGTCATTAATGTTGCAAATTGGATACATGTAGTGGATGGGAATAAAGTTTTGAATAAAAATTAAGGGGATGGGTTTGCGAACAATGGTTTAACAGAATACAGTGACATGTAAGCATGGTGTGATGATCATCCCCCCTTGCCTGACCAATTAGATTTCGTATTTTTACGATATTGTAACTTTAGTGGGTGGAACATGAGGAAACAAAGGTATAATTAAGGTAGCTTTAGTTAGTTAGTTAGACTGAGACGGAGATGCTGTCTGGGAGTCGGGGATGCTGTTGCTGGAGAGAGGCTGTGAGGTGCTGATGAAGACTCGAATGCAGACGCTGAAGAAGAACTTTCTATCCTAACTTAATTGGGTTAGATCAGAAGATCGCGGATGAATCTCGAGGAGGAAGAGAGTGTCAGAGAGGGGTGCGACGCAATTCGTCGGTATTCTAGAGAGGTCATCTATCCTTTCCTGAAGTCTTTGTCTCCTGACCTATCCTGGGGACCCTTACCAGCCCTTTGGCCAGGGGGTTGGTCTTTCACACCATTCTTGGTAATTATAATTTCACGTTATTTGCAAATGTTCTTTTCTCTCTGTCTTTTCTCTCTGTCCTCTCCCTTTCTGAGCATTAATTATTGTATGAGTCCGAAGTATATGATTTGATGTTTAATCAATTGAATTTCTCTCCTAAGAATGAGGGTGGCTGCACTCTATTTTTGAAATGGTTCACATGCATTTAATTTAGATAAAGATTTTAAAACCTTCCTGAGTCTGTAATCATTTACTTCAAACGGAAGAATAGTTAAGAGTTAAGTTAATTATCACCATCAACTAGTTCAACTAATGGTCCATCGACCAGAGGAAAGAACTTTTTGATCAGTGAGAGGTTAGTTAGGAGAATTAAATAACTAAACCTGAACATTGTGAAGTACAAATATAAAACTTTAACCACTCCAGCGGTTTACTCAATGTGTGTGTGTTTTTATGGGCCCAGGTGAGTATATGGTAGTGGAGTATCTGTTGTTGGTTTACCGCTGGATCAGTTTTCTGGTAGCAGAGCTATGGTTATTATTGACTAGATGGGACATGATAATATTGACCAGGCATTATCTAATATTATGCTGGATAAGACAAACGGTTATACCTTGCGCTTGTCACTAGTTGATCCTTCTTTGGTTACAAAAAAAGTTATACAGAAGTGTAAAATAGCTGTAGAGACTTGTCTATGTGATTTAGCCGTTCCAGTTAATATCCTGACCTCCTTTCAGCTAATCTCAGCAGCAGTGAGGGAGGTATTATATGTACAAAACTCAAATAGAAGGAAAACCCAGGGTTGGTTTGATATATATTGCACTCAAGCTTATAAGAACCTGAAAAAAATACTACACGAGACCCCTAGAAATCCTAACGCTGTGAGACAGGCAAGAGTTGATTATAGATTAGCCCTCAAGAAGAGAAAATTGAATTACGTAATGAAGCCTGGGAAGTTTTGCATAAAGCCTCTTCACTGGGAGACAGTGCAGCTTTCTGGAAAGTTATTAAAGCACCCTATCTGAACCCAAGAGATGGCCCTTCCATGGAAATCGCTATTAGTGAGGATCTTTGGGTTGACCATTTCTATGGGGTTTATGAATCTGGTGATAATTCTAAAGCCTTACTAAGGAAACTTTACTGGACCCTAATATGCAACATTGTAACCTTGAGTTTACCCTGGATGAAGTAAATCGAGCTATTACTACCAGCCTTGGAGGTAAAGCACCTGGCCCGGACGGGGTACCGGTTGATTTGTTTAAAGCTAATTTGTCTTTATGGGGCCCTATCGTCACTCAAGTAATTAACGCCTGTTGTTCTGCTCCCTTTTTGGCTACTTGGACTGAATCAGTGATTGTTCCCATTTTTAAAAAAGGCAATCGTCAGGACCCGGGCTGTTATAGGCCCATTTCACTTTTGGACTCCCTGGTCAAAGTCGTGGGTCGAATTATTTTAGAACGATTGCAGGCCTGGCAAGAGGAAAACAAAGTCCTCTCCGATATCCAATATGGTTTTCGGGAGGGCCTGGGAACAACCGAGCAGAGCCTAAACCTAGCCATCCTTATAGGGAAATACACACGGGCGAAAGGGGGCAGGCTGTTTTTAGCCTTTGTAGATCTCACCGCTGCATTTGATTCTGTGCACCATGAGAAGCTTTGGGAGACTCTGGAGGTGATGGGGTTGGAAGCTCAATTAATTATTTTTCTCAGGCGTCTATATAATAATGCCATGGCCGAGTTAGATTTGGATTGAGAGGAGAACTTACTGCCCCTTTCTCTATTAAGAGGGGGGTCAGACAAGGGTGTGTTCTGGCCCCCGTTCTTTTGAACCTTTATATTAATGGTCTAGAACAAGAATTAATCAAGAACAGTTATGATTTCCCTCAGATAGCCGGACGTCCTATTCCCGCCCTCCTTTATGCGGATGATGCAGTTTTAATGTCTCGAACGCAAGTAGGCTTACAGAGGGTGCTTGATAATTTCTCCAACTTTATGAAAGGTCTTGGTCTTAGGGTCAATATTTCTAAAACCTTTGTTATGAGGTGATGGCGTGGTAGTCAAAGGTGTAAGGACATGTTTGTGGACGGACAAAAGATTGAGCCCACAAAGAGATTCTCGTATCTTGGTATACTCTTTGTTGAAAAAGATTTATGGACTCAAGCTGTATTAGCTAAAAAACTTGCTTTTGCAAGAACCACTACTGCCCTTGTACATTTCTCAAGGAAGCTGGGTATAAGACCCCCTGTGGAGCTCATTAAGATATATAAAGCCAAAAGTGTCTCCACAGTAATGTATGGATCAGGGATATGGGGCCTTGCTAATCCTTACCCGCTGCAAATAGTAGAAAATACGTTCTTGAGATACATCTTGTCCGTCCCGTCTGGCACATCCTCGTATGTCTTCATGCGGAATTGGGCCTGTCTCACATATCAGATCTTATTAAACTTGAGCCTATTCTTTTGTGGCATAGTGTGTGGACAAAAATAGAGGCCCAGCTAAACAGAGACATACTGCTGGATAGTCTGAAGCTGGAAGGGGCCCTAAAGATCCCCTGGCTAAGATATGTTCGCAATTTCATGGAGGATGTTGGACATCCTGAGTATTTTTCGGACCCTAGTAGCTTACATAAGGTCAGGAGAAAGGACCTAAAAAAGGAGAGTCTCCATCATCTGGAAGTCATAAGATTGTCGTCTGAGATTTTAAAGCCCAGCGTTCAGCAGAATCAACAGATTTTAATTACTTTTAACATTCAACCATATTTGAAAGTTGTTCCTGGAGGTTATCATCGTTATTTACTAACCAGATTTAGACTGGGGACCTTCCATAGAATCGTGAGTCTACCAACAATGAACGATTGGACCCAACAATTGCAATTGTGTACATGTGATAATCTTTCAGAGCAATCCACCATCCATGTGTTGCTGTTTTGTAAGCTCTACAGAGAACTGAGAAAGGTGTGGATTCTTCCTATTCTAAAATGCTTTGGGATTAGACAATGTAGGCCAGCTTTCATTGCTTTGCAATTTTTAGATAATGTACATATCACTTGGAAGATAGCAATGTTCCTAAAGCACGTAATTAACCTCAGGAAAAGGATGGTAATTCAAGTCTAAGAGTCGCATGGTAGTAAAAGGTACTTATTGCTATTTCTTTTAACATTTTTATGTAGTTTTTTTTAATGATTTTCTACTGAGTGTATAATTATTTGAACCAGCAATGTATATATAGGATGTTTTTCTTTCTTTAACTATAAATATGTTTTTTATATGTGCTTTTATGATTGTATGAAATAGCAATCGAATAAAGCTGTACTTGACTTGACTTGACTAGTTTGGTGATAAATATTGTTTATTGATTATTGATTTATGTTTAACAAAAGAGTTAGCGTCTTGTTTTATGTTGTCCAGAATCCCGGGAAAATGAATAGCGGGTGGTGACAGAAGCCACACTGCAGTGAGGTTACTCGTCTGTTGGAATAATACTGAGAAGCTACGCAGGGCTGGCAGTATTAAACTAGGGACTATTCCGTATAAAAGTAAAGTACGGATGATAGCGAAAGGGGTTCGCTGGTGAAACTTTGGTCTCATTTCCCAATGCGGGTGACACTGGAGAAGTAACAGGTTCTCCTGAGCTTGAATGAAGAGTAAACAGGGGTTTTACTCGCAGTAGAAGAAGAGTAATTTCTGAAACTCAAGAATAAATTGAAATCTATCCTTTTGTTTAGTGGAACAGACAGAGTAGCGAATGTTTTTATGTTTTTATTAACGAAGAATTTTAATGAAAAGTATTAAGAAATAAGTTTTCGTATTACCTTGTGAAGGGAGGGTCAGTCGCAGGAGTTGTACTGACGTCACAGAGTGTCGCGCTGGGATTGGTTGCAACAGCGGGCGTGAAACAGGAACAGATTCTAAAGGAGGAGTCAGTAGTAAGGAGCAATACTGACGTCACAAAAGGCCGCGCTGGCATTGGTCAGACTACGAGCGTGAGCCTGAGTCTGATTGGTTGATAGATAGAAGTCGCGCTAGGATTTGTCAGAAAAGAATTGTATGTTGAGTCCTGATTTGACTGCGGGTGTGAGTCGTGCTGACATAGGACGCGACGTAGGTAATAGAGCTAGAAGATATACGGAAGACTCTTTCCTATATCGAACCTCTGAAATGTTCGGATGACCAAAGAAAATGACATTAATGAAGAAAATTAAAAATTTCTTTAAGAAAGACAAGCCTGTAATGACTAGAGAGGGAATTCCTATTCCGCCACCCAAAACACCTGCTTCATTTATGATGCTGGAGAAAGGATATCACACGTGTGTATGGTTGGAGAATTGGGTGGAATATACTAAAAGTGATAGTGTTTTGGCTTTTCCCGAGCATGGTACTTTTAATTTGAAGGTGCTTCAGAATTTGAGAGATAGAATGAATATGTTAGAACCTAATCCTAGAATGACACAGTATGAAGCTTTGGAAGAATGGGAAATTGAGGCATTTGATCGTGAAAAATACAGAAGTGGTCGGAGATTTAGAGGATTTTTACCTAGATATCCGTATGAGTCAAGCGGAGATCAAATGAAGCGTTGGAGGAGAGCTGTGGTGACCGAGGGTTTATATCCAGTATTAATGGCTGAAGAACAGTTAGGAGGAAAATGTAAAGAAAAAACGAAACACATGAATACGACAGGTTATGGTGAATCAGATGATGAGCTGATAGAGGATATTTTGATTAAAAACCCTCCACCATACCAAGAAGCACCTAGTAAGGTTACCCCAAGTGTCTCACAGTGATAGGAATGCCTTTAACCCCACAAATCTTACATGATGCATCACTTAATAGAGTGTTGCAGGATAATGAGGGAGAAGCTTTAAATAAAACTAGAGAAGAATTAGTTCAAAAAGTAAGCCAATTGAATTTAAATGCTGAAGCTTTGACAGTACCAGTGACTATTGGTCCTGTAATCCCATTATATGGAGATAAAAAGACTTGCCAGAAACCTCAAACTGTGACAATTCCGTTAACAAGTCCCAGAAGAGAAGTAATAATTACAGATGATCAGACTAGTGAGAGTGAATCAGTTATTTCATTAATGGATCTCCCGAATGTGGAACCTTTAACTGAAACTCCGAAGAGAATTATACCTGCAAATTTGAGAGAAAAGAGATCTCTGGTTCCTATAGGAACTGGAAGTTCAACAGTAGTTACCCCTGAAGATATAGAAAGATGGGCACAGGAAATAGACAATGGAAACCCACAACCAAAATTTCTAGATATCAGTAAATTGAAAGTAGAGTTGGAAGAAATGATAACTGGCAATGTGATCATAGAAAGATTGAATGTTTTATAATGATGAGGAGTTGCTATTCTTATGTAAGAGTATAACCAGAAGAGCAAGAGTATTTCATGAGAGATTAACAGAAGTTGCCTCAGAGATTGGAATAGATATAGGGAAATCAAAATTATTGCAGAAACCATATCGAGTGGATTTTACTGACAAAGATTTGGAGAGTGTAAATGCTTCTGGTAAGAGACTACAGATAAAAGAGTTGATGAATATTTTGCGAAAATGGGGAGACATTGACAAATGGAGAACTAGGTGGATAAGAAAGAAAGAGGAAGTACAAGCAAGAGAAGCATCATCTGCATTTCCAGTGAGAGAATCAGTTAAGGTTGAGAAATTGTGTCCAATGAGAGAAGTTCCTTGTGGTGGATATGTTCATGTCCCCTGGAGTGGACAGGATATTTTGTCATTTACGAATGATTTTCCCAGGTTGAGAGAAAAGCCAGTTGAATGGTATAAACAGGTGGAAAGAATTGTGAAGGTTTCAAAGGTTTTGTTGAAGGATCTGGATGGATTATTTGATATTGTAGTACCTGCTGATTTGTGGACAGAGTGTAAGATCACAGTTGATTGGCCAAGTGAGGAGTATGCTAGAGACTCGAAGACAGGAGCACCCTCGTGAGAGGTGATGAAGAAATATCACCAAGTAATTACTTACCTGAAAGGGAAAATCCCTCCTAAAGAAACAGATTGGGTAAAAATAGATAGAACAACCCAAGAGCCAAATGAGTCCGTACATGCATATTATGAACGGTTACTACAAGTGTTTAAGCAGTATAGTGGTTTTGAGAACATTGGTGATAAGGATATGGGACATTTTGTGTATCGGTTTGTGTATGGTCTGAAACCGGAGATTAGTCAGATGATTCAACAGCACATGTTGTGCTGGCAGAGTAAGTCGATTGATGAAATTCTGAAATAATCAAAGTATTGTGGCGATGATATTGAGGCAAGGCGTAGGAAGCTCAAAGAGAAAATGATGTGGGCACAAGTAAAATGGCAGAACAGCAGGAGAATAAAGTAAATACCCAGACCGATAATCAGATAAAAGAGCAGAGTCAGAATGATCAAGCGGCGAATGGTGGTAAATTAAGAGGACAAATGAATAGAGAGGAAGCGAAGAAGAAGTTTCCTTGTCATGCGTGTGGAAAACTTGGACATTGAAAGAACGAGTGTAAGAGTATTCAGAATAATAATGGGCCAAATCAAAATTTAATTCCACAGATGCAGGATGAAGTACTTATGAGTCAGCCGCAGCAGGTAGTTACTCCACAGTATCAGGTGCCACCAGCTCCTATGCCAAACTTTGTGAATCCTCAAAAATACAGTGCGAACACCGGATTTCACGGAGAAAGTGGTAAGAATAACAGAGTGGTTACACAATATTTTTTGCAGAATGATGAAGAAAATTCGGACTATGTGCAATGACGGTGCCTGAGGGGGGAGGAAGAGGAGTGCGTGCTTGGCGCATCCTTGCCGGTAGATCAGTCAGGTCCATTTGTTGATGGGAAAGTTGAAGGTAACGACATCACTTTTCTATTGGATACTGGTGCTACCCAGTCTACTGTGAGAACAGCAGACATCCCAAACCTACCCCTCTCGGGAGAAACAATCCAAGTTGTAGGAGTGTCAAATCAACAGATTAGAACCCCCATTACAAAACCAATGGAGGTACATATCGGAAATTTTAAAGAAATGCATCGGTTTGTAGTTTGTGATTCCAGTCCCGTAAATCTGTTGGGAAGAGATCTATTGTGCAAGATGAACTGCACGATCTATTGTACACCAGATGGTGTCGCTTTCCAAACCCCTGACAAAGATGTCATCTACAAAATGATGTTAGCTAAGCAAGGTACAGAAGTAGATGAGATGTTTTCATTGATAACTGAGAGTGAATTGCCTGAAGAGTTGAGAACCACAGTAAATCCAGAAGTGTGGGATTTTACAGGAAAGGATATTGGGCTAATGTCAAATGTAGATCCAGTTAAAGTGACGGTGAAAGAAGGTGCGGTTTATCCAAACACACGACAGTACAAAATGAGTCCAGAAGTGAAAGCAGGACTTGCCCCAGAAATTGACCGAATGATTAAACAATTGCAATTAGAAAATTGCTAACCGCACCCTCTCCACGTTTCTAGAAACTAATCATGCTCTCCACCACTCTCAAACGGGGTTCCGCCCCGGGCAAGGGACGGAAACCGTTATACTATCTGTAGTGGAAGAAACCAGAAAAATCCTCGACTCAGGAGGGTCATCAGCAATAATCCTCCTCGACCTGAGTGCAGCCTTCGACACAGTGAATCACCGTGTCCTGGCTCGCCGCCTCAGGGAAGTTGGAGTGACGGGATCAGCTCTGCAATGGCTACAATCTTTTTTGGAGGGCAGGTCCTTCCAGGTCTGCGAAGGCGACACGTACTCAAAGCCCATCCCCTTGCAGTGCGGAGTCCCGCAGGGCTCCTCCTTGAGTCCTACTCTTTTTAATGTATACATGGCCCCGCTGGCAGACGTCGTATCTCCTTTTGGGATCCACATGGTGACATATGCTGACGACACGCAGCTGGTCGTTTCGTTGAACCGCTCCAACCATCAGACCAATGACCTTCTGTCTTGCCTTGAGGCAGTGTCCAAGTGGATGAGAGCTTCTTATTTGAAGCTTAATGGTGATAAAACAGAACTCATGATTCTTGGCAATCCTGGGAGCGTGCTATCAAGCACTCTGTGGCCTACTTCTATGGGTCCGGTGCCGGTCCCCAAGACGGAGATCAAAAGTCTGGGAATATGGTTGGACCATGACCTCACGTTCAAAGTTCAGGCGAGGAAGACCGCCGCTGCCTGTTATGGCCTACTCAGAACAACTCAGAAAATTCTCCCCCTCTTACCCTTCCCAGCAAAAAAGATATTGATCCAGGCACTAATTTTGTCTAGGATTGATTACGGAAACGCCCTTTACCTGGGAGCCCCAAAGTCAGTAACTGCAAAACTTCAAGTCATTCAAAATTGTGCAGCAAGGCTTCTTTCGGAGACCCCCAATAGGTGCTCGGCAAAGCCTGCGCTGCGCTCTCTCCACTGGCTTCCGGTGGAACAGAGAATTAATTTTAAGGCACTCTGCATAGCCCACAAGGCGCTTGTGGGGAGCGGACCCCCTATCAACAATGGCATGATTCGCCCCTACAGGGCGAACAGGAAACTCCGTTCAGACGAGCTGCACTTGGCAGTAGTCCCCAGGATCAAGAAGGCCAGAAGTGGCGGACGGCTTTTTTCATTCAATGCCTCCAAACTTTGGAATTCCATTCCGCTGGACCTTCAGAGCGAGCCTAATCATCTGGCATTCCGGAAACAACTCAAGACCTGGCTTTTCCCCTAGTGCACTCGGTTCTCTGGTTATAGCTTCAGCGCTGGGATGCTTCCGGGTAGCCATGCGCTATATAAGTGCCCATTCATTCATTGATTATGCCCGGGAAATCAGTTCTGGTTCAGTATATTGATGACCTATTGGTGGCATCAAAAACACGAGAAGATTGTGTCACTGACACAATTGCATTACTGAACCATTTGGCCGAAGGAGGACACAAGGTGTCTCCAGAAAAATTGCAGTTCTGTCAACAAGAAGTTAGATATTTAGGGCATAAAATAGAAAGAGGAGTTAGAAAAGTGACACCGGAAAGAATAAAAAAATCAAAGAAATGCAGCTACCTCAGACACAAAAGGAGATGAGAATGTTTCTGGGAGTGGTTGGGTACTGTAGGCAGTGGATCAATGGCTTCTCCATGTTAGCAAAGCCATTGATACAATTAACTCGGAAAAGAGCGAAAGATCCCATCGATTGGACTGATGAATGTTTGGAAGCCTTTGTGAAACTACGAAATTGTTTATGTGAAGCCCCAGCCTTGGGCATGCCTGATTATTCAAAGGAATTTGCGTTGTTTTGTTGTGAGAGAGAACATTGTGCACTTTCAGTTTTAACACAGAGACATGGACTGAGTCGACGTCCAGTGGCGTATTTTTCTGCCACCTTGGATCCAGTGGCTTCAGCCTTACCTGGCTGCTTAAAAGCAGTAGCTGCTACTTGTATGAGTCTGGAGCAAAGTGAGTCCATAGTGATGGGACATTCTGTAAAAGTCTATGCTCCTCACTCAGTTGATATTCTTTTGACAAGAACAAGAACACAACATCTCACTCCCAGTCGGCTGACTAAGTATGAAAGGGTGATTCTGGGAGCAGAAAATGTGACAGTGATAAGATGTACGATAATGAATCCTGCCACATTATTGCCAGATCCATGTTGTGAAGAAGTGAAAGATGAGATTGATCATGATTGTCTGGATGTGACCGAATTGTGTACTAAGCCCCGCCCAGATATATAAGAAACACCATTGAAGGAAGCTGATCATGAACTGTTTGTGGATGGGTCTTGCCTAAGAACTGAAGGAGGAGGATTAAGTGCTGCATATGCTGTATGTAAAATAACGGGGGTGGTTGAAGCATCCTGTTTACCGGGAGTCAAATCTGCACAAGTAGCCGAATTGGTGGCCTTAACAAAGGCATGCAAAGGTGTGAAAAATTGGAGAATAACCATATTTACGGACAGTCAATATGGTTTCGGGGTTGTGCATGATTCTGGCCAACTCTGGATGCAGAGGGGATTTCTGACTTCTTCAGGATCTCCTATCAGAAACAGTAAAAATGTAAAAGATTTGTTGGAAGCATTACAATTGCCAAAAGGAGTAGCAGTTGTTAAATGCGCTGCACATCAGTCAGGAAATTACTATGTGGCGGCCGGTAATAGATATGCCGACCAAATTGCTCGATACTGTGCAAGAAATACAATGTCAATTAACAGAAAAATTGAAACGGGTGAAACCAGCTGCCAACTTATGTTTTTCTCAGTTCCAGAAACATGGGATGAGGTCAGACAGTTACAGGAAGAAGTTGAGGAAAAAGGAAAGGAGATTTGGATAAAATCAAGTTGTACAAGAAGGACAGAAGATGAAGTGTGGGTGTACTTAGATGGCAGACCAGTTATGCCAGACTGTCTACTCTCTCAAATGGCAAGAGTATACCATGGGAGAACACACATTGGCAGGGATTCAATGATCAGATTATTCAGACAAAGTTGGTACAATCCAAAGTTTAGGGTAGTCGCAGAGAGCCTTTGCCAAAGATGCTTAATCTGTCAGCAGCAGAACCCAGGCAGGAAGACAGTGGTAAGTTGGGGAAAGATTGGAAAGGCAGAAGGACCCTTCACCAGATTGCAGTTAGATTTCATTGAGTTGCCTCCTTGCAATGGACTGAAATATGTACTTGTCATAGTTTGCCTGTTCTCAAGATGGGTAGAGGCATACCCCACTAGAAGAAACGATAGTCTCACAGTTGCTAAACTACTATTGAGGGAGTTAGTTCCTCGTTTCGATTTTCCAGTCACTTTGGAATCAGATAGAGGACCTCATTTTAATAATGAGATAATTCGATTAATCTGTGCTGCATTTAACATTGAACAAAAACTGCACTGTGCTTATCGTCCAGAGGCTTCTGGAATAGTTGAACAGCTAAATGGCACAATCAAATCAAGATTAGGGAAGGTGTGCACATCCACAATGCTGAAATGGCCAGATGCATTGCCTCTTGTACTGATGGGTCTCAGAAGTATTCCTGACAGAAAAACGGGATTGAGTCCACACGAGGTACTCATGGGAAGGGCAATGAGACAAGCATATATTCCTGGAAATAAATTGATGAATATAACTGATGATCTGGTATTGGACTATTGCAAAGGATTGGCTGAAATGGTGCATTCTGTCTCTCATCAGGTTGGAGAAGACGCAGTTGAAAGACAGCCAGACCAAGCACATGATTTGAATCCTGGAGATTGGGTGTTAGTGAAGAAACACGCAAGGAAGTCGTGTCTAGCACCCAGGTGGGATAAACCACGTCAAGTCATAAAAGTCACTACCACAGCAGTGAAGTGTGCAGGTTTACCCAATTGGATTCATGCTAGTCATACCAGAAGAGTTCCAAGCCCATCTGAACAACAAGAGCAGCCACTGGCTGAACAAGCTGAGACGTCAGAAGTTGAAAGCTGTGACGCTGAACAATCTAGAGTGATAGATTCTGAAAGACAACTATATGACGAACAGCCAAGTACAAGTCAGGAAGAGTGGATACCAGTGATTGAAATACCTGATGCTGTTGTTGAAACAAGAAGAAGAACTGAATTAAGAAGACAGGAAGGTAGAAAGGAAAAGACAGGGAAAGAAGAACACACTCAGGTAAAAATAAACAAAGCCATTCAGAAACCTGAGCAGGGAAAAGTAGATCTAGAAGAACAAGTTCAGGCAGAAGAAGAACAAATTGAAATAAGACCTGAACAGGATCAGATAGATTTAGAAGAACAAGTTCAGGCTGAAGAAGAACAAATTGTAATAAGACCTGAACAGGTGCAAATAGAGGAAGATCCAAATACAGAAAATACAGAACAAAGACAATCAGAAAGAGAAGAGGAACAAGAACAGATTGTGCCCAGATTAAGTGAAAATAAAAGAACTTTAGAAGGAGACGGAGAAGGTGAAAGTGCAGTTCAGGTCAAAAGAGTTAGAAAAGGAGACAATTGGCTTGTAGGAGTGAAGAGACTAAAATATCATCTAAGAAGACCAGAAAAGAAACCAGAGCAAGTACATGAGATTACGAGTCAGACACAATCTAAACAAACATTAGTAAAACTTACAAGAAGAAGCCCAAGATTGAGAATTCTGAACAGAAAATACAAGGCCCCTGAGTGGACCTATGTTATTCTTGAAGAATTTGAAAACCTAGATTTATGTGAAGAATCAGAAAGAGTTCATGTTGCACAGATTGATGAACGCAAATTAAGACCTCCTTAAAATAAATGACTGGTTTTAAGAAAATTTAGACAAAGAAAGAGAAAAGATATTTTCTCTGATTAAAGATGGCAGAAATTGAAAATACTGAAAGACCGAAACGAAGTTTAAAAAGAAAATGTTTAAGATTCTGTTTATGTAGTATTATATCAGTAGTATTTGTATGGTTATTCCTAACAGTAGGAGTACCTTTGTTGATGGAAACAAGTAACAAGAATAGTACAATTACTAATGAGAAGGTAGATAGAATAAAGGGAACTAAAATAGAAATAGGGGTAGAAGATGAGATAAATTATCATAATGAATCAAACAATGATTCGTCTTTAAATGTGTTTACTAAATTGTTATTTCAGTATGTTAATACGATGGAGATTAGTAATTGTTATGTTTGTATGAAGTTACCCTCATCAGTGTCAGAAGGGGTGACGTATCACCATATACCTCTAACATATGGTGTATCATGTAGTGTTTTATCAAGTTTATTTTACGTTACAGGGAAACTTCAGTATTTTTATTCAAATTTAGATGTAGTATTTTCGGAATTGCCTATTAGAAAGAATATGAATCCAGTAGTTAGTAGTAAAAATGCACAGTTCATGGGTGAATTCTTTTTAACAATGAGTTCAATAGATATAGTTCAAGCCCACAAGGATAACATAACATGTATATGACGTGAAGAAGAAAAAGAGTTTTTGAATTTAGTAGAAGAAAGGAGACAGGATTTAACAAAGAAAGCTGCTGAACAGAAATCCCATGTACCTCCATGGGCTGAGAAAGAGGGAATTTATGCAAAGGGCGAAGCTCGTGCTGCGATGTCCCTAGACTTTGTGAAAAGGGGAAAATTCTGCCTTCATAAGTTAAAGACAGATTATAATAACAATTTCATTGGTTCCAGTGAGTGTGAACACAACTTCCTAATTCTAGGAGGGTGGGGACTAAAAGGGGGAAATGACCCTGTATTTCCAGGAATTTATTATGTATGTGGGAATAATGCCTATTATAGGTTACCTGCAAGATGGTACAAGAGCTGTTATTTTGGAATAGTTTTTCCAAAAATCTACCATGTGGACAGAATCAATGGAATCAATGGAAAGTCTAATGGACTAACACGGAGAAGAAGAGCTAGTTTTTCTGAAATAGTTGGTGATATATTTAGTGCATTGATACCCTCAGTTGGAGTCATTCTAAATTCACGTAAAATTTGCAAATTGTCAACCATAGTTGATCGTCTTTCCACAGATACTGCAGGTGAATTTTTAATGATTAACACAGAGATGGTTGCAATAAGGTCTATGGGTTTACAAACTCGTCTTGCTCTTGATATTTTATTGGCAAAAGAGGGCGGAGTCTGTGGTATGTTGAAAATTCATCATTGCTGTACTTATATTCCGGACAAAAGTAAAGAAATTAAAGGGTATATTAGAAATATTACAAGAATGCATAATGACTTGACCCAACTGGAGGTTGACAGTGTATGGGGAAAACTAACAAAGAGTATAACATCGATAGGAAATTGGTTTACTGATTTTGGGAAAAGTTTCCTAGGTCAAATAATCTTACCAGTAGTTGTGATAATGACAATAGTTATGATAGTAATGATCACATGTAAATGTTGCAGAAGCAAAGGAAATAGAAGAATACATTTAGAAAGTGAAGGGAGAGGAAAGAAACGAAAGAAAGAATATGATGAAATTCAACTAGAAGAGATGAAAGGAAAGATATACAAAAAGATGAAAGATTTGGAAGGAAAAGAAGTAACCGACGAATTGATGAAAGAGAAAAGAGAAATGTGAGATGTGCTAAAGTTGGCATCTGGGAAGGGATGGGTAATTTTGTGATGGCTCAAAATGCCATCAGAGAGGGGATTGATGGAGCAAGGTCTCGTGAGAAAGAGACTTGCTCAGAGGCAATCCACTCGTTTAACTCGTTTAACTCATTAACAAGTTATTAAACATAATCTGTGACTAACTAATACGCACCACATGAACACGCGGGTTAGTGAAGCTTGTTTATGTGTGTACTAACGTGGATAACAATGAAAAACGGACTAATACCGCTTTAAACGGGGAAACTGGGCAATATGACGAGCTAACGCTTGGAGGGAAATTCTAGCGCATGAGCAGACACTAAAATGGAGTCTTGAAGACTCGCGTGCATGGCATCTGCTTAGCTGAAACTAAAACAGGCTATTTTACTAATGCTAATGCGGGTAAAGTATTAATAAGAGAATGGGAATAGAGTAGAGGTGGGAGGTATACAGTGAGACCATTTATTTTGTGAAAATAACATTTGTCTTTTGACTTTATTATTAGTGCGCATTTGGGCCTCTCTTGTATAACCGGACTAGATGAAATGACGCAATGCCTGCGCATGCCTACTGAGTGAAGCTATGAAGGTCAATGACGAAACACTTGAATGGAGGCCAAATTGGAGCGCCAGGCCCTGGGTACGGATGGTGAAAAGTTCAGCAATGTGATGTTCTATTCTTCGTAGTGTCATTAATGTTGCAAATTGGATACATGTAGTGGATGGGAATAAAGTTTTGAATAAAAATTAAGGGGATGGGTTTGCGAACAATGGTTTAACAGAATATAGTGACATGTAAGCATGGTGTGATGATCATCCCCCCTTGCCTGACCAATTAGATTTCGTATTTTTACGATATTGTAACTTTAGTGGGTGGAACATGAGGAAACAAAGGTATAATTAAGGTAGCTTTAGTTAGTTAGTTAGACTGAGACGGAGATGCTGTCTGGGAGTCGGGGATGCTGTTGCTGGAGAGAGGCTGTGAGGTGCTGATGAAGACTTGAATGCAGACGCTGAAGAAGAACTTTCTATCCTAACTTAATTGGGTTAGATCAGAAGATCGCGGAAGAATCTTGAGGAGGAAGAGAGTGTCAGAGAGGGGTGCGACGCAATTCTTCGGTATTCTAGAGAGGTCATCTATCCTGTCCTGAATCCTGTCCTGAAGTCTTTGTCTCCTGACCTATACTGGGGACCCTTACCAGCCCTTTGGCCAGGGAGTTGGTCTTTCACACCATTCTTGGTAATTATAATTTCACGTTATTTGCAAATGTTCTTTTCTCTCTGTCCTCTCCCTTTCTGAGCATTAATTATTGTATGAGTCCAAAGTATATGTTTTGATGTTTAATCAATTGAATTTCTCTCCTAAGAATGAGGGTGGATGCACTGTATTTCTGAAATGGTTCACATGCATTTAAGTTAGATAAAGATTTTAAAACCTTCCTGAGTCTGTAATCATTTACTTCAAACGGAAGAATAGTTAAGAGTTAAGTTAATTATCACCATCAACTAGTTCAACTAATGGTCCATCGACCAGAGGAAAGAACTTTTTGATCAGTGAGTGGTTAGTTAGGAGAATTAAATAACTAAACCTGAACATTGTGAAGTACAAATATAAAACTTTAACTACTCAAGCGGTTTACTCAATGTGTGTGTCTTTTTATGGGCCCAGGTGAGTATATGGTAGTGGAGTATCTGTTGTTGGTTTACAGCTGGATCAGTAGCATGTACTCAACTCAAAAACATTGCAAAAAATAGGACTCTCGCCTGTACCTAACCTGCTAATATAGTGTTTTACTGCATATATAGATGAAAACATATGAACGTAGCATTGTGATTAGGAAAGTCAGTCCCAGGTTTAAACACCCATGAGCAAAGGCAATTGTTCTTTCTTAGCCTACGATTGTTGGGCCCTGCACAAGTATTGGCAAAACTACTAGTGCGGAGTTGCCATCTTGAATTATTATTTTCAGTATTTTCAAGATGGATGTGATGTTGCGTGTAGGCTGTTTTAGCGAGACCACAAGAAGGAGACCCTACAGATGTCAGGAAGACACATGCAAACAGCAGAAACAAAACTCTTATAGAATCATGAGCCCACGGCATTCCACCTTATCTGCATTAACAAAAGCCACAAGCTGATCACAGTGGTTTCATTTCTTCAAATTAATTTATGTGAGGGATGGTAGAAAACAGAAAACTGAAGGCTCAGATTTGGAGAAATCTTCATTTTATTAGGGCCTGTAATGCGTACCCTTGTCAATCAAGGGGTTCTATTTCATATTTCTTTTTACAATTGATGCAGAAAACTGCGTATAATGTTGTACTTGGCGTACTACTTTCCTCCCAGCAGTTTTTACTTCTTCATTCCTGAGACAATAGATGATTGGGTTTAACATTGGAGTGAAAACTGTATAAAACAGTGATGCCAATTTGTCTTGCCCCAAAGACCTGCTGGAAGGTTTTAGGTGAGTGCCTGCTGCAGTCCCAAAAAACAGACAGATGACTACAAGGTTTGGAAAGCATGTGGAGAAGATCTTTCTCTTTCCCTCCAACAAAGGAATTTTCAGAATGACCCGGACAATGTGTGCATAGGAAATTAAGATTACCAGGGAGGAGGTCATAGCCAGGCTACCAGCCATGACAAGGATCACTATCTCATTCGGCAGGTTATTGGCACATGCCAGCTTCATCAAGTTGGGGATATCACAGTGGAAATGGTCTATTACATTGTCGCCGCAGAAGGGCAATTGGGAGACGTGTATGGTGAGAATAACGGAGTACAGGAAACCAGTCATCCAAGAGCCACCAAGTACCAGGAGGCAAAATCTTTTGTTCATGATGATTATATATTGCAAAGGTTGGGAGATGGCAATATAGCGATCGTAATACATGGTGCTGAGGAGGATAACTTCAGTGCTACAGAAGAAAACAAAGGCAAACACTTGGGCCATGCATTCCCTAAAAGCAATGTATTTCTGGTTCATCAGTAGATCCAACAGCATTCTCGGCACGGTGACTGAAGAAGAAGCAATGTCAAGGCAGGCTAAGTTCCAAAGGAAGAGGTACATGGGGACATGTAGCCTTGGAGTGATTGTAATGAGGACAATAATGATCAAGTTCCCCAGCAGAATGATGATGTAAACAAGCAGGAAGGCAACAAACAGGGCAGCTCGTATATCTGAAGACTCGGAAAATCCTAAAAGCTTGAACACGGAAACTGTGCTCCTGTTTCTTGAGTTCATCTTGAGCTGCATCATATATCTGCAAAAATGTTACATTGAAAACTTTGAAATCCAAAAGCATTGAAAAAGAGACTTTCAGGTCATCGATGGCACTCAACCAATGGCTTAATGTCACTCAACTAATTAGGGTAAGCAATATAATGTCATACACCATTCGATTACTTGATGACGACACTTAAAGTTTCAAGAAACACCATTTGATCTGGATGTTGGGCCATTATTTTCTAAAACAATGGGGATTTTCCTAGCTTCAGTGAAGAGGATATCTAAGATTTTATGAAAGGAAATGAGGCATGTATAATACACAATAACTCTTCAATCACTGGACAGCAGCAATAACAGGCACCATAATATAGGCATATTACGTCACTGGTACAATATATGAGTTGGTATAGGAACTTGTGTTAGTTCCAACACATACCTAAAAGGCAGTTGCTCTATAGGAATTGGTATTTTGCAGAGCTCACGCTATTGGGGCACGTATTATACCTACTCAGAACTATTCTCCCCTCTGTATTGATGATATTGGTTGTGTCTGAAGGATTACTATTCTGCACAGTATCTGCTTTTAATTCACAATTCTTTTGTGTTTAAATCAGTTTTAATCTTGATTCCTACCTTGCTGGGCGCCGTTTCCACTCCCCGGTCCATCACAGCTGGTGCTGTTTGTGTGGAGGGAGGTTTCAAAACGCGACCCATTGTGTCTGAATTATTACTATTCTGCACAGTATCTGCTTTTAATTCACAGTTCTTTTGTGTTTAAATCAGTTTTAATCTTGATTCCTACCTTGCTGGGCGCCGTTTTCACTCCCGGTCCATCACAGCTGGTGCTGTTTGTGTGGAGGGAGGTTTCAAAACGTGACCCATTGTGTTAATTCCTCACTTCCTGTGGCACACTTGAGGGGGCCATTTTGGAATAGGTGACGGTCTAGTCTTCTGACTAGGATCAGTTTCATTCACCTATTTTAAGCGCAGATGGCACCGACGCGCAGCGGACGCGCGCAGCGGGCGCGCCAGCGCCGGAGGCGTGCCAGAGGTAAGCCCGTCTGCGCCCGTCCGCGCCGGGACCGGGCCCAGGGCTAGACATGCTGTCTCTCCATGTCTAAAACAACCTCTCGCAAGGGATCTTATATTATCTCTAAATAATGTTCCATTTAAATGCCATCAGTCCCTAAACGCTGCAAAATGGGAGGGACCAATCAGTTGTAACAACTGTAAAAAAGTTTTTAATTGTATACAAACACCTAGACCTTTGGAGAAGGATTCACGTAGAAGTCTACGTGGGGGCCTCATAAATGCAAGATCAATGTGCAAGCATGCACTTCATATTTTTGATCTTATAGTTGACGATGGTCTGGACTGCCTTTTTGTAACCGAGACATGGTTGAAAGCCTGGTGCAGCCCAGACATCGTGAACACACTTCCCCCGGGATATCTTATCCAAAGGGCAGATAGACCTAAGCAACGCGGGGGTGGTCTCGCAATTATCTATCGCGACACTCTTAGGTGCACAATAGAGCAGCTACCTGAACTGAAAGGAGCAGAAAGCATTAGCTTTTGTATCCAGCTACATGACTCCTTCTCCTTTGCAGGGGCATTAGTTTACCGCCCTCCGGGACAGTATAATGAGTTTTTAGAAAGCATTGGAGAGGTGATTAGTACCCTTGCTTTTAGGTTCTCCAATTTCACTCTACTAGGTGATATTAATTTACATCTTGACTCCCATAAGGACCCTGGAGCAACTTGCTTCAAGGAGGTAATGGATGTTTTTGGCCTGCAACAACTCTCGCTGTCTGCTACACACAGCGCAGGCCATATCTTGGACTGCATTTGTTCTAATTTAAATACTCTTAAAGTGAAGTCCCCCGTTACGCAAACCTGGACTGACCATAAATTAATTCCCTTTGATTTCCTGATAAAGGATTGGGCCCCAGTCAAGGAAAAAACTAAATTCCAACAACAGGACAAAGTCAGCTGGACGGCACTTATGGGGCTTCCAGATCTCGTCCCTAAAGCCCTCATGGGCAGACCCAATATGGTTGGTGACCCTATAACTGACACCCAGCTCTATGGGAAATGGTTGCTTGAACTAAAAGATCATTTGTCACCTACAATTACACCACATAGGCCACCAAAAAAGAAACCCTCTGCGCCATGGTTTTCACTATCCTTGAAAGAACTGCAAGTTCAAGTTAGAGTATTAGAACGTAGATGGCGCCGGAACTACGATAGGAATGACCTTAACACTTACAAAATCGCACGCAGAAAATATCATGGCTTGATCAAAGCTTCAAAAAAAACCTTTTATACTGAGGCTGTTAAAAATTCCAAAAACAAACAGAAAGAGATCTTCAAAATAGTTAACTTGTTTACAAATCCGAATAGTCTACTTCAAGAGATTCCTCCCTCCCAGAGTCTCTGCAATAACATAGCAGACTATTTTGAAGAAAAAGTCTTGACACTTATAAAAGACTTCTCTCCTCCTACTCCAGTCACTATAAATAAGAGAACCTTTGTAGACATAGATACCGCCTGTATGAAAACCTTCCAACCTATCACGCTGGAGGAATCACGGTTGGCCATCTTAACCACCAAATCAGGTTCCCCTTTCGACCCTTGCCCCCCCACTCTGCTACACGATCTCATTGATGTTGTAAACCCCATTATCAACAATATTATAAACTCTTCGATTCTCACAGCTAAGATTCCAACAGAATGGAAACTTGCGGCGGTAAAACCTCTCCAGAAAAAGCAACTGGCCAATCCTACGACCCTCTCTAACTTACGACCCATTTCGCTCTTACCCACCCTGTGTAAGCTAACTGAAAAATTTGTTAATAAACAACTTACCACATTTCTAGAGGAAACAAATGTATGGCACTCTAATCAGTCAGGTTTCAGAGCCCAACACTCGACAGAATCTGCCCTTTTGTACACTGCAGAGACCCTACGAGCAGCCCTGGATCAGGGAAAGAAAGCAGTCCTGGTGCTGCTAGACCTGTCCGCAGCTTTCGACACGGTCTCACATATCATTCTTCTAGACCGTCTTGCATCATCTGGCGTATCCGGGAATGTACTAGAGTGGATTAAGAACTTTCTGCAAGATCGGCGCCAAGTTATCACACTAGGACAATATAACTCAGAAGAAAAAGCACTTATATCAGGTGTTCCCCAAGGATCGAGCCTGAGCCCAACCCTCTTCAATGTATATATGTCCCCCCTGATTAAGCTAATATCGTCCTTCAAGATCAATACCATCTCATATGCGGACGATACACAGCTTATCTTGGTCCTGGATAACGACACTACTAAGGCGGAGGAAAACCTCAGAAAATGTCTCTCAGCAACCTTAAAATGGATGAATAACAACCATCTGAGGTGTAACTCGGAAAAAACAGAGATCCTGCCATTTGGCAAACAAAACCCCTTTGTGCCTAAACTTTGGTGGCCAGAAAACGCCACCCCCCCTCCTAATACAATAAATGCAGCTAGAAACCTAGGAATAAAATTTGACACCACCCTATCTTTCAAACAACAATCCTTGGCAGTTGCGGGCACATGTTTCCATATTATAAAAAGTCTAAAGAAATTCTTTGACTTGCTCCCCTACTCAGCCAGGCAAACTGTTGCTGTTGCACACATTACATCTAGACTGGACTACTGTAACAGTCTTTATGCAGGAACTAACAAATCAGTCATGCACAATCTTCAGATGGTCCAGCACGCGGCTGCCCGGCTGGTACTGAAGTGGCCTAGTTAATCATCTGCCTCTGCTGCATTAGACATCTTGCATTGGTTGCCAGTTCACAAACGTATTCTGTTTAAGGTCCTTATTATTACCTTTAGGGCCTTTCACTCACGAGGCCCACAATATCTTCAAACTGGCTTTAAGCGCTATGTCCCCTCTTGTAGCCTAAGATCATCCAACGCAAATCTGCTGACCATTCCAACTTTTAGATTGGTGTCAAAGGGAGGAAAATCACTTGCAGTTATAGGCTCAAAGGCATGGAATCAACTTCCATCTCAGCTCCGCCAGATTGTGTCCGAGTCTGTATTCAGGAAGGCCCTTAAAACTTGGATTTACAGTGCACCAGATATATTGTGCAAAACTCTGATTTAAATACCCTACTTCCCTCTGTCATGAGCAGTAAACCAGTTTTCTTTCCATCTCTGATTTCCGCATTAGCGCCAAGATGCTCCTTGGAGTGATAGTAGCGCTATACAAGTACGCTTTTACATTACATTACATTACATTACAGTTATGCAGAACTAATATGCGTGAGGCAGGCTTGTAAAGAGCAAAACCCCAAAACCCTTTTAGGCTAGACAGAGGAAACAGACCTCTTGAAGCGAGGGAGGGATATTATACACATCTCAGTGTCTCTAATAAAATCTTACATTTCGTCTTCACTGAAGTTAGTAAAAACTCCATTTATTCAAAGACAATGAGGCGGTATAATGTGCAAGTGTAAAGCTTGGAGAGAACTTGGACAGCCATATTTCCAGCAGTTTTAAGGTAAAAGGTACTAAGGGTTGCTGCACGAAGCCAATCAGCAGCCTTAAGGATATCTTCCAGCTTAGCGCTAGCAAAGATTGCCTTTAAAGCCATAGCCCCACAGTTTGAGTGACCTCCAAAAGAGGAGGTGTGAATGACAAAGGCGGACATTGTTAGCTTGACGCAATGAGCCAAGGTAGTACACAAAAGAAGCTTGTGGGGGTTCTAAATGGAAAGAAGAAGCAGGTCCGAGGAGCAGAGATGGGAAGTGCAGAAGAAGGAAATTACAATAAGAGCTTTGGAAAATAAGGGTAAAGGACAGATTGAGAAGCCATCTTAATACATGCTTAAATGTAGACATTGTTCTTACTGGTGAAAAAGGAAGTCCCAAGAGGGGCTCTGACATCAAAGACCCTTCTATTAGATATCAGACATAATAAAGATGCTGCTTAAGGTAAAGGTCTCCGAAGAGAGAGCAGAATTGGGAAGTTTGAAAGGAAGGAAGGGAAGGTCAGCATAGTAGAGCTGCCTTATGACACCATGCATACAGAATACAGCTTAACTTGGCTCTAACTGAAAACACTTGAACCCTTGTTTCAATTAACCATTGCACCAATAAGACCAGGAAGATGGAGAGGTGGTGCCTAGAATGAGTGGAAAAAGATTAAAAGGAAGATGAATTTTCTAAACCAGGAAAAAGCAGCCTTAGAGGTTGTCCCTTATCCAGAAATGAGGGGAGGGGAGGGGAAGGGAGGAGAGGAGAGGAGAGAAGTGGAGAGGAGAGGAGAGGAGAGGAGAGGAGAGGAGGGGAGGGGAGGGGAGGAGAGGAGAGGCATCTGATTCTCGACAAAACTAGATTGTGAAGTAAAACAAATAAGTCAAGGCTAGAAAAGGGGAGATGATGGAGAGGACATCTAAACACAGGTGAGGTGTGACTAGGGTAGTGTCGTATAGACGAGATATGCATTCAGGCAAGAGTCTGTTTATTCAGCCCTTCACCCACCAACTACTTCTCACACTTTCCGGTTGCCAAAAATCAGCACTGGAATCCTTAGTACAGAGTGACCACATGGGAGTCCATGTGATGCAATGGTGCTCAAAGATGTCACACATCTACACTTATTACAAAAGCCTTAAAGCACTAACAAAACAAAAAGAAACAAAATAGTCAATCAATCAATCATAACTTTATTCAGATAAAAAACATATCCATAAAAGAACGGGCTCATAGAATATTAAAAGCAAACAAGTCATGATATGTTAAAAATAATATGCATAAACATTCGATACAGTACAAAGATGTTAAAGTGCAGTATATAGTATTCATCGATGTACGCGCTCGCGCAGCAGTTTGCAAAAAGGCCTCCACGCGAATTATTAACTCATTGTCTCCAATTTGAGGAGGATCCTGTATGCTTCTCTGTAATCAACCTAAGAGCACTTCTTAAAAAATGGAAGTAAAACCTATTTTGTATATTGTGTATAATACTTACAAAAGAATATAAAGTATAAAAGAGTGTGGCCTGAGCGCCCATCGCATGGACAGGAAAAAAAATCAAGATTATATTGAAAGCCAAGGGGAAGCATAATAGGTACTTAACAGTGCCTGCCCTTAGACAAAAGAGAAGGCCACGCTCCGAGCGACCCATAGGTTGAATCAGATAATTAGCCGATTGAAGGTCATTCTCGATGTTTAGAAACAAGGCCACGCTCGGTTTACTGGATTCCTTAGCCAGTCTATCCTCGCGATAGCACTGGTATAGGGCCGCCCGCAGCTCCTTATCGTTTACAATATTTAAATCAGTAGGGTTATCAAAGACGTACATGACTAATACTACTTAAACTATTTCTCACCTCTGCTAGCCATGGAATGTCCATGTCTTTTTCACATTTAAGACAATCTACTATAATCTCTCTAGTGAGGGACGTCGCCTTATTTTTCCATAGAGCTAGCCAAAATAAAGCAGGGCGCACTTTAATGTAGTCTGCAACATAACGTAATTTTAATTTGCTATGGCACACATATTGGGGCGAAGAGATTGGGACGCCCAAGAGCTTAACAAAGTAGTAAGTAGTAAGAGGAATCCAACATAATCTCGTGAGGTAAGAGAGCCTAATAAATTGGCATGACAATGAATGTGCAACCAGTAAATCATAACCCAAATACGAAAGTCGAGAATTATAAATAGTTTATAAGATAGCTATGTCTCCTAAATAAATCTTATTTTCTTTTTCCAGACAGTGGCCCTTTTTATTTTATTTTGGATTTTGAAGATTGTCAGTGTCACCAGCTAAAGTGGCTTTGTATGATGTCTTATTGGGAGACTTATTACCATAGCAGAGAGAAATCCTGGTTAGATTCCAAATTCTGCCATCCTAAGTTCTGACAGCATTTGTAAACAGCTTTACAACTTCCCTAGGTTGTGTATACTTACACCACTCTTTGGCATTCACAGATGCTGGAATTTTAGCAAAGTCACCAACTTCTACACAAATTCTGTCCACTCCTTTTTTCCATCAAACCATTTTTTCCTTTTCTCAATTACTCTTTTGATCTCCACTCATCATCGACAGACACTTTGATCCAGCCGTTTCTCCAAGACATCCAACTTGGAGTTAATTCAGTATGCTGTTTTCTATCCCAGAATAGTTCAAAAGGGATTTTTCCTGCAGTGGAGTGTACAGATAACCTGTAAACTACCAATCGTTTGTAGGATTGTGATCTAATCTAGCTTTCTAACCTTGTGCAATTGTATTCCGTCATTGAGGGTTTTGTTGAAATGTTCCATCATGCCATTTGTTTCGGGGTGGGTCAGAGAACAATTGTTTTGTTCAATTCCACAGAAGGAAAAGAAGCGCTCAGTTTCATTACAGAAGAATTGCATGTTGTTGTCAATTAAAACAGCATTAGCGAAATTCTCCCTGAGGAATACCTTCTCTAACCATCTTCTAACAGAACTGAAAGCTATTTCATGGACACAGAAAACCTTCGGCCATCTACAGAATAACTCAATAATTACTAGTAGATAAGTAGTGGTAATTTTCCCTTTCAACGGTCCCACTGTGTCCAAGGCAATTTCGTCCACGGACCTTCAGGCGGATCAAGAAACACCAGAATTTCTTCACGGCCCAAGCATAAGCAAAGCAAGTGCTGCTTTTAAGGCTTTGGATGCAAATGCAATTCATTTTTCTACTTGACCATGTCTTTGAAACAGGACTGCTCCTAACCTTTCCCACTCGGACCAGACGCCACAATGGTTTCAGCAACAGGAACAAATCCCCCCAGGGAAGGGGAACACTCACATTTCTCATGCCACACAAACATTGCATTCACTTTACATAATCCTCGGAGATTAGTGAACTATGACCATAGATTAGAAACAAATCGACTGTAAAACTCTATAATGCCCAAAAAGAACAAGTCATCCTCTTTATTGTGAGGTATCTCGAGGTTACATATGGCACCAACACGTTCCTTTTTTAGTTTGACCCCTTTGTACAATGATGGAATGACCCAACTAGTCGATGTTGTCTTTAACAAAACCGTACTTGTCCTTTCTTAAGGTCAACATTGTTTTCATAAACACTCAAGTACAACAGTGATTGTTTACTTGATGCAACACAGAGTCAATGATTCTTTCTGTCAACTTATGTACTAATGGGTCATGTATATAGTAATATGTGCATACAGGAGCTGATCATATTATCATAAATATTAATGGACTAAGATCTCTCTCAACAATTCATAAAATTACATCTGAACTAATGTGTTCTAGACCAGACAAAGTTTGTCTTCATAAGACTCATCTGACCAAAATGGAGACTAATAAAGTGTGCTCCCTAGCATATGAAATAGCATGTGCTTCAAGCCATGATAATCCAAGAAGAGCTGTGGCCATTTTAAAATGGGGTAATAACTGGGCCCCATCCAAAGTCAAAAGGGACAGGATGGAGATAGTTTGGGTGGTCAGGATAAGGGGTAGACGGGGGTTCTGGCACATTTTGAACAGAATAGGGGGTGAATAAAGATGATCACTCTCCTTTGCAACAGCTTCATATTGAACTAACATCATGGGGCAATTCACTCATCAAATGTTTAGATATTTTAATGTTACCCTCCGTCCTCATGTCGATACAACTAATCTGAATAGTGGCTATTGTTAAACTCAAACCCATGCTGCATTACAGCATCTGGTGTGCTCATATGGTCATATGATCGATAGCTGGCACTTTACAAGTTCTAATACTCCCGGGTTTAACTTCTACTCAGAGCCACATAAACAGAATTCTAGATTATATATGATCTTCATCTCACAAGAAACAGGGGTGACAACTTCTTCCTGGTTAGAAAACATTATTACAGGATTCCCTAAAAAGGGGAAACCCACCTGGTCTGATCCTCCTATCGACACATATCTTTAATGAATTGTGATGCCAACATTGATCCAAAATTCTTGGCAATTCATGTTGTAGTAAGAATGGCTGGGTGGAAAACATGCAACATGGATTCGTCCCACAACCATATACCACTGCACACATGAATTTGGCCATCTCCAATTTTGGTGTTGCAGACACTTTGGGGATCTTGTTCGGACACAACTGGACACAGAAAAAGCATACAACAGGATCTCCTGACCATTTTTAAGGGAAAGCCTGTTAATTATTGGTTTTGGTACAAAAATGCTGTCTAGGATACATGCAGCATTCTCAAATCTCACCTGTAGGATTATTTGTATGGGGCTATCTCTGATAAGGCCTTGATAAGAAGAGGGACCCGTGAAGAGTGTACTCTCTCTTCTGTACTTTTTGCAGTTTATCTTGAAACCTACCTGTGCAATCTCAAGATTTCCAGTCACTTAAATCCACTTTAAATCATCTCAGCGGTTTTAGTCTGGCTGTTTATGCTGTAGATGTAGAAATCGTTACCTCTAACCCTCAAATGACTATTTCTGTCCTTAGAAAAGAAGCCATTACATTTGGTGCACTGTCTGGTTATAAGATTAAAACGTCTAACACTAAAACTGTATATAATCAGACCATATCGCCTGGGGATAATCCATATGTTTACTCCGAAATATATTTTGAGGTCCAAGTAAGCGGTACATTTATTCATGAAATAATACCACTGAATTCTCACTCTTACATTTCTAAATCCAAATACATGTTTGAACGTTGGAACAGGTTACCCTTGGGTCTCATTGGCAGATCTAATTTAATAAAGATGTGATTCTGATGAAATGTTTCTATCTACTCAGAACTGTACCCCTAAATCTATTTGCTTTTTTCCCCAGCAAGTTAGGGGCTCCTGTAGCAAGTTTATATGGCAATATAAACGCCATTGATGTTCTATTGCCCTACTCCAGCCTCCGATAGATGAGGGCAGTTGGGCTTTTCCGAATCTTAACTTGTATTTTTGGGTCACTTTGGCAGATCAACTCTCTAATGCTATAATTTACCACAAAACTTGGTAACTACGACCATTATATCTTGAGCCAGGATATAACGATCTATCCAATATTTAGTGGACCCCCTTTAAGACTCTACCAATATTTATTTCAACATGGTAAAACATAAAGGACAAAATGATTATACAGTCAATCATAAGATATATACCCCGATAGAATAATCCCGACTTCCCTACCTTCTCGCATGATTCTTTCTCTAAGGAGTGGACAAAATCGAACTTTCAAAACGTTGGGCAGCTGTTTGATGGCCAGCACTTTCAGCCTTTTTCTGATTTAGTATCTCAATGCGCTATTCCTGCTACTGGTATCTTGAAAGATATTCAATCATTGAACAACCACAGGTGAAAATGCGATGCATTGAGCTATTATATAATACTCAAATGAAGGGAAACATTGGTAAATTGTATAGACTGCTAATGCGTGATCACCTGACAATTTACTTATTCTATCACAAAATTGAAACCGTAAAGGATCCATACTGGTAAATATGTTCCAAATCTCGATATCTATTATACTGAACAACCATTGTTTCAATGTCTCTAGATGTAAAATACATCCTCGTAAGGTTTTACAATACATTTACGATACCCCAAATAGATTATTTAAATTGGGCTGTGATCATAGCTCTGAATGTTTCATTTGTGGCGAGCCCAAGGCTGACACTGTTCATGTATTTGTTACAAGCAGCAATATATATTAGGAAGGATATTTTGAAAAAATATCCAGAGTGACACAGACATATATATGTTCTAACCCACAGTTAATTATACTAGGTTGCTCTCAATTAGATCCAGCTAAATTTACGGGTATAGTAGTTCTTGTGATAAGCTCTGCTAGACTATACATCGCATGCTTATGGCTGGATCCAAACCCTCTTTCCATTGCTTCCTGGTGGAATCATTTTTAAGATATAAGTGGGTTGGAGCTATCTATTGTTAAGGGCAACCCGTAGAGGATGAGTTTTAAACAAATCTGGGTCCCAATTATTTACAGAATGGAATCTGTCAACCACTAGTTTACATGAGAAATAGTAGTAGAGGGTCAGATGTTCAGTATGGTTAACTAATAGCGGCTCCTCAAAAAGTATTTAGGAATTGTTTAATAAATGTATTGTTGAAATACTGTATTTATCTCCAGTGTATCATCCATGTACATTTCTTTGCTTATTAATAAAAAACATTTAAAAAAAGCTCATGGGGCACAGCGAGCAATCAAAGGCATCAATTTCGGATTGATAGAACACAAGATCTCCCTGTTTGCCGATGACATTCTAATGACACTCACAGATCCCCTCATAACTCTCTCACTACACTGCAGGATGAACTTAAAATCTTTGAGGAAATAGCAGGGTACAGTATCAATCTAACTAAATCCTCCATCCTTAACTTCACCCTACCACATGGAGAGATGGAAAGGTGAGATCCATTACCCCTTTTCAATGGGCACAGAATGAGCTCACCTACCTTGGGATTAGCTTAACACCCAAAGTAAACAACATACCAACCTATTCTCAGCCAATTTCCCCCCACTTCTTCATAAAATACAAGGGGACCTGAAGCATTGGGCGCCAATGTATCCCTCATGGATAGGCAGGATACAAGCAATCAAAATGATAGCCCAACCTAAATTCCTGCATCTCTTTCAGGGTCTTCCAATTCCCATGGAAAGGGAATACCTGAATTCTTTACGCACTCTCTTAACAAGATTTATCTGGCAAAATAAGAGAGCCCGGCTATCTTACAAACTCCTGAGATGCCTGAGGGACGAAGGGGGGTTAGCCGTGCCAGATTTCCATTTGTATTACAAAGCAGCCCAATTAAGAGTGATAACGGAATGGTCGCAGAGAGAATCATATAGACACTGGCTCCACATGGACTGAGCAATAGCTTGGAGAGTCATCTGGGACCCCCAGTTGAAGCTGAAGGCAGACCGCCCACATAACGCATATCTTAGCACTCCAACGGGAATGAAACTGAAGGTCTGGGATGAGGTAGTCAAGGCAGGTGATTGGACATCGTTACCCTCCCCATTCACCCCTATACATTACAACCCAGCATTCCGGCCTGCATAACAACAAGGGCCTTTGGAGGCATGGAGGAAGGGAGGATGCCTCGTCCTATCACAATTGTTTCACAATTGGGATATGCTCACCTTTGAAAACTGCAAAAGAGAGTTCCACTTAACAGACTGCGAACATTATCATTATTTGTAACTAAGACATTGGGCCTTACAGCCAAAGGTTGGGGAGGCAGCAACGCGGGTACTTACACGAATCAAGCACTTCATCAAAAAGGCTGAGGGGAGCAGGGGTATAATCTCCTTTCTATACTCTCTACTACTCCACATGCTGCCTTCCCCAAAACCACGCTACATGACTTTTTGGGAACATACATTGGGACACGACATACAAGAGAGCCAGTGGAGGGCACTATGGAAAGATGTAGTACGATAAAATCGTTCTATGGGTCTGAGAGAAGCCTACTATAAATTGGTCTACGATTGGTATCTCTATCCCTCCAAACTACATAAACTCTTCCCTAACACATCAGAGCTGTGCTGGAGGGGATGTGGATTACTGGGCAACTTTCCTCATATATGGTGGGATTGCCCCACGATAAGACCGTTTTGGACAGACATCTTAGCCCAACTCAAAGATATGTTGGGATACCCGCTCCCAGACACCCCTGATTATGTCCTGTTGCGCCTTCGAGATGCATTATTACGTTATCAAACTGGAACTGACCAGGCTGTGGTATGGCTCTGCTTGGGAGCTGCTAAGCTGGCAATTGCAGCATCATGGGAGAAAAGAGAGGCTCCCACCTTGATACAATGGCACTCCAAACTCTGGGAGGCAATCACAATGGAAAGAATGAGTGCCATCTTTAGAGATAGTTCAAGAATTTCGAATATGCCTGGGGACCACTCATAACTTACCTTTTCAAGGGCTTCCACTCATCGCATGCCCTATTGGAACAGGAGCATTGTACTTATTTCAGATCTGAAAACCACACTCACCGACAGATCTATCCCGAATCTCATTACCTTACGAATAACGTACCCGAGTACACTGCTTGATTTTGTTATCCTGTTTACTTGATTTTGTGGTTAAGGGGGAGGGGAGGGGAGGGTGGAGGAGAGGTGGGCAGGGAGGGAATGGGGATAAAGAGAAAACAAACAGGAGTTACACAAGTTCAAATTGTTTACAGTGGAAAATATTGAATCTGATACAGAGCACCCTGTGAAAAGTTGAAGAATTCTGTAACCTGTAGTAGAAGCTCTAAGCAATCTCACGGGTCAAAGAGGGTACCATGAATGATTTGTAGAGAGAACGTGTATGATGCATATTGCAAAAATGATAATAAAAAGATTTTTGACAAAAAAAAAGCTCAAGTATTTGATGAACCCTATCATTCTGGGCCAGATGTAAGACCCTATTTTGCATGCGCAAACAGGTTTGCGACCCGTTTGCGCATGCAAAATACAGAAAGGCCATGTGTTAACCCCATTTAGCGATTCGCAATTTATTTGCAACTCGCTAAATAGGATTAGCGACTCGCTATTGGGAAGGGGCGTCCCGAGGGCATCACTTCCTAATAGCGAGTCTGAGCCCTATGTATGACTGTTTTGCGATCGCAGTTTACCACCCATCTCAGAAGGGTGGTAAAGCATTTATTTAGCTTTTTTATAATATAGCCCCTAAAGTCCTGAGTTCCCATATTCTCCTTGGTTATTTGAGTTTATTTCTCACCTGCGGAAAGTTTGCACTTGTGATTGCTGCTATCTCATTGCTGTTTGCATATAATTGGGTTTTTTACCTGTTTTTATATACGTTGTTAAGGGAAAAGACTTTGCTGCTTTATGATGCACTTTATATAAAACATGTTTCAATATGATGCTACTATGGTATGTGACTTTTCTAAACTGTACTTGTATTTAACATGATCTTTTTTTTTTGCCCCAGTATAGGTTCCAACTATATGATTGCTGCTATTTTGTTGCTGCAATATGATGCACTTTATTTAAAAAATTGTTTCTATATGAAGCTGCTATTTTTTGTTATTCTCTCAAATTGCACATGTTTTTACTTTGACTGATTTGTTATGGTAACGGTCTTATTTACTCGTTGACTGCTACTTAATTACCCTTGTAAAATTTGTTTTAAATCTTTGTCATCAGGGAAAATGTGCAGTCGGATCAGTAGGTGATTAGTTTCTTAGAATTTGTTTTTGGCTCTTAACCTCACTGCTGCCATTTGACTGATCTTATTCATTTTAGGACTTAATGTGAGGCCGCTATTGTAGGATACCTATTAGATTTTATAAGCCCTGATTTGCGTAATCTGCTGGGGTAAAAATATTAATCAAATTATCGCAACTTTGCTCTCTGTTACTATAATTATATTATTCTATTTTGTATTCTGCTCCTTCGGTGCCACTATTTGTATTTCCTTATTGTGGGTCTCCATTTGCTGTCTAAAGGAGCCCCCAGTGCTGACTTTGAAGAATTTTGATATCTTTAAGATGAACTAATCTGTACAAAACTGTTGTAGTGACGCAGATACAATGGTTTTCAATGAAGTGATTTTATTGTAATTATTGTTAGTATTTTTAGCATGTCTATTCATGTATGCCTTAAGTGGACCTCATAAGAGATCCAAATTCTTAATAAACACATTGAATTTAATTGAATTTAATTGAATTGGTAAAGCACTCGCAAAAGGGAAGGGGTCCCCAGGGGGCCCCTTCCCCTTTGTGAATGCAGGGGAATGCAGGGGAAAACGTTTCATTTTACTTTTTTTAAAATGCAGCCCGTTTTCCTTATAGGAAAACGGGCTGCATTTAAAAAAAGAAAAACTGCGTTATTTAAAAGCAGTCCCAGACATGGAGGTCTGCTGAGCCCATTAGGCCACCATCCCTGGAAGGGCCAGCCATTCCCAATGGGGTCACAAATTGCGAGTGCCTCATGAATATTCATGAGGCATGCAATTTGCGACCCCATTGGGAATCGCAAACAGTGTCTCAGACACTGTTGTACATGGCATTTTGCGACTGACAAATTGCGACTCGCAATCGAGCGCAATTTGCGAGTTGCAAATTGTCATGGTCGTACATCTGGCCCTCTGTTCTTTCTGGGTTTTCACATACACAAGGACATCTTCTTGGAAACATTGATTGCCTAATAAAATGTGCATGGTCCTTTCAAACATAGATGCAGCCAAAACTAATCCGAAAGGCATTCTGAAAAATTTGAAGCAATCCATAAGAGTAAAAAAAGCCTTGAGAAAACGAATGCAGTTTAACCTAATTGTACACAGATGCCAGTCAAGGGTGTAGAAATACCAGGGATCTGACACGGTGAAAACCATGTCTTTCAGCTTGAGAAGTGGCAATTTATTTACAAAAACTCCCTGTTTAAACTCCAGGTGTCAATACATAGTCTAATGTCCCCATTAGACTTACTTATCATACCTCTTAACACACAAGGGAGAGGAGGAGGTAAAGCAGCTGCACGTCCTCTTAAGACATACAACTATCACAAATCAGTGTGGCAACTATGAGTAGAATACGAGTTACAATATTTCTACCTCAGAACAGGCAGAGGTTAGTCCAATTTGGACGTTACAGAATTCCTGTCCAAGTGCATGGGGAAGGGAAGAACATTGTTATGGAAGAGGAAGCCTCAAATACATAATTGTGTCATGCTTCATCATTGCAGCCTTTTCCCACCCTAGTAGGACAGTGCCACCAGGGTGGACTTAACCTCCTGTTGGACTCAGGGCAGGAAGGAGTTCTTAGATAAAAAGCTACTGGATAAAGACGGGATCCAGATCAGTGGGTTAAGGATACCTTGTAGTTCCCTGGTGAGGCACTTTTATTATGAGGGGACTGCAGATATGATTAAAAATTTGAGGTGGGATGGTTATTGAGAGCAATGACTCACACTGTCTCTATACTTAGGCCAACATGTTTCTGCCCTACTAAATAGCCCTAATGGGTCTGGGGCATTCTACAGGGCCAAGGATCCCAAATACCTCCCAGTAACCATTATTCCAAGTATTGTGATATTAAAAAGGGGACAATAATTAGTAATGATATACTCAGGTGAGTCCTACCTGAGGGGAACAGAGAAACTATTAGCCCTAAACTTTAGGTACGGCTCCCGGATCAAAGAGGGGGGCATTGTCCTTTATGGTCAAACATTCTCCAAAAGGTACATCGTGCCTTTCAGCCTGTCTGTACTCACTCTTTGCTGTTGTTACCACAGGACCAATGACCCTTCTCAGCACAACCTTGTCAATACTTGGTCAGCATCTTTTTGTTCATTCAATGAAATTCACCTTACTTTGGCAACAACTGCTATGACATTTTTAAAAAGTTTGAACTTGCGCACATAAAGTTTAAGGCACCGAAGAGTGTCACTGAACACCTCAATAAAACTGATTTAGAAACTTGATTGTCAGCATTGGGATCAAGACAAACACCCAAACCTCATTGATGGGACATAATATACCCTTTATTGTCAACATAAACTTTCCCTTCTGATTTAACATCTTCAGTGACTTGCCTCTTTCTGCAGCCCTGTTCCCTCTTTCTGCACCTCTTCTGCCTGTTTCTGCACTTCTCTTGCCTCTTTCTGCACTTCTCTTGCCTCTTTCTGCACCTCCTTTGCTTCTTTCTGTACTTCTCTTGCCTCTTTCTGCACCTCTCTTCCCTCTTACTGCACCTCTGTTGCTTCTCTCTAAACTTCTCTTGCTTCTTTCTGCACCTCTCTTGCTTCTTTATGCACCCCTCTTGCCTCTTTGTGCACCCTTCTTTCCACTTTGTGCACCTCTCTTGCCTTTTTATGCACCTCTCTTTCCTCTTTCTGCAGTTCTCTTGCCTCTTTCTGCAACTCTTTTGCTTCTTTCTGCACTTCTGTTGCCTCTTTCTGCACCCCTCTTGCCTCTTTCTGCACCTTTGTTGGTTATTTCTGCACTGCTCTTGCTTCTTTCTGCACCTTTCTTGCACATTTCTGAACCCCTCTTGCCTCTTTCTGCACCCCTCTTCCCTCTTTCTTCACCCCTCTTGCCTCTGTCTGCACCCCTGTCCTCTCTTTCTGCACCTCCTTTGCCTGTTTCTGCAACTCTCTTGCCTCTTTCTGCCGTTCTATTGCCTCTTTCTCCACCTCTGTTGCTTCTTTCTGCATCCCTCTTCCCTCTTTCTTCACCCCTCTTGCCTCTGTCTGCAACCCTGTTCTCTCTTTCTGCACCTCCTTTGCCTGTTTCTGCAACTCTCTTGCCTCTTTCTGCCATTCTCTTGCCTCTTTCTGCACCTCCGTTGGTTCTTTCTGCACTTCACTTTCTTTTTTCCGCATCTCTCTTGCTTCTTTCTGCAGTTCTCTTGCCTCCTTCTGCACCTCTATTGTTTCGTTCTGAACTTCTCTTGCCTCTTTCTGCAGTTCTCTTGCCTCCTTCTGCACCTCTGTTGTTTCTTTCTGCACTTCTCGTGCCTCCTTCTGCACCCCTCTTGCCTGTTTCTGCACCTCACTTGCCTCTTTCTGCACCTCTCTTGCTTTTCTATGCACCTCTATTGTTTCTTTCTGCAATTTTCTTGTCTCTTTCATCACTTATCATGCTTCTTTCTACACCTCTGTTGCTTCTTTCAGCACTTCTCTTGCCTTTTTCTGCACTTCTCTTGCCTCTTTCTGCAACTGTCTTGCCTCTTTCTGCACCTGTTTCCTCTTTCTGCACCTCACTTGCTGCTTTCTGTACCCCTCTTGCCTCTTTCTGCACCCCTCTTCCCTCTTTCTGTACCTCTCTTGCCTCTTTCTGCACCCCTGTTCCCTCTTTCTGCACCTCTCCTGCCTGTTTCTGTACCTCTGTTGCCTCTTTCTGCACTTTCTTGCCTCTTTCTGCACCTCTATTGCTTCTTTCTGCACTTCTCTTGCCTCTTTCTGCACACCTCTCCCCTCTTTCTGCACCTCTGTTGCTTCTTTCTGCACTTCTCTCGCTTCTTTCTGCACCTCTCTTGCTTCTTTCTGTACCCCTCTTGCCTCTTTCTGCACCCTTCTTCCCTCTTTGTGCACCTCTTTTGCCTCTTTCTGCACCTATATTTCCTCCTTCTGCAGTTCTCTTGCCTCTTTCTGCACCTCTTTTGCTTCTTTCTGCACTTCTGTTGCCTCTTTCTGCACCCCTCTTGCCTCTTTCTGCACCTCTGTTGGTTCTTTCTGCACTGCTCTTGCTTCTTTTGGCACCTCTCTTGCAAATTTCTGCAGCTCTCATGCCTCCGTCTGCACCCCTGTTCTCTATTTCTGCACCTCTTTTGCCTGTTTCTGCAAATCCCTTGCCTCTTTCTGCAGTTATCTTGCCTCTTTCTGCACCTCTGTTGCTTCTTTCTGCACTTCTCCTGCCTCTTTCTGCACCCCTCATGCCTCTTTCTGCACCTCTGTTGGTTCTTTCTGCACTTCTCCTGCTTTTTTCCGCCTCTCTCTGGCTTCTTTCTGTACCCCTCTTGCCTCTTTCTGCACCCCTAGTTACTCTTTCTGCACCTCTCTTGCCTCTTTCTGCAACTCTCTTGCCTCTTTCTGCACCTCTCTTGTCTCCTTCTGTACCTCTGTTGCTTCTTTCTGCACTTCTCCTGCCTCTTTCTACACCCTTCTTCCCTTTTTCTGCACCTCACTGGCCTCTTTCTGCACCACTCTGGCCTCTTTTTACAATTCTCTTGCCTCTTTCTGCACCCCTCTTGCCTCTTTCTGCACCCCTCTTGCCTCTTTCTGCACCCCTCTTTCCTCTTTCTGTACATCGCTTACCTGTTTCTGCACCCCTGTTCTCTCTTTCTGCACCTCTCCCGCCTGTTTCTGCACCTCTGTTTCCTCTTTGTGCACTTCTCTTGCCTCTTTCTGTACCTCTGTTGCTTTTTTCTGCACTTCTTTTGCCTCTTCCTGCACCCCTTTTGCTTCTTTCAGCACTTCTCTTTCCTGTTTCTGCACCTGTCTTGCCTCTTTCTGCACCACTGTTGCGTCTTTCTGCACCTCACATGCTTCTTTCTGCACCCCTCTTGCCTCTTTCTGCACCCCTCTTTCCTCTTTCTGTACCTCTCTTACCTGTTTCTGCACCCCTGTTCCCTCTTTCTGCACCTCTCCCGCCTGTTTCTGTACCTCTGTTTCCTCTTTGTGCGCTGCTCTTGTCTCTTTTTGTACCTCTGTTGCTTTTTTCTGCACTTCTCTTGCCTCTTCCTGCACCCCTCTTCCCTCTTTCCGCACCTCAGTTGTTTCTTTCTCCACTTCTCTTGCTTCTTTCTGCACCTTTCTTGCTTCTTTCTGCACCCATCTTGCCTCTTTCTGCACCCTTCTTCCCCTTTGTGCACCTCTCTTGCCACTTTCTGCACCTCTCATACCTCTTTCTGCACTTCTCTTGCCTCTTTCTGTACCTCTGTTGCTTTTTTCTGCACTTCTCTTGCCTCTTCCTGCATCCCTCTTCCCTCTTTCCGCACCTCAGTTGCTTCTTTCTCCACTTCTCTTGCGTCTTTCTGTACCTTTCTTGCTTCTTTCTGCACCCATCTTGCCTCTTTCTGCACCCTTCTTCCCCCTTTCTGCACCCCTCTTGCCTCTTTATGCACCTCTGTTGGTTCTTTCTGCACTGCTCTTGCTTCTTTCTGCACCGCTCTTGCAAATTTCTGCACCCCTCTGCCCTAATTCTGCACCTCTCTTGCCTCTGTCTGCACCCATGTTCTCTCTTTCTGCAACTCTTTTGCCTGTTTCTGCAACTCTCTTGCCTCTTTCTGCAACTCTCTTGCCTCTTTCTGCAGTTCTCTTGCCTCCTTCTGCACCTCTGTTGCTTCTTTCTGCACTACTCTTGCCTCTTTCTGCACCCCTCTTGCCTGTTTCTGCACCTCACTAGCCTTTTTCTGCACCACTCTTGCCTCTTTCTGCACTTCTCTTGCTTTTTTATGCACCTCTCTTGTTTCTTTCTGCAACTCTCTTGTCTCTTTCATCACTTCTCTTGCTTCTTTCTACACCTCTGTTGCTTCTTTCAGCACTTCTCTTGCCTCTTTCTGCACTTCTCTTGCCTGTTTCTGCACCTGCCTTGCCTCTTTCTGCACCCCTATTGCCTCTTTCTGCACCTCTGTTGGTTCTTTCTGTACCTCTCTTGAAAATTTATGCACGCCTGTTGCCTTTTTCTGCACCCCTCTTCCCTCATTCTGCACCTTTCTTGCCTCTGTCTGCACCCATGTTCTCTCTTTCTGCACCTCTTTTGCCTGTTTCTGCAACTCTCTTGCCTCTTTATGCACTTCTCTTGCCTCTTTCTGCACCCCTCTTGCCTGTTTCTGCACCTCACTTGCTTCTTTCTGTACCCCTCTTGCCTCTTTCTGCACCCTTCTTCCCTCTTTGAGCACCTCTTTTGCCTCTTTCTGCACCTCTATTTCCTCTTTCTGCAGTTATCTTGCCTCTTTCTGCACCTCTGTTGCTTCTTTCTGCACTTCTCCTGCCTCTTTCTGCACCCCTCATGCCTCTTTCTGCACCTCTGTTGGTTCTTTCTGCACTTCTCCTGCTTTTTTCTACCTCTCTCTGGCTCACTAGCCTCTTTCTGCACCACTCTTGCCTCTTTCTGCAATTCTCTTGCCTCTTTCTGCACCTCACTTGCCTCTTTCTGCACTTCTCTTGCCTTTTTGGCACCTCTCTTGTTTCTTTCTGCGCTTCTCTTATCTCTTTCATCACTTATCTTGCTTCTTTCCTCACCTCTGTTGCTTCTTTCTGCACCTCTCTTGCCTCTTTCTGCACTTCTCCTGCCTGTTTCTGCACCCGTCTTGCCTCTTTCTGCACCACTGTTGCCTCTTTCTGCACCTCACTTGCTTCTTCCTGCACCCCTCTTGGCTCTTTCTGCACCCCTCTTTCTTCTTTCTGTACCTCTCTTACCTGGTTCTGCACCCCTGTTCCCTCTTTCTGCACCTATCCCACCTGTTTCTGCACCTCTGTTGCCTCTTTCTGCACTTCTCTAGCCTCTTTCTGTACCTCTGTTGCTTTTTTCTGCATTTCTCTTGCTTCTTTCTGCACTTTTCTTGCTTCTTTCTGCACCCATGTTCTCTCTTTCTGCACCTCTTTTGCCTGTCTCTGCAACTCTCTTGCCTCTTTCTGCAACTCTCTTGCCTCTTTCTGCAGTTCTCTTGCCTCCTTCTGCACCTCTGTTGCTTCTTTCTGCACTTCTCTTGCCTCTTTCTGCACCCCTCTTGCCTGTTTCTGCACCTCACTAGCCTTTTTCTGCACCACTCTTGCCTCTTTCTGCACTTCTCTTGCTTTTGTATGCACCTCTCTTGTTTCTTTCTGCAACTCTCTTGTCTCTTTCATCACTTCTCTTGCTTCTTTCTACACCTCTGTTGCTTCTTTCAGCACTTCTATTGCCTCTTTCTGCACTTCTCTTGCCTGTTTCTGCACCTGCCTTGCCTCTTTCTGTACCCCTATTGCCTCTTTCTGCATCTCTGTTGGTTCTTTCTGTACCTCTCTTGCAAATTTATGCACGCCTCTTGCCTTTTTCTGCACCCCTCTTCCCTCATTCTGCACCTCTCTTGCCTCTGTCTGCACCCATGTTCTCTCTTTCTGCACCTCTTTTGCCTGTCTCTGCAACTCTCTTGCCTCTTTCTGCAACTGTCTTGCCTCTTTCTGCAGTTCTCTTGCCTCCTTCTGCACCTCTGCTGCTTCTTTATGCACTTCTCTTGCCTCTTTCTGCACCCCTCTTGCCTGTTTCTGCACCTCACTTGCTTCTTTCTGTACCCCTCTTGCCTCTTTCTGCACCCTTCTTCCCTCTTTGTGCACCTCTTTTGCCTCTTTCTGCACCTCTATTTCCTCCTTCTGCAGTTCTCTTGCCTCTTTCTGCACCTCTTTTGCTTCTTTCTGCACTTCTGTTGCCTCTTTCTGCACCCCTCTTGCCTCTTTCTGCACCTCTGTTGGTTCTTTCTGCACTGCTCTTGCTTCTTTCGGCACCTCTCTTGCAAATTTCTGCAGCTCTCATGCCTCCGTCTGCACCCCTGTTCTCTATTTCTGCACCTCTTTTGCCTGTTTCTGCAAATCCCTTGCCTCTTTCTGCAGTTATCTTGCCTCTTTCTGCACCTCTGTTGCTTCTTTCTGCACTTCTCCTGCCTCTTTCTGCACCCCTCATGCCTCTTTCTGCACCTCTGTTGGTTCTTTCTGCAATTCTCTTGCCTCTTTCTGCACCTCACTTGCCTCTTTCTGCACTTCTCTTGCTTTTTTATGCACCTCTCTTGTTTCTTTCTGCAACTCTCTTGTCTCTTTCATCACTTCTCTTGCTTCTTTCTACACCTCTGTTGCTTCTTTCAGCACTTCTCTTGCCTCTTTCTGCACTTCTCCTGCCTGTTTCTGCACCCGTCTTGCCTCTTTCTGCACCACTGTTGCCTCTTTCTGCACCTCACTTGCTTCTTCCTGCACCCCTCTTGCCTCTTTCTGCACCCCTCTTTCCTCTTTCTGTACCTCTCTTACCTGGTTCTGCACCCCTGTTCCCTCTTTCTGCACCTATCCCGCCTGTTTCTGCACCTCTGTTGCCTCTTTCTGCACTTCTCTAGCCTCTTTCTGTACCTCTGTTGCTTTTTTCTGCATTTCTCTTGCTTCTTTCTGCACTTTTCTTGCTTCTTTATGCACCCATGTTCTCTCTTTCTGCACCTCTTTTGCCTGTCTCTGCAACTCTCTTGCCTCTTTCTGCAACTCTCTTGCCTCTTTCTGCAGTTCTCTTGCCTCCTTCTGCACCTCTGTTGCTTCTTTATGTACTTCTCTTGCCTCTTTCTGCATCCCTCTTGCCTGTTTCTGCACCTCACTAGCCTCTTTCTGCACCACTCTTGCCTCTTTCTGCAATTCTCTTGCCTCTTTCTGCACCTCACTTGCCTCTTTCTGCACTTCTCTTGATTTTTATGCACCTCTCTTGTTTCTTTCTGCAACTCTCTTGTCTCTTTCATCACTTCTCTTGCTTCTTTCTACACCTCTGTTGCTTCTTTTAGCACTTCTCTTGCCTCTTTCTTTCCCCGTCTTGCCTCTTTCTGCACCACTGTTGCCTCTTTCTGCACCTCACTTGCTTCTTCCTGCACCCCTCTTGCCTCTTTCTGCACCCCTCTTTCCTCTTTCTGTACCTCTCTTACCTGGTTCTGCACCCGTTTCCTCTTTCTGCACCTATCCCGCCTGTTTCTGCACCTCTGTTGCCTCTTTCTGCACTTCTCTAGCCTCTTTCTGTGCCTCTGTTGCTTTTTTCTGCATTTCTCTTGCTTCTTTCTGCACCTTTCTTGCTTCTTTCTGCACCCATCTTGCCTCTTTCTGCACCCTCCTTCCCCCTTCGTGCACCTCTCCTGCCTCTTTCTGCACCTCTCTTTCTGCAGTTCTCCTGCCTCTTTCTGTACCTCTTTTGCTTCTTTCTGCACTTCTGTTGCCTCTTTCTCCACCCCTCTTGCCATTTTCTGCACCTCTGTTGGTTCTTTCTGCACTGCTCTTGCTTCTTTCTGCACCTCTCTTGCAAATTCCTGCACCCCTCTTCCTTCTTTCTGCACCTCTCTTGCCTCTGTGTGCACCCCTGTTCTCTCTTTATGCACCTCTTTTGCCTGTTTCTGCAACTCCCTTGCCTCTTTCTGCAGTTCTCTTGCCTCTTTCTGCAACCTCTGTTGCTTCTTTCTGCACTTTTCTTGCCTTTTTCTGCACCCCTCCTGCCTCTTTCTGTACCTCCATTGGTTCGTTCTGAACTTCTCTTGCTTTTTTCCGCATCTCTCTTGCTTCTTTCTGCACCTCTCTTGCCTCTTTCTGCACCCCTCTTTCCACACCTCTTTTTGCCTGTTTCTGCAGTTCTCTTGCCTCTTTCTGCAGTTCTCTTACCTCCTTCTGCACCTCTGTTGCTTCTTTCTGCACTTCTCTTGCCTCTTTCTGCACCCCTCTTGCCTGGTTCTGCACCTCACTTTCCTCTTTCTGTACCTCTCTTGCCTCTTACTGCACTTCTCTTGCATCTTTTTACACCTCACTTGCCTTTTTATGCACTTCTACTGCTTTTTTATGCACCTCTCTTGTTTCTTTCTGCAACTCTCTTGTCTCTTTCATCACTTCTCTTGCTTCTTTCTACACTTCTGTTGCTTCTTTCAGCACTTCTCTTGCCTCTTTCTGCATTTCTCTTGCCTGTTTCTGCACCTGTCTTGCCTCTTTCTGCAGCTCTGCTTCCTTTTTCTGCACCTCACTTGCTTCTTTCTGCACCCCTCTTGCCTCTTTCTGCACCCCTCTTCCCTCTTTCTGTATCTCTCTTGCCTCTTTCTGCACCCCTGTTCCCTCTTTCTGCACCTCTCCTGTTTGTTTCTGTACCTATGTTGCCCCTTTCTGCACTTCTCTTGCATCTTTCTGCATGTCTGTTGCTTCTTTCTGCACTTCTCTTGCCTCTTTCTGCACCCCTCTTCACTCTTTCTGCACCTCTGTTGCTTGTTTCTGCACTTCTCTTGCTTCTACCTTTTTGTACACAAATTTACAGAGTATGCTGTTTGAAACATAGATATTCAAGTACTTGTATGTTTATTTTTATGTAACATGTCACTAGGTAAAAGCAGAGACACACGCATGCATACCTTCAAACTTGGTCAGACTTACAACAGTGATATGATTAGGATTGCTGTTTTAAATTTGGTAGGCCTAACATTCTGAGCAGTCGATGAATTGTGAACCTTCAAGAGAAAAGTGAGGTTTAATACATCTTGGGAGAAGGATTAGTGATTAGGCTACTTTGTATGAGTCTATGGTAAGGTACAGTCGAAGTAGGCCTCTTTCTGCACCTCTGTTGCTTCTTTCTGCACTTCTCTTGCTTCTGTCTGCGCCTTTCTTCCTCTTTTCTGTACATATCCTACCTATGTAGGCATATTTAGAAATTAGCATTTAAAAAACTTTAGAAATTCACTGAAAAAAACACAGGTTTCAGGGACATTATAGTTAGTATTAGCATTTAAAAAACCTTAGAAATTCACTGAAAAAACAGAGGTTTCAGGGAAGTTATAGTTATGAATTAGTATTTAAAAAACCTTAGAAATTCACTGAAAAAAACACATGTTTCATGGACGTTATAGTTAGGCTGACATTTAACTCATACAAAACCAGAGAACTTCAACCGTTATAGTTAGCTGAGCTAACTATAACTCGCGCTCCCGCAATGCACTGCTGATGACGTCACATATTACATCACTCATGACATGGTCAGTGACATCACTGATGACATCACTGATGAAATCTCAAATGACATCACTGATGACATCATCCACTTAATACTCGATGCACCTCCTCACACCCTAATATAGCCTTCCATACACCCACTCTAAAATACAGACTACCATTTTTGAAACCATAGACACAGCAATACCTGTTAGTACATTCCCACTCACTGATTCATAGGTCTACACACATCCACTCACTCACCCATACAGTCACTCATGCACACAGTCACTCATCAATACAGCCACTGATGTATGCACTCATACATCCATACAGACACTCACATACCACCACTCACTCATAGAGTTACTCACACACCTAGTCAGTCACCCAAAGAATCAATCACACTGGTATTTACTCACCTATACAGTTATACACATACCACCTCACTTATTCATATAGATACTAACACATACTTACTCTCTTATACAATCACTGACACAAGCACACACTCATCCATACAGACACTCTCACAATCACTCACTCTCACATATAGTCACTTAAGTACTCCAACACTCACATATACTGCCTTTCACAAATGTAGTTACTCACACATATACCACTGAGATATCCATTCACTCACCAACACAGCCATACGCACTCACTCACCCATATAGCACCTCGCAGACGCACTCATGAGCCCATACACCCAATAAATCACCCACTCGCACATCCATGCAGGGAGTCACACACATCCCCGCCCACCCACACAGACACTCAGGCGCCCATACAGGTACTCAGAAAACCAATCATCGTCATGTGATCAAGGCCCTCCGGGGCTGAAACGCGTAATGGCTGACAAATGCTAATGGAGAAATAAAGAAATTTGTTTGCACTTATTTGTGGTCCGTGCTCCAGTCCTTGTTGAGGATTCGCAAGTGGTGGTTGGAGAGATCGATATATATATGATGAGGTGCTCGCCGTGGCAGTGCGAGAACTACAACTCGCCAGCGAGATGCGCAGGCTCCTTGTATTGGCGCCTTGTCCCTGGGCATGTACGTTTGTGCGGAGGATTTCGGAGCAGGGCACTGTTCGAAAACAGTGAAGAAGAGGGTGAGTGGCGAACCCAAGGTGGAGGAGAACAGAGGATTGTAAGCGCTGTTGATAACACCAAAAGAACTGAGAGCGTGTTTGTGCTACATTACCTGAACATTTAACATCACTCACCTTGCAGGCTGGGTAGTGAACGTCTACCAGGACGCCAGCTTGTTTAGAAAATATTTTCCGTGGAGTGCTGTTTTCATTTTTACTTAAATGAAAGTTGTATTGCATTACCAACGAACACGCTTTTCCAAATCCAGATTGAAAAAGGCATTAATTGTTGAAACGCGTCTCTGGTTAACAGCAATCAATAAGCGTTCTTAGCCCCACCCTCCCTTGAGTGACAGGACTCTTTTTTTGAGTCTTAAGGAGGATCTTTGGATATAAATATATATATATATATATATATATATATATTTGCATCTGTTGTCCTGATTTGAAGACGCACTCAGCAATGGACACCTACTCACTCCTAAAAATAGGTGACATGCGGAAGATACAGCTCCCGTTCAGGTGCGAACAAGAAAGATGGATTAGAGCATGCTCAGAGCTAAACAGTACTGAAATACGAAGTCTCACGTGACTAAATCAAGTTGAGGAGTTGCAATGATTTGTAAAGAAGTGAAAACGAAGATAATAGGGCTAAGCTTGGTAGAGAAAACAAAATAAACAAAGAAGCAATGGCTCAATATTTCTCACTTTAGTTAGCCATTTGAAAAGCCCCAAATACCTTTTTGTTGGTGGTGCTGTCTTCCACGGCTTGAAGAAACCAGAACCCACTGGAGGGCAATAATGGGCACAACACATACCACAACTCCCAGCATGCACGAGCAGTGGAACTCACCTGCGAGGTCCACCCGAGGGCAATTACCTATTAGCATGCAGAGGCGAGGGGAGGCAGTGTTGCGGCTTCTGTGGACTGTTAGCAAGCCTCTGATGAAAGAGCAGGAGCTCTGAAATGCATCAGGCCAGGAAAATAATTGGAATTCAAATGCCGGTTTGAAAATAAAGTTTCAGATGAAATGTCCATTGCTGAGTGCGTCTTCAAATCAGGACAACAGATGGAAACATAAATCACGGCAGTCCAGCCGTGGAAGACTGCACCACCAATAAAAATATATTTGGGGATGCAGGCTTTGAATTACTTTGAGCCCGGTAGCAGCACAATGGATTTTTTAATGCAAACCGGACTTGCATTCTGAGGCCCACTGGAGGGCTAGAAAAATCTTTAATAATTATGCAGCAAGAACACAGAAGCCACTGGAATGCAATAATGGGCACAACACATACCACAACTCCCAGCTGAAAAGTTGGCTTATCTAGCTATCTGCTAGGGTTTTCGTTATCTGCACCTATCCTGCGCCGGGAAAACCCTCAGGGTAGATGCGCGCATTATAAGTCTGATAAATAATATTAATAATAATAATATTAATTCTAGGTGGGCTGCCATGTTTTCTCTCTCATCTCTTGATTACCATCTGTACTACCTGAACATTCATATCTGTTCCACTTCCAACTTAGTTATGTTCGGCTTCCCCTGGCATCAGTCCTAGCTATGACTAAGGCATATGGCACCGTTAGAGGTAATTTATCAGTTTCGTGTTGAGAGGATGAAGCAGTATTGTTCAGTGATCATCAATCCAATGGCCTCATTTTGGGGAAGTCGCAGCTTATCCATGTGCCATAGTTATCCATTGACAACCTGAGATCTGTCATACGCTGTTGAACATGTACTGCTCATAGTCAATCAATCAGGGTTCTTGTAGAGCACAGCTAATCATCCGTAAGGGTCTCAAGGGGTGGGGATGGGGGGCTCTGCAATTCAGTTGTAGAGCCAGATCTTTAGGTCCTTCCTGACCTGAGGCAGTGACAGTGATTGCCTGAGATGCTGAGGCAGGGAGTTCCAGGCCAATCAATAGTTAATATTGAATTGTGGATCAGACCTCTCTTTAAGCCATGCACTGAGTCATATCTATGTCTTAATCTTAGGAAAACGTTATGAGTAGGTCATCTGCATCATTGCACACTAAGCTGATGAACTTGTTGCATTTTCATCAGAGTAGTTCAGACGAGTTCTTATATGTTTAAATGATGTAGTTTTCAAACTTGATAAGTCATTTGTCCCTGTGTTGTTCCATTGTCAGCTATATCAAATGACCACATCAAACGGTGGTGTCATAAGAAATAATGTATAGATTTCGCCTCAGTTTCCAACAAGGAAAAAACTGGGCCCCATTTTGACTTCATCTGAAATGTAAATGAGGATGATGGCTGGTTATGTTTAAACAAAGTAGCGGCAGGGCCCAGTGTTCTGCATGATATGCATAACAAATAAGCTATACTTTCCAATTTGCCTTCTGCAATCAACCTACTACCTAATATTACAAACTGTGCATAGCTTGTAACTTTAAGTCATGTTCTTCTGGGATCTTCTTTATCTCCTATCATTTTTACATTTCCCTTCGCCTCTTGGCCATCTTAATCACGTCTTTTAAATTTAAAGTAATCCCTAACTTGAATGATACACAAATGATTATAAGACTAGACAGGCCACTGTCGGAGGCCTAAAAGAAGATATTGGAATGGCTATCTGCTGTTGTACACTGGACAATGAAGAACTTCCTCAGGCTTGATAACTGTAAAACTGAAACCACAACTAGCGTAGGGGTTTCCTGTGATTATCAGATTGTTGGTCTTTTTGTCTGGGCGCCCTGTTAGCAGTCTACAAAGCACTTAGGTTCTGGTTTAATAGAAAGACCATTCAGTTAAATGCTGTTGTGTCGACCTGCTACTTCTAAATGAAAATCTTGAGAAAAATCCTCCCCTTTATTTCAGTGCGCCTGAGAACCTCTGTTATTAATGCCACTGATATTTCTAACTTGGGCGGAGTTCACGGAGTTCCGCTATGCGGAACTCCGTGAAGTGACCAAAAAACTCTGCCGCGCTACACGGAGTTCCACAAGTGGGGGAGTGCAGTGGTAATGACTGTTCGTGTTGATTTTCAGCACCGCGTGTTCGACCTGTGCTGGAAAATCAACGCGAACAGCATCATGCGCAGAGCAAGAGGGCCCTGCTTCTTTTCTGCAGCTCGAGTAGACTTTCAACCCGAGCGGCAACTTTCTCAATGCAAACAGAATGTTTCTCAAGGCGATGGGCTGCGACCACCCATCACCGCCCACATTGAGAAATACGATCGCCAGTGTTGAGAAATCTCGCTGGGAGGTGGATTTTTCTTGCTCGCGATTGCCAACTTGATGTTGGGGAGTGCGAGTGAGCAAATATCTCGCCGGGAGATGGATTTTCCTCCCTCGCCAACTTGATGTTGGGGAGCGCGAGCGATGAAAAAAACTCCGCTCCGCGAAACGGAGTTTTTCTGAACTCTGCATGCTCCGCGGAGTGCAGAAACTCCACAAACTCTGCAAGTGGAGCGGAGTTCAACACCTAGGCTTAGACATTTCTAGGTTTGACTATACAAATGCCTGCTTCCTAGGCCTCCCAAATGTAAATGTTAGCTTCAAGGAGTGCAGAACATGGCAGTGACTGTTGTTATAAACTTTCGGAGTTCCGACAGTGTCCACAGTGCCCACTGTAAGTTGCACTGGCAGCAAGTAGCCAAAAGGATTTAGCAGAAGGCATTATGTGCAGCTTATAGAGACTTTTATGAAACCAGACCCAAGTTGCTGCAACCCTTAATTATAAGACATACTCTTCCTTTCTCCTCTCAGCTCCTCACTTTAAAATATCTAGATATGGAGGACAATCCTTCTATGTTCTTGATTCCTCTCTCTGGAATGCACTGTCTCTTGCTCTGCACAAAATTGAAAATCACAGAATGCTTAGAAAGTCTCTTAAAAAGTTTCTGTTCTGTCTATGTTCCTGTTGTCTGTGATGCTTGAGTCAGTTTCAGTGCCGAGGTGCCTTTTTCCATTTTTTGCAATTTAGAAGTGTCCACAGAATGATGATGAAGTGTCCATTCTCTCCATCACTATGGGATACTTTTCTTTTTTCCTTACCTTTTTGCCATGTCTCTCCAAACGTTCCTGAGCAGGAAAAATCAGTGCTTCGTGGCAGACAGGTCACGAAGTCATGCCTTTTTTTTAATAGTTTATTGTCAATTAATGAAAATCATATAATACATTTCAGAAAAGCATTGATAGTCATTAAAAATCAAATTAAAATTAACTACTACATGCAGATAGAAATCACCGACATGTATACAGGTTTAACCCAAATGGGCGCATGACTGCTAAGTGTTTTAGAGTACTTTTTTTTGCTCTCATCTTCGTTACTGACACGAGCTAAACACATAAATCTAACGAAATTGACAATCTCGACCATGTAAGGTAAATCTCACTGCTACAAGCGCCTTGTAGCACCCCTGTTTGACGAAGTATGGTTTGAGCCATTTCCATCTTTCAGAAAAAGGAAAGGGAAAACTTTGATGTTGTGGATTAGGCTTTCAAGCTTGTGGCCACACAGTCGGTAGCTTTTAGGGCAATTCTTAGAAGCCATCAAGAAAATCTGAATTCCATTAAAGGGACGCACAGACAGCACAAGCGGATAAAACAGCTTCTAATTGGTTTTACAAAAAGGACCAAGTTTGACAGTTTATTTTCATTAAAACTCTCTAATATAGCCTAAGTGCTTTGTGGAATGAAGTTTCTCAGTGTCGTTTAATAACAAGCACTGGCTAAGCCAGTAGGTGTCACCTATAAAACCTATTTGCTTTGCTAATTTCTTTTAATCATGCTGTACAGCAGCACAGAGACTGTGCAGCATGGCTTAACAAAACCAAAAAAACAAAAGGTGCGATGATGAAGCCAATACATTATTTTGTAACCATGCCCATGCATTCAATTCCCAAGCACCTGCCTACAAAAGGTCACTTTTACAGAAATGAGATGGATTGGTAAATAATAAAACTGTGCAAAAGCTACAAAGGAAATTTTTTTTATTTACCGATCCGTGATTGTAGGAAAGTAGGATCTGCTTCTTATGGTTACCCCCACTTTTTGCTTGATGTGATGCTGTTTTTGACTAGTCTGACTGGGATCCTGCTAATCAGGACCCCAATATATCTGCTTTCTCCCTAAATTGTTGTATTCAGTACTTAGGTACGTTCCAGATTGGATACTGAGGTACCCTTGTCAATCCCTATTATACGGAACCCATGTACCCAGGGCATAGGTACCCCAGAGGTCTCCCATGGGCTGCAGCATGTATTATGACACCCATGAGAGACCATTCAAAATGGAACTACAGGCCTGCTATTGCAGCCTGTGTAAGTTGGTACATGCACCACTTACCAAAGATACAGGTTTACTATATCTAAGGGTCACTGCACTTAAAACCTATAAGTCATCCCTATAGCAGGCCTTTACAATCCCGAAGGCAGGGTGCTTGGTTCTAAGTGAGAGGGTGCCCCTGCATGAGCAGGACACCCCTGCAGCCTACGGAGTCTATTCTTCCGTGTTGTCAGTGAAGCAACCATATACTATATAGAGGGACACCGCGTAATCGCGCGATGACCATCTCGAAAACGGCTGCAACGAATCCTATCATGTTTGGTATCAAACATGTTGGAATCATACCCCCACACCATAAACGGTGTGGGAGGTATGATTCCAAGCACTGGAAGAGCCCTCTGTTAGGCTCTCAGTGTTCCCAGTACCAGCCTTCTAGTCCCGGACAGCACAAAATGGTTGCTGCCGACCAGAGACACATTTCTGCCCTCATGTTGCTGAGCCAAGCTCGAGCAGGGGAAGGTAGAACAATTGGCATCCTGTCACATGGAGGTGTGACTACCTCCCAGACAGGATTTAGTGTATTAGAGCTGGGTGGGTGCGCTTGCCAGTGCCTGAAAGTCTGAATGAGGGGCACATTTGGTGTACCTGTGCATAGTCCAGTTCAAATCACTCCTGGGAGCCGTTGGCTCCCGCTTTGGCATGAAACTGGACAAACGACATGGGAGTAAACTCCCCCTTGTCCAGACCCTCCACTGGGAGGGTCCCCTGAATCATCCCAACCCTTTCCTTAGGGTACTTAAGGGCTTACCTGGGTTTAGGTCCCTAGATTCATCATGGGATAAGATTCAGAATGGAAACCGTCTGGGCACTCTGGACTTTGCTGGACTTCATTTGAGCCTGACTTTGTCTCCCTTCCAGTCTACTGCATCGTCTGTGCCTGTGCATCATACAGGAACCTTCCAAGGCCTGTGAAGCATCAAGGACTACCGAAGTAATATCCCTTGGAGTGAAGAAGTCACTCCCCTGCATTCACAGGCACCGCAACTAAGTCGACCGGTCTGCAGATCCTGAGCTCCTCCGGACTCCGTGAGCTCTGCAACACAGGTGGTGGTTTTCCCCAGCTCCTGAGGCCTGCTCTACCCTCTCACAAAGTTTGAGTCCAGTAGTCCTCATGGGGGTTGCAATAACTGAACCCCTGAGTACCGCTTCTCCTTTACAGCTTCAAAGGCTTGTTGACATCTTTGCAAGAATATCTTTGGGCTCCAAGTAGCCCCAACCTCGAGCACCACCAGTGACCAGAATCTTTGGCCACACTGCATCGTGGCCTGCATCTTTTGGTGAGCTGCTGAGGTCCTCTTGCGACTCCTGTGCCTCCCTCCTGTGGGTCCATTTGAGGGTCACCTTTGTTTTCCTTGGGCTCCTCTGATTGCTCGTGGCCTGCCCTGAGTCCCCTGCTTGTGGTGAGTCTCCTGGACCTTGCTGGTCCCAACCGTGCACCTTCTTGACTTCCTGCATGGGTTTCTATTGCCAAGGCTTGTTGGTGCTCCCACCGGACACCAATCCCTCAGCACTCAACATCCTTCGTGGGACAGATCGCATCTGGGTCCTGGTTGTCCTCAGCATCACTTGGTCCTCGCAGCTGCAGAGTCAAGGTCACCGTCATCTTACCTGAAGCACCCGACATCGGAGGGCATCCTTCTTCCAAGTCTCCTGGTCACCCCTGAGTGACACAGACACTGTCCCCTCTGCTTTCAGGTACTCCTCTTCAAGAATCCACATTTGGATTCCTCCGGACACGTTCTCCTCTCCCAGCAGCAGCAGCACTTTCCTGAAGTCCTCCTTTGGGTTCAACGGCGGTTTCCGACGCCACTTCACACCTATGCACCCGGCTTCCCTGGGATAGGTAACTTGGGTACCACGGTATCCACGGGTGGGGTGGCTCTCCACCCTTCGGTCTTCCACTGGGTTTCTCCAGGGTCCACTGGGAAGGGCCCCTAATCTTTATAAAGCCAACCGCGACTTGCACATAGACTTGTACGGAGCAAGCAGTCATGTTCATACACTGCATATGCTTTCCGTTGTGGTCTCTATCTACTTACCTTGGGTGGTTCTGTGGGTCCCCAGCAATTCTACGTCCTCTCAACATTGTCTTGACTCGAGTCGCGGTTCTTATACCACTTTCTTAGTATATGGTTTGGTCCCCCCCTGGGGCCCACTGTGTATTAGTGCTATTTACTGTGATTTCTTTGCTAAGGTATTGTATGTTTTGTGTCTATCTCCGTGTGGGAGATACTGTAACGTACTAGATAGTGTTAAATAATAAATAAATATTTTTATAAATACTTTGTGTGGTTCTTTTTCATTTAATCTATACTATAAGTTTCCATTCTGATAAAAAGAGCTGCTTTACACTCCTTCAAGACTAAGCCTGAAGGCTGCTTTCCACAGCTACCACTTGGATAGCTTTCTAAGGTTGTCTGAGACCTCTTAAATCACCATTAGGGTTGTCTGGACTGGTGCAAGGTGCCCACTTGCATTAGTGGACATCATATACCAGGCCAGCTTCTCACAGTGATAGGGGAGTCCTTACAGTACATTACCATGTTTTCCCCGCACAAGTTTTTTTCTTTATAAGAGAGTGAGCACCGGAATATCGTCTGAGGTCTTTCAAGTAAAGTGATACAAGGCGTTCCCAACTGCCTGAACTACAGTGATGATTTGATGAAGGCCTGTGCACACGTCTAAATTACGTTGGAGAGTAAGTACTCTGTCTCTAGAGATCCGACAAACAAGCACAGTAGATGCATATACTTTAGGAAACAATAAGCATTCAGAAGTTGTTTTATGATCTTCTTTATTCTTGAACGGTTGCCCAGCCAACACGTGTTTCGTCTGGGGAAGTGACCCAAGACTTCATCAGGGCTTGAGGCAATACGAAGGAGATCTTGGATCTCTCTGCCGGTTGTACTTCCGTCCCGGCTGGTAAAGGAGGTTGTAGTAAGTAAAATGTAGTCCTCCTGAAGAAGGATCACAATGAGTGCGATAAGTAATCCACTCCGAACCGGTTATACTTCCGACCCGGTTCACGGGTAATGTGGATCTGAAGGCAGAGTGGACACGAATAAGGTCCGTCACGAGTACCGGAGGTAGAGTTCCGGAGGAAGCCAGAGGAATGGTTAGGCTGAAGCAGCGAGTACGCTGATCCGACGGGTGCAGTCACAGCGTCTGGGACCGGAAGAAGGTCTGCAACTCAGGGGGTTCAGGGTCAACCCCTTCCTGTAGGCACCGTCCCACGAATGCGTCAAAGTGACTTTCGTACACCCGTTGCAGGCGCCACATCCTACCCACTCATATAAACCCTGTTCCTTGCTTCATACAGTGATGATATTCTGGTCTTTGGCACCTTCCTGCAAGAAATCGAAGATGCACTTAGGACATGGCTGTGGCAAATCTGATATAAAATAATGACAATTGTACATTTCAACAGGCAGCTTTGAAGTTGCATGAATACATGTTGTGAAAAGACAGTATGAGACCTGATCCAAATAAAGTGACTACCTTATGTTCTGTCCCAGTACCTGATGACTTGTTTGCCCCCAGGTCATTCCTTGATATGGCCAGTAACTGTGCAAGGTACATCCATTTTTTTTGCATCTGACTGTGCACTCTTGATAGAGCTTTCAAAAAGGAGGAAGTAGTTCAAATTATCTCTACGGTGTCATGATAGCTTACTAGCTATTCCCCAAGAATTGATGACAACAGCAACATGCCCTACTTTGATTCATTTGTGGACTCCAGAGTGTTAAGGTTGAGCGTCAACGTTACACAGTGAGATCATGATAATGAGGATCATGGTGAGATCATAGCATATGCTAGCAGCAGACTGACAAACTCAGGGCCCTATTCACAAAGGTAAATTTACATGTGTCGATTTACATACAATTACATTTGCTACTACACATAGGTGTCATTTTATCACATTTTTCTAATCACCATTTCTCAGTGTAAAATGACTCCTACGGACTGACTTATATGTCTCCATCCACTGATGGAGCCTCCTGCACCTGGATGTACTACTTATATTTCATTAATATTTAGAAAATGTCATTAAAAAGTATTCATTTAATTAACTTTAAATATTCTATTTAAGTATTTTTAATCAAGGTGTTAAATATTAATTTATTTAATTAGGAAAATAAAAACATTTGGGGGGCATGGCCAAGGTGGTAGACATGGCAGACACATAAGCTCAGAGCTCCGCGCTGGACGGCACGAATCCTGATCGGAACTGTCCCGAATCTGTGGCCAACTGGCAAACAGGCACCCCCTATGGTAGAGGGCGGCTGCTGGATGACAGCCTGAGGCGTGATTTCTCTCCTGGGGGAAGGCTGGACACCTGTTAGGGCCTGCTGGTAGACCAGAGATACAGCGGCCTCCTGTGACAGGCCGGGGCCCAGCCTTGCAGTGGGCACGCCTTGCGGGGCTCTGGCCCTGAAGTGGCAGCATTTTTCACCAACGTGCCCGAGAAGGCCTGCTGCTGGGAGCAAGGGGATGCATGGGGGCCTCTGCCTGCTGGGGGCCCCTGCCTGAGAAGAGAACACTGAGCCCACACGGAGGACCACAGCAGTCCAGAGCAGGGCCAAGGAGTTGAATTCCCTGGACTGAGACGAGGCCGATCCCCCCTTGGCAGCTGAAGAGTTCATGCTTCCAGGGGTCAGGGGGCTTTCCCAAACTCCTTGGACACAATATTGAGGACACATCCACCTTGAAGACACTTGAAAGCACCGCCTGCCTGGTGACTGCGGAGCAGAGAAGACAGCAAAACCGGGGCCTGGCTGGGGCCCTATGAGAGTGGTAGAGGCGCCTGTAGCCTCCGGTGACCTGGCCTGCTGAGGGAGTGTACAGCAGTGGCCCATGCCAGTGTTTGCTGAGACCAGCAGAGGAAGCCTGTCGGCTGCAACGTGGACAGATAAGGGGGCAGTCCCTGCGACCTGAGAAGAGACATAGGCCCCCCCACGGTGTGACTTCGGGAACCTAACAGGCTCGGCCCGTGCCACCAGCCCTACATGGGGGCTTCCCTGGAGGCCCAGGAGGGGGATAACAAACTGGGGGCCCATGCAGGGACCAGTGCACCAAACTTATGCAGCACTGCCCCCCCTGAGATGCAAAACTACTGGTAGATACGACAGGCAAGCTCATGCTGCTCATCTCCTGGTCCAGTGATGACCCTTGTAACTTGCGTGAAGGTACCGGCCCCCCTACAAGACATTAAGGCTGATGCCTTCCTCCCTGAATTGGGATTCCCCCTGAGGCCTGCAGGAGTGTGCTGGAGACCAGTGCAGCGGCCAATGACCCCGAGGCCACGGTAAATGAGGTGCTGAACTCTGGGATGCCAGATGACGAAGACAGCTCTCCCAGTTGTGGAAACTGCAGCAGAAGCAAGGTATGGGGGCGCATGGAGACAAGTTGATACTGGCAAGTGGTGCAATAGCTGAAGGACAATGCTGGAGGGTGTAGTGTAGGAGTCAACCTCAGGGAGATATGGCCGAAGGTTGGAGGTCCCCAGTGGGGCGGCCATACCAGTCAGGCTGGAGGGCAGAGGAACCCGAAGCCGGGCCCTGCATAGAGCGAAGAGGGAGTGCCCCTCACCAGTAGAGACACTGGGAAAAGAGATGGGCAAGTTGAAGACCAAGGCGCAGGGACAGCAGCAGAGGATACAGGTCTCACAGTCAGACTTGTAAAAAGTGGAGATGGCCCCAGACCCACTGCCTTCGACACTTCAACTCACACTGGATACAATACTGGAAGGCATAGAGGACAAAAAGACCCCTCCAGAGAGAGATCGGAAAAGTCTCTGTGGCAGGAGCGGCCCGTGCAGGTAAGAACGGTGGGGCCGGGTTGGGGGGGGTGATTCGACAGACGGCGACAAGGGAAAATTAAATAAATAATTAATTTTCCCTCCTTGTCATCTGTCGAATCCCATCCCCCCAACCCCGCCCCACTGCTCTTACCTGCACAGGCTGCTCCTCCTCGGTGGAACTGTGTCTGCTCCACAATGACCACCATAAACTGGCTGACAGAGTCAATGACTCTAGGATGGCGATGGCAGCCCTGCAGTTGTCACAACAAGCGTGAAAACACGACTCACTCATCTGACAGACCGGGTTCACAAGCTGGAACACTGAGCAGAGGATAGGTAGGGGCATAATTGGCACAATAACGTGCCCACTAGTGGGCCTCCCTGAGGGCATGGTGGCTTTCCTGGAGACCTGGATGCACACAGAGGAGGCCCGACCTGGCTCACATCGTTCTTTGCCTTTGTGAGAGCAAATAGGGTCCCCATCTCAGCTGCTGGCCCCTAGACACTCACTGAGGCCCGTTGTCACCAAACCTCTGCACTATAAAGACACTCATTGTTGCAGTGTGCAAGGGAGGCATGCCCATTCTGGGTGGGGAGAGGCCAGGTATCCATGTTTCCTGATTTTACTGCAGCTGTCTAGGGCAAGCATGCCTCCTTCCGAGAAGTGAAAAGGACGTTGCTTGAGGAGGGGATACACTACTGGCTCATCTTCCCCGCCAGGCTGCAGATCATGCTGGACAGTGGCATCCACTTTTGTCAGGACCCTGATGAGTCCTGGTCCTGGCTGGAGGCCTACCGGGTAGGTAGTGGGCAACTGAGGGGGGGCGAGGAACACGGGGCCCCGACGATGATGGAGGCATCACTCATGAAGGGCCTCCCAGCGTGGCACACTGACAAAGCCTATGCAAACACAGTTGGACATGGACAGGCAGCGGCACTACAGGCTGCAGCAGTGATCAGCGAAGTTAAAGCATCCAGCACAGATGACAGCATGACTTTGGGGCACTGCTCTGGTGACTTCAAATTGGATTCTCTAAGACTAGTGGGAGATGGGCTCCCAAGAGTGACCCCCAGACAACAGTAGAGCTGTATAGAGTGCCCCCTCTCCCTGATGAAACAATTTCCCAGGAAGGACAATGAGTACAGTGATGGTGCCGGTGCAGAAGTTGTAGACTGCAAACTTGTCTGGACCTTGACCCCCCCAATATCGCCATTCCTGTGGTACTGGAATGTTGTGAAGTTTGCTCCTTAAACAATACTGTTTGGGTGGCCAGCCGTTGGTGGGCTGCTCTGGAGTTGGGGAGTTGGGGATATTGTTTTTTTTTGTAGCATGCCATCTCAGGAGCGAGTGTACTATGTAGGCGGTGCTGCTGTGGAGGAGAAGGGGGTGATGTCATGGCCTTGTTTGAATCACTGCATCGACCATGAGCACCACACTTAATGCTTACAAACCTTTGACATAGAGCGTACATGGGATGGGGTCAGCGACCAAGCGCCATAAAATCCTGACTAATCCTACGAGATGGGGGTGCACATTGCCATGCTCCAGGAGACACATCTCAGGCGGAGGCGAAGTGCCTTTATGACGCTGACAGGGACAAATACACTCTACGACATTCTCGGCCTTTGCGGGGGGGTGTTGATCTGGGTGAGGGCAGGAGTTCCCTTTGAGGCCCTGACGATTGACATAGACAAGGAGGGTCGATACGTACTGGTGGAGGGCTGACTGTGTGGCTGACAGGTAGTACTGGGTAGCATATATGCTCCAAACTAGGACCACGCACCCTTTTTGATCTCCCTCTTGGCATGTCTGAGCCAAATGACAGTGGGTCCCTGCTCCTCGGTGTCAACTTCAATTGCGCGTTAGACACCACATTGGATCGCTCCCCCGCTGCCTGGGGCGCAGTCCTACAGAGCTGCACCGACCCTGAGAGGCTGGGTATCGCACTGGGACATGAAGGATGTCTGGTACACCCAGAACATAGCAGATAGGGACTACTCTTTTTACTCCGGCATTTGCAAGGTCCACACAAGACTAGACCACTTTGTGTGCTCTAGAATGTTGAATGGTTGTGTTACCCACATGGACTACTTAGATCACACCCTCTCCGACTACAGCCCTCTCCTACTGACTTTCCAACCGACGGAGGAGCACCCTGCAATACCTACATGGAGGTTAAATTCAGCGGCTCTCACAGGTGTACCCTTCCAGACCTCCTTATTGGAACAGGTGGAACAATACTTTGCCACAAACCCTGGGACAGCCTTTGACCGGCGAGTGGAGTGGGAGACTTTAAAAGTGGTGGTGCGGTTACATTGCTTGGGCCAGTCAGCGGGGATCCACTGGGAGCTTGACCAAGAGCTCACGAGGCTGGAAGACACACTACATGAGCTGGATAATGAGCAAGGCCCTGACCCTAATGCTGTACTGAGGTTACTAGAAACCAGAGAGCAGTACAATATAGCCCTGGAGTGCCTCGGATGCCACAATTATACTGAGTACATCAGCCGTGCCCATGAGGAAGAGGGGAGGTCGGGAAGACTTCTAGCCTGGCTCGTCCGACCACAAGGCAGAGAGGCCCTGATTACCCGCTTGCTGGCCCCAGGAGGGAGACTTTGTTCGTCCCAAGGGACATCAATATGACGTTCCAGGACTATTACATCTCCCTATATTGGCCCCTTGAAACTGCCCTTTCGGTATAATTTGGTGCACATCTTGGTCCGTCTGACTCTTAAGCCCCTTCCTACAGATGCGGGGGAGTCTTTGGGAAGCCCGAAAACAACCCAGGAGATAAGAAGCATCATTAAGGCCATGGGGACTTGCAGATCCCTGGGCCGAGACTGGCTTCCCTCTGGGTTTTACGCGGTGTTCATGGGAGTGTTGACCCCGAGACTGGAGGAAATGTATGCAGAGGCAAACGAAGCTGGATTGCTCCCGGTCATGACTAGGGTGGCCCTGGTGGTACCTTTGCTCAAGTCCAGCTGTCCGGAGGTGGCGGTCACTGACTACAGACCCCTCTCCATGTTTAACATGTACTTTAAGATATATAGCAAAGTGCTTGCCTTCAGGTTGCTGCCCCATATGCAAGAACTGATCTACACAGATCAGAATGGGTTTATAGCCACTCGCAATACCTCTCTCAATCTCCGCCGCCTCTACAACATCATCTACAGCCAAGACCTGGCAGTCAACCCGTTAGCTGTGATCATGTGGGTGGACCTGAAGAAGGCCTTCAACACGATGGGGTGGGACTTTCTGGAGGCAGTGATGCTGCATATTGGATTGGGTGCATGATGGGTGCAGTGGTTGCGGCTGCTGTATGTGCATCCCACGGCAAGGGTCACAATGGGGCGTACAATCTCTGAGTTATATGAAATATTCTGGGGCACAAGACAGGGATGCCCGGTGTCGCCCCTCCTTTTTGCCATTGCCAATGATCCACTGGCGGAGTGATCTTATGTGGAGGGCACTAGCTGGGGTATAATGGTCGAGGACAGAGAACATGTCATCTCACTTTATGCAGATGATTTGTTGATTTACCTTCTGAATGGTGAATGGGACATCCCTCGTGTGTTGCTACTCCCTGAGGAGTTCAGCTTTTACTCAGGATTACATGTGAACCGAGGCAAGACATGTGTATTCCCTGTGATCGGTGGTGCTCCCTGCCCCGTCAGCTGCCCATCCGATTTCCTTTGGGCGCCATGCACCTTTAAATACTTAGGTATGCAGATTTTCCAGGAGACTTATGTAAGGGAAACCTGGGTAGGGCATTGAGATCACTCAAGTCCTGTGTCCCCTTTTGGAGATCACTGAAACTGCCCATCGTGGTGCACATAGCACTTTCAAAAATGGTCATGCTCCCTCGACTACTCTATTATTTCAATAACCTCCGGGTGCGGGTCCCAGCACTTTAGTTTCTGAACATTCTCCTGCGAGAGGTGATCTGGGATGGTGGCCTTCACAGGGTTGCACTTGATGCGCTCCGTCACTCCCAACTTGAGGGTGGGCTGGGAGTCCTGGACTTCAAGTTATATTTTACTGCGGAGCAGCTTCAGTGGATAACCAGGTTGCTGGACAGGGCTGGGCTGGCAGAAATTGGCCCAATGGGTTCTAAACCAAACCAGGGGATGCTGCTAGCTCAACTACTTAGGCCAGCTCTGAGGGTCCCCCAGCCTGGCCTTCTCCTGTCCACCGCATTGAGCTGTTGGCAGCAGTGCGTGAAGTGGTCACGGAGGACAGCGCATTATGCTCCCACTGGTTGGGCTGCCCCATGGTTACCCCATAACGTTCTTCACTGCGGGGCAGATGAGCTCTTGGATGGAAGCAGGAATAGTGACAATGAGTAACTGCTTTCAAGCAGGCAATCTTATCCCCCTGCGTGCTTTTGTTTGGAGCAGACCGGCCTGCCGGTGGGTCAATTCCTCACTTACGAGGTGCTCATGTGCACATTATGTTCCCTATGGGGAACAAGTGATGTGGAACCGCAGACCCATGTGGTCCTCCAACTTTTGCTGAAGAAGGGCTCTGGCTGCCAGTTGATTACGTGGTTTTACAGAGTGCTAAATAGATTCACCAGGAAACCTATGGTCGCACTTTGGGCATGCTGGACCGCAGAGTTGGGACGGGAACAGTCAGACACAAAGTAGGGGAGGGCACTGGCATACTCCCAAAAAGTGTCCCGTAATACAGGCCTCAAGTACATCCAATATAACTATACTCACAGGGCATACCTGACACTGCATTGGATCAGGGCCATCTACGGGGATCCTAGGGGATGCCATGCGACGATAGACGCAGACTTTGGACATATGGAATGGAGCTGCCCTGGGCTTCAAGTGTTCTCGGAGGAGGTTGTGTCAAAACCCAATGGGACCCTGAATCGGACACTTGAGAATACACCTGAAACATGTCTCTTGAGAGCCTTCCCTAGACCCTCGACCAAGTTGGTCGGGAACAGGTTTATTTATCTGGCACTGTTCCCAGCTAAGAGATGCATAGCAATGGCCAGGAGGTCCAAAGTGGAAACCTGGGTCAGAGACGTAACCATGTACCAAAGAGCGAGCGCTGCTGCAGGAGGAAGCACGCAGGATCCAGCGGAGGCCTATAGCAGACCTGTGGTCGGAAGTGTCAGATGAAAGGGAGTTGCCTACAGCCACATAAGAGCAGGCCGCAGACGGGCGGGCGGGGCATGAGGCGATGACCTAACCTTGGCAGACGAAGTGGTGTTTCACGCAGGACTGCCCTGACTGATTGTGAGGTTTGAGCAGCTGGGCACTGGTGCCACACACAGCAGTGACTGCGTCCGGGACCTCTCCTCCCGCCCCATTGGGACCGCCTCCAGGTGGTCCTCCCCCAGGCTTTGTGACGCCCCCCGGTACAGTAGTAGTAGAGTTAGAATAAGGTTTCGTTAAATTTCTGGGTTATTTCATTTGTTTTCCTTCACCTATTGTCATTGTCACGTCCCCGGTCCTCACAAGGGTGCACCACAATTGGATAATGCACCCAGAGACCTGGCTACATTTGACGGTTATTGCACCTCGTTACACATAGAGCGAATTACCGGGCCACACTACATGTGTCTGCCGCCTTCTTGGTGTACACACAATATAGGGGGTCCTAGGACTCGACAGAGGACACCACTCTGCCAGTTGGGGACAAGGGCATGTGAGAACGACCATTCCTGGGATGGGGAAGATAAGAAGTAAGCGAAAATTGGATAAAGATGTTGGACTGTCATATGCTTCTTACATGATTCCTCAATGTATATTGTGTCATACATATTTGAAAACTAGACAATAAAATTTGTATAAAAAATAATTCATTTTAAATTTAATATAACTTTTAACACTTAAATATACATATATATGTAGACAGATATGTAAATATATCTACATGAGTGTGTGTATGTGAGGGGGTGGTCTTTCTGATGTGAGAGTTAGGTCAGATCTTCTATTGGAATGGCGTTTTTTATTTTTCTAATAAGCCTGGCACTATTTAATGAACCTGCACAAAACTTGCCAAAAAATATGTTTATCCACTTTGACTCTTTCATGGAAAGTTTTCCACTGATCCATCAAGTGGGAGTCGAGGAAAAGGGGGGGATCCAAAAATGTGCATTCCCGTGTTAATTTCATGGGGAAGCTTTGCTCTCAAATACAGAAAAAACAACTGAATGGAATTACAACAAATTTTGCAGAAAGTTAGGACTTTATTCAAAAAGCGTGCTTTTTGTGATTTGGTGTAACTCGTTTCAGCCATTTTCAAGGAATTAGTGTTTAAAGAGGGGATTTGGTCAATCATAAAAATGGGCTTACCCGGAGAAAAAGTTAAGTATATATGGATAGTTGGTCTGGCGCTCTTGTGCTCATTCAGACCGTTACCACCTTATTTTAGCTGGTGGTAACTGTTCAAGAAAAATGGTGACAAATGGTTGCTAAAACGTTTGCTCATGTTATTCCACTTACTTACCAACGGATACACACAGCCAATACCCAAAGCCGACATTATTTTCACCATGGAGTTATCACACGTTATTTCCTCGTGCTTTTAAATGGCCTCATAAATTGTTTTAAAATGGTGTTCCTAGTAAACAGGCAGCCCTTGTTGGGTACCAACATCCAAAAACCACCTCTCAAAACCCTACTTCGGATGATAAACAGTCCAACAAAGCTGTCCAAGATACATTTTACTTTACATAACATTTATAAGATGATGCAAAACAGCAGCGACTCTTTAGCCATTATACCCTGGTATAAAGCAATATAAAAGCTCTGTGGAAAAACAGAAGTGTGCCAAACCCTGAATCTTACGTAAGGGAGCTGAATTACCTGTAACTTGCAGAGCTCACATGTTAGCAACAGAAAAGCCAAAAATAACTATCTCTCCTAAAACAATATGAAATACTTCCAGAGAAGTTTAAACTGAAGATCTCATAAAATCCAGGTGCCTTTGACTCTAAGAGTGTGCAATATTCATCCTATGATAACTGAAAAATGAATGCAGACTGAAGGTGCATTCCTTATGATATGATATTTAATCAGTATATCTCTGCACAGATATTTCCATGGCAAATATTTCTCATCAGACAGGAAAATACTGATGCCAGTGTCTCAAAATCATGCTTCCATTTATAACTTCAGGAACCCAGACCCACCACGTATCTCTCCACCTGCTACAGAACCTTTATGAACGCCCGATACGCCCAACACGAGTAAGGGTAACAGCCTCACATTCAGAAGTGACGGTACCAGAATTTGTGAAAATAGTGAAACATCCAAAAACCCACGTTCTGACAGTCAATTAACTTTTTTTTTTAGCACTATTGTCAAGTCCACCCTCTACTTAAAGAGTATACTAAACTTTCAGGAACCTCGTTTTTAAGCAAATTCATCATTTTAGAAAACCCACAACACACCCCAAAAGCTCCTAATGGTTTTCCTTGGTTACTGAGAAGCAATCACTGAACACTCAAACATCAAAGCAAATTCAAACATTCCCCTGTTGGCCAAACCGCTGGAACTGTGGCGCTACACCCTTCAGCGTGCTACACGCCTTCAGTTTGTGAAAGAATAGCCAAGGGTTCAATCAGGAGATGCACGTATACTGTCCTTATTCTCACCTGGAAGGGAAACACTATCACTTTGATAGATTCTATGAATCAATTTTAATAATCATGTTTGGCTTTGTCTTTTGCCTCATCTTTGACCGTTCTATCTGGTTTGGTGGAAGATATTTGATAAATCTCCTATTTGATTCATCTCATGTCCGAGTAACTGAAAAACAGGTGTTTCTATTTAATAATTTTCAAAATAAAAGCCTTCACCAATGGAGTGCTCCATGCTCAACCCTGGGGGATCAGGTTTTTTTAATAACCACAAAACGTTGTCCGCTTGCAACAGTATAGGATACAATCTCTCAAAGCCGCTAAGGCCTAGATATACTAAGCCTTTGCGTTGCCCTTACATTGCACAAGGCTTTTTTGTAATTAGCAAAGTCATGCAAGGTCTCATTTGCATGGCCTTGTGAATCTCTTTTAACCCCTTCGCTGCTAGGCCTTTTCCCCCCCCTGTGCTAAGCCCTTTTTTGGCTATTTGGGGTAGTGCGCGCTTAGGCCCCTGTAACTTTTTGACCACATAAGGTATCCACGCCAAATTTGCGTCCTTTTTTCCAACATCATGGGGATTGTAAAGGTACCCAGGGTTTGTGGATTCCCCTGGAGGGGTCCCAGAAATTAGCCAAAATACAGCTAAATTTTGGGGGTTTTGGGAAAAATGCGAAAAAGGGCTGCAAATAAAAGCGTCTGGGTTTTTCCCTGCAAATGGTATCAAAAAAGGGTTTATGGGGCTGAAATCACCATTTTCCCAGCTTTTAGGGAATGACAGACTTTTGTCAGAAAACCAAAATTTTTCACACAGTTTTGGCATTTTTCTGGGACATAGCCTATTTTTGCTATTTTTTGTGCTTTCAACCTCCTTCCAGTTAATGGTAGAAATGGGTATGAAAGCAATAATGGATCCTAGACAGCTATACATTTTAGAAAAGTAGACAACATTCTGAATTCAGCAAGGGGTCATTTGTGTAGATCCATCAAGGTTTCTTTATAGAAACTAACAGTTAAATATAGGAAAAATTGAAAATTAGTTGAAAAAAACAGCCTTTTGTGTCAACGTTTTCACCTGTAACTTCTTCTAATTATGACAGCTCTTTGAAAGCAATATACCGTTACATCCGCTGGACCTTACTGGTTGTGGGGATATATAGGACTTGTAGGTTCACCAAGAACCCGACGAACCCAGAGCCAATAACTGAGCAGCGTCTTGCAATGTTTTTTTTATGTACCGGGTATATAGCAATTATTGTGGGAAAATGTATACATGGAAAAATCGGTATGAAAGACACCTATAGATTTCTGAAATGGGAACAAAATATAGAGTTTAGAAACAGTAGATATTTGCACATTTCCGAAATTGGGAATACTCATACTAGCATGAGAATTATCGGTCATTTTTAAAATTACTTCTTTTTTACACAATGTCTTTCATTTGGAAGGCAGAATGCATCAAAAGTCAATAGGTAATAACAGTTGCTTTACAAATCTGAATTACCCTAAGTCTCCCGATAAAAATGGTACCTCACTTGTGTGGGTAGGCATAGTGCCCACAACAGGAAATGGCTCAAAACCCAACGTGAACACACCACATTTTCACAATGAGAAATTACCCTTTTTTAGCAAACGGCCTAGCTGTAGTTTTTGAACCCTAGCTCTGCCGGCACCTAGAGAAACCTAGCAAACCTATACATTTCTGAAAACTAGACACCCAGGGGAATCCAGGATGGGGTGACTTGACTGCCTCTCACCAGGTTCTGTTACCCAGAATCCCTTGCAAACCTAAAATTTTGTAAAACAAAACACATTTTCCTCACATTTCTGTGGTGGAAAGTTCTGGAATTTGCGTGGATCCATGAATTTCCACCCACCCCGCGTTCCCCAAAGTCTTCCGAGAAAAATGGTACCTCACTTGTGTTGGTAGGCCTAGTGCCCGCGACAGGAAATGGCGCAAAACGCAACGTGGACACACCCCAATTTCACAGTGAAAAATGACCCTTTTTGACAAAGTGCCTAGCTGTAGTTTTTAACCCTAGCTCTGCCGGCACCTAGGGAAACCTAGCAAACCTATACATTTTTGAAAACTAGACACCCAGGGGAATCCAGGATGGGGTGACTTGACTGGCTCCCACCAGGTTCTGTTACCCAGAATCCCTTGCAAACCTAAAAAATTGTCCAAAAAAACACATTTTCCTCACATTTCTGTGGTGGAAAGTTCTGGAATCTGCTTGGATCCACAAATTTCCACCCACCCCACGTTCCCCAAAGTCTTCCGAGAAAAATGGTACCTCACTTGTGTGGGTAGGCCTAGTGCCCGTGATAGGAAACGGCGCAAAACGCAACGTGGACACACCCCAATTTCACAGTGAAAAATGACCCTTTTTGACAAAGTGCCTAGCTGTAGTTTTTGAACCCTAGCTCTGCCGGCACCTAGGGAAACCTAGCAAACCTATACATTTTTGAAAACTAGACACCCAGGGGAATCCAGGATGGGGTGACTTGACTGGCTCCCACCAGGTTCTGTTACCCAGAATCCCTTGCAAACCTAACAAATTGTCAAAACAAACACATTTTCCTCACATTTCTGTGGTGGAAAGTTCTGGAATCTGTGTGGATCCACAAATTTCCACCCACCCCGCGTTCCCCAAAGTCTTCCGAGAAAAATGGTACCTCACTTGTGTGGGTCGGCCTAGTGCCCGCGACAGGAAACGGCGCAAAACGCAACGTGGACACACCTCAATTTCGCAGTGAAAAATGACCCTTTTTTGGCAAAGTGCCTAGCTGTAGTTTTTGAACCATAGCTCTGCCGGCACCTAGGGAAACCTAGCAAACCTATACATTTTTGAAAACTAGACACTCAGGGGAATCCAGGATGGGGTGACCTGACTGCCTCCCACCAGGTTCTGTTACCCAGAATCCCTTGCAAACCTAAACAATTGTCCAAAAAAACACATTTTCCCCACATTTCTGTGGTGGAAAGTTCTGGAATCTGCATGGATCCACAAATTTCCACCCACCCCACGTTCCCCAAAGTCTTCCGAGAAAAATGGCACCTCACTTGTGTGGGTCGGCCTAGTGCCCGCAACAGGAAACGGCACAAAACACAACGTGGACACACCTCAATTTTGCAGTGAAAAATGACCCTTTTTGGCAAAGTGCCTAGCTGTAGTTTTTGAACCATAGCTCTGCCGGCACCTAGGGAAACCTAGCAAACCTATACATTTTTGAAAACTAGACACCCAGGGGAATCCAGGATGGGGTGACTTGACTGCCTCCCACCAGGTTCTGTTACCCAGAATCCCTTGCAAACCTAAACAAATTGTCAAAAAAACCACATTTTCCCCACATTTCTGTGGTGGAAAGTTCTGGAATCTGCGTGGATCCACAAATTTCCACCCACCCCGCGTTCCCCAAAGTCTTCCGAGAAAAATGGTACCTCACTTGTGTGGGTCGGCCTAGTGCCCGCGACAGGAAACGGCGCAAAACGCAACGTGGGCACACCTCAATTTCGCAGTGAAAAATGACCCTTTTTTGACAAAGTGCCTAGCTGTAGTTTTTGAACCATAGCTCTGCCGGCACCTAGGGAAACCTAGCAAACCTATACATTTTTGAAAACTAGACACCGAGGGGAATCCAGGATGGGGTGACTTGACTGCCTCCCACCAGGTTCTGTTACCCAGAATCCCTTGCAAACCTAAACAATTGTCAAAAAAACCACATTTTCCCCACATTTCTGTGGTGGAAAGTTCTGGAATCTGCGTGGATCCACAAATTTCCTCCCACCCAGTATTCAACCAGGTCTCCCAATAAAAATGGTACATCACTTGCATGGGTGGGTCAAGGATCCGCGACAGGCAAGGGCCCAAAAGCTATTGAGGCGACATCAAAATTACCTATCACAAACCAACCTGGTTTTGCATGAGGGTCCCATGAGTTTTTGGCCCGGGGCTCGTGCAGCCATCTACGGAAACCCACCTAACCCACATATTTCTGAAAACTAGACACCCGGGGAGTCCAGCGAGGTATGGCTTGACGTGGGTCCCCCATCAGTTCTCCTACCCAGAATCCCTTGCAAACCTCAAATTTCGTCCGAAAAATTCACTTTTTCTCACATTTCTGTGGTGGAAAGTTCTGGAATCTGCGTGGATCCACAAATTTCCTCCCACCCAGCGTTCCCCAGGTCTCCCGATAAAAATGGTACCTCACTTGCGTGGGTGGGTCAAGGACCAGCGACAGGCAAGGGCCCAAAAGCTATTGAGGCGACATCAAAATTACCTATCACAAACCAACCTGGTATTGCATGGGGGTCCCATGAGTTTTTGGCCTGGGGCTCGGCAGCCATCTAGGGAAACCTACCTAACCCACACATTTCTGGAAACTAGACACCCGGGGAGTCCAGCAAGGTATGGCTTGCGTGGGTCCCCCATCATTCTCCTACCCAGAATCCCCTGCAAACCTCAAATTTCACCGAAAAAAGCACTTTTTTCTCACATTTCTGTGGTGGAAAGTTCTGAAATCTGCGTGGATCCACAAATTTCCTCCCACTCAGCGTTCCCCCAGGTCTCCTGATAAAAATGGTACCTCACTTGTGTGGGTAGGCACAGTGGCTGCAACAGGAAATGGCCCAAATCGTACTCTGGACACTTCAAAATTACCTATAGCAAAACTACCTGGTTTTGGGGGGGGCATCTGAGATTTTGGCCCCGGGCTCGGCGGCCATCTTGGGAAAGTACCAAACCCAAACATTTCTGAAAACTAGACACCCGGGGGAGTCCAATGAGGTATGGCTTGCCTGGATCCCCCAACGTTTTCCTACCCAGAATGCAATGCAAACCTTAAATTTAGCTGAAAAAAACACATTTTCCACATATTTTTGTGTGGAATCACCATGCCGGCACAAATGTCCTACCACCCAGCGTTCCCCTTGTTCTCCCGAGTAAAATGATACCTCACTTGTGTGGGTGTCCAAAGCAGAATTGGCTAAAAACGTATTTTTTAAAAATGTAGCGCTTAGAATTCTCGGTGCTATACCATAAATCCCTATGTTTTGGGCTCTTCCTAGCCACAGGCCTTTGGCCCACCCACACAAGTGAGGTATCATTTTACTCGGGAGAACAAGGGGAATGCTGGGTGGTAGGACATTTCTGCCGGCACGGTGATTCCACACAAAAATATGTGGAAAATGTGGTTTTTTCAGCTAAATTTAAGGTTTGCATTGCATTCTGGGTAGGAAAACGTTGGGGATCCAGGCAAGCCATACCTCATTGGACTCCCCGGGTGTCTAGTTTTCAGAAATGTTTGGGTTTGGTACTTTCCCAAGATGGCCGCCGAGCCCGGGCCAAAATCTCAGGTGCCCCCCCAAAACCAGGTAGTTTTGCTATAGGTAATTTTGAAGTGTCCAGAGTACGATTTGGGCTATTTCCTGTTGTAGCCACTGTGCCTACCCACACAAGTGAGGTACCATTTTTATCGGGAGACCTGGGGGAACGCTGAGTGGGAGGAAATTTGTGCATCCACGCAGATTTCAGAACTTTCCATCACAGAAATGTGAGAAAAAGTGCATTTTTCGGCAAAATTTGAGGTTTGCAGGGATTCTGGGTAAGAGAATGATGGGGACCCACGCAAGCCATACCTTGCTGGACTCCCCGGGTGTCTAGTTTCCAGAAATGTGTGGGTTAGGTAGGTTTCCCTAGATGGCTTCCGAGCCCCGGGCCGAAAACTCATGGGACCCCATGCAAAACCAGGTTGGTTTGTGATAGGTAATTTTGATGTCGCCTCAGTAGCTTTTGGGCCCTTGCCTGTCGCGGGTCCTTGACCCACCCACGCAAGTGAGGTACCATTTTTATCGGGAGATCTGGGGGAACGCTGGGTGGGAGGAAATTTGTGGATCCACGCAGATTCCAGAACTTTCCACCACAGAAATGTGAGAAAAAAGTGCATTTTTCGGCAAAATTTGAGGTTTGCAGGGGATTCTGGGTAAGAGAATGATGGGGGACCCACGCAAGCCATACCTTGCTGGACTCCCCCGGGTGTCTAGTTTCCAGAAATGTGTGGGTTAGGTAGGTTTCCCTAGATGGCTTCCGAGCCCCGGGCCGAAAACTCATGGGACCCCCATGCAAAACCAGGTTGGTTTGTGATAGGTAATTTTGATGTCGCCTCAGTAGCTTTTGGGCCCTTGCCTGTCGCGGATCCTTGACCCACCCACGCAAGTGAGGTACCATTTTTATCGGGAGATCTGGGGAACGCTGGGTGGGAGGAAATTTGTGGATCCACGCAGATTCCAGAACCTTCCACCACAGAAATGTGAGAAAAAGGTGCATTTTTCGGCAAAATTTGAGGTTTGGAGGGGATTCTGGGTAAGAAAACGTTGGGGGATCCACGCAAGCCATACCTCCCTGGAATCCCCGGGTGTCTAGTTTTCAGAAATGTGTGGGTTTGGTAGGTTTCTCTAGGTGGCCGCCGAGCCCCGGGCCAAAAACTCATGGGACTCCCTTGCAAAACCAGGTGGTTTTGTGATAGGCAATTTTGATGTTGCCTCAATACGTATTGGGCCCTTGCCTGTCGCGGGTACTTGGGCCTCCCACCCGAGTGAGGCACCATTTTTATCGGGAGACCAGGGGGAACGCTGGCTGGTAGGAAATTTGTGTCAGCCCGGTGATGCCACAACTTTCCCACACACAAATGTGTGAAAAAAGTGATTTTTAAAGCTAAATTTGAGGTTTGCAGGGGATTCTGGTAAGAAAACGTTGGGGGATCCACACAAGCCATACCTCCTGGAATCCCCGGGTGTCTAGTTTTTAGAAATGTGTGGGTTTTGTAAGTTTCCCTAGATGGCCGACTGACCCCGGGGCCAAAACCCAGGTAACCCCCGTGCAAAACCAGGTTGGTTTGTGATAGGTAATTTTGATGTCGCCTCACTAGGTTTTGGGCCCTTGCCTGTCGCGGGTACTTGACCCACCCACACAAGTGAGGTACCATTTTTCTCGGAAGACTTTGGGGAATGCGGGGTGCATGGAATTTTGTGGATCCACACAGATTCCAGAACTTTCCACCACAGAAATGTGAGGAAAATGTGGTTTTTTATACACATTTTGAGGTTTGCAAGGGATTCTGGGTAACAGAACCTGGTGAGAGCCAGTCAAGTCACCCCATCCTGGATTCCCCTGGGTGTCTAGTTTTCAAAAATGTACAGGTTTGCTAGGTTTCCCTATGTGCCAGCTGCGCTAGGGCCCAACATCCACAGGTAGGCATACTGCTAAAAACAAATCCGTTCCTAGTCAGCTTTCTGCCACCCTGGGGAGGGATATCGGGGGTGGGGTTGCCCCGATATGCCCCCAGGGGAGCAGAAACACTGTGGCTATTTTTTTGGGGGTAGGGGCATTGGTATGCCCATTCTGAGCAGCCCCCACCCCCACACATAAAAAGCCAGCGTAATCGTTGGCGTCTAGTGGGCTTTTTGCCCCCTGGGGGCAGATTGGGGGCTACTGCCCCCATCTTCCCCCAGGGGGGCAGAAAGGCTGTAATTGTTGCGGGTGGGGGTGGGGGCATTGACATGCACGTTTTGGGCAGCCCCCACCCTAATAAAAATTTGCCCCAAAAAATCCATGGCGTCTAGTGGGCTTTTTGCCCCCCCGGGGGGGCAGATTGGGGGCTACTGCCTCATCTGCTCCCCAGGGGGGGCAGGAAGGCTGTAATTTTTGCGGGGAGGGGATGGGGGCATGGGCATGCTCGTTTTGGGCAGCCCCACCCTAATTCAAATTTGCCCAAAAAAATCCCTGGCATCTAGTGGGCTTTTTGCTCCCCGGCAGGGCAGTTTGGGGGCTAATGCCCCATCTGCCCCCAGGAGTCCACTAGACGCCAGGAGTTTGGGCAAGTCTTAATTAGGGTGGGGCTGCCCAAAACGGGCATGCCAATGCCCCCACCCTAATTAAAAATTGCCCCAAAAAATACCTGGCGTCTAGTGGGCTTTTTGCCCCCCCCTGGGGGGGCAGATTGGGGGCTACTGCCCCATCTGCCCCCCGGGGGGGTAGGAAGGCTGTTATTTTTGCGGGGGAGGGTGTCGGGGCATGGGCATGTCCGTTTTGGAGCCTCCACCCTAATTCAAATTTGCCCCCAAAAACTCCCTGGCGTCTAGTGGGCTTTTTGCCCCCCGGTGGGGCAGATTGGGGCTAATGCCCCCATCTGCCCCCAGGGGGCAAAAGCCCACTAGAGGCCAGGGAGTTTTGGGCAAATTTTAATTAGGGTGGGGGCTACCCAAACGGGCATGCCAATGCCCCCACCCTAATTAAAATTTGTCCCCAAAAATCCCTGGCGTCTAGTGGGCTTTTTGCCCCCCGCAGGGGCAGATTGGGGCTACTGCCCCATCTGCCCCTCAGGGGGGCAGGAAGGCTGTTATTTTTGCGGGGGAAGGGGTGGGGGCATGGGCATGCCCGCTTTGGGAGCCCCCACCCTAATTCAAATTTGGTCCCAAAACTCCCTGGCGTCTAGTGGGCTTTTTGCCCCCCCGGCAGGGCAGATTGGGGGCTAATGCCCTCATCTGCCCCCAGGGGGCAAAGCCCACTAGACGCCAGGGAGTTCTAGGCAAATTTTAATTAGGGTGGGGCTGCCAAAACGGGCATGTCAATGCCCCGCCCTAATTAAAATTTGCCCAAAAATCCCTGGCTTCTAGTGGGCTTTTGGCCCCCGCGGGGGCAGATAGGGGGCCACTGCCCCATCTGCCCCCAGGGGGCAGGAAGGCTGTTATTTTTGTGGGGAGGGGGTGGGTGCATGGGCATGCCCGTTTTGGGAGCCCCCACCCTAATTCAAATTTGCCCCCAAAAACTCCCTGGCGTCTAGTGGGCTTTTGCCACCCCCGGCGGGGCAGATTGAGGGCTAATGCCCCATCTGCCCCCAGGAGGCCAAAATCCCACTAGACGCCAGGGAGTTTTTTGGGCAAATTTTAATTAGGGTGGGGGCTGCCCAAAACGGGCATGCCAATGCCCCCACCCTAATTAAAATTTGCCCCAAAAAATCCCTGGCATCTAGTGGGCTTTTTGCCCCCTCCCGGGGGGCAGATTGGGGGCTACTGCCCCATCTGCCCCCCAGGTGGGGCAGGAAGGCTGTAATTTTTGCGGGGATGGGGTGGGGGCATGGGCATGCCCACTTTGGGCAGCCCCCACCCTAATTCAAATTTGCCCAAAAACAATCCCTGGCGACTAGGGGCTTTTTGCCCTCCCCGGCGGGGCAGATTGGGGGCTAATGCCCCAATCTGCCCCCAGGGTGGGCAAAAGCCCACTAGACGCCAGGGAGTTCTTGGGCAAATTTTAATTAGGGTGGGGGCTGCCCAAAACGGGCATGCCAATGCCCCCACCCTAATTAAAATTTGCCCCAAAAATCCCTTGCGCCTAGTGGGCTTTTTTCCCCGGGGGGCAGATTGGGGCTACTGCCCCATCTGCCCCCAGGGGGGCAGGAAGGCTGTTATTTTTGCGGGGAGGGGGTGGGTGCATGGGCATGCCCGTTTTAGGAGCCCCCACCCTAATTCAAATTTGCCCCCAAAAATCCCTGGCATCTAGTGGGCTTTTTGCCCCCGGCGGGGCAGATTGGGGCTAATGCCCCCATCTGCCACCCAGGGGGGCAGAAAGTCCACTAGATGCCAGTGAGTTTTTGGGCAAATTTTAATTAGGTGGGGCTGCCCAAAATGGGCATGCCAATGCCCCCAACCTAATTAAAATGTGCCCATAAAATCCCTGGCGTCTACTGGGCTTTTTGCCCCCGGGGGCAGATTTGGGGCTAATGCCCCCAGCTGCCCCCAGGGGGGCAGAAAGGCTGTCATTTTTGCGGGGTGGGTGGGGGCATGGGCATGCCCATATTGGGCAGCCCCCACCACAAATTATAATAAAAAAAAATCCCTGGCGTATAGTGGGCTTTTGCCCCCGGGGGCAGATTGGGGATACTGCCCCCAACTGCCCCCAGGGGGCAGAAAGGCTGTAAATTTTGCGGGGTGGGGGCATGGACATGCCCTTTATGGGCAGCCCCCACCCTAATAAATTATGGGGAAACAAAAATATCCCTGGGGTCTAGTGGGCTTTTGCCCCCGGGGCAGATTGGGGGCTACTGCCCCCATCTGACCCTCAGGGGGGCAAAAAGTCTAAATAGGACCAAAACAAAATTGGGGGGAGCAAATGCCCTTGCCCAAGGGGCCGCTCCCCCCTCCCTGGTGTCTAGTGGGTAGATCCCTGCTTGGGGATCGCCCTCCTGGGGCGATCCCCAAGCAGAGATCCACTGGGGAGGGTACCATTGGAAAGGAGATTCTCCCCTTTCCAATGATACCTCTCCTGTCTTTCTACGTGCCCGGGGGCTGAGATAGCCCCTGAGCACATAGAAAGTGAAACTGAAATGAGCCTAAAGGTTCATTTCAGTTTTGTTTTCTGTGCAATGAGGACAGCGCGACGTGCGCGCTGATCCTCATGGCACAGAAACCAGGGAGGGGCCTCGGGAGCTGGGGAAGCAATTCCCCAGCTGCCAAGGTCAAAGGTGAAAGAGAAATCCCTCTGCTGTCTGCAGCAGAGGGATTCGTGCCCCTGGCCTCATGACGGAATGGTTCCGTCATGAGCACAGGGGCACCGATGCTCATGACGGAACCATTCCGTCATGAGCATCGAAGGGGTTAAGACATGTAATGCAAAACAGCTACTTGCACTGCGTTATGTTACAATTCAACTTGGGAGGCGTTCCATGGGTGGAGCATGGGTGTTGTCATGAATACACCCATGGATTTTGGCGCAATCCCAGATTTACTAAAGCTAGTAAACCTTGGAATACGTCAAAATGCTACAATGTCCCCAGTGAGGCGTAATGAGGAGAAATATCTTTATTTCTCCTCATAATTTCCTCTTTCCACATGTAGTAAGAGGACAATGCCTCTAAAGATTCTTTATTGTATGAGAACATGTCCCTTTCTGCACAAAAACAATCCTGACTGTGGCACTAGGCAGCACACAGTGCATCAGCACAAGGCGAGAGCAGAAATGCTCCATATCTTTGTAAATATGGAACATTTCTGCTCTCTCCCTTTCACGCAATGCAGCACAGCAACTTTCAAGCATTCCACCCATCACTTTTTTTGTATACTTTAGTGTGTCTCCCTAAGTGGGACGGGTATACCCAGATGTGGATTCTGTGCTCACTGTGCCACTAGAATCAAGCTATACCTGGCTGATGAGCCCTTATCAGGGAGAAACTGGTCCTAGGTTGCCTGTATTCTGGTTCAGGGAGGACCTAGCTTTTCAGTTTAGGCTGGACTGTTCCCATTGAAGCAGGGTCAAGACTAACTTGCATAAGGCTGGGTCCAAACTGAGGTGGGTAAAAACGATGGATTGGGATGCAACCCGGAGCGATTGCCAGTGGCTGAGGTTAATTCAAGCATTCCATCCATCAGCTTGTTGTTGTTGCAACTTTCTAAAGGGGGCATTTTCAGAATTGTGACTTAAAATCCAACTTTACCATTAAAGAGTCCTAACTAGGGTGAAACTGGTCCTGGGTTACTTGTGTTCCGGTTCATGGAGGACCTTGCTTGGCTGTTCAGCTGAACTGTTCCAATTGGAGTAGGGTCAAAACCGATTTGCATATAGATGGGTCAAAACTGAGGTGGCACAGTGTGCAAAATAATTATGGACTGGGATACGAGCTGGGTAATTACCAGTGGCTGAGAAATTTCCAGAACCAGATTTGGGGGTAGCCTAGAAATTTCCCCTACTTCCAAAGGCTGTCACCAGGTTGGACCATTTACTCCTGGACCTGCGGAGGGCCCCAGAAGGACTGCCTTTTACTTCTGAGGGCTGCTCTACTGCTGGAAGACTGGCCTGCTGCTTTAAGCTTGGCTTGTACCTTCAGAGAACTGCCCTGCTGCTTAAGGCCTGCTTTGCTGCATGATTACAAGATTACCAGAGTGACTCCAAAGACTAGTCGGCTGGCCTTCTGTGTAGATTACAGGGACATAACAACCTCCAAAGACCTTGAACCCTGCGCCGGGTTCTGCCTGGAGTGAATCATGACCCCACCCCCCCAAGGTGGAGCCCACCAGTCCTGAGCCTTGTAAATGGTGCTAAAGGTGCCTCTTCACCTAAAACCTAAAACTTGGGGCTTAAATAGTCCCAAGGTAAAAATGTTCACAGTGGCTTGCAGATGACGAAGCCCCCTCTCTGGACTCCGTCGGCTGCCTTGCCTCACTGAACTTTACCTTCTCAGGAACTTTTCTGCAAAATTTCTTCTAAGCCTGAGGGTAAGCCAGGACTGGGCCCAATCTACCTCGAGTAGCTGAACTACGCTCCATCATGGTTGGCTTTAACTTTTGACTTTTACCCAGTCTTGCATGACCATATACCTGCGGTTGGCGCTTTGTTCTTTTTGGCGCTATTTTTCACTTAAAACATAAAAAGATCATGTTTCTACTGATTGGATTTAATTTGTTTTGGTGTAATTTTAGTTATTAATATATTTTTCTAAATTGATGTGGGATTTTTCACTTTATTACTGTTTGTATGCTGCATTAACACTTAACACAGTGCCAGAGGGTTAAGCACAGGTTAATTTAGTGACTTCTGTGGTTCACCCTGGCAAGGAATGTAGTTGTTGCTTGAGAAGGGTTTACACCCCCCTCAACCAATACCCAATTTCTTACAAGGAGCCTTAAGAAAATCTTATGGACCCTTTACCGCAAATAGCCAAAAAGCTGTGGTGCAGGCTGTCATTACGTCATGCCTGGACTATAAGAAATATTCTGTATCTGTGCATTTTACTGACATTATTGAAACGTCTGCAAACAATGCGAAACACAGTGCCACACTTGCTCTTGTGTATTCCCAAACATCAGGGGCATATTATGGAAGTGCCCCGGGGTGCAACAGGGCACTTTGGTATTACAGAAGAAGCCCCAGACGCTTGTATGTCCCCTTCTGTAATACCGATGGCGTTGGCACACAAAAAGCGCCAGCACTATCTTCAGAGGTTGTTCCCTCATTTGCATGGGGGCATCGCGCCATGTAAATGAGGGAATCCCTTTGCCTCTGCACCTGCACCGTATTACAGACGTGGGCGCAGAGGTAAAGAAGATGTCAGGAGGCGCACTGACAGTGTGCTACCTAAAAGGTTGCACACTGTCAGAGCGCCCCCTGATGGCAGCCCTCTGTAGGGGGTGAAGGGGATCCCATGTACCCCCCAGACATCCCCTTGCATCCCCTTGGGACCACAAGAAGAATGCAACAACCGATTAATTCTACAGCACACATCAAGAAAATAGAAAAATGTACATGAAAGAAGAGATAAAGAGAACTTGGACACAGAAAAACATCTTGTTCAGGGCCATCATCAGGGAAGCAGCAAAACACCGTGGAAACCATCTTTGTATAGTGATACCCAATGCTTAAGGCACTGTTAAGTTGACATGAAAATCAACACATAGATGCTTGTACTTTTCATGATACTTAAGTAAAGCTGCTTTTGTAACGCAAGGTTTGCTCAAGAAAGATGCAAGAACAGAGCAGGATACTAGCTTAGCCGCAAGTATTTCAGCACATCACATTTAGAAATATTTCTAGTACGTGCTATGATATTGCAAATTAGTACATGGAAAAGTACCAAGGATAATAAATTGCATTACAGTGGGAATTTCCAAGATTGCCACGTACTCACGTACTCAAGACATGTGGTCAGCAACAGTATATCTCGGACCATAAATGGTATAACGCAGTCTAGGCCTTTCTTGATTGGACAAATATTCATATGCTTAATTTGTGCTACTTGCATTATGACGCTGTTTCCTTTCTGTTTTTTGTCAATAAAAGCTGTCAGAAACGTCACATCTTCGGACACTCAGCCGCTATGCTGACTGCCTCCGTGCTGCACGTATTTGCATTATCTTTATGGTCTCTAATAAATTCTGTTCATTATATGTGCTGATAGAGAGTCGGATTTGTGGTATTATTTCTATACTTTCTATTTCAGCTCCCACAACACGACTTCTGTATAACAGTAAGGTATTTATGTACTCGCAACAAGGGAATCAGTTTGCAAGCGTCAAGTGGCGGCTGATGGATTTTAAAAGAAGGGGGCGGGGCGGTAATTTTAGAGACATGTGTAATGCGTGAGTGAGTGAGTGATCGAACCCGAAGTAAAAATAGGGGTTTACAAGGGGGTTCTCCAATTGCAAGAAGGTTTTGAAAAATATTGACTCAAATGGCAGTAGGATAGGACAGGGACAGAAAATAGGACCGGGTACCAAAATAAAAGTGACCCCCACTAGTGAGTTAGATAGGTAAAAAAGTACCCCATGTTTGCATATTGAGGCAGTTTTTAACTTGTAAAGACACTCTGTATAAGTGTTTACAAAGTATGGAAGCGTGCATGGATTATAGCTTGTTGCAGGCAGTGTATGTTTTAAAATCAGGGAAAACAAGTGTAAAAGTGGGCCCAGCAGACCATGAAACAGGCCCACAAACAGCCAAAAAACGACCCACACACTGACCAGTCAGACCAGCCCGTCGGGTATGGTCTGATCACCCTATACACTAGTTCACAGACTAACACCCTCATTGAAGCCAGACGTGTGCTCACCATACTCTACAATAACGAAACATTTCAAACTGGTTAAAGTATGGCTTGTGTGGACCTCATAAAGCACCTCTCTATGGCTTTTATACAGATTTACTTGCACCTTTCAAGTTCCCTGTAAATACTCATTTTAACAACCAGTGCTGCATGATCACAGACAGCACATCACTATTTTTGTCAATATCAATGTTTGTAGAATTGCACTTTTTGAACCCATGCAGCCTTGGCTTGTATGATTCTGATAATGCAAAAAGAACAATTGATGGACAGAATGCAGAACAATGTCATGCATTCACCCCAGTACAGAGATCTGGGCCTAAATCCATAGTTTTTTTGCTCACAATGACATTCCAGTTGGAACCCACCCATATGCAAATCAGTCTTGACCCTGCGCCCAATCTGAACAGTCCAGCCCGAACTGCCAGGCCAGGTCCTCCCTGGACTGGAAACAAGCATCCTAGGACCGGTTTTGGGGTTTCACCCCTCATCAGCCAGGATAGCTTGACTCCAGTGGCATGGAGAGCACGGGACCCACGTCTGGGCATACCCGTCCCACTCGGGGTGACCAATGCAAAAAGAACAATTGATGGACAGAATGCAGAACAATCTCATGCATTCACCCCAGTACAGAGATCGGGGCCTAAATTCATCGTTTTATTGCTCACCATGCCATTCCAGTTTGAACCCAGCCATATGCAAATCAGTCTTGACCCTGCGCCCAATGGGAACAGTCCAGCCCGAACTGCCAGGCCAGGTCCTCCCTATACTGGAAACAAGCATCCTAGGACCAGTTTCGGGATTTCACCCCTCATCAGCCAGGATAGCTTGACTCCAGTGGCATGGAGAGCACGGGACCCACGTCTGAGCATACCCGTCCCACTCGGGGTGACCAATGCAAAAAGAACAATTGATGGACAGAATGCAGAACAATGTCATGCATTCCCCCCAGTACAGAGATCTGGGCCTAAATCCATCGTTTTTTTGCTCAGCATGCCATTCCAGTTTGAACCCAGCCATATGCAAATCAATCTTGACCCTGCGCCCAATGGGAACAGTCCAGCCCGAACTGCCAGGCCAGGTCCTCCCTGGACTGGAAACAAGCGTCCTAGGACCGGTTTCGGGGTTTCACCCCTCATCAGCCGTGCTCTCCAGGTCTGGGCATACCCGTCCCACTCGGGGTGACCAATGCAAAAAGAACAATTGATGGACAGAATGCAGAACAATGTCATGCATTCACCCCAGTACAGAGATCTGGGCCTAAATCCATCGTTTTTTTGCTCACCATCCCATTCCAGTTTGAACCCAGCCATATGCAAATCAGTCTTGACCCTGCGCCCAATGGGAACAGTCCAGCCCGAACTGCCAGGCCAGGTCCTCCCTGGACTGGAAACAAGCATCCTAGGACCGATTTCGGGGTTTCACCCCTCATCAGCCAGGATAGCTTGACTCCAGAGGCATGGAGAGCACGGGACCCACATCTGGGCATACCCGTCCCACTTGGGTTGACCAATGCAGAAAGAACAATTGATGGACAGAATGCAGAACAATATCATGCATTCACCTCAGTACAGAGATCTGGGCCTAAATCCGTCGTTTTTTTGCTCACCATGCCATTCCAGTTTGAACCCAGCCGTATGCAAATCAGTCTTGACCCTGCGTCCAATGGGAACAGTCCAGCCCGAAATGCCAGGCAAGGTCCTCCGTGGACTGGAAACAAGCATCCTAGGACCGGTTTCGGGGTTTCACCCCTCATCAGCCAGGATAGCTTGACTCCAGTGGCATGCAGAGCACGGGACCAACGTCTGGGAATACCCGTCCCACTCGGGGTGACCAATGCAAAAAGAACAATTGATGGACAGAATGCAGAACAATGTCATGCATTCACCCCAGTACAGAGATCTGGGCCTAAATCCATCGTTTTTTTGCTCACCATGCCATTCCAGTTTGAACCCAGCAATATGCAAATCAGTCTTGACCCTGCGCCCAATGGGAACAGTCCAGCCCGAACTGCCAGGCCAGGTCCTCTTTGGACTGGAAACAAGCATCCTAGGACCGGTTTCGGGGTTTCACCCCTCATCAGCCAGGATAGCTTGACTCCAGTGGCATGGAGAGCATGGGACCCACGTCTGCGCATACCCGTCCCACTTGGGGTGACCAATGCAAAAAGAACAATTTATGGACAGAATGCAGAACAATTTCATGCATTCACCCCAGTACAGAGATCTGGGCCTAAATCCATCATTTTTTTGCTCACCATGCCATTCCAGTTTGAACCTAGCCAAATGCAAATCAGTCTTGACCCTGCGCCCAATGGGAACAGTCCAGCCCGAACTGCCAGGCCAGGTCCTCCCTGGACTGGAAACAAGCATCCTAGGACCGGTTTCGGGGTTTCACCCCATATCAGCCAGGATAGCTTGACTCCAGTGGCATGGAGAGCACGGGACCCACGTCTGGGCATACCCGTCCCACTCGGGGTGACCAATGCAAAAAGTACAATTGATGGACATAGTGCAGAACAATGTCATGCATTCCCCCCAGTACAGAGATATGGGCCTAAATCCATCGTTTTTTTGCTCACCATGCCATTCCAGATTGAACCCAGCCATATGCAAATCATCAGGACCCTACACCCAATGGGAACAGTCCAGCCCGAAATGCCAGGCCAGGTCCTCCCTGGAATGGAAACAAGCATCCTAGGACCGGTTTCGGGGTTTCACCCCTCAACAGCCAGGATAGCTTGACTCCAGTGGCATGGAGAGCACGGGACCCACGTCTGGGCATACCCGTCCCACTCGGGGTGACCAATGCAAAAAGAACAATTGATGGACAGAATGCAGAACAATGTCATGCATTCCCCCCAGTAAGGAGATCTGGGTCTAAATCCATCGTTTTTTTGCTCACTATGCCATTCCAGTTTGAACCCAGCCATATGCAAATCAGTCTTGACCATGCGCCCAATGGGAATAGTCCAGCCCGAACTGCCAGGCCAGGTCCTCCCTGGACTGGAAACAAGCATCCTAAGACCGGTTTCGGGGTTTCACCCTCATCAGCCAGGATAGCTTGACTCCAGAGGCATGGAGAGCATGGGACCCACATCTGGGCATACCCGTCCCACTTGGAGTGACCAGTGCAAAAAGAACAATTGATGGACAGAATGCAGAACAATATCATGCATTCACCTCAGTACAGAGACCTGGGCCTAAATCCATCGTTTTTTTGCTCACCATGCCATTCCAGTTTGAACCCAGCAATATGCAAATCAGTCTTGACCCTGCGCCCAAAGGGAACAGTCCAGCCCGATCTGCCAGGCAAGGTCCTCCCTGGACTGGAAACATGCATCCTAGGACCGGTTTCGGGGTTTGACCCCTCATCAGCCAGGATAGCTTGACTCCAGTGGCATGGAGAGCACGGGACCCACGTCTGGGCATACCCGTCCCACTCGGGATGACCAATGCAAAAGAACAATTGATGGACAGAATGCAGAACAATGTCATGCATTCACCCCAGTACAGAGATCTGCGCCTAAATCCATCGTTTTTTTGCTCACCATGCCATTCCAGTTTGAACCCAGCCATATGCAAATCAGTCTTGACCCTGCGCCCAATGGGAACAGTCCAGCCCGAACTGCCAGGCCAGGTCCTCCCTATACTGGAAACAAGCATCCTAGGACCAGTTTCGGGATTTCACCCCTCATCAGCCAGGATAGCTTGACTCCAGTGTCATGGAGAGCACGGGACCCACGTCTGAGCATACCCGTCCCACTCGGGGTGACCAATGCAAAAAGAACAATTGATGGACAGAATGCAGAACAATGTCATGCATTCCCCCCAGTACAGAGATCTGGGCCTAAATCCATCGTTTTTTTGCTCACCATGCCATTCCAGTTTGAACCCAGCCATATGCAAATCAATCTTGACCCTGCGCCCAATGGGAACAGTCCAGCCCGAACTGCCAGGCCAGGTCCTCCCTGGACTGGAAACAAGCGTCCTAGGACCGGTTTCGGGGTTTCACCCCTCATCAGCCGTGCTCTCCAGGTCTGGGCATACCCGTCCCACTCGGGGTGACCAATGCAAAAAGAACAATTGATGGACAGAATGCAGAACAATGTCATGCATTCACCCCAGTACAGAGATCTGGGCCTAAATCCATCGTTTTTTTGCTCACCATCCCATTCCAGTTTGAACCCAGCCATATGCAAATCAGTCTTGACCCTGCGCCCAATGGGAACAGTCCAGCCCGAACTGCCAGGCCAGGTCCTCCCTGGACTGGAAACAAGCATCCTAGGACCGATTTCGGGGTTTCACCCCTCATCAGCCAGGATAGCTTGACTCCAGAGGCATGGAGAGCACGGGACCCACATCTGGGCATACCCGTCCCACTTGGGTTGACCAATGCAGAAAGAACAATTGATGGACAGAATGCAGAACAATATCATGCATTCACCTCAGTACAGAGATCTGGGCCTAAATCCGTCGTTTTTTTGCTCACCATGCCATTCCAGTTTGAACCCAGCCGTATGCAAATCAGTCTTGACCCTGCGCCCAATGGGAACAGTCCAGCCCGAACTGCCAGGCCAGGTCCTCCCTGGACTGGAAACAAGCATCCTAGGACCGGTTTCGGGGTTTCACCCCATATCAGCCAGGATAGCTTGACTCCAGTGGCATGGAGAGCACGGGACCCACGTCTGGGCATACCCGTCCCACTCGGGGTGACCAATGCAAAAAGTACAATTGATGGACATAGTGCAGAACAATGTCATGCATTCCCCCCAGTACAGAGATATGGGCCTAAATCCATCGTTTTTTTGCTCACCATGCCATTCCAGATTGAACCCAGCCATATGCAAATCATCAGGACCCTACACCCAATGGGAACAGTCCAGCCCGAAATGCCAGGCCAGGTCCTCCCTGGAATGGAAACAAGCATCCTAGGACCGGTTTCGGGGTTTCACCCCTCAACAGCCAGGATAGCTTGACTCCAGTGGCATGGAGAGCACGGGACCCACGTCTGGGCATACCCGTCCCACTCGGGGTGACCAATGCAAAAAGAACAATTGATGGACAGAATGCAGAACAATGTCATGCATTCCCCCCAGTAAGGAGATCTGGGTCTAAATCCATCGTTTTTTTGCTCACTATGCCATTCCAGTTTGAACCCAGCCATATGCAAATCAGTCTTGACCATGCGCCCAATGGGAATAGTCCAGCCCGAACTGCCAGGCCAGGTCCTCCCTGGACTGGAAACAAGCATCCTAAGACCGGTTTCGGGGTTTCACCCCTCATCAGCCAGGATAGCTTGACTCCAGAGGCATGGAGAGCATGGGACCCACATCTGGGCATACCCGTCCCACTTGGAGTGACCAGTGCAAAAAGAACAATTGATGGACAGAATGCAGAACAATATCATGCATTCACCTCAGTACAGAGACCTGGGCCTAAATCCATCGGTTTTTTGCTCACCATGCCATTCCAGTTTGAACCCAGCAATATGCAAATCAGTCTTGACCCTGCGCCCAAAGGGAACAGTCCAGCCCGATCTGCCAGGCAAGGTCCTCCCTGGACTGGAAACATGCATCCTAGGACCGGTTTCGGGGTTTGACCCCTCATCAGCCAGGATAGCTTGACTCCAGTGGCATGGAGAGCACGGGACCCACGTCTGGGCATACCCGTCCCACTCGGGATGACCAATGCAAAAAGAACAATTGATGGACAGAATGCAGAACAATGTCATGCATTCACCCCAGTACAGAGATCTGCGCCTAAATCCATCGTTTTTTTGCTCACCATGCCATTCCAGTTTGAACCCAGCCATATGCAAATCAGTCTTGACCCTGCGCCCAATGGAAACAGTCCAGCCCGAACTGCCAGGCCAGGTCCTCCCTATACTGGAAACAAGCATCCTAGGACCAGTTTCGGGATTTCACCCCTCATCAGCCAGGATAGCTTGACTCCAGTGTCATGGAGAGCACGGGACCCACGTCTGAGCATACCCGTCCCACTCGGGGTGACCAATGCAAAAAGAACAATTGATGGACAGAATGCAGAACAATGTCATGCATTCCCCCAGTACAGAGATCTGGGCCTAAATCCATCGTTTTTTGCTCACCATGCCATTCCAGTTTGAACCCAGCCATATGCAAATCAATCTTGACCCTGCGCCCAATGGGAACAGTCCAGCCCGAACTGCCAGGCCAGGTCCTCCCTGGACTGGAAACAAGCGTCCTAGGACCGGTTTCGGGGTTTCACCCCTCATCAGCCGTGCTCTCCAGGTCTGGGCATACCCGTCCCACTCGGGGTGACCAATGCAAAAAGAACAATTGATGGACAGAATGCAGAACAATGTCATGCATTCACCCCAGTACAGAGATCTGGGCCTAAATCCATCGTTTTTTGCTCACCATCCCATTCCAGTTTGAACCCAGCCATATGCAAATCAGTCTTGACCCTGCGCCCAATGGGAACAGTCCAGCCCGAACTGCCAGGCCAGGTCCTCCCTGGACTGGAAACAAGCATCCTAGGACCGATTTCGGGGTTTCACCCCTCATCAGCCAGGATAGCTTGACTCCAGAGGCATGGAGAGCACGGGACCCACATCTGGGCATACCCGTCCCACTTGGGTTGACCAATGCAGAAAGAACAATTGATGGACAGAATGCAGAACAATATCATGCATTCACCTCAGTACAGAGATCTGGGCCTAAATCCGTCGTTTTTTTGCTCACCATGCCATTCCAGTTTGAACCCAGCCGTATGCAAATCAGTCTTGACCCTGCGCCCAATGGGAACAGTCCAGCCCGAAATGCCAGGCAAGGTCCTCCGTGGACTGGAAACAAGCATCCTAGGACCGGTTTCGGGGTTTTACCCCTCATCAGCCAGGATAGCTTGACTCCAGTGGCATGGAGAGCACGGGACCCACGTCTGGGAATACCCGTCCCACTCGGGGTGACCAATGCAAAAAGAACAATTGATGGACAGAATGCAGAACAATGTCATGCATTCACCCCAGTACAGAGATCTGCACCTAAATCCATCGTTTTTTTGCTCACCATGCCATTCCAGTTTGAACCCAGCAATATGCAAATTAGTCTTGACCCTGCGCCCAATGGGAACAGTCAAGCCCGAACTGCCAGGCCAGGTCCTCTTTGGACTGGAAACAAGCATCCTAGGACCGGTTTCGGGGTTTCACCCCTCATCAGCCAGGATAGCTTGACTCCAGTGGCATGGAGAGCAGGGGACCCACGTCTGCGCATACCCGTCCCACTTGGGGTGACCAATGCAAAAAGAACAATTTATGGACAGAATGCAGAACAATGTCATGCATTCACCCCAGTACAGAGATCTGGGCCTAAATCCATCATTTTTTTGCTCACCATGCCATTCCAGTTTGAACCCAGCCATATGCAAATCAGTCTTGACCCTGCGCCCAATGGGAATAGTCCAGCCCGAACTGCCAGGCCAGGTCCTCCCTGGACTGGAAACAAGCATCCTAAGACCGGTTTCGGGGTTTCACCCCTCATCAGCCACTATAGCTTGACTCCAGAGGCATGGAGAGCATGGGGCCCACATCTGGGCATACCCGTCCCACTTGGGGTGACCAGTGCAAAAAGAACAATTGATGGACAGAATGCAGAACAATATCATGCATTCACCTCAGTACAGAGACCTGGGCCTAAATCCATCGGTTTTTGCTCACCATGCCATTCCAGTTTGAACCCAGCAATATGCAAATCAGTCTTGACCCTGCGCCCAAAGGGAACAGTCCAGCCCGAGCTGCCAGGCAAGGTCCTCCCTGGACTGGAAACATGCATCCTAGGACCGGTTTCGGGGTTTGACCCCTCATCAGCCAGGATAGCTTGACTCCAGTGGCATGGAGAGCACGGGACCCACGTCTGGGCATACCCGTCCCACTCTGGATGACCAATGCAAAAAGAACAATTGATGGACAGAATGCAGAACAATGTCATGCATTCACCCCAGTACAGAGATCTGCACCTAAATCCATCGTTTTATTGCTCACCATGCCATTCCAGTTTGAACCCAGCCATATGCAAATCAGTCTTGACCCTGCGCCCAATGGGAACAGTCCAGCCCGAACTGCCAGGCAAGGTCCTCCCTGGACTGGAAACATGCATCCTAGGACCGGTTTCGGGGTTTGACCCCTCATCAGCCAGAATAGCTTGACTCCAATGGCATGGAGAGCTGGGTCTGAACTGAGGTGGCGAAGTGAGCTAAAGAATGATGATGGATTCAACCCAGATCTGTGACTGGGGGTGAGTGTCTGAAAAGTTTCAGCACACCGTCCATCATCTCCTTGTGTTTGCTTTGATTGTGATAATGACAATAGACCCTCCATTGACCATGTGTACCCCTTATGTGTCAGTGTAAAATTATGAACAAGCAAAGCACATTGTCCCCTCTCTGTGCCAGAGTCAAATACACTTAATGTGTTTCAGAGATGTGTTGCTTCACCTCTGACCCCCTTCATTTAATCCTGGCCCTGACACACAGTGATTGTGACTTCTGGACAAATAATTTCACATGTTCTACTTTAATCCTACAAGTGCTAAGACTTTTCCTACCAGTCCCTTTAAAAAAATAAAAAGAAAATAACAATTCACCCGCATTCTGTATTCTTTTTACAATGTTTTGTTTTTAAATTATATTTTCAACTTTTGCAGCAATGCACATTGATGCTCAATTCAACAATAAATATGAACCATTCAGTATATCACACAGGTTTTATTGGTAACACGTCACCCACTTCAATATCAATATATTGTTGCAAGTACGTCTTTGAAGTGACTGCACTTGGGCCCCAAAATATTTTGGTACATATGGGGACATACTCTTATTTATTTATTTATTTAATTGTTTTTTAAAACATGACCCCTCAGGTATCAGAGCACTTTACAAATTTACAGAGTACTCTTGCTTTGTGCACTGACTTCTCAGCCCTGGGACAGTCACAGTGATCCATTCCTCCAAAGCATTAAACAGTGGAAGGCGGATCTGAATGACGGGGTAGGTGAAATCTCGTTTTGCAATGACTAGCCCTATGGCCACTAATAAGCGGGCCCACGAGATCCAGCCAAGCCACCATTATTGCCAGAAGTGGGACTTTTGGATCCCTGATGATTGGTATCCCAGTTACTAGTTCCAGCCTATCATGAAGCTGAGCCCAGTAATCTTGGATATTAGGGCAGTGCCATATTGTTTGGAGGAATGTACCTGTGAATACTTTAAAAAAACAATCAATTATGGTTGGGGGCTTGTTCTCATTTTCCAGTCTTTCAAAGTTATACCCTATGAAAATATTTATACTGGATCATTGACCTCTGTATGACATTACAAACTATTTGGTGGCCTTGTTGGCTTCCTTTCATTCTTCCTCCTCATTCAGGGTGCGCTCCCATCGCACCCTGAACTATTTCAGAGGATCTGGTGTGTTAACTACTAGGGATTTACAGACCCTTGAGATGCCCTTCCCTACAAACTGCTCTATACTTAACTTAGGCGCTAAGGAATTAGATTCTATGAGGCCAAACCCATCTTTAATAATTTCAAGGGCATGGCATAGTTGCATGTAGCAGAATATTGTTTTTTTTAGCAAAAACTGTGATGGCAGTTGCTGATCCCTATCAGATCCCAGGGTCAGGAAATGTCCAGATGCACCAGCGGGCAAGTCAAGTGCCCTTTCAAAGAGGTATATCCCTGAGTTAGAGTGCCCTACCATATCATCCACTTTAGAGCTCGGTGCCAGACGTCAAGGTGGGTTGTAGTAATCAGGGGCAGTGCTCGTCTGGATTTCTTCTCATATAATTGGTCTAGCTGGCCACATTTGTCAAGAATGTCAATTTCAAGGCTGGTGGTTGGATCATGTCTCTCTTCGAATAGCCAATGGTTTATTGGGATTAGGTGTGCCACCCAGTAATAAAGAATTGAACACATTTTCAGTGAGACCCTCTGGGAACCCTGTCCAAAAGTAGTTTGTCAGACCATATGGCAGTCCTGTGAAGAAGCTGCAGGGGAGTCTATGCAGGAAGTTCTGTAATGTGCACAATAGTTGCGGCAATGAGATCACATTGAATAGGGCCCCTCTACCCATTGCAGATAATGGGCATGTGCTCCACGTTATTAAGTCTTTGTACCCTTTTAAATAATAGAATGATGATGAAATTACCTTAATTATGGAGGTTGAATTACTTTTGGAAATATTATAATTCAACAGAAACGTGTTTTCACAAAACAACATCAGTCAAAAAATTATTTTTAATTATGTGTCCTGCAACTACTTGCAACAAAGCTCTGCATTCTTAAAAACGTATATTCTGATCTTTTCAGAGCAGGTGCAGTAAATCAAAAAAGCTTAAGTATATTTTCACTTCTGTCAATTTTTTGTGGTTACTACAAGGAGGGGTAGGCGTACTTGCCTCGAGAAGAGTTTTTGCAATTGTTCCAACCTTGTTTCTGGTGTGAGTCTTGGGTCAGTGTGACTCATCAGAGGACTAGGGTCTTTTGTGGAGGCAAGGAGGTGATTTATGAACCTGGCAGGAGGACTGGCAATGCGCTGCACCAAAGAAAATGCAAGAAAACAACAAAAAAGCACAAACTAAAAATAAACACTCTTTTATGCACTAAAATCGAAGGCAGAGAGAGGTTAGTGTAAATCGGAACAACATACCTATATACTTTGTATCGTGGGGTCTTGTATACTCAGTCATACTCCTGGGAAACTACCAAGTCCACCCAATAGGCTAAGCCTGCTGGCACACAATTCACCCGTGGGTTAGATTAGTAAAGGGTTCCCTCTGGGTTCTTCAGTGGCCAGCCAAAGGAAATCAAAAGCTCTTATAGTCTCTGATAATCCACACTGGATGGAAATCTGTTTTGCAGGAAACATGCACATTGACACACTCTGGATAGAGAAAGAGGAAGATTCTGTTTTTCGCAACTGAATGTGGAGCAGTGTTGGTGCCTTATGGCACTCGAAGGGTGATCATTCCTGCCAAGGCAACCTTCAGGCACCTGACCTAAGTGCTTACTTTGTAAAAAAAAAATGAGTGCCAGGGCTCTCATCAGGAAACCACTGAAGTTTGCACCACCTTTGCCCCTGTCATGCTGCCAATGACAGTAACAAAACAACTACTAACAATCACACTCCTACAAGTGTGACAGTTCAGACTATTTCAGGTCCCCAAATTTATAAGAATGGTTTGGACGGCAGGTGATACTCATTTCTAATGTATATTGAATTCATAATTGCCTGTTTTTGGGATCATCTCTAAATTAGCCAGAAAGTGCCACCTAGTGGCAGCTGGAGCAAGCGCTGTTTTTGAAAATTAAGTGCAGGTACCGAGCACCGGAAACCACCAGCTCAAATTAAGCACTGCCTAAACTCTATATAAGGTATGCCTCCTGATCTACAGGACAAAAGTTTGACATCATAACTTACTCTCCTCGTGAGGCTAAGGTACAAAGCCAGAGTCCCAGCTAGAGGGCTTTATATATGTCCAGCTCGTTCAATGGACACGTTCAACACTGACCGCTATGCCACAGGGAAGAAGCACGCTTGTGTCCATTAAGGAGCACATCGACAAGCGGGATAGAGTGCTGTGTGCTGTTCTGATGTTGTCAAAGGACCACCTCACATTAGGAGCCAATGAGGGCTGGATGTGCTGTCTCTTTTCTATACCATGGATTCTATCTTAGATTTAGACTGCACAAATTTAAAAAAATGTTCAGGAAAATTTAGAGGCAGTGAAAGGTGTAGATTCAATTTTATCGCACCATAACATTATGTTATGCTGTTTAAATGAAAAGCCCCAAAAATCATCAGGTAGTAAGGTTAATTTCATGAATGCAGTCCGTGAAGCAGTATGAAACAATGTTTCCTGGCCCTCTACATAGCACCACACCCACTGCCCACGTGAGGGGTCAGTCTCTACCTGCCTGCAGAGTCTAGTGATCCATTTAAACATGCAAATTAGCTGGACCAAAACGTGATGGGATGTGACAAAGTGTTACCAGATTGGAGGTGTATCGGACTTCACATGAAAGCAGATTCCCATAAAACACAAACTGGAAGCTATCTTCAAAAATCTTTAAAAAATGAAGACTTGGGAATCTTAAATGGGGCTTAGAGGCGAGCCCGCCCTTTCAACAAGAAAGTGTTTTTATATTATAATGCATCGGACGCCACATGTGTCCATGTGCTGGAAATATGTATTACTGTTGCTAAATTCAAAATTATTCATTACTTGCATCGACCTAGAACGACTGAAAAGCTGAGTTCCCTTTGCCAGAACTCAAACTTGTAGCCTGCTGGCTACTCTCACATCTCAGCTGTAATGGATTAACTCACTCGGTTGTCTCGGCAGCAAGCATCCCAGTTTATGTTCCAGCTCTTTAAGAGCAGGTGTGACTCACTCCCAGAGCTGGTACACCTACTGACTCTTCGAGTTTTATAAATGACAAATATGTACACAGGGGCAGATTTACAAGAAAAGGACTCAGTGCGTACCGCAAGCCATTTGGCTGCGCCGCACTGAGTCACTTTCAAAGCACAGGGATGCGACATATTTACAACAATATGTCGCATCTCTGTGCTTCCCCCTGCGCTGGCGCACAAACTGCTGCCATGCGCCGTCGTAGGCAGGATGCCTGCGTAGTGGGGAGATTGTTTTTGTTCAGGAAGTATTCCCTTCCTGCACAAAAACAATCTGGAAAATGCCCTTTTTCAACTTCTATGTTTGCTGCATTAGCACACATAGAAGTTGAAAAACGTCATTGGTTCAATGATTGTTTATGTGTAGGAAGGGAACCCTTCCTGAACAAAAACAATCATTAGAGGTGATTTCCTCTTTCTATGTGTGCTGCAGAATGCAGCACGCATAGAAAGAGGAAAAGAAAACGAGGAGAAATGAAAGCATTTCTCCTCGTTGCGCCTCCCTACGCCTCCCCTGGGAAGGCGTAGCATTCACACGCATTTCCAGATTTACGATTCCTTGTAAATCTGGAAATGTGTCTGGTTCCATGAGTGTTCCCATGGGTGTTGCGTGGAACACCCATAGCAACACCCATGGAACACCCCTTTCACGCAAAGTGCTGCGTGCAAAGGGGCCATATTTAGAAGGACAGGAAAAGTCACGCAGGGTGACTTTTCCTGTCCTTGTAAATATGGAGCAGTCGAATGCGCCACTGGTACGACACAAAAAGTGACGCACCGGTGGCGCAAGGGGCTTGTAAATCTGCCCCACAGTATTTAAACTTAACTGAGTTCAAAGCTGGCTTGGGGACCAATGACTCAGCATCAACAGACACAATCACCCTTTCGGGCATTCACAAGGCTTAGTAACAGTGGCTAGCAAGGCTGGGGCAGACCGCCCTGGGCGACACAAGTTTTGGGGGTGGCAGCCTCCCCCCACCCCCGCTCGTACCAGCGGCCGTTGCAGGGTGGCAGATGCGTGGGAATCACCAGCCCCCTCCCCCCTGCTCTTACCTGTGGCTGTCACGGGAATCCGCCAGCCCCCCCCCCCGCCCCATTCTTACCTGCTGCCGCGGGGGGAAACGCTGGGCCGCTACGAAAGGCAAAGGACCAGCTATGCCACTGCTTAGTATTCACCTGAATATTAGGGTATTCTTGTGTTTTTTAAGTTGGGATGTCCTGTTCTGAAGGGGTGTATGCTACGTCACACATTGTGAATCTTAGAGCTGCCTGAAACAAGAATGCACCTTTCCACGGTGTGAGGGATTTATTGACTGAGTAATTCACAAAAGGCACTTACTCCTAAGATCCCTGTTCTGGAGATGACTGACCTCCCGATTACGAGTGCCTTCTTAAATTGTAAATCGTGCGCAAACACTTTATGGAGCAGGGATCACAATTGTAAGTGGTGTGGTAAACTGTGCTAAATACAGATTTTTCCTTCTTTAAATGTAGGCATGTCAAACCTACTGAAATTAAACAGAGCAAAATAGGCACGAGAAATACCAGGAAATGAGGATTTTGATATTAAAGGCGCCACAATCCAAGTTAAGCCCCATTTTCAGGACAAACTCATGTCTGGTGTCTCATGTCTGGTGTTATTCATTGAATCTGGTGAATTCCGAACCCTGGTGTGTGGGATTTCACTGGGAGCGATACACAGTACCATATCTACCTTGGGCTATATCATAATCTTGTTTTCTGTGCAGCGCTGGCAGAGAAGGGATCTGGCATTTCTTTTTTCTGTCTGTGCTGCATACATTAACTCCTAAATTCTCTGCATTAGTGCATGTGCTGCAGACAGCAGAGCTTGAAAACACAAAGGGCCAGATGTACGACCATTCCAATTTGCGACTCGCAAAACGGAATGTACTAATGTGTCTCAGGCACATTTAGCAAGTCCCAATGGGGTCGAAAATGACCTGCCTCATCAATATTCATGAGACAGGTCGCAATTTGCAACCCTATTGGGAATTGGCAATAACACAGGGATGGTGGCCTGCTGGGGACAGCAGATCACAATGTCTGTGTTTGCGTTTTAAATAAAGCAACGTTTTTTTTGTAAAATACAGCATGTTTTCCTTAAAGGACAAGGGGATGAATTTAAAAGAAAATAATGGAAAGTTTTCTTTTTATTTTTTAAGGGCAGGCAATGGTCCGTTGGACCACTCCCTGCTCTTCAAAAAAGTTTTTGCTGTTAATCACAGATGGGAAGGGGTCCTTTGGGGACCCCTTCCTGTGTGCGAGTGGCCTACCACCTACTTGAAGTAGGTGATAAACTGTATTTGCGGTTGCAAAACAATTGTACATCCCCCTGCGACTCGCTATTGGGAAAGTGACGCACTTGGCACGCTCCTTCTTAATAGCGACTCACAAACCCTATTTTGCAAGTTGATAATACGTTACCGACTCGCAAAATAGGTTTTGTGCATGCTACAACCCTTTTTAGCGGTCGCAAACTGCCCGATTTCTCGATTGTGACAGCTAAAAACGGTGCACATCTGGCCCAAAGACACAATTACTGCTCTGTGTTTTTGAGCTCTACTGTCTACAACCCATGCAATCACTCAAAGATTTTTCGATGTACTGTATTTGCTGTAAATGAGAAAAAGAATTGCACAGACCCCTTGTGCGTGGGTGCAGAGCAGCGAGCGGGATCACGATACTGCCCGAGCGCACCTGTAAGTTAAGCCAAAGTGCCTTCTTTACACTGAGGGTGGGCCAGGAGTGGTGTTCAGTCCTTATTACATACTGGCTGTAATAGTGCTATTGAGCTGAGTAAGCCAACATGTTAGATTAGAGAATGGATGGAGTTGGAGAGCTTCGGTGTGGTTGAGATGAGGGCAGCAAATGTGGACTGTCAGCAGTGGGGGACTTTATGATGAGGTGAGGGTGGGCGGGGCTTTAAGTGGGATGAAAAAACTGGTGTGGTCTCTGTAAGGAACGTGGCCGAAGTAGTTAAAGGGCGTGGCTTAAAAACAAGCAGGCTAAAATTCTGTGCTTGGCATAGTGCGCCACCTGACTGGTATTTTGCTGCTTCTTTCAGTGCACCCAGACATATATTACAACAAGTAACATTACACCTACAATTAACCTGGACAATTGGCTTTGTCAATGGTTGTTCATTGCATAAGCTAATTAAGAAGCAACTATGGCTCCGTTGTATATAATATTGAAAATGCTTCAGTTCTGACATGATGAGACTGTGAAGGAACAATAGCGAATCTCTTCGAATCTCTTCAAAGTTACATCGAGGCAGTGAAGGGTGGTACTGCTGCAGAGTAAGATTGTTTTTTCACCCTGAGGGTGAGGGCAAAAATGGAGAGCCCGACAGGGACCCGTCTCCGCACCTGCTTTTTAGGACTGACGGTGCTGAGCACCAGCAGGACCCAGCCCACTTAAAGCCCTGAGGGTGGTGACAAACACAGTGCACAGCAAAGCTCTCCGCACGTTGCAGTGATTGAAAGTACCGGCACTAATGGCGGACCTGGGAAAAGGACCTCACTCCCGACTAGCACAGAAGCCACCGGAGCCTCAGGCCTAGTGTGACCAGTAAGTATTCACTCCATGGGAATATTAAACCCACATGATACTAACCTACCGGGCTAGCATTATTTTGTCTACCCTGCCTGTCTTTAGGGTCGATGACAGTCTAACTCTGGGCCACCATGTAAGGAATCTGTCAGCCTGCTCTTTGGATCTTTTTAATGAGCCTAAAGAAAATCTTAAAGGCTCCTCCCACCCAAAAAAACAGTGGCCCAGGCTGTCATTACATCTCGCCTGCGCTATGGGATGTTTTGATCTGTGCATTTCACATAAAGTATTGTAACATCTGCATACATTACAAAGCACTGGGCCTCGAGCCACTGACGCTCTCTGGGACTTACCTTCCTCTCTGTTCAGGGGACCTTTGCCTTGTCGGTGGGTGGGCGGGGAGTATGCAATACGCACTGCGACTGGTTTTTGTATGTTTACCACGTTATGTGATGTTGTAATGTTTCTTGGCTGTTGAAATCATATAAGTGAATTAACAAAATGTGTTCTAAAAAAAAAGGACACACTTGCTCCTGAGAATTCCCCGACATCAGTTTGTTTCCTCACACCTGTCCAATCTTCATTGGCTGACGGTTGAAAAAGGTATGACATTTAAGGCTCTCTGCTTTGCTTTTCGTGCTTTTGACAACAGCGGCCCCATCTTTCTCAGACACCTGATTGAGCCCTACACTTTTCCTGGAAGTTTGAGGTCGTCGAACCTAAAGCGTGCTCTGGTGCTCAGGATCACACGAGTTAGACAGGAAGGACTCCCCTTCCGGTTTCAACAGCCAGACTCTGGAATCCTCTACTGCTTCAGCTGCATCAAAGCCTGAGTGAAGCCATTGTCAGGAAATGAGTAAACACCTGGGGGCTTATTTACAAGCCTCTTTGGCCGCCAGTGCGTTACTTTTTTTGACGCACTGGCAGCGCACTGTGCTGGCCAATATTTACAAGGCAATGCAAAGCCACCCTGCGTGGCTTTTCATGGACTTGTAAATATGGCCACTTTTCACTCATCACTTTGCGTGAAAGGGGCAAAGGGGCATGCCAAGGGTGTTGCTGTGTGTGTTCTCAAGCAACACCCATGGATTCTGCCACATTCCCAGATTTACAACATTTCGTAAACCTGGTAAAGCATCAGAATCCTACGCCTCCCCAGAATAATACTTTTATTTCTCCTCGTTTTTCCTTTTTCTATGTGTGCTGCATTCAAAGAGGTAAACCCCATCAATGAATGTTTTTGTACAGGAAAATGTCCATTCCTGCACAAAAACAATCATCCCCGCAATGCAGGCACCCTTGTACAATGGTGCAAGGGTGCCTGCGTTGCAGGGGAACGCACAGGGATGTGTCATATTGTTGTAAATATGGCGCATCCCTGTGCTTTTAAAAAGGAGCCGCTCGGTGCAGCAAAATGGCTTGCACCGCCGGGCTGTGTCACTTTTTTGTAACTAAGGCCCATGGTTCTTCTGATCTTGCTTTGTCAGTAAGGCCTGTGTAGTTAGCTCATTTACCACTGGGACGCTCTGGCTGGGTGCCCAGCTGTTGTGTTTGTTCTTGAAGTGTAAATAATGCTATTTTCTGTTAATTGGAATGTTAATATGTAATTCAGAATGTAGATATTTTGGAACTGAGCCAAGGCAGTTGCAGCCTGATCCTCGAGCTGAGGGCTGTGTTGTCTGTGCTTCAAGACTCAATAAATGCACTTAACTTAGGAACTGTTGTCTTACTTGGAGAGAAAACACAGCACGAGCGCTGTAAATGCAAAACATAAATACATTATTTCTGTGTCTACAAGAGGGCTGCAACAGCCGATTCGTTCCACAGGACATTTGAAAACAATGCAAAAATGAACACGAAAGAAAACAGATAAAGGGAACTTGGACATAGAGCGACATCTTGTCCAGAGCCCTCACCAGGGAAGCAGCGAAACACGACTCCTGAATGACAGGCAGGTGCTTATGTACTCGGAGCACGGGGACAATTTGCAAGATCACAGTCTAACTCCTCGATTGAACAGCCCTTACTTGTACACGGAGGGGGAACACTGCTGCTGCGGCAGATGACATGAAATGAGTTTTAAATCTCTTACTTGAGGTGTCCTCGTCTTTTCTCTCCAGTGTTGACAGTTCTCCTTCGTTTGTCTCCGGTGGGCAGGCGTGGGATACATCTGTTATTTAATACTCCACAAGATGAAAGCCCTCGGCAACGGAGTTCTCCACAGCTCAGCCCACGGCCCCTGTTATTTACTAACCACAGAAAGCCCCTGCAACAGCATAACATGTAGTCCCTCAGTCAAAGACCTTGAGCGTTTTCCTGGATTTACCACCAGTTGCAAATATGGCAGCCGAAGGCAGGGCCAGCTTTAGCGCTGGTGGCGCCCGGTGTGACAATGTTTGTTGCCCCCCCCACCCCCGTCCATGGTGGAGGTGGTGACCATCTCCTCCATGGTTTCCCTCACCGCTACCTTCTAACAGTGCCCCTCGTGTCTCCATAACCACTCTCTTTCAGATGCCTTTAATTAGTTATGTAGCGCCACTCATACCAGTGTAGGGTGTCAGAGCACTTTGCCTCACACACATTACACAGAGACAATGAATCATATGTGTGTAAATCAGCTTATAGGAAATGTTACACAGGCCAGAGGACTGCAAGGTGTAGGAGTGACATGTCATCCATACTGGTAGGCAGTGTAGTCTGAGTGCTTGGTCTGGAGAAGCACAAACTCAGAATTGAAAAGGGAACACCATAGTTGGGGGTTTTCCTTAATAATAAGAATCGATTTTCTATGCAAATTAACCCTTTTTGCAACATTAATCTATGCTCTAATCTATACTTTGCAGTGGGCATGCAGTTCTTCGATGACAGTTAATAATTCACTGCTCTATATTAGGACTTTAAAGAATAAACTGCAAGTAACAAAAGGAGGTCTCTTAGAAAAGCAATAACCCACTGACCTATTTACATTATATGTACTTTGTGGTCTGCATGGTAAACGTTCTTTGTAGCAGGCATATTAACCCTCTGTGCTATTTTCTGATTGGTCAAAACCTCAACAAGACAAAACTCTGATCTCTCTCCAAGATAACATTATCCACCGGAGTAATCTCGACATTTTTATTGTTGCCTTTAAATAGCTGGAGGCAAGGAAATAAACTTGCAAACACGGCGCCCCCTGAAGTCAACACCCTGTGCGGTGGCACCGGTCGCACGCCCCTTGAGCAGCGCTGGTCGGGGTACAAAAAAATTGTTTTTCTGGATGCGAAAGCTTAAGCAAATAAACATTTACTAATCCTCGGCAAAACCCGATCACTGCCTTCTGGAATAGAAAACCCCAGGAGTGTTTTCGATTCTCGCTTCACAGTAGCGAATCAAAGAGCGGAAGTGGTCTGTTCTGCACGTCACGTTTATTAATCGTCACTGCTCGTAGCACATCTCTGCTGTCTGCCAGAGGCAGCAGGAGTAAACTATAAACTGTTCATAATTCAGGACAAAGTCTAGGTAACATCACACGTACTCTGCCCAAGTGAGTCATTTGTCCCTACCTGTCAGCCAGAGGGGGGCTAATAAAAATTTCGGGGGAGGAGGCTAATTCTTCCAGCAATAGGCAGAGTGGAGTTGCAGGGGCTCTAAGAAGGGTGAAAACACAACAAAGCCTCGTTAACAAGTAAATGGTCTTTTAAAGACCTGTGAAGTACTCGGGTGCGGCTGCAATAAGACGGTCGCCAGACCAGACACACACGACTGGGGGAGGGGGGGGGGTGAAGCTCTTTGAGCCCAATAGGCGTTGCACGCCTGCTGCCAGCAGAGTCTAGTGGTCCACACCTACATTCAAATTAGTTGTGCCAAAAACGTTATCTAAAGTGACACGAGTGGAAAACCTTTATCACGTCAGAGGTGTGAGGTGCATCACATGAAAGCACATTCTGGTAAAACTAAAACTGAAAAGAACCTTGAAAAATTCAAAACAAATCTAGAATGTTGTATTTAAATGGGGCTTCGAGGAGAGCCTGCACTTTCAACAACTATATCATCGCACGTCACAGGTTTACCTACAATAGGTGGGAATTATGTTTTACTGTTACGCAAATCGAAATTATTTATTCACTGTAATGACCTTGAACAGATGAAAGGCTGGGCTGCCCTTGTAGGGACTCAGACTGCAGGCTCCCACTTTAAGCAGTGAGCAATTAACTCACTCGGCCATCCCACTTGCGAGTACTCCAGCTTATGTTCTAGCTCCTTAACATTGGCTGTGGTTTACTTCCAGAAGTTGTAAACATACTGACTCTTGGAGCTTTAAAATTAGAAATTCAAAAAACGATTTAGCATAAACGGGGTATCTACGTCAGGTCATCAAATACTTTATTCGTCTCTACTGAGCCATAAACGTCAGAGCAAAAAACCCAAAACAAATACAGTATTAAAATTCATAAAATGAGAAAAGCATTTGTTAAAAACATTATGAACAGGTATTAACAGGCATCAGTGCTACCATCCCATTGTGCATACTTTGGGGCAGATTTACAAGCCCCTTGCACCACTTTTGCGTCACTTTTCCCATGTTAAAAGTGACGCAAAAGTGGCGCAAGGGGCTTGTAAATCTGCCCCTTTGTATCTACATGAAACACGTATCCTCATCTTTGGTGGTCACTTGCCAGGCTTAGCACTCACCTGAATTGCAGAGAATTGCTGTGTGTTTTTCTAAGTTGGGATGTCCTGGTCTTAGGCGGTGTAAGTTATGTCACAGATCATCAGCCCTACACCTGCCTGAAACAAGCCATGCACCTGCCCACGGTGTGAGGAATTTATTGACTGCGTAATTCACTAAGGCATTTACTCCTGAGATCCCTGTTGTGGGGACGACTAACCTGCTGTTAACTCATCCCTCCAAGGATCACTGGTTCAGAAAGTTTTGGCTGTTTGCAGCTCTGCTTTAATTACTCACACTTAATCCTCAGGTCACTGACTCTTTTTCCCTCTCAAAGTACTTTAGGATTTATTAAAATGTCACTCAATGCAGCGCATCATGTCACCTTGCTGCACCGCTGTGTGACAGTGCGAGGGCAGTGATGCTCCATCTGTAACATTATATGGCGCATTCCTGTCCTCTCCTTCCGCTGGCGCACTATGCGCTGCCTAGCGCCAACGCAGGCAGGATAGTGTTTTTGCAGGAAGGAGCACCTTCCTGCACAGAAACAATTCTTTGAGGCGTTTTCCTCTTTCTATGTGTGCTACAGAATGCAGCACAGTTAGAAAGTATTTCTCCTCGTTACAGCTTCCCTGGGAAGGCGCAGCATTTTGATGCATTCCTAGGTCAACCGCTCATGGTAAATCTGGGAAAGCGCCATAATCCATGGGTGGAGGAATGGGAACGCCCACGCTCCACCCATGGAACACCTCCCTAGAGTAGAGTAACACAAGGCAGAGACTTGCGCTGCCTTGCGTTACTCCAGATTTACCAAGCCATGCAGGCCCACGCAAGGTGGCCTTGCGTGACTTGGTCAATCTCATTCTTTTTTTGCATTGCCCTACATCCTCTCACGTGGCACAAGGGAGACGCAAAACCTTAGATAAATATGCCCCCTACATTGCAAGAGTCAGCCTGGTCATTGAAACAGACACCTCACTGTGCTGGTGAGGGATGGCTACCACTGTGAAGGTGCAGAGGGGGCGAAGGTCTGGACAGCGGCGGTGGATCCGCCAATGCCCCGATTACAAGTCCTTCTTACATCGAGGCTCCTGCACAACTACCTGTCTGCTTAGGGGATGAAATTAAAATGGCGTGACAAACTGCACAATGCAGATTTTTCTACCCTTCAAACTATGTCAAGTCAAACCTGTCGAAATTAAACAGGAAAAAAAAGGCCTGGAAAATACCGGGACATGTGAATTTTGTTGTAGTAGGCACCATGATCCACGTTATGCCCCATTTTTAGAGTCAGACTCTTCATTGGTGCTATTCATTGCATCTGGTGAATTTCGAGCCTATGGGTTTCCGTTTTCACTAGGTGTGATAAAAAGGAACCATATTCACCAGGGGCCGTATCATTATCCCATTGTTTGCACCGTGACAAAGGTGTCTGCGTGTTTTTTTTTCTGTCTGCTGCACATACATTAATTCTAAAAATCTCCAAGTTAGTGGATGGTGTGCTGAAAGCAGAGCTGAGAAACATGAAGAAGCAATGACTGCCCTCGTTTCCAAGCTCTGCTGTTTTCAACCCATGTAAAGTAACTCAGAGGGTTTTTGAGTTCATGTATGCTCTGTAAACGGGAAAAAGAAACACACACACACCGCTTCTGTCTCGAGCCAGAGGGGTGAATGGGTCATGATTAACCCTGGGCAAAGCACTACGCTACGCTCGCGTAGTTTGCGAAGTTTGCGCTACTTCGCACAACGCAAATTGCACGTAGCACAGTGCAAACACGCGTAGCGTAGCGTAGCGTAGTACAGCGGTCATTTTTTGCTTGCTCGCGGTCCTCAACGTCAAGTTGGCGACCGCGAGCAAGCAAAATGACATCCCGGCGAGACTTTTTCCTCGTTCGCGATCAGCAACTTCAAGTTGCCGATCGCAAGCGTGGAAAATAAACCTCCCGGCGAGATTTTCAACGCGGGGAGGTCAGGTTTCTCATTGCGAGTGGTCACGTATGCTCGCGACCGCTCGCAATGAGAAACTACCAGTCCGCGTTGAGAAAGCTGCTGCTCGAGTAAAAATCTACTCGAGCGGCAGTAAAAGACAGCTTGCACTGTGCAAGATGCCGTTTTCAATGATTGCACAGTGCGGACAAGCATCTGGCACTGTGCAAACATTGCGAACAGTGCACTACGCAGTTCGCGTAGTGCTACGTGTAGCTCGCGTAGTGCGAACTGCACTTTGCGTAGCTTCGCGTAGCGCTACTTCGCGAACTACGCCCAGGCTTAGTCATGATACAGCTCCAGGGCACTCGTGTGTCACAGTAATCTTTCTTGCAAAGGGAGTATCAGACCTGCAGTCTACTGGGCAAGACCATATTCTTGATGTGACCACAGGAGGGCAGCAAAACTGATTAATGCCACAGCACATTTCAACAAGCATTGGTAATGCCAATAGGTCTGGCTTATGAATGAAAGTTCTTTCTGGGTCACCAATGGTTTGAGGAGCTCGACAAGTGACAATAAATGCACTCTGTCACTCGTCTTTGCACTCATGCATCCATTCATCCATCAAGTAACTTATTGTTGTATTTACCCTTTGACACAATCACAATAAAACACACAAACTCAAAAACATATGCTAGAAAAAGTAAAATAATACAAGTAGAAAAAGGGAAACATGCTGCTGTCTAAAAATGTCAGTCATATACTCGCAATAACAAAAGTAAAAAAGTGGCAGCGGGTGTCCATCTTGCAAATGTATTGTAAATCATTTCTCATTGGTTTAAAGTTCAGACATGGCTGCCACATTTAAAACCAACATGTTGGCCATCTTGGGATGTTAAAACAATGATACACTATGGACACCAGCCTTCCATAATGGTCTCCTGGTTTAGAGAAAGGAGCTGTGTGGGGTGCAGCTCACTGCAGATGAAATGAGCGGCAAGCAAGTGACCCATTCACACTGCCTGGAGAGCTTTAGTATCTACTGAAGAAACATTAAAATAAAAAGAGGAGAAGAAAAGAAACGAAAAGGTTACTGTAAAAGGAGAAAAATGATATGTATAGGAGTGGCCAAGCAGCCCTGACATTGATGTGCAATCATTTTCAGGTGGATGGACGTATGTGATCAGAAAATGTCATATATGATCAGAAAATGTAATCGTTTGCAGAGCAAGAGCGGTAATGACTGATGTGGGTTACACCATTATCCCATGCAGTACACTGTCATGGTGCGAAGCAGAGTGTAAATGAAATTCAGATAGACCAGTGGAGGAACAGAGCCGACCCAAAGACCCTCCATTTATCTGTATATATTTATATACATGGATGTGTGTATTTATAAATTATTTTTTTGCATTACAGGAGCCTGTCAGAGAACTAGGAAAAGATTCAAGCAATAATGATTACAGTGCAAATCTTCTCCCCTAGGGTTTGTCAGAGGTGGAAACCAACACCAAAACACTTATCTTCAAATGTAATCTGGAACATTTCATGTAACAAGATAGCTGTCTGTAGGCTTTAATATAGAGACACAATCCACTCCTAAATGTCTATTGATTTTAACATATATGCTTTTCACAATCAATATGTCAGCTGTACTGTGTTTATCTGAGCTTTTCATAATAAACAGATCAGACCTATGACATTAAAAATAATTTTTCATAGTGAACCATTCAGGCCTCTAGCTTTTATCACAGGCTTGTCACTATAACAAGCTGTGGCTTCCAGTACTGAGCTAAGCGTTCCCACAAGGCAACCATCAGCCATGCAGTCATAAATTTACATAGTATACAAAATTATAGTTAGCAAAGCAAAATGCTATCTTTCCTAAGAGGGCCTAACAAAGATTGTGACAGTGCAAATCTTCTATACCCACGGTTTGTTAGAGTGGGAGCCAGCACCAAAACCCTTACCTACTATGTAATCAGTGAGATTCCATGAAACAAACTAACTGCAGGCTTTAATACAGAGTAATAAAAATCTACCTTTAAATGCCTATTGACTTTAACATATGTTTTTCACAATCTATTTCAAAGTTTTTTTATTCAGTGTTTCTTTTTACAAAGTGATCAAAATTGGTAATCCACCAACGTATATAGTCATAATCCTCATTGAAGAGGTATGACATAGCATGAATAAAGACAAAGCACTATTACACTCATATCAACTGTTACGTGAGGAAATGGTATCAAGGTGTACTTAGCTGTCATACCAGGTTGTCAACTGGAATTTTATCACCCTTGTATAGGTAGTCTCATTCTCAGTCCATCATTGGTGTCAAGGTCCTGTAAGACCTACTTAGCAGCGTCTTCAGAGCGTTTAACTCCTTGGGAGTGTGTCAAGGTGTTAGAACTGGGGGTCTCTAGTTGGCAGAGGTAGGTACCTTTGACCAAATAGGGACCCTTGCTTCTAGTCAGGGAAAGGGGATTACACTCCTGGATAACCCCTGCTCACCCCCTTGGTAGCTTGGCACGAGCAGACAGGCTTATCTCAGAGGCAGTGTGTAAAGCATTTGTGAACACATACAGTAATACAGTGACAACACTACAGATGGACACCACACAGGTTGTTTATAAAAATAAGTATACTTTATATAGACTTAACACAAGCCTCATATGACAAAAATCCACAATACTGTAATCAAAAAGAATACTTTAAGATGGTAGAAATAGCTTAAAAATAGGCTATTCACTTAAAAGCAGTCTTTAGCAACAGATAACCCCAACTGGAGTTATCACGACGTTGAGGTCAAAGAAATCCCAAAGTACGGCGCTGACCGCGAGGTGCGCGGCGTCGGGCCCGGAGTCAAAACAGACTCACAAAGAACAGTACCTTGGAAAAGCGAAAACAAAGACAGCTCACGGCGTCGGGGAGATGCAGCGTCGTTGGCGCTGTGTGGCGTCGGTTCCTTGCTTCGGGGGAGGCGATGCGTCGGGTCCTCGATGCTTGCGCAAAGCAGGGGAGGTGTCTGTTCCTTACCGGAGAGGAGGGGACGTCACGATGGCGCCGAAACCACGGTTCCGTACGATGTCACGATGTCGATGGATTCTTGACCACCCACGTCGAGGATCGGCTCCGCGATTATGTCGGCTTAAGAGTCGATGTGGAACAGCAGCAGGCATCGGGCCTATGTCGCAAGTCAGAGCAGCACTCACGGCTTATGGCAGGTTCCGATGTCGCTCGCTGGCGTCGATGTGGCACGGCGGCCGGCGTCGGGTCTATGTTGTTAGTCGGAGCAGCGCTCACGGCTTCAATGCAGATTACGGCGTCGCTCGCCGGCGTCGGTGTTGCAATTTCCTTCTGTAGCAGCTAGAACAGCAAGTTCCAGGTGCAGGCAAGCAGAAGGGGGTGAAGTCTTTGTATCCCTGAGACTTCAGACAGGAGGCAAGCTCAAATTCAAGCCCTTGGAGATTTTCTGCAAGATGATGAAAAGTTCACAAAAGGTCCTTTTCCCCTTTCCTTGGCAAATAAAGAAACCACTGCAGGCCAACCCCAGAAAATAGCACTCTGGCACAGGGGCAGTCAAACTCCTTCAGATTCACTGGTTCTTCTCCGCGGTAAAGGTGTGTCTTGATTCCCAGAAGTGATCTAAAGTCTTGGGGTCTGGGCCCCAATATTTATACTAGTAAATCCTTTGTCCTCTGAAGGCAGAGGGTGCCTGTACCTAGCCAAAACCAGTTCTGTGCAGCTTCCTGGCAGGAGGTGGAAACAGCATTGTTGGAAGCAGACCTGGCCCAGGTAGCTGAAAGGAAATCTTCTCCCCCTACTCTCTATTCTATGAGGTCTCAGGGGAGTGAAAGGAAATCCCCGCCCCCTACTCTCTATTCAGCCAAGGTCATATTCAGCACAGCCCTGACTCATCAGACTGCTGGAGCCCAAGCCCTCCTGTCACTCACAAACCAGATATGCAATACACAACCTAGCAGAGGCAGGCTGGATGGTTAGGTAAGAAAATACACACTTTCTAAAAGTGGTATTTTCAAACATAGAATGTTAAAACCAACTTCACTAAAAGATGTATTTTATCATTCTGAGTTCAGGCATACTAAATTCGTTTTTCTACCATGTTCCCTGGGTCAGTTAGGATTATAAGATGTTATAATCAAACTGCCCATTCTGGCCTATGGGGACAGGTAGCCTTGCAATAGTGAAAAACGAAATTGGCTGTAATTCACTATCAGGACATGCCACACACATCAGGGCATGTCCTACCTTTTACATACAATGCACCCTGCCCATAGGCTTACCTTAGGGGTGTCTGATATGTAGAAAAGGGAAGGTTTAGGGACTGGCCAGTGGGTGCACTTACCAAGTCAACATGGCAGTACTAGACTGCACACAGGCTCTGCAATGGCAGGCCTGAGACACACTTTAGGAGCTGCTTCTGTGGGTGGCACAAACAGTGCTGCAAGCCCACCAGCAGCATTTAATTTACAGGCCCTGGGCACACATGGTGCACTATACTAAGGTCTGACAAGTAAATCAAATAAGCCAATCATGGAGTCACTAATCCATTACAACAATTTACTGTTAACGCCGATTCTTATCTAATTATCTATAAGAACCTTCTGGTCGCCAAGATCTTTTTACCTGTTGAATAGTGTAAAGGAGAGAATCTCATCTGGTTACATAACAGCATTAATTTGTCTGAAAGGACCACTGACTCCGAATTCAAGTTTAAGAATTTATTATCGCCAAAAATAACTGGACATGCAAGCACCTCAACACGAGGTTAAAGAAATAGATGGGCACTAATACAAATAATAACCTACGCAGGAGTCTCATCCGACTCAAGATAAGGAGAATAGAAAGTTCTAGAAGGATCAACCAGACTATGATTGCTCCAATTTCTAAGTTGTTCTTCATTGGACTAAACAAGCTTAAAATCAATTGCTGTCCCTACACTAACGCTAAGTGACATCCCTGCATAACGATTTTAAAGGCAAGAGTGAATAAAAGGTGTCAGCTGTGAAGACTTCCTAAGAAGTGCAATCACATAATACCTAAGCTCAGCTCTGTCCTTCTCTCTGGTCTCCCCTACCTCTTCTCTGGCCTCCTCCCTCGGGGCACTATCCCTAATACAAAACCCCAATACAATTGTACACGCCTTTGTCATGCCTCCTTGGCCAGGTCTTCTCTCTTGTACTTTTCCATCGAAACGGTTACTTCATCCTGGACGGTTGCGATGACCTTGAGTCCCAGGCACCTTCTCCGCTGAAAGTATCATCCCTAAATTCCATTGCACTCCCGTACCATGCCTCCCATCTCTCTAACTTTTGAAAACAAAGAGTTAGTCTTTACTAACGAGACATGTGTCCTTGCACCTGCAACAAAAGATACGTTCAACAGAAACCTTCTACTGTACAAATTAAATCTACCGTTTGTGCCCAGAGAGCCTTACCAAGAGAAACGTTTCTCGACCTACAAAATAAGCTAACATAAGAATAAACCAGGCCTTTCCTAAGCATATATGTAGTCAGGCCTTTACATATGACTTTTAAACACACATCTTACTTTTCCCTATAAGCATTTTCATTACGATTCATATGCAAACAATGAATTACATGTGCAGCTTTAATATGGTGCACGTTTAAACTACTGCAATTACGTTACACACGAACTAATTCCTCTAAGCATTATGTTTACTCAATTCAATAACCATTACATTACATAATTATCATAGCACAATTATACTGCTGATTCACTTTGTCTCAGCGAACTATTCATTCTTTACTAAACATGCATGAATATACAACTGAATATACGAATATATGTCTGAATACATGTGGGTGCGGCCTATCAGTGATTATGATGCACCCCTACAATTCACAAGAACATTTCGCTCTATCAGTTCCCCCTTTGATGACTCCTGTCATCACATTTCATTCTACTCCCTTGGAGAAAGAACCGACCTAAACAGAACTTGTTGCCATCTTCCCTGATCTTAGTTTCTCCATGCTCTTGAGCCTTTGATACTGACTGTCCTGCAGTCTTGCCAATCTCATCTCATTTTCCCTCAAAGCTCTCCTGACTCAGCCTGCTCGATACCACTTGTAGGCCTTGATCAAAATCCACAAACCAACCACACAAACCACCAAAATAAGGAGGGGTCTCAGAAAGTACCCAAGGAATCCCTTTCCTAGATTCGCAAACCAACCTCCCACTTGACCAAAACCCTTGCCGACCTTTTCCCAGGCCCCCTCTTCGGTCAAATCCGCTATTTTTGTGTGGATTGTAGTGATGTTACTTATATATTTCTCCAGATCCTTGCTACGGTCTGGTATATAAGTGCAGCACTCTTGAACCTTCAACATTTTACAGACTCCGCCCTCTTTTGCCAATAAGACATCCAAAGCAAGGCGATTCTGCAAAACCATTCCCCTTATCGACAACATCTCTCCTTCCACCAACACCAACGACTTTGCTGTATTCATTGAAAATTCATCCACCACAGTCGCTAACCTCCGGATCTTCACATCATTCAAGACTACTCCCAGACTGGGTATCATAGCTCCAAAGATGTCTCCCACAACTATTCCTGCACTTGCAGCTCTTCTCGCTCTTGAATGCTCTCCACCTTCTAGAAGATCTAAATCTTCTGTATGGTAAATCTTTGGAAATATTATTGCCAAATAACATGTTCCATACCAATTTGCAGGCAACCTCACATAAGCATTCTTCCCACATACGTAATACACCGTTGGTATCACTTGTACAGGACCTTGGAGAAAATCTTTTGCCACATCTGCCATGGTGAAAACGTGATCACAAGTACTTTGTCCCACTGCCACCTTCTCGTAGTAAGTCTGATAACGCCTTATACATAACTTACCCCTCTGCTCCTTATCTAACGCTATAGGACCATAGCTTCCCCTGGTCTTATGCAACTGTTCTTCCTCTGTCCAATCTGTCCTGTGATGCCCCAAGTCTCGGGAGTGAGTCAGCTTTCTATACCTATCCTCAACCTGATCTACAAACTTTCTCTCTACATCCGACATCAAACAAGTCAGATTGTGTCTGTGTGCGAATGCTGTATCCAATTCCAAACTCGGTATGAAGTACTTCCTGAGTCTATCTTCCGTCTTATAATAGTCATATTTATTCAAATGCTTGTAAGCTGGGACTTCGGGAAGCACTGCGTCGAAATTGGAAAAGAAATACTCAAACTGATCTCTCTCATAAAATAAACTAAGCAAAAGACTACATGAAATACCATAAGTCAGTGGAAGATGGTGGTACCTAATACCCTCGTCCACTGAAGTAGGCAACTGCATACACACATAACAATCTTTCGCATCCATCACATCAACATACTCATACAACAACTTAGCATATGCATTCAACTTAAAATCACCTTTAGATAAATCTACATGTAATCTACGACTTTCTTCTAATAGCAAAGCTCTGTCAGCTGCCCTGTCTACCCCCTTCTGGCTAGGTGTGATAGGTGTCGGTGTCCCTGTCACCCCCTCTACTTCTAGCTCGTGCGAACCAGTGTATGAGACTATAACTACTATGATTATAGAAACTATTACACTACTTATAAGGATGCCTACAATCCATTTAGATCTACGATTGGGATCTCCCGGCTCCATGGTTTCGAAAGTTCTCAAAAGTCTTGGTTATAGCAAAGAACCCTGAAAAAGTCTCTGTCCTTTATTTGTGACTTGCTTAACCAGCTCGAGCAACCATGAAATCTCCGGATTTTCCCTTTTCGATCACAATCTTATTTACACAGTCCAGAAAAAGACTTCCCTAGTTTTCGTTCCTCTTCTGTGGAAAGTCCCTAAGTTTATTCTTCTTCCACTCGGACCTAGGTTATCTTCTTCTTTTAGACTTTTATTTACAGTTTATAGTTGATCCACTATAAGATCCTCATTGAGCAATACCAGAACGTGATACAAAAGTTCAAGACGCAAAATCAACACTTCATGTGAAAACGGCTCAACTCCAAAAGGCGGGAATTCGAGTCGATGCAGAACCAAGTTTCGGACTTCACTCAGAAGCGGGGGATTCGGAACCGTGAGGGTCAGTGTTCCTTCTATTTCGAGCCCTGGCAACTGCAGCACCACCTTCACCACCACATTCGGGCTCCGACGGACCACCTGCACTGACCTCAGCCTTCCCGTGCTCACCACCCCCTGCATCAAACACAGTGTAAGTCCACTCAGGGGTAGAGTATCTGCGACAAGGCACTCTTGTTCTCTTTGACCTTCGCCGACTGTCTTGTGCTTGATCTTCGTCACTTGCTTCTGTTTCAGATGCTTCGGACACTGGAGCAAGGTCTCTTTCCAGGTGCTAACCTCAGGTTCAGTCGCCTCTGTCTTTCAGGCCAACTTTCTGCACTTCTGTTCGTTCGTCTGCCTTCCCCTTCTATACCCAGTGCACTACTTCCTCTTTCTGCTGAATCTGACTCTTCTCCGCCCACTGCACCGTTTCTGTCTTCGGTGTCTGAGTCAGGGTTCGAACTGTGGAAACCCCCTTCTGCTTGCTCTAGTGCACCACCAGCTGTGTCAGCGACCCTTACAGCTTGACTTGTCCTCCCATGTGGCCCTGCCACATCAGCTGGATTTTCATTTACGAGAGGAGCTGTTTCTTCCAAGGGTGCTGAAACTCTGCGGGTATGGGAGGCATGCACCCAGTTCGGCAATCATCCAAACTTCACTGCTGTGTTCGTGATAAGTATCACCTCATTCGGGCCACGCCAGCGGGCATCCAAGCAACTCTTCCTCACGTGCTTCCGGACGAGCACCCAGTCACCGGGACACAAGTCGTGGCACAGATCACTCGAGGTTGGGACCACTGCTGCTTGCACCTGCTGGGATACAGAACGGACCACATCAGAGAGTCCTTTACAATAATCGAGAATCAAATCATCAGTGATGCTTATCAAGGCTGTAGCTGGTACTGCTGGCAATCTCATTGCCCTTCCCATTAATATCTCATGGGGGACAACCCGGTCTTTCTGTCTGGGACACTTCGCATGCTCATCAGCACGAGCGGCAAAGCGTCGGGCCATTTCAGGGATGTCGAAGAACACATTTTTGCCATCCAGGCCTTCAAAGTTCCATTAACTTGTTCCACCATCCCAGAAGCCTCTGGTCTGTAACTACAGTGGAGTCTCTGGTCAATGTTCAATGCAGCACAAAGTAACTTCATGATTTCACTGTGGAAGTGCCTTCCTCTATCTGATTCCAAAGAGGTCGGGATCCCGAATCTAGGGATGAGCTCCCTCAACAGTAATTTAGCCACTGTGAGAGTGTCACACCTGCGTGTGGGGTAAGCCTCCACCCACCGTGAGAATACACATACCAACACTAAAATGTACCTCAATCCATTACACTTAGGCATTTCCACAAAGTCAAGCTGTATTCTGTTGAAAGGCCCACCTGACCTTCCAATGTGACTCAATGTAACTACAGTTTTCTTTCCAGCGTTCATCTGCTGACACGTAACACACCTTTGACACACTGTTTCAGCCATTGCTCGGAACCGTGGGTTATACCACGTCTGTCTAAACACCCTCATCATTGCGTCTCTACCAAGGTGTGCCTGTCCATGTATCAGTCTTGCCATCGGACTCAACAATTCTTCAGGTAACACGGCTCTCCCATCGTTGGATACCCACACATCCACATCTCCTTTCTCACAACCAGCTTTGATCCATCCCTCTCTTTCCTGGTCTGAAACTTCATCCTGCAATCGCTTAAGCTCTTCCCAAGTGTCTGCCATGGCCAACATTATGCTGAGCTCGGTTCCTTCTTGGCTCTCCTCTACCTCTCTATCTGTGAATATGCATCCTTGTTCTGCACAGAAACGGGCGACTTCGTCCGCGTAATTGTTACCCAATGATACAAAGTCCTCCCCTTTCCCATGGGCTGAACACTTTACCACAGCAATTTCTTTCGGATGCTGTAATGCATCTAACAGTTGTCTTACATATTCTCCATTACGAGTGGGTGAGCCGGATGATGTCAAAAATCCCCTCTGAGACCATAACTGCCCGAAGTCGTGCACCACGCCAAACCCATATTGGCTGTCTGTGTAAATCGTGATTCGAATTCGATCAGCGGCCAAACAGGCACGGGTCAAGGCAATGATCTCAGCTACCTGCGCGGAACGTACTCCTTCTAGGCAAGTAGCCTCGACCACTCCTGAAATGGTACATACAGCAAACGCTGCTCTCAATTGCCCCACACTGTCTCTTAAGCATGAACCATCGACAAAGAAAATTTCATCTGGGTCGGCCAATGGTTCATCGACAATGTCAGGTCTCGGTTTGGTGCAAAGCTCGGTCACATCGAGACAATCATGGTCCGCACAATCTTCATCATCCGTGTTCGGTGTAGGCATCAATGTCGCAGGGTTCAAGACAGAACACCTTTTCAGAGTCACATTCTCTGCGGCAAGTATGACTTGCTCGTACCTCGTTAACCTATTGTTCGTTAGGTGCTGTGTCTTGGTCCTGGTCATCAATAACTCAACCGAATGTGGCACATGTACAGTCAATGGATGTCCCATTACAATGCTTTCACATCTTTCAATGCTGACACCTGTTGCAGCAACGGATCTTAGACATCCGGGCAACGCAGAAGCTACTGGATCTAAAGTAGCTGAAAAATATGCCACTGGTCTACGGACACCTCCATGATTCTGAGCTAATACTTATAATGCACATCCTTCCCTCTCGTAACAAAACAATGAAAAGGCCTTGTTGTAGTCAGGCATTCCCAGTGCCGGAGCCCTGCACAAATCCTCTCTCAGTTTCAGGAATGACATCAAGCACTCCTCGTCCCATGGTACCGGATCACTCACGTCCTTGTGCGTAAGCCTCTGCAAAGGCTTTGCTCTCAAGGAGAAACTAGGAATCCACTGTCGACAGTAGCCAACCATTCCCAGGAACATCCTAACTTCTCTCTGTGTGGTGGGTACTGCCATGCTCATTATTGCCTCAATTCGATCTGGTGACACCTTCCTCTTGCCTTTTTCCAATCTGTGTCCCAAGTACTGTACCTCATTCAAACAGTACTGCAGCTTGTTCGGGGACACCTTATGTCCATTCTCTGCTAAGTGGTTCAACAGGGCTACAGTGTCAATTCTGCAAGGCATCTTCTGTTTCTGAGGCAATGAGCAAGTCATCTATGTATTGCACGAGAACTGAGTTCTGCGGCAACACAAGACTCTCAAGGTTCTTCTTCAGGATCTGGTTAAAGATCGATGGACTTTCCGTATACCCTTGAGGGATACGACACCATGTTAACACGCGATTTTCCAGCCTGAACGCAAAAAGAAATTGGCTTTCCTCATGGAGCGGTATCGAAAAGAAGGCTTGACATAAATCGATAACCGTAAACCACTCGGCTTCACATGGGATCTGGAACAATATTACTGAAGGATTCGGTACCACTGGACAACAAGGGACAACTATCGTGTTGACCTTTCGCAGGTCTTGCACGATCCTGTATTTCCCGCTCGGTTTCTGTAGTCCCATTATGGGTGAATTACAGGGGCTACCTCTGATCTCTTTCAAAATGCCTTTCTCAATGAAAGTCTCGATCACAGGTCTTATCCCTGCAATCGTTTCTGGCGACAGGTTGCATTGAGGTGTCCTGGGGAAATCAACATTCTGTTTCACCTCAATCCGCACTGGTTCAACCCCTCTGATTAGACCTATTTCGTCGCCTGCGAAATCCCACACCACAGACGACACTGCGTCTCTCAGATCAGGTGGAAGTTCTTCCACAGTCACCATTGGGTACAGATCTATACACAGATGCTGATTGGTAATTTTAAAGTCAGCATCGTCATCTCTCGTCTGGACCTCCACTCCTCGTGGCGTACAGTAAATCGTGCAGTTCAACTTGCACAACAGATCTCTTCCCAAAAGGCAAACTGGACTCGTATCACACACTACAAACTGATGTCTAGTTTGGAAGGAACCTATCTTTACTAGGATCGGTTCTGTCAATGGGCTGCTTATTCTCTTGTTCGCTACTCCAACAACCTGGATTGATTGTCCCGAGAGGGGTAGGTTAGGGACTACTGCTGATCTTACAGTAGACCGGGTAGCACCAGTATCAACCAAAAGTGTGGCAGGATGACCCTCAATATCTGCCTCCACAAAAGGTCCTCTCTGGTCTACCTCCAAGACCGCTCCAAGTGTGCAGTCTTCCTCCCCCTCAGGCACCGTCAGGATAAAGGGTCTGAGCTACTCTCGTCATAGTCTTCGAACAGGGGCATCTGTTGGTACGTTCGTGTTCCTTGTGAAATCCTTGGAGCTTGGGGAACCTGGGCGTGAGAACTGTATACCCCCCTTTCATCGTCCTAGGCCTCGTTACTGTGTTAACTACCTCTTGCGCGGGTGCCTGAGCCCCCTCTTCCTCTTCCTGCGACTGATTAGCTGGGTTCAAAGGACACTCGCGTTTCCAATGTCCGACCTGGCGACAAAGATGACACGCAGTGGTCTTCTTCAATGTGGCCACGTCCACTCCTGTCTTGGGGTCTACTGGTTTTCCCTTTCCCTGGCCTTGCCCATTCTGGTTCCCCTGGAAATTTCCCTGCTTTCTTCCTAAGGTCCCTCCACTAGGCTGACTCTGTGCTGTCTGCATCTGGACAAGCATCAATTTGTCTTTTAGCTTTCGATTCCAACTCATCACTACAGTATCTCGCATACCTCAATATTTCATCTAGTGGCTTGTTCTGCCAGCAGATCAAATGGTGCTGTATCATGAGGCTGATTTCCATTCTCAGACCCAGTACAAACTTTGAGACAAACTGTCCCATATCCTTGGGGTCCAAGATATCTAACCCACTATACTGTTTAAAAGCTTGCAGAAGTCTTTCATAATATTCATGCACCGTTTCTTTGGGTTCCTGTACAGTCCGATCTATCTTAACCCAATCTATATCCTGAGGTGAAATCTTCAGTTTCAACCATGTAATCACCTGCTCATACTTTTTCATAACTAGGGGTGACGGACCATTTGTAACCGCCTCTCTATCCGGTTCCGAAGTCGGCCACTCGATAGCGACTTTACAAGCTGTCCACAAATCTCCCGGTACCACTATGTCAAACAAAGTGTTCAAATCAATCCACAATACTTTTGAAATTTTCACAAACCGCTCAACCTGTTTGTACCACTCTACTGGTTTTTCCCTCAGCCGAGGAAAATCATTTGTAAATGCAGCCAAATCACCTCTATTCCACGGCACATGCACGTACCCTCCATTCTGTACTTCCCGTAAAGGAAAATTTCCAACACCCGTCGCCCCCCCCCTAGAGGCGGCGTTTCCCCCTCAGCTTTCTTTGCTGGTTTCTTCTTGGACCACCTTTCTTCCCATTTGTCCAATAAAATCCATATTCTCATTCCTACAATCAAATCTCTGGTGTGTGTCCTTAATCCTGTTAGTCTTTTCTCCTCCAGCTCCTGGTCACTGTACTGTAGTCTATGTGGTCCCTGCAACGCTTTAGTTTTGTTCAGGTCTACCTCATATCTTTTGGCCAATTCCTTCAATCTATCATGTGCCATCCTAGCTTTTCGAGTCACATCTTTTGCTACAAACAGCAGCTCATCTGATCCATAAATTTCTATCCTTTCCAAGGGCAGACCTCCATTAATCATCTCGTCTACCTCTGCTTTCAATCTCACTACGTCTAGTAACCTTGCCTGTACCGCACTCCTCAGTACATCTCGACAACCCGAGCCATCCCGCTCATCACAGTCACTATTCTGTCCTTGTGACCTATTCCCTTCCATCATATTCCTGGAACTTGGTCTGTCTTCCGAGACGTTCTGTGCCCTATCTCCTTGCATCCTATCCTCTTGGTTTGTTACTGTTGGTGTCCACATCCTCAAAGCTGACTTGGATTCACGCAAAGACCTTGGTCTTTCTGGTCTCTCCTCTTCTTGTCTAAAGGAAGAGTCTGCAGTAGCCGGTAACGGCGTACTTGTCTCCACTGGTCTTGGGAAATGAACCACTCGTACTCCAAACCCATTCCCACTCTCGCTGGTTACTTCTTCCCTTCCCATCTGTACGGAGCCCCCTTCTCTCACTCGGTCTGGGTCATATACCGGTACTATAGGGCCAATGGTAACCGGTACTGTCAAGGAGTCCGGTAATCTTGTGTTCCCAACAGGAGGCTGTGTTATCATAGACGCCGTTGCCCCTCTGTTCCTGTGGAAATCCTTCCCACTACTCTCATGCTAGTCTGATTCTGGCTCCCATCAATTGTTACTGCTGGGGTCGGCTTTCCCTCTTCTGAGTCTGGATTAAATGGTGGTGGCCTCTCTGCCAACATCCTATCCAACAGGCTGTCATCTAGGTCACTGTCGTCCTCATCGATTCTTATTATTTTCCCATTTTGTACTAACAATGGGTACAACTTATCTCCTTCGATCGTTTCCACTCTCCACCTTTTCTCCAATGCATCCCACCTTGCATCTTGAAATGCCCTGACCGATTTCTTCACCCTTTCTTGGCTTCTGTCTTTCTTCCTATCATACGCTGCTCTTATCCACGCATGTAGTGCCTCAAACTGTGTTGGTCTAGGTAGTGGTCGTAAAGAAGCCATTATACTTTTTAGCTGGTACAGCACCTCTAACCTGAAAGTACCATAGCGTGGGAACGACAATTCTCCTTCTCCTTCTGTCATTTTATGCCAATTCTCAAGCCATATTATAGTATGCAATCCTACATTCTTTGCCATATAATGTGCTGGTGTATCCTCGGGAGGAGCTTCCTCTCCTTCCCGAACAACCACATGTCTATCACCTCTACAAAGTTCCCGTAAAACTTTAAAACATTTCATGATGAATCAACTTTGTATTTGCACTCAAAATGTCAGCTCTTGCTTCTCGATTTCACTCCACCAATACCAGCGCGGCTCACACCAACCGGCCTATCGCAGCGCGGCACTTGTCTGACGTCACTTTTCTTCCGCTCGCAGCAGTTCCCCTCCTTTCTGATTCACTCGTTCTCGCTCGCACCTGTCCCAATTATACTCTGAAATAATATCCGTCCTACCGAACAATTACCTCTCTGACCGTCAGTCTTACCAATGACCGATCAGCCTCTTGAGCTTGTTGACCTCAATCTGGCAACCGTCTGTCCGCGAAACGACCGGACAATCGCCGCTAACACTCTCGATAGGATTCAATCACTCGATGTTCTGCACACAATAACCTACGACCTGCGTTGGTTATTCACACACTCACTCATGTGTTCCCTATTTTCAGTGGGTCTGTCAATGACGTCTCGTGACCCCCACAACCTCTGGTCAACGTTCTCAACTCTGGGTGTATTCTACACCACAATAAATCTCCCGGTCCCGCGCGCGCTCACGGTCCGGTTCTCAATCACACAACTCTCTTTCCAACTCCGCAAGACATCACACAACAATAAAACACCGCAATCTACCAAACATCACTCTTTTCATACTCACTCTACCACGAACTGCTACTTCCTCCGCACCGTCACTTTCCGTCAGTTTTCCACGACCTCCGACATCCTTCTCCCGCGGTCCTCTGGATCTGCGTCACTCGGGCTCTATGGGGCAACTTAATCTCCTATCTTGCTCTAGATCTCCCCTTAACATCAAAGGTAACCATCCTACTCTGCTACCAACTGTTAACGCCGATTCTTATCTAATTATCTATAAGAACCTTCTGGTCGCCAAGATCTTTTTACCTGTTGAATAGTGTAAAGGAGAGAATCTCATCTGGTTACATAACAGCATTCATTTGTCTGAAAGGACCACTGACTCCGAATTCAAGTTTAAGAATTTATTATCGCCAAAAATAACTGGACATGCAAGCACCTCAACACGAGGTTAAAGAAATAGATGGGCACTAATACAAATAATAACCTACGCAGGAGTCTCATCCGACTCAAGATAAGGAGAATAGAAAGTTCTAGAAGGATCAACCAGACTATGATTGCTCCAATTTCTAAGTTGTTCTTCATTGGACTAAACAAGCTTAAAATCAATTGCTGTCCCTACACTAACGCTAAGTGACATCCCTGCATAACGATTTTCCAAAGGCAAGAGTGAATAAAAGGTGTCAGCTGTGAAGACTTCCTAAGAAGTGCAATCACATAATACCTAAGCTCAGCTCTGTCCTTCTCTCTGGTCTCCCCTACCTCTTCTCTGGCCTCCTCCCTCGGGGCACTATCCCTAATACAAAACCCCAATACAATTGTACACGCCTTTGTCACGCCTCCTTGGCCAGGTCTTCTCTCTTGTACTTTTCCATCGAAACGGTTACTTCATCCTGGACGGTTGCGATGACCTTGAGTCCCAGGCACCTTCTCCGCTGAAAGTATCATCCCTAAATTCCATTGCACTCCCGTACCATGCCTCCCATCTCTCTAACTTTTGAAAACAAAGAGTTAGTCTTTACTAACGAGACATGTGTCCTTGCACCTGCAACAAAAGATACGTTCAACAGAAACCTTCTACTGTACAAATTAAATCTACCGTTTGTGCCCAGAGAGCCTTACCAAGAGAAACGTTTCTCTGACCTACAAAATAAGCTAACATAAGAATAAACCAGGCCTTTCCTAAGCATATATGTAGTCAGGCCTTTACATATGACTTTTAAACACACATCTTACTTTTCCCTATAAGCATTTTCATTACGATTCATATGCAAACAATGAATTACATGTGCAGCTTTAATATGGTGCACGTTTAAACTACTGCAATTACGTTACACACGAACTAATTCCTCTAAGCATTATGTTTACTCAATTCAATAACCATTACATTACATAATTATCATAGCACAATTATACTGCTGATTCACTTTGTCTCAGCGAACTATTCATTCTTTACTAAACATGCATGAATATACAACTGAATATACGAATATATGTCTGAATACATGTGGGTGCGGCCTATCAGTGATTATGATGCACCCCTACAATTCACAAGAACATTTTGCTCTATCATTACAATAGGGAGCACTTGCACTGTGGCACTGAATAGCAGTGGCACAGTGCCCAAAGCATCTAAAACCAGCAAAACATATCAAAAACAGAGGAGACATCAGCAAAAAATGGAAGGGAGACTCACGCCAATGGTACCAGGTCTAACACAAGGTGTAAACACAGTAGTTACGATGAAATTCTCCTGGAAGAGACCTAAAATGTCTTCAAATTTGGAAAGCTGTTTTTTAAATTTATATATTGTTCTTTCATGAGCTGCTAGGATCGCCATAACCTCAGACCATCCCAGTAGTGTTGGTGGCAAGTGAGACTTCCATCTGTGTAAAATGCACATTTTGGCCGTTGCGAGGGAGGAGTCTTGCCATATCTTACCATGGGGAGTAATATCTCCTATCTCTTCTGTGTCATGAAGTAGAGCCATTTTAATTGTGGATCTGATGATGTTCAGGCCAGCGTGTCGGAGCCTCCTCCACATATCTTCTCAGTATGTTTTAAGATTAGGACAGGGCCACAGAATATGAACAATACCAGCTCCTTGTTGTCCACTGCAGCAGCAAGTGATGTTCTGAATAAGTCCTGTCCGGTGGACTTATGCAGCGTCCAATGCCAACGTTATAGAATCTTGAAGTGTCCAAACTTCAGTATTGCTTCTCTTAGACTCCTGCCATGGGTATATTGCACCTCCGACCAGTCCTCCTCAGAATAGGTTCGGTGAAGGAGAGTAGACCACTTGTATTGGAGTTGGTTTCTCATGGGTTTTGAGTAGAGGGTTTCAATGATCAGACTGTACAGGCCCGATATCAGATTCTTATATGCTCCTAAGAGTGTCATGTAAATGCAAGGGTTGTAAGCCATTCGGCAGCCTTCTCAATTTATTACTAAGACAGCTGCACAGTTGGATGTATCTCCAGTATTGGTGTACTTCTAACCCAAAGTCCTCTTATGTTCAGAGAACTCTTTTGGTTTACCATTCTTCATGACACGAATACAAGTATAAATGCCCATAGATGAACAGTCTGGCCAATGAAATTGATCCTTGTCTATTTTTAGCTCAGCAGTAAGCCAGATGGGAGCTTTAGGATGAAGAGAATCATTCAGTTTAAGTAGGCACTGCATTGTTTTCCAGCATTTTGTTGAGGAAAGCATGATTGGGTTTAAGGTGTCCGCAGAACCTGCATACTTTTGATACAGAACAGATGCTCCAGTTTGCAGATGTCTATCCATCTCCATTCAATGGTGAGCTTCTAAGTTTCTTTGAAATTGGTAGGTGGTAATGGTAGCGGTAGTTGTGATAGTTGTTGTGCTGCATAGTAATGCTCCATCTTGTGTAATCACAAGCCTCTTAAAGGTGTGTCAGCATATCATTTTCAATGCTCACTCTAGGTCTGTCCTCTTTCTATATATATGCTTTGTTGAACATCTACAAGATGTAATGTTGAACGGGGAGTTGTTAGTGGCAGCATTCGCAAAACTTAAATAAATCTGGGCACCACGGTCATCTTGACAGTTTGTGCTCTTCTCAAGCGAGATAGTTGTAAATGCTTCTGATGGAGCAAGGTCTCGTAAGAAAGAGACTTGCTCTGAGGCAATCCTCTCGTCTAACTTAGTAATGAATTACTAACCATGTCTCGCAAAATAATAACACGCAACACAGAAACACGTGGGTTAGTGAAGCTTGCTTATGTGTGTACTAATATGGATAACAATAAAAACTGACTAATACCGCTTTAAAACGGGGAAACTGTTGTGCGCATGCGTCAACTGCATCTACGCAGTATGACGAAATTAATGCTTGGAGGGAAATTCTAGCGCATGTGCAGAAGGCATTAAAATGGAGTCTTGAAGACTCACATGCATGGCATCTGCTTAGCCGAAATGAAACAAGCTATTTTACTAATGCTAATGCGGGGAAAGTATTAATAAGTAAAAGGGATTAGAGTAGAGATGGGTGGTATACAGTGTGATCATTTATTTGTGAAATTAATATTTGTTCTATTGACTTTATTATTAGTGCACATTTGGGCCTTTCACGTTTAGCCGAATTGAGCTGAGTGATTCAAGTCTGCGCATGCCCACAAGAAAGTTAACCCGGAAGGATGACAGGAGTTTTGAATACAAGCCAAGGACGAGAATGATGTGCCCTGAGAACGGAGGGTGAAGAGTTCAACGAAGAAGATTCTTATTCATGCTTTTTTATAAATTGTTGCAAATAAAGTTTGGATATGTATGGGAACGAAAGAAATGAATAAAGTTTAAGGGGATGTTTTTCCGAACAATGGATTGATAGAATAAAGTAATATGTAAGCATGGTGTGATGATCATTCCCCTTGCCTGACCAATTAGATTTCGTATTTTTACAATATTGAAACTTTAGTGGGTGGTACATGATGAACGAAAGGTATAATTGAGGTAGCTTTAGTTAGTTAGTGAGTCGAGAGCTCGGGATGCTGTCGGTGCTGTGGGAGGTGCTGATGCTGGGAGAGACGCTGTGAGATGCTGATGAAGAAACCGAATGCAGAACCTTCTATCCTAATTTAATTGGGTTAGATAAGAAGATCGCAGAAGAATCTCGAGGAGGAAGAGAGTGTCAGAGAGGGGTGCGACGCAGTTGTCGGTATTTAGAGAGGTTAACTATCCTGTCAGGAATCCTGTCCTGAGGTCTTTGTCTCCTGATCTATCCTGGGGGACCCTTACCAGCCCTTTGGCCAGGGGGCTTGGTCTTCACACCATCCTTGGTAATTATAATTTCATGTCAATTTGTAGATGTTCTTTTCTCTCTGTCCTCTCCTTTTCTGTGCATTTGTCATTGAATGAGTCTGAAATATATGCTTGATGTTTTAATCAATTGAATTATTCTTTCCTAAATGATGGTGAATGCACTGTAATTTTGAGACGGTTCACATGCATTTAATTTAGATAAAGATTTTAAAACTTCCCGAGTCTGTGGTTATTTACTTTAAAATTAAAGAATAGTTAAGAGTTATGTTAATTATCACCATCAATTAGTTCAACTAATGGTCCATCGACCAGAGGAAAGAACTTTTTGATCAGTGAAAGGTTAGTTAGGAATGTTGAATAACTAATCTTGAGAAATATGAAATTATAAACTATACCCCAGCGGTCTACTCGATTCTGTGAGTGTGTTTTTATGGGCCCAGGTGAGTATACGGTAGCGGAGTATCTGTTGTTAGTATACCGCAGGATCAGTTTTCTAGTAGCAGAGTTATGGTTATTATTGACTAGTTTGGTGATAAGTATAGATTATTGATTATTGATTTATGTTTTAACAAAAGAGTTAGCGTCTTGGTTTATGTTGTCCAGAATCCCGGGAAAATTCAAAGCGGGTGGTGACAGAAGCCATACTGCAGTGAGGTTACTCGTCTGTTGGAATAACACTGAGAAGCTACGCAGGGCTGGCAGTGTTAAACTAGGGAATATTTCGCATAAAAGTAGAGTGCGAATGATAGCAAAAGGGGTTCGCTGGTGAAACTTTGGTCTCATTTCCAAATACGGGTGACACTGGAAAAGTAACGAGTTCTCCTGAGCTTGAATGAAGAGTAAACAGGGGTTTTACTCGCAGTAGCTGAAACTTAAGAATAAGTTGAAATCTATCCTTTGTTTAGTGGAACAGACAGAGTAGCGAATGTTTTTACGTTGTTATTAACAAAGAATTTAATGAAAAGTATTAAGAAATAAGTTTTCGTATTACCTTGTGAAGGGAGGGTCAGTCGCCGGAGTTGTACTGACGTCACAGAGAGCCGCGCTGGGATTGGTAGAAACAGCGGGCGTGTGACAGAAGCAGATTGTAAAGGAGGGGTCAGTAGTAAAGAGTAATACTGACATCACAAAAGGCCGCGCTAGCATTGGTCAGACCGAGAGCGTGAGCCTGAGTCTGATTGGTTAATAGATAGAAATCGCGCTAGGATTGGTCGAGAAAAGAGTTGTATGTTTAGTCCTGATTTGACTGCGGGTGTGAGTCGTGCTGACATAGGACGCGACGTAGGTAATAGAGCTAGAAGATATACACAAGACTCTTTCATATATCGGACATCTGAAATGTTCGGAAGACCAAAGAAAATGACGTTAATGAAGAAAATGAAAAATTTCTTTAAGAAAGACAAGCTTGTAATGACTAGAGAGGGAATTCCTATTCCGCCACCCAAAACACCAGCTTCCTTTATGATGATGGAAAAGGTATATCACACGTGTGTATGGTTAGAAAATTGGGTAGAGTATACTAAAGGTGATGGAGTCTTGGCTTTTCCGGAGCATGGTACTTTCAATCTAAAGATACTTCAGAATTTGAGAGATCGAATGAATATGTTAGAACCAAATCCTAGAATGACACAGTATGAAGCTTTGGAAGAATGGGAAATTGAGGCATTTGATCGTGAAAAATTCAGGAGTGGTCAGAGGTTTAGAGGATTTTTGCCTAGATATCCGTTTGAGTCAAGTGGAGATCAGATGAAGCGTTGGAGTAGAGCTGTAGTGACCGAGGGTTTATATCCAGTAATAATGGCTGAAGGACAGTTAGGAGGAAAGTGTAAAGAGAAAACGAAACACATGAATACAACAGGATATGGTGAATCAGATGATGAGCTATTAGAAGATATTCTAATTAAAAACCCTCCACCGTATCAAGAAGCCCCTAGTAAGGTTACCCCAAGCGCACCAGTGATAGGAATGCCTTTGACCCCACAAATTTTACATGATACGTCATTTAATAGGGTGTTGCAGGATAATGAGAGAGATCTTTTGAATAAAACAAGATAATTAGTTCACAAAGTAAGTCAGTTGAATTTAAATGCTGAAGCTTTGACAGTACCAGTGACCATTGGTCCGGTAATCCCATTGTATGGAGATAAAAAGACTTGCCAGAAACCACAAACTGTGACAATTCCATTAAATAGTCCCAGAAAAGAAGTAATAATTGCAGATGATCAGGTCAGTGAAAGTGAATCAGTTATTTCATTAATGGATCTCCCGAATGTAGAACCTTTAACTGAAACTCCGAAAAGAGTTACGCCTACAAATTTGAGAGAGAAGAGATCTTTGGTTCCTATTGGAACTGGAGGTGCAACAGCAGTTACCCCTGAAGATATAGAGAGATGGGCACAGGAAATAGATAATCGAAACCCACAACCAAAGATTTTAGATATCAGCAGATTGAAAGTGGAATTGGAAGAAATGATAACTGGAAATGTGAGCATAGAAAGACTGAGCGTTTATAATGATGAGGAGTTGCTATTTTTATGTAAGAGTATAACAAGAAGAGCAAGAGTATTTCATGAGAAATTAACAGAAGTCGCTGCAGAGATTGGAATAGATATAGGGAAATCGAAATTGTTGCAAAAACCATATTGAGTGGATTTTACTGACAAAGATTTAGAAAGTGTTAATGCTTCTGGAAAGAGACTACAGTACACAAGCTACTTACCACTGCCGTGAGGGGAACGGCCCATCAGTTGCCTTCGTGGGGAGCGCATTTCCAGCCGTGAGGGGAACGGCTCACAGGACTGCGGTTCCCTGCAGCTCCCGCGGCGGCGCCAGCCTCTGACGCTGCAAACGGCGCCCGGAGGCATGATAAAACTCCTGGGGGCCTCCCGCAGCGCGGGACGCCACAAGCTACTTACCACTGCCGTGAGGGGAACGGCCCATCAGTTGCCTTCGTGGGGAGCGCATTTCCAGCCGTGAGGGGAACGGCTCACAGGACTGCGGTTCCCTGCAGCTCCCGCGGCGGCGCCAGCCTCTGACGCTGCAAACGGCGCCCGGAGGCGTGATAAAACTCCTGGCGGCCTCCCGCAGCGCGGGACGCCACAAGCAACTTACCACTGCCGTGAGGGGAAAGGCCCATCAGTTGCCTTCGTGGGGAGCGCATTTCCAGCCGTGAGGGGAACGGCTCACAGGACTGCGGTTCCCTGCAGCTCCCGCGGCGGCGCCAGCCTCTGACGCTGCAAACGGCGCACGGAGGCGTGATAAAACTCCTGGGGGCCTCCCGCAGCGCGGGACGCCACAAGCTACTTACCACTGCCGTGAGGGGAACGGCCCATCAGTTGCCTTTGTGGGGAGCGCATTTCCAGCCGTGAGGGGAACGGCTCACAGGACTGCGGTTCCCTGCAGCTCCCGCGGCGGCGCCAGCCTCTGACGCTGCAAACAGCACCCGGAGGCGTGATAAAACTCCTGGGGGCCTCCCGCAGCGCGGGACGGACGCGCGCGGGCTCGCCCGGGCGAAGCCCGGGCCAAGGGCGGGCCCGTCCTTGCCCGTCATTGCCAGGAAGAGGCAGGGCTGGGCCATTTTATTTTTAATCGCGATCAAGGTTTCTGACACAGGTACTGTCGTCCCTTTTCTGTGTCCCCAAAGTTTACCTGGTTGGCAGCATTGGCGTCTGATGGATAATGTGTGTGTGACCCGTTACACCTTAAACGTGTCTTTGTGAGTTTTTGGACTTAAGACTTAAGACTCTGCTCTATTTTTGTCTGGTTTTTGCACTGAAATTGCACTTTGTTCTATTTTTATTGATGGACTGGTTTTTAAATTGTTAATTAGCTTGTATTGCAAATGGCTCCTTCCTGAGGACTATAGTTAAGGCCCCGTGGAGTTCGTGAGCCGTGTCTTGCACATTGTACTTTGCACATTGTATTTTGCACACTGTTTTAAGTGTTTGGTTAATTATTTTTAAATTGTATTTTACCCGCGCTTGGTGCATTTATTAAAAAGTGTGTTTATAGGTCATTGCAAAATGAGTAAGCATAAAGCAAGTACGGGAAGAAATGTGGTTGGCACTCTAGATGCCTTCATCCTGAGAGCTGAATCTGCCCTCATTCATGAAATACAACTGACTGAACGTAGATTATCCCTTGATCCACACTCCCCGTTAGGGAGACTTTCCCTAACTCCTACACTCCCTGATTCACTGACGGCTGTGAATCACGATGCGCCCACAGCCAGGTTGAGCCCGCCATTATCTGTAGCCCCAGTTATATTGATAAACCCTGACCCCTGCTCCCTTAAAGAGAATGAACCTATCCCTGCGCTATCTAAGGCGACTACTAGAGGGCAAAAAGCAAAGCTTAAATCGGATTGTAATAACGAATCTCACTTTACAAAAAGAAAGGCCCAAGCGTATAAAAAAAAAACCAATGCACAGGAAATCGTAGGAGGGTCAGTTGTAGTTGTCTCCCCCACAAGCGGTGCGAAAATGGATAATTCTACTTCTTTGCCTCAGACTGTGCCAGGACTATCAGGTGATAGCACCGCAGAGGGGAATTTTTGGAGCAGGCTAGAAACTATGCTATCTACTTTGTTTGACCCGATGTTTCAAAAAATAAGCATGATAGAAGCTAGGCTGGCCAAATTAGAGGGGTCTACTGGCTGTATCCCCCCAGCCGGGCTGTTAGCTAGCTCATCCTCAAATATAGATGTTATAGCCGTTAGGAGCACAAAAACTGTGGGGGAAGGTGCAGGGGGTGGGTCTACTGCTAGGCCTGTAGTGAATGGAGCAGTACATGACAAAAATAGATCTATTGGGAGTAGGCCCAGTAGTCTTGATACCCCGGTTACCACGTGCCAGCAGTCTATTAGTGGAGAACCACGCTCGGATAGGGGGTTAGAGGGGAGGGCCCCCCAGTCTCGGAGTTTTCCAACTATAGATCTTCCACCAGAATCTACCCCTTATGTAGTGGTGCTGGGGAATGTACCTCCTCTCCCCAGGGGGGTCGAGGAAAACTATGTGCAGTTGAAAAATAAATTAACCCATTGGTTTGCACACTCTACCACAGGGGGCCATCGAGTATTTAATAATATCCTCATGGCCCGGAGGGTTAATTGGATAGGGAGTTCCCGGAAAGTGGATATTGGAGACTGTGTCATCGTAAACTTTGACAATCCCTTCACTGCGGGGCGTATTCTATCCAGGGAATTTAGCCTTACCCCGCTAACGGGTTCCGCTGTTAAGGTTTTACCCCTGGGTTATTTTTACAAGTCAGCACTTAACAGGGAATTGTCTGAAAATAGTTTCAGGGCCTCACAACAAAGAGGAGGGCTAAATAATCCAGATCTCAGGCAATACTTTCCCGCACCTGCCCACTTGTCCCTTGAGCCGGTTGGGCAGTTGAGCAATACCCACGCATTAGCATTAGATAATAGATTCGCAGCCCTCTCTGGACTGGATAACTGCGATTGACTAAGGCCGCCTGTTCTTTCTGGAATTCAGCCATTTGCACTTTCTCAGCCCTCAGGGGAGGTAGCTATGAATCATGTAGCTGCGAGGTCTAATAATTATCTATCTTGGAACATTGCAGGATTGGCTAACAAGTTTTTGGATCCCCGATGGGTATGTTTCATGAAGCAACACACTGTAATTAGTCTCCAGGAAACATGGTCGGTGGACTGTGATCTTCTTTTAGAAGGTTATAAGGCTTTCTTTGTCCCGGCCATTCCCTCGGTGAGCAGAAGAGCTAGGGGTGGTTTAGTCACTTATATCTCTGTAGCTGTTGACTGTAAGTTACAGGTGATTCCATCCACACATCCGGGAATTCTGGCATTGTCAGCAACCAGGGGGACATTAGATGGGGAATCCTTAATTTTTATAATTCGGTGGCCAGTTCGCATGAGGCGGGCAACATCACTAGCTTGGGAGCTTTTATAAAACAACTTATGGGTCGTGGATTTTATAATTTTTTGGTGTCTGGTGATTTTAATATACACCCTTGTGGTAATCCTTCAACATCCTGTATCTCGGAGCTTGGGTGTCGCCTTATGAGGGGTTTTCATTTTGACCACAATCTCCAAGGAGAATTGTTGAATAACATGTTAAATGAACTAGATCTGGTGGTCACGATGTCTTTAACTGACCCTTACACCAAGTTCCCTGTACCAACATTCAAAGGAAGTGGAAGAGGATCATTCATTGATTTTATTTTAATTTCCTCATCGTTGTCATCTGTTTTTAATGGGTTTAACATTACAGCTAGTGAATTTAGTGACCATAATCCTTTAATTGTTCAAATGTTGGGCCCATTATTGTCAAAAACTGGGGAGGCTTCGTACGGGGGCACTCTGAAACCAACGGATGGAAAGCGTAGATTAAAATGGTCTCAGGTGTCCCCTGTTAGTTTTTATAATGAGGTAAAATTATCTTGTGCCAATGAGTTATCATTATGTACGTCTGAGAGGTCTACTCCCGAAGAGATCCTCTGTGCCTATGAGACAATAGCGCATACAGTTGGTGAATTGTTAAGTGCCCCGGCTAGAGGCACTGTCTTTTCCGGCCCCAGATGGTTCGACTCGGATTGTTCTAGATCAGCTAAACGACTGAGGGCGGCTCTGGCAGCCAAACCGAGAATTCAAACTGAGGTTTGTGCTTCTCGTAGGGAATATAAGATAGCTCTGGCCACACGCAAGGGAGTAATGAAGGAAGACGCCTGGAAGGAGCTGATCGACTCAAGTACTCTGAGGAACAGCTCGAGGTTTTGGAGTGTCGTGAATGGGCCCCTGTTTGTTAAGGATGGGGGGGAGGGTCTCGTGGCTCATATCTTAGAGGATGAATGGGTACTTCATTTTAAAACCATGTTTGATTGTCCGTCCCAGCCTATTTGTAGTATACCCCAGAATAGGTTGGATGCTCCGATATGTTTTAACAGGAGCGAGATTTTGGAAGGAATCCGAGGGTTAACCATTAACAAAGCCCCAGGTCCAGATGGGATCCCCCCGGATTTATTCAAGTCAGACCCCTTGTTCTGGGTCCCGATTTTAGAGTCACTATTTAATGCGGCAGCTAAGAAGGGGTGTCCTCAGTCTTGGGCCTCCTCAACTATAGTCCCAGTTTTTAAAAAGGGTGATAGAAATAGTACTCACTGCTATAGACCAATCTCGCTTATTGACTCAGTGGTTAAAGTGGTGGGTCGTGCCATATTACAGAGATTAACAACTTGGGCAGATGAGAATGGGATTCTGTCGGACGTCCAGTACGGTTTTCGGCCGGGGCGTTCTACAGTTGCACAGTGCCTTAATCTATTCATGATATTGAATAAATACACTGTCGTGCACCCCGGAACTATCCACCTTGCCTTCATGGACCTGTCATCTGCTTTTGATTGTGTAAATCGAGTTAAGCTATGGCAGTCCATGAGGGCAATGGGGGTAGATAATTGCATTGTTAATTTTCTCGAGGACCTGCATTTCTCAACTAAAGCCAACATTAGGTTCGGACAAAAATTGCAGGTTTCCAGGGACTTCGAGATTAGGAAGGGGGTCCGGCAGGGTTGTATCCTGGCACCATTTTTATTTAATTTTTATATTAATGAATTAGAAAGTGCGCTGAGGGCAACTGGAGCAGATTTCCCCTACGTAGGACGGCGGGGCATTCCTGTTTTGCTTTACGCGGATGACGCCGTCCTATTATCTAGAACTGAATTGGGCCTACAATCTCTTTTAACGGCATTCTCTGATTTCATGACAGATCGGGACCTGACCATTAATAATTCTAAGTCCTATGTCATGAAGGTAGGGAAAAACACGAAGAGGAATTTTTTGTTTAGAACTGGTAATGACAAGATCCCACGTACGAATGTTTTCTCTTATTTAGGGGTCCTATTTGATGATCAACTCAGGTGGGACCCCTTAATTAAAAGAAAAAAAGGGGAATTGGTGCGGGTCAATGCTGCAATTTTTAATTTTGCCTCTAAAGTGGGAAAGAAACCGACAGGAGCTATGCTTCAGGTGTATCAAGCAAAAAGCGTAGCTATAGCAACTTATGGTAGTGAGATCTGGGGATACACGGTAGCGGAACCCCTCCAAGTTGTGGAAAATGGGTTTCTAAAAAGGTTATCATGTGTCCCGCAAGGAACCTCGAACTCGGTGGTACATGAGGAATTGGGGGTTTCCTACCTAAGTGACACTATTGCCCTGCGTCCCTTGATCTTTTGGTTAACGTGTTGGTTAAACAAAAATTTAACCCTCACTCACTTGATTCTAAGAGAATGCCTGTCCCTAGATAACGTGGCTCGTATCCCCTGGCTTAATTACATTAAAAAAGGATTTGAATGGATAGGGCGGGGAGTCTTATTTTTTAAACCAGATGTTATTGTAAGAAAGGACGTAGAAATAACCAAGGTAGCTTTTCTGAGCAGAAGGCAAGCCGAGCGGGAAGCAGAAGAGGCTCGGAAACCTAGTGTCCGGGCATATTTATTACTTAAATCGACTCCATCGACGGAATCATACCTCATGGGGTCCTTGTCCTCACACGAAAAATTTCTTTTAACTAGGTTCCGGATGAACCTCTTCCATCTCCTGTTAGCAAGACCAAAGGGGGCTTCTAGAGGTCAAGTGCTAGCTTCCTGCGGCTGCGACGGAAAGTCTCCGCAGGATTTGCTGCACTTTATGTTCTTTTGTCACCTATATGAAGTCCCCAGGAGGCATTTTTTAGTTCCGATCTTAAAGAAATTGAATTTTAACCAGGTTAGACCTGCACTAATGTATTTACAATTATTGAAGGATGAATGTATTATTTTTATTGTAGGGTTTTTAAAGGTTTCTATGAATTCCAGGCACCTTATGGACATGTAGAGTCTATTTATTCAGACATGTTTTTAGATGATTTTTTGTGTGGTAGCGGAGTCTGATATGTTACAATTTGCTGTTTTTATGTATTGTATTTGTGTAACTTTTATGGTTTTATAAACAAAAACCGAATAAAGTTTGTTGAACTGAACTGAGTTGATGAATATTTTGAGGAAATGGGGAGACATTGACAAATGGAGAATTAGGTGGATAAGAAAGAAAGAAGAGGTGCAAGCAAGAGAAGCAGCAGCTGCATTCCCAGTGAGAGAATCAGATAAAGTTGAGAACATTTGCTCAATGAGAGAAGTTCCTGGTGGTGGATATGTTCATGTTCCTTGGAGTAGACAGGATATTTTGTCATTTACAAATGATTTTCCCAGATTAAGAGAAAAGCCAGTTGAATGGTATAAACAAGTGGAAAGATTTGTGAAGGTTTCAAAAGTTCTATTGAAAGACCTGGATGGTTTATTTGACATTGTGGTACCTGCTGATTTATGGACAGAGTGTAAGATCACAATTGATTGGCCAAGTGAGGAGTATGCTAGAGATTCGAAGACAGGAGCACCCTCAGAGGAGGTGGTGAAGTAATATCATCAGGTAATTACTTTCCTGAAAGGGAAAATTCCTCCTAAAGAAACAGATTGGGTAAATATAGATAGGACAACTCAAGAGCCAAATGAGTCAGTACATGCATATCATGAACGATTCCTACAGGTGTTTAAGCAGTATAGTGGATTTGAGAACATTGGTGATAAGGATATGGGACATTTTGTGTATCGGTTTGTTTATGGTTTGAAACCAGAGATTAGTCAGATGATTCAGCAGCACATGTTGTGCTGGCAAAGCAAGACAGTTGATGAAATTTTGAAATATGCAACATATTGCGGAGATGACATTGAGGCGAGGCGTAGAAAGTTAAAGGAGAAAATGATGTGGGCACAGGTAAAATTGGCAGAACAGCAGGAGAATAAATCAAACACCCAAACTGATAATCAAGTAAAAGAGCAGAGTCAGAATGATCAAGTGGCGAATGGTAGCAAATTAAGAGGACGAATGAATAGAGAAGAAGCGAAGAAGAAGTTTCCTTGTCATGCATGCGGAAAGCTTGGACATTGGAAGAACGAGTGTAAGAGTATTCAGAATAATAATGGGCCAAATCAAAATTTAATCCCACAGAAGCAGAATGAAGTACTTATGAATCAGCAGCAGCAGGTAGTTACTCCACAATATCAGGTGCCACCAGCTCCTATACCAAATTTTGTGAACGTACAAAAGTACAGTGCGAACGCCGGATTTCACGGAGAAAGTGGTAAGAATAACAGAGTGGTTACACAATATTTTTTGCAGAATGATGAAGAAAATTCGGACTGCGTGCAATGACGGTGCCTGAGGGGGGAGGAAGAGGTGTGCGTGCTTGGCGCATCCTTGCCGGTAGATCAGTCAGGTCCATTTGTTGATGGGAAAGTGGAAGGTAAAGACATCACTTTTCTATTGGGTACTGGTGCTACCAGGTCTACTGTGAGAACAGCAGACATCCCAAACCTACCCCTCTCGGGAGAGACCATCCAAGTTGTAGGAGTGTCAAATCAACAGATTAGAACCCCAATCACAAAACCAATGGAGCTGCACATTGGAAACTTTAAAGAAATGCATCGGTTTGTAGTTTGTGACTCCAGTCCAGTAAATCTGTTGGGAAGAGATCTACTGTGCAAAATGAATTGCACAATCTACTGTACACCAGATGGTGTCGCTTTCCAAACCCCTGATGAAGATGTTATATACAAAATGATGCTAGCCAAGCAAGGTACAGAAGTAGATGGGATGTTTTCATTAGTGACTGAAGGTGATCTGAAAGAAGAGTTGAGAAACACAGTTAATCCGGAAGTGTGGGATTTTACAGGAAAGGATATTGGACTAATGTCAAATGTAGATCCAGTTAAAGTGACGGTGAAAGAAGGTGCAGTTTATCCAAACACACGACAATACAAAATGAGTCCAGAAGTAAAAGCAGGAATTGCTCCAGAAATTGATTGAATGATTAACCAAGGCATTTTAAAAGAAATAATGAGTAGTCCTTGTAATTCGCCAATAATGGGACTTAAAAAGCCTAGCGGAAAATACAGAATAGTGCAGGATTTGAGAAAGATTAGCAAAATTGTAGTGCCTTGTTGCCCAATAGTGCCAAATCCAGCAGTGATCCTTTATCAGATACCCTGGAATGCTGGTTGGTTTACAGTAATTGATTTATGCCAAGCATTCTTTTCTATTCCATTGCACCCAGACAGCCAATATCTTTTCGCCTTTTGGTTTGAGGACCGTATTTTGGCATGGTGCCGAGTTCCTCAAGGGTACACAGAAAGTCCCTCAATTTTCAATCAAATACTGAAAAAGTGTTTGGAGTCATTAGCCATGCCCATGAAATCGGTTCTGGTTCAGTACATAGATGACCTATTGGTGGCATCAAAAACACGAGAAGATTGTGTCACTGATACAATTGCATTACTGAACCATTTGGCCGAAGGAGGACACAAAGTGTCTCCAGAAAAATTGCAATTCTGTCAACAAGAAGTTAAATATTTAGGGCATAAAATAGAAAGAGGAGTTAGAAAAGTGACACCGGAAAGAATAAAAATAATCAAAGAGATGCAGCTACCTCAGACACAAAGGGAAATGAGCAGTGACATGTTATCTTGCACCATGCAGTTAATGTTGCTACTGATCAGGCTACCCAAGCATTTCATCTTGCATAAGACCCATTTGTAGAGAAGGCAGCTGACTAAACCTGCTGTGGTAGTTCTATCCATGGGCATGGTCTCACTTTATGACTACTTTATCGAGAAGCCAGAGAATACGGAAAATTGCTTGATCGTGGTCATCAGCACCTTCAATGATGACTCTGGGGTGGAGAGGAGCAAGAGGTTGTCATCAGTGCAAAGCATGAGTTTCCTTTCTTCTTCAGGAGTCTGGATTCTGATGATGTCCCTGTCTCCTCTGAGTGAAATTGCCAGTGGTTCCAAGGCTATGAGAAATAATAGAGGGGAAAGAGGGCACCCCATGTAGTTCCTCTTAAGACTGAAATTGTGTCAGAAATGAAGCAGTGGACTGGGACCTTTGGTTCGTCTTATAGCATTCAGATCATCCTCAGGAAATGTATGAGCCACCCAGGGTTGTCATATTTCTCTGGATCAGCTCAGGATCAGAGCACAGGCCTTTTGTCACTCTGCTGTGCCAAGTTAAATAAATTTCACTTCAGTACAGGAACAAAGGCTGCCCCACACAAAGGTAGCAATTAACAGCGCTTCCCTCAGCTTTGGAGCAGGAAAGGGTGGGGATAAAAGTCTGCATTTGTTAATTACTTGCCACATTGCACCAGGGTTGTAGACAGCCCAGGCCCACTGAACAATGGAGGAAGCCCAGACAACTAGAGGCAACACAGGAGGGGGCTCCTCTTTGTAATATTGGTGTGAAAGGCCCTGGCAGGGATGTCAGTGAGGGGTGTAACTTAGTCCCCGGGAGCAGATATGACCAGTGATTTCTAGGTGATGCCATTTAGAATTTTCCCAGCATGCGGTGCAGGAGGGGTGGGACTAAGGGGGAGAGGTGATCGGGCTCCCTAGAAGTGGCCAGGGGTGACTGGCTTCTAAAACTTTCTGCCCCCACTTAAAAAGTCTTGCACAAGGGGGAGTTCCTCTCTTGGTTGGTGCTGTTTGTACTTTTCACTGCTGTACCCTGGGACTGCGACAGCCATGGACAACTGAAAGGAGAAACCTCCTGATTCCCAAGAGGACTAAGGACTCTGCCCCAGTTGACCCAAGGACAAGTGGGTTTCTCCAAAGGCCAGTGAGGGTGGCCTCCTTACACTCCTTGAGGGTCAGTGGGGGGAAAGCCTTCAACTTTTGCACCCAGAGACAAAGATCAGGAGAATCTCCCAGTAGATTAACCACTTTAGAGGTCTGCTAAAACTGCTTCTGGTGGTTAAAGCTCGCTACCAGGTAGACTGAGCCCAAGATCATCCAAAGAGGCCCGATGGCGCCTGACTTATGGCCGTTCAAAGGTTGGTGACCTTTTCTCAAAAAACAGAGTGCGTGGGGCCCTGCCGCATCTCCTTTTCACTACCCTGGGCTCGGTGCACAATATATTTATATATTACCCAAGAGGGGGTGAGCTTGGGGTTTTCCCCCTTTCTAATTTGGCCCCAGGGCTCCCAATCCTACCAGCAGTAAAGTAAAGGGGACCGTCATTGTACACCCACCATAGCGGTGGCCTTACCCCTGCTTTCTGTGCATGTGTCTGGGGGGAGCGGGCGGCCACCGCATATCAAACTCTCTGCCCACATGGAGAGGGCAGGGTAAATGCACTCTGTCAGCCCCCGCATCTGCAATCCAGGATGCCAGCTAAGCAGGGAGCTGGCTGGGACAGCTGGGAGTGGTCTCCCCAGATGCCACCAACATGGGAGGCATGTCTTAGGTGTCCCACGTGGGCCCTGGCACCCCAGGCCCTGACAAAACAAAGGAAAGCACAAACATAAAGCTTTGCAGTTCTCCCCAACACAGCATGAGAGCCACTCATAGAATATTCACTGCTCCTGGCTAGAGTGCTCCATGATGCCCTGTAGGGCTTCCTCATTTGAATATTTTCCTTGCCACCAACGAATCCAGAAAGTGTTGTGGGGGGTTGTAGGAGTTACAGCAGCCCCCAGGAGTAATGTTTTGTACAACTGACCCTAAGTTTGGGGGGTCCAGGCATCCATGACCCTCTGGAATTTTTCACTTAATTTTTAAAGCATTCACAAGATTCTGCTGTACAGCTGGATGTGCAGCATCCACTAGGGACTTACTCTGTGACTACATTTAATATGGCCTGAACGTGGATTTGGAAGATACTTGGGATAAAGCGCATTCTAGGGCCTGAATCTATAGTTGCATTTGTGGTTAGAAAGGGGCACCCACTAGAGGTTGTTTTTATGATTACATTTTTACAGTTTGAAAGTATATAACAAGCATTGGTAAAAACCAATAGGGTTCGCCTATGCAACAGCTATTGGCTTTGTCAATGTTATTTTACATGTTGCACAGCAGTTGAGCTTCTTTGCAACATCGCTTAAATTAAAAAAAATAAAAAGCGCTATGACACACAGAAGCTCAACTACTGGGCAACATGAAAAAAAACATTGACAAAGCCAATAGATTTTGCATCGGCGAAACCTATTGGCTTTGCCAATGCTTATTACTGGAGGAGCTGCCTGTCAATTCCAGGACACCGAGCCTCTTAGAATGGATGTTGGGAAGGCTCTGACAGAAGTGACTTTATGTTTGTGTCATTGTCAATAGAAAATGAGACAATGTCAGGCTATTTTATTGCACTTTATTCAATAAATGCCTTATTCGTATGAGCCCTAATCTTAACATGTATTGGATGGGAGGATACGCGAGGGTTCATGTGTGCTTAAAATGCAGGAAACCTCTCTATAAAGTTCACTCGCTTTAATTTACGTATCTACGATAGTATACATGTCAAGAAATAATCTGCACAGCTTTCATTCCGCCAACCCTTTGAGGGAATTTTACCCCACAGTCAAGGAACAGGCAGAAGCTGCGGGCATGCGCACTATCAAACACAAAGACTCTTTTAGCTGAAAAGGGAGGAACGTGTATCCGCTCACTGAGCTTTCTAGTCTCAGAAGCCAAAAGAATCTATTATGCATTAAATGCTTTCACAATTACAATATATCTATTGCAGTCAGTTGTTAAAGAGCACACAAGACAGAAGGGCCACCAGTATATCGTGTCATGTATTTTCAAGTTAACAAAAAAAAAACAATGTATAGTGCCAACATGCCCCGTTCTGCCAATTAAGAGAGCTGCATAATCTGTGACACGTACATAGGTACAAACAAATGATAGGCATTTGAAACAGTCTGAGATAGTTTGGGGTTTTATTTGGTTCCTGTTATATACGCCAAATGGTACAGTTTGATTTCGGTTCAAGGCGCCGTTATTGAATGAAAGAATGGGTGAATTAACAAAAAGTATGCTCCAGAGGATGGCTCAGTGAGTTGATCGATCGCCGCCGACAAAATGCAGGGTTCTGGTGTCATGGGGTCTAATCTTGGTAAGGCACACTCAGTTTTACATCCTTTTGCAGTGGGTAACGCAGGTACCATCAATTTGGTAACAGTAGCATCTACAAGTAAGACCACCCCAGTGTCAATTAACTTAAGAAGAACAACAACAAAGTGCAGTGCAGTACACGTGTGACGTGGACTGAAATGCAGCACACTACTTTCTGCAGACCTCACAGCACACCAGCGGTGTCCCACTGCACACAAATCGGCACACATGTATTCCCCAGCAGAAACAAGCCATTGTCCCTTCCAGGTCTGATGTTCACTCACTCTTTGGTGACATCACGGTTGTGAACACTTCCAAGTTGTACTCGCCACAACTGTAACAAGCATTTGCAATGCAATCGGTCTCGCCTTTGGGACCTTATATGTATTTAGCTATGCAGCACATTAGCCTGGGTGCTGAAAAATCTACTGTTCTTTAACATGGAGGGAAGTAAGCACCAAACTGCGTGACACGCCAGGTATGGGAACACATGGAGAGAAATATTGTATTTCAGCGGGAAATGGTATAGTCCAAAGCTCTGTTTTTAATATAAAATCAGGGCCTTCGGTGGTTATATCTTCCATTGCTCACATTTTGAGCGACTGCCATTTTGAATCGGTAAATATAAAACTGGCGCCTACGTCATTTCTTAGGCACGGGCAGTGATGCATATGCACCCACACGTTATCAAACATGCAGGCACCTATTAAATGAACTTGCTGCCAGCAGAGGTCGCGTCATCACATCTTTATAGCTTTTAATTTTGGATGCTACTACACAGCATCAGCAAACAGCACTTCCAAGGTTGGAAAACTGAGTACCATTAACATGAGCAACAGCAGCGCCTGATATCTGGAATGCTGGATGGGCAGAAGGGTGATGTGGAGAAATAAATAAAAATCTAATATTATTATTGCATAGCATACAAGAGGGCATCATTACAGCAGACCACATACAGAATTCTTTTACCACACGGCAACTCAACGATATGGGAAATGGGCGGCTGCCAACATGTGCCATCTTCCAGTCTAACCGAACTAACAATATGAGAGTTTTTCACACTTGAAGAGGGTGGGTCACAACCAGGAGCTACAAACATCCTGCAGAGATACAGCCAACCCCGGATTGACCACTCCCAGCAGGTACAAGCTGTCCTATTCATTCAGGACAGTGGCCTGACGCATAATAATGATGGATTGCAACTGAATGGGGGAGGGTAGGGGGTAGACAAGCGGGGTAAACACACCTCTCGTGAAGTACACAGCGTTGCAACAGCAGTCCTAGATCTGTCCACATCAAAAGTAACTTCTCCATGTTGCGAGACAGAAGAAGATGGAACATTTTGGGGGGGAGTTGCATATACAAACTCTATAGAAGGAGCTTGTTCCCATATGAGATATAAGGCAATGTCTGTCATCATAACAGAATGCACTCCAGTGTTTTAGTTCTACGCCTGTTTCCCAAAGTGTGTTCTGAGCACTTATGTTGTAATGGATAACTAATACCGTGAACTCCAGTGGGCACCGAAAATGTCTACTATTACTACTGACACCACCGTTAATTAAAGCCCAGGCAAAAAAATACTGCAATCACAGATTGAAGGATTTGCGGCTGCCCGCGGCCCCCGCAGGGGGCCACCCTAAACGGGCGGCCCCTTTAGTGCCATTTGGGCACTTCCCCACCCCCCAATGATGTGCGGGACTCAAGGAGGAGTCCCCTACCAGACGCGTCACTTCCGGCACGCAGAGGAGGTGGGGAGGTATTTATGCCTCCCCGGCCATCTTGGCGTCCTCTTTGCGCTGGACACGCCGTCTGCAGGTCGTCGCCGGGTTCCGCGTCGCGTTTGGTGGTGAGTCTGGGCCAGTTGGGGCAGTTCCTTTAAACAGTCTTTTGGGGGCTAGATGCCCCTGCCCCACCCAGGTGTTCCAATTCTGCGCCTACTGTGTGGCGCGGTACGTCCCGTTATGGAGTCGGGCTGCGTGGCAGGAGATTGGTTCCTGCCGGTGGAACAGTTGTCAGGCCTGGGGGTGGCTTTAACCATCCCAGGTCCCGTTTTGTGGTGGCAGAAGGGCGTGTCCGTGGGATTTGTTTCGCCGTCGCTCCGACCGTCTATACCCATTTGGGTGGTCTTGGGGAAATCGCATGCTCCCCCCTCCCTCCCCAACCTTTGTGGGTGCCCAGTTGGCAGGACAAGCCCCCCTGGGGCAGTAGATGTGTCCCCGCAACAGAGTTGTTGTGGTCCCGCACGAAGGGGCTGCGAAGGAGCGGCATGGTGGCCCAGGGCGGGTGACACGAGTCCAACAATCTCGCCGGTGCAATCCCTTCCCCCTCCCCCACGCACACATCCGCTTTGTGTTCCCTGTCTGGGGCAGTCAGTAGAGGCCGGTTTGCTCCGTTGTTAGAGCGTGGTGCTAATTACACCAAGGTCGCGGGCTCCCCCCATACGGGCCAATGTGTACTCTTCTAGGCCCCAGTATTTGAATTTGCGGACTATAAGGGCCGGGGCCTTTATGGTCCGCAGTGCCAGGGAGGACCTGGGTTCGAGCCCTGCAATGACGCTGGTGCGCAGGCCCTCCATGGTTCAGGGCACGGAGCGCTCACGGGTCGGACAGAGGCCGTTGGGGAGGGAAAGAGCTGCTGTCCGGGCAGCCTGGCCAGTAGTAATCTGCGCCGTTGCCTGGGGATGCCGGGCCGGGCCGGTGTCCCTTCGTCGACATTGCAGAATGAAGGACTAGAGCGGGCCCTGCGGACGCCCGGCGGCTGAAGTAGTCTTGGCTGTTGGTGACAATCCATGTGACCGGGATCCCTCCAGCATGGGTCACCTTGTGAGCTTATTCCTTTGCCCAGATTCTCAGACAGCCCTTGCCCACGTCGCTCGGTGGAAGGCCTGTTGCGTGGCCCTCCCGGGTAGCCTGCCGTGCTTCCTGCTGTTGCGGGCACCACGTGGTGGACTGTGCACTACCGCACAGGTCGTGATGGTGAGTCGCCGTGGGTGACTCCTTGTGCATCTTCCCTCCCCTGCCTTCTCCAGCTCGTCTTGGTGGCAGCGGCGCACCGGGTGGCCGTTGCGGGTCACGGGACGTGCGGCTTGCGCCAGGGGGCCCGTGCGCGTTTCCACTGTCCCGCAATGCCGTGTATACCGGGGGCTTGCTGACTGGACAGAACGGGGCAGTGCGAACGGACGGCAGCGCCTCGAGGCTGTGAATATACCGATGCAGGGGCCCTCGTCTTGCCTGTGGGGCACGGAGCACAGGCTGGCTCTTATGAGGGGCAGAGGGCCTCACCCGTGCCCTTGCCAGTGGCGGGCAGGCGGTGCATTCTGGCCTGCTTGGGGCTGCGAACCGGGCGTCAGAATCGTCGATATTGCCGATCCAGCAGCAAGGGCCTGTTTCCCTCAGTGGGAGGACGGACTACCTTCCTTTACCTTGAAGGGGTACATTGGTGAAGTCATCTTGTTGAGAGGGGATTGTAGACGACGGAGATTTGGCATCACGGGCATTTGAGTGCCTCGGCCCAGACTGTGATGCGCCTGGGAGATGTTGTTCAGGTCGGGTCACTGGAGCATTATTAGAGGTATTAAGTGGGTCTGTTATGCAAATGCAACGTTAGCCTCCGGCTTCGCTCATTTGCTGGTTTAGCATTGCCCGATTGACACGTAGCCGGGGCTAGTAATTGTATGCTTGGTGGGGGGACAACTGGGCAACTTTTGTGCATATGCGGGGTCGAAGCTTTCCATTGAAATTTAAAGCAGCGGCACGCCGGGCGCGTTCAGCCGGGGCAGGTAAAGTTACCTCGTCCAGGATAATAAGGACAACGCATAGATTAACGGCACAAGCACTATCCATTGTCCATCAATTGAGTTGTTTGCTAGAGCAAAGGTCGAACAGGGTTGAGCACCCAAACGTGAGGCTCCTCTCTCGGGACGCCTCTTGCCGGTCCCAGCATGCGGCTAGGTAGTCTTCAGCACAAGGCGCCCACAGTGTGGTCATTCGAACATCACTGCGGGGCACTGGAGGATGATAACGATCACGCTTTGCAGGTTATGTCCCCCTCCCTGGCGGGGCAGAGGGTGCTGCGGAGTGGGAGGCGTGGTGTCCTTACGCGTGTGTGGTTATGCAGCGGTGGGAACCGGGGGTCCAGGGTTTGATCCAAGGGCGGGGCTGGAGGCGCATCCTAGGGGGTGCAATACATGGTGTTGTGTGTATGTGGCGTAGCGGGTTGCGCGCACCCCTTCCACCCCGGTACTGCACGTAGGGCCCCTAGAGGTGGGGAGCGTGGTGCGGATGCTGTGGCTCGAACATGGATGGGCCCGCCCTTGGTTCTGTGGTCCAAACGGGTAACTCAGATTGTTTTTCCTGCTCTTTTTATGTCTTTACTTTTCAGCTAAATTTCTGTCAGACACTCTGCTCCCCTCTCCCTGCACCGCTAACTGTGTCTGGGTAAAACTCCCAAATCGAATCTATAATATGCTGTTGCTGCAGACGATAGTGCAAGTATCTGTTTGTGTCTGTGGCGTCATTTCTGAGCAGCTCTGGTAAGATCTAGAAGCAGGCAATGCCTCATGTTTTAGGCGAGCATTCTCCTTAGAACGGTTGTGGAGCGCATTCCTTCCCGCTCAGCCGCGTTGTATTGTGGAAATCACATTTGTCTGTTGGGGGCATCGCTGCTCCGGTTTCTCAAAGCCGCGCCTTGTACTCTTTCACCGGTGGTGTGCATATTGGTTAGCCTTCAATGGATGTGTTCGTTCGCAATAATTTCACTCAACCGGCAAGTGATTGCAGTTATGGGAATCAAAGGCGGCGCTTGGCGGCAACTCAAGCTAAGACTTATGGCTTCAGGGTTTATTGTTCAGTGACGCTGCCATAATCACACAGGTTTTCCCCCGGTTGGTGTCGTGTCGTGACGAGCACGGCCGTGGCTCTGATTCGTAACCAGTTCATTGAATGGCAAATGCAAAACATGAATCATGTTGTTTGACGGCGGCTGAGATTCGTGGATTCACGGCCGCCACCACGTTGTGGGGTGGTCGGCCTGCTTGCATGGCTGTGCCTCTACCTTGAGGGGTACATTGGTTGGAGTCCTGGTTGGGATCTCGATCTACGCGAGGGGGCTTGTGCACATCACCGTGCAAGGAAAACGGCTCTGTCATGGCATCTTTAAAAATTATTGACTAATAATTATGCAGCACCAAGGGTGGGTTCCCGGATGCAGTCAGATTGGTAACCCTTACAAGGGGGCAATAAGGGTAGTGGGACTGAGCGAGTAAACCTTGGTCCGTGATGCAGGCCCGAGTAATTGTGTGGCGGTACTAAGTACCTTTAAGCGGTCAGCTGGCACATTAGGATAGTTGTGCTGACTATGTAATGTAACTGGCGCTCATGTATAGCGTTTCAATACCTTGGCATTTACATACACGTTACATTGGTGTAATTAATATGTATTTATTAATGCGCGTTAGATTAACGCTATGAATGGCGGATCGGATCTGCCTTCAGTTGGCGTCGCGGTGTCTGCCTTGCCCTGTTTATTGGCTGGTGCAGCACTTGGTCATCAGTCTGTACCCTTGTACTGGAGATCATCCAGGGAAAGGGGCACATTAGGGCTGAGTCACCCCAGAATATGTACAAACTGGCACGCGGTGCCTTAGGGTTTGTACCACACAGAGCTGGGGGTGTCTCAGTGGGCACACTCACTGGCCGTGCATTGTGCTTTGACCGGTTTGTTTAATCTTTTCATAAGGAAGAGATATGTGGGGTATCTAATTGCTCACAGCATGGCACATTAAGGTGGGCGCAAACCGGGTTGTTACCCATTAAATGTTTTATAATGAATGCTTTGGGGCACTTGCAGCAGTGAGGGAGCTTCCTGAGGACTTGAGGGTTTGTAGCACTCCCCTCCCCCAGGCACACAGGGCTTTCAGCAGAAGGGCCGCTGTTCAGAGGGGGATTTCTGTGCAGTGCTTGTAGAACGTCATGTACCATTAAGGGCATGTTCTACGCAAGGGCAGGTTACTGCGAAGGATGTTTCAAAGTTTTGGGGTCAAACTGGGTTGGAGCAGTAAAGTTAAAGCCAAAGCACAAACAGGCTACAATGTATTAAGGAACAGTTGGCATTCCCAGCATGCGCTCAGAGATGGGTCCTTCGATACCTTCATTATTCTTAAGCTAGTCAGGGTACAAGCCTAGGAATGGTGGCATGCCCCCGGGTGCTGGGGATGGCTTGCTGGTTGGCAGCTTTCCACGTTTGTCGCAAGCTTGCACTTGCTGCGGTTTCCGCAGTTTGGGGGCAGGTTAGCATCCCCACCTGGTTTCCGCAGGGTTGATGTGTCTCCGGTCAGTATGATCAAGTAGAGCCAATTATCAATTGGCGTAGCTGGACATAGGAATGCCAGGCTGGAATCCAAGGGATCATAGAGCAAGTGTTCCGTGTTCTGAGCCTAGTATATGCAGGCGTGAGTGAGAATGGTAGCCGCCAGTCCAATCTTGAATCACTCTAAGTTCTGGAGAATAGGCATTTGTTTAAGTGTGAAACAGGCCCCACGCAGAGCTCAGAGGGACCCTCACCTAGGCCAACCGGGACTGTGCAAACTAGTATGAGCTGGGTCGTACGCTGGGACCAAAAACACCCCTTCACCAAGCTACTGGGCATTATGCCGCCAGGGTCGTTGAAGGACAGGCAAGGGCATCAATGGGCCATATTTAGCAACAGGGTAAGCTGCGGGCGGACTGTCAGTGGTCACTCCACGATGGGGTGCGGTGGTGCTAATAGTGGGCACAAACATTACCCTTCCAATCCAGATGTGACACCATTAGGAGGTAGGTTTAGCAATCAAGAAGGTTGGTGCAAACTGGCCATCTGGGCGCAGTAAGTGCATCCGCAGTAAGTGCATCCTCAGAGGTACCGCCTTTAGAGCTAGGAGGTCTGTTGGCACCGCCTTTTAATGGAAGCCATTGTCTAGCGGGCTGCTCTGTGCAGAGCATTTGCAGGCGTAAGTTACAGTATCCGCTACCATTTCAAATGTGCATCTTTCACAATTTACTCAGATAACTGGGACAGGAAGTAAGGTGGGCTGGATAACTCTTGCTTCTACCTGAGTGGCACATTTTGACAGGAGTGTTTGTCAAAGGGATTGCACTTCAGCCAGGTAATGTTAGCACCCATCCACACCAAGCCGATCGTCAAGGTCACCCTGGGCCTCACTTACACAGCCCAGTAGGAGCCCCTTGTGGTGGTCAGTGACAGGAATTTCTAATTTGAACTGACAGGAGGCGTGTCCGTGGGTTTCAACAGCAGAAGTTTGGGGAGAGCTAGACTCCACCCACCCATGGTCAAGGTGTAAGTTTTATTAGTTGGAGTGGCACTCTTATTTGACCAGGGGTTCATTGCCACACGAGGGCATCGCTGAGTTGTAGCCAGAGCACCGGCATTGTGTGTTTCCCAGGGAGCAGCAAGTGAAGGCAAGACTCTTCCCAAATCTAGCACCAGAACACAAAGTAGTCAGGGTCTACTTGTCTGTTGGGTGACTTGTGTAGGCACTGGTGTAATTGTCACTCCACAACGACACATGAGGGGTGAGTTGTCTCCAATTGAGGGCACAATGCATATATATTGTTTCAAACCAGAATTGACTCCATCAATGTGTTCTCCTGGGTCTAGCAATCAAAGAGGCCTGTGAAATTCTGGTCAACGGCGTGGATTAAGTGCACTCTAGAACCGAGGTTAGGTGACACAGGAGGGTGATTCAAGATACACAGGTGGTGTGACGGCAACGCGAGACTGTCCGCTTATGCTGGGTAGGAGGTTCCATATCACCAACCAGAAGGGTGACATGTGGCAAAAGCGTGAATGTTTAAGAATGGCATAGATGCCAGTCAGGAGAGGTTTGTCAAAGGCATTACACTTATTGCCAGGCATTGCTAACTACCCATCCACACCAAGCCTATTTTTAGGCTTCCTGGGCCACATACACACAGCCCGGTATTAGGCACCTGCAGTTGTCAGCGGCAGGAGGTATTAAATTACAACTGTACCGTGGGCGTACTTGCCGACCGGGCAGTACTGCCACGGCCTCCAAGGGCCAATTAGTCAGACATCAGTAGCAGTGAGTGTGGCTTGCCCTCTGTGCAGTTGGCGGGGGAATTTAATTCCATGTACAGGCTATACTAAACTTGCTTCTAGCAGGTCTCGTGGGTGAGCGAGTTCACTGCTTTGAACAAGGAATAAAAAGGAGCATGGCGTGACACATAGACTATTAGGGAGTAATTCAGGGACCGGGTACCTTTACACACGATTCCGGGGGAGGGCAATTAAGTTCGGGATAACCAAGTGTACCGGGTGTAGTGCCTTGCATCTTGGGTCAAAGCAGGTTGGCTCACAGGGGGTGTCTAGGATCGTCCAGGCACACCCTGCAGGGTAGAATGCTATAGAACTGCACGTTGCCACTAGTTTGAGTGCAACAAATTGATCCCTCTCAAAGCAAACCTAGGTTTTATGGTCAGTGCACAACATACAACCGTTCACTCCAGCTTCCTGAAGGCAGTCTGTTAGAAGAGGTGTCGATCGGGACGTCCTGCGCCAGGGCGCGGACATTGCACGGGCGACACAGCAGATAGGGTGCTGTCAGACGAGGGTGCTTGCGGGCTAGGTGGCCAAGCAAGATAGCAGAACCAATTCTATGGACCTCTCTTCCCCTCCTGACTGCCCGAGACTGTGAGTGCAGGGGATTTGCAATGTTACGGGTATTTTCCCGCCCATACAGGGGCAGAGGGGTACATTGCAGGTATCGGCATAAATAGAATGGAGGCAAGACCTACAGACTATGTGCACCAGTAGCCGCAAGAGGTTGGCGTTAAGAGCAAAATCTCGCAGCGGCAAGGTAGCCAGGTGGCATGCGCCAGCTGGTTAGGCCAGAATGTGTGCTGTGGCTCCAATAGCGGTTTGAAATGTGTTTGGAGCACCATCACTGACAATTCCAGAGCACACTATGCACCTCGGCCCAGTAGGTGTAGGCCATAGGCTCATGTGCGGCTTGATCTTGTGGAGGGCAATATTCCCTGGAATATCAAGGTACTAGGTCATTAGCTGGGTTGAACATCAAGGGTCACAGCTGGTTAGCAGGTATGTGTGTATCTGTCATCGAGCTTTAGTTAAGCAAGCCTGGCAGGTGGCGAAGTTGTCACTCCAAATGGTTGATGTACTGCAGTAGTGTGCGCTAGGCGATCAGTCCTGTTCGCCATGGTTTATTAATCACAAAGGTCGGTGCACATGTCTGGTCAACCTCAACATAGTAGGTGCACCCTGCTCCCTGGGCGGGTTACGGGTTGCTTCAGTTGAGCAGGAAATGCCCCGCCCGCATAGCCAGAGTATATAGCCTGGTTGTGGAAGCGGTCTTCAAGCATGTGTGCTGCTGTTCCAGGTATTGGGGAAACAGGTGTTAGGGAGCACGAACTGCTAGAAGGCCTGCAACTTCAGGTTGCAGGAGGTGGGAGCCACATCAGCTTGAAGGGTAATACAGCGATGTTTAAGGGTAGAGCTCCCTCCTGGGAGGCCATCACATTCTTGCAGCGCATGTGAGGCACTGGTACATTCCCAGAGAAGGATAAACCGCTCCATGCGCAAGTTTGCAGAACAAGGGGCTTTGGCTTCATCAGGCATGAGCTATGCCGGGCGAACACCAAGGTTAATTTGACAATGTTGGGGTGCACTTGCACAGGTGGGCTTGGATCTGTTCCTTGGACATGAATGAGGCCCGGGAAATTTCAGGTTGCAGTGAGAAAGGAGCTGTTTTGGTGGGGGGGCTCTTTAGGCGACGGGGGCCGCCTCCAGAGCTGTGGAGGAGTTACAGGGCGATCTGGAAGCAAATGGGTACAGAAGAGTACCTCTGCAAGAGCACAATAGGGGTGCCAGAGCCAAATCCCAGGAGCCTCATGGGAGGGTCCTGGAACAATTACGTCGGCGCCCCGTTAGTCCTTCGGGCGGTTGTGGGCCTGAACAACCGGGGGCTTGCCTTGCTACGCTCCGCCCTGAAAGGGGCGTGAGTAATAGGGACCAATGTGTCACGTGATCCAGTAAGGGGATCACCCCCATAAGGGTAGCGCTGATTGGTTACTCCACAGTGCTTGGCTCATCAGGCGGGCAGGGCAGCATAGGTTGGTACAGCTGCCTGCCCTTGGATCGCCCGTAAGATAACCCACCATATTGCATACTTTTGTATGGAATAAACCTGCAGCACTAATTTTCCCAAACAAAAGTTGTGTTGTGTATTTATTTATGCATGCATACTCTGTTGTGGTGTGGGTGGGGTGTGTTGCCAATAATGGGACTATGCGGCTGCCCGCGGCCTCGCAGGGGGCCACCCTAAACGGGCGGCCCCTTTAGTGCCATTTGGGCACTTCCCCACCCCCAATGATGTGCGGGACTCAAGGAGGAGTCCCCCTACCAGACGCGTCACTTCCGGCACGCAGAGGAGGTGGGGAGGTATTTATGCCTCCCCCGGCCATCTTGGCGTCCTCTTTGCGCCGGACACGCCGTCTCCCACCCTACCGCTTACCCGGCGTGGGGTTGGCAGGCGAAATACATAGAACGTTGTAATGTTTTCTTTCTCGTTGCAGGAGGAGTTACAGGGCGATCTGGAAGCAAATGGGTACAGAAGAGTACCTCTGCAAGAGCACAATAGGGGTGCCAGAGCCAAATCCCAGGAGCCTCATGGGAGGGTCCTGGAACAATTACGTCGGCGCCCCGTTAGTCCTTCGGGCGGTTGTGGGCCTGAACAACCGGGGGCTTGCCTTGCTACGCTCCGCCCTGAAAGGGGCGTGAGTAATAGGGACCAATGTGTCACGTGATCCAGTAAGGGATCACCCCCATAAGGGTAGCGCTGATTGGTTACTCCACAGTGCTTGGCTCATCAGGCGGGCAGGGCAGCATAGGTTGGTACAGCTGCCTGCCCTTGGATCGCCCGTAAGATAACCCACCATATTGCATACTTTTGTATGGAATAAACCTGCAGCACTAATTTTCCCAAACAAAAGTTGTGTTGTGTATTTATTTATGCATGCATACTCTGTTGTGGTGTGGGTGGGGTGTGTTGCCAATAATGGGACTATATAAAGCGCGGCAAAGCCCCTGCGTACGCGCCTCACAAACACAACGGCCCATTCCTGACCTCCCGGCACCCTTCTTATGCGCACTGCAGAGCATCAAAGCACCGTTGGCAACGAGGAGCCGTTTCAGCAGCACATACCACTCCTCGTCACAAAAGAAGAAAACACGCGCGTCAAACACTCCAACGCATACACACAAAGTTAAAGTTCAACGGTTAATCACGGATGCAACGCATGCGAGAAAGATCCCTTACAAGTCAGTTATTCCACTGAGCCGCCATGATGCATCACTAGTGATGGTGCACCGCATGGCACAGGGGCGAAGGTTTAACTCGCTGAGCCATGCACACACCCACAATCAGCTCACACAGCAGCCACCTAAAAGTACTGCTTGCCCCGTTCCACGAACACCCATATTTATGGATCATGCACTGCCCACATCTTGTCTGGGGGATACGATGTAGGCAGGGCGGGAGCACATGTATGAGTGGGCCGCTGAGAGGCGGCAGTGTGCACAATGGCTGAGGTCTCTTGGGGACACTAACACAGTGTGCGACGATGCACAAGATGTTGGTTTCTGTACAGGTCTTCCTTTATCCACAGTGGAGAAGGCCTCCCAACTGTCTTTGTTCTGGGACACTCACTGATACTGTAGCAGTCACGTTGGCTGGGGAAGAGTCACCGTCCCTTCCCTATAAGATCACATAACCTTCTTGGCACCCACCTTTGCCCAGACCTTGTGTTTTGCAGATCGTCGCCTGACAGGTCACTGTGACTCAAACTGTCTGGTTGGCAGCCATAGAAACACCTCGCAAGTTCGAACCAGGCTGACATCCGCAGAAAGCAAGATGGCAAAGAACAAGGGTCGGTTCCTCTTTACAGGAAGATGATCCGGAAATGTAAAGACAGCGGGAACAACAGGCTGGCTCTGACTTCCAGCAGTGCCCCGGAAAGACACACTGTCTCGCCAAGCCAAGGATCTTGTCTGTTGTCTGGACTTCGAGCTGCACACCAATGTAAACAAGGAGCGCCGACCGGTGACTGGCCAGGCCGGCCGCCGCTTCGCAGCTTGTGCTGTCTCTGCCTCCCACAGTGATTTGGAAAAACGCCACTGTTTTGTCACGCATGCGTACGATGTAAGGCATCACACGCATGCGAGACAAAGAGTGCAAATTCAACCACCAATCATAAAACAAACAAGCATTGAAAATGCAATAGGACTCGTATTTACGCGAGTCCTATTGCATTTTAAACGGAAGTGCAGGCATTAAAGAAGGCACAAATAGGAGGGGGTGGGAGGGTGGTTGTGGTCAAAAAAATGACGGACTGCGGGAGGGAACGGGGAGAGGCAGGGGAACAAAACGGTTTTTAAAGTAAAGGGGCTGATAGCCTCGGAAGAATAAAAATGACGACATGGCCGCCAGGAGGCGGGACTAAGAAGCCAAAAACCAATCACAATGCTGAATTTATGATTGAAGCCAATGAAAATGATGGACGGAAAGTGGGCGGCGCTTCCCCCAGCTATAGTGTATACTGCATGCCTCGCAAAGCGAACAGCGCGTTGCGCAGCAACGCTATGCGAGACCTAAAAATGGCTCATGTCGGCAGCCCCCACGCTTTGCTGCTGCTGTGCTGGTCAGCTTCACTAGAGTGCTCCTGCCCAGTCCAGAGACTGTCGCCTTAAGAACACCTGTCAGTGCCTCGCTGATCAATGGGCTGGCCACAAAGTACAGGTGAGCTGTGACCTCTCCCCTTATTGACTATTCAGCAAGAGCACAGTGTTCCCGCTCCCATCTTCCCAGCTATGAATTCCAATAATACAGAGATGTCATTAGTCCTCAAACGCCACATGTTAAACATTCATTGCATGTTAGTTGTTGAAGTGGCTGCTGCATTTAAAGCACAAAAGACACACAGCTGATGGACGGAATGCAGAGCAAATCAAACATTCACCCCCAGTCAATAGATCTGGGTTAAATCCATCGTTCTTTTGCTCACCATGCCACCCCAGTTTAGACCCAGCCATATGCAAATCAATCTTGACCCAGTGCCTCATGGGTACAGTCCAGCCCGAACTGCCAAGCCAGGTCCTCCCTGGACCGGAAACAAGCATCCTGGGACTGGTTTCGGGGCATCACCCATCATCAGCCAGGCTAGCTTGAATCCAGTGGCACAGTGAGCCCGGGACCCACGTCTGGGCATACCCGGCACACTTAGGGCAAGAAAGCAAAAGACACACAGATAATGGACGGAATGCAGAGCAAATCAAACATAAACCCCCAGTCAAGAGATCTGGGTCAAATCCATTGTTCTTTTGCTCACCATGCCACCCCAGTTTAGACCCAGCCAAATGCAAATCAGTCTTGAACCTGTGCCTTATGGGAACAGTCCAGCCCGAACTGCCAAGCCAGGTCCTACCTGGACCGGAAACAAGCATCCTGGGACCGGCTGGTTCCAGGGAGGACCTGGCTTGGCAGTTCGGTCTAAACTGGGATGGCATGGTGAGCAAAAGAACAATGGATTTAACCCAGATCTCTTGACTGGGGGTGAATGTTTAATTTGCTCTGCATTCCGTCCATCATCTGTGTGTCTTTTGCATTTAAAGGACAGGCAGTACACTCCTGCCCAACGAGCGCCTAATACCTCAAGATAATACATTTTTTCTTCAGAAAATCTGGTGTTCTTCGCACATACCAAAAAAAAGTAGCAGGGCTAATAAAAGTAAAATATAAACATGCAAAAAGGGGGTGGGGTGTGCATCTGGGGAGAGGATTGCCGAATGTGAACCAGGTTCGAGTCTCAGCGTCGGCTCAACATCTTGTGATTCTGGGAAAATCATTTCATCTCCCTGTGCCTAACAAACAAATTAATATGACCTTGCATAATGTAACTGGTGCTCACATAAAGTGCTCCAATACCTTCGGGTCAAGTTTGCCCCATGTAACCCTGCAACAAAAATGAGTGGATTAAAGAGAAGGGGGAGAGGAAGCAGAGAGAAATAAAATATAAGCCTGGACAAAAAAAGGGTTGAAGAGAAGGTTGGAGGGGGTGGTGACAAACAGTTGAGTATGGTAATGAGAAAAGGGGAGGAGGAGAGTCAAAAACTAAATTATAAGCCAGTACAAAAACGGTTTAAAAAGAAAGGGGTGGTGTTGTGCCAAAAAGTAAGTAAAAGGAGCCTGTGGCCAGTGGAAGGACACAATCTGTCTATGCCTGTTAATTCTCCAAGCCTGTGAATGTGTCAGTCTGTAAGTGCTCTGATACCTTCGTTGGGGTTCACGCACGCTTTCTCACAAATAACAAAGAAGTTCAATAAATGTCTGTAAGCACTCTGATACCTTTGTTGGGGTTCGCTCACGCTTGGTCACAAACAACAAAGAAGTTCAACAAAAGTCTGCAAGTACTCCAATACCTTCATTGGGGTTTGTGCAAGTTTCCTCACAAATTACAAAGAAGTTCAACAAAAGCTGATGAAAAGGAGTTCTTGGGCCATGCACCACTGATAAGAAAAAAACCTGTTGAACAACAGGAAATAGCATGCTGCAACCAATAGAAACAGAGGAAAAGTAAGTGGCAAGCACACGAACAAATGAAAAGTAGGGGCAAGATGTAAGCCCTTTTTAAGATTTATATTAAATACAATAGATTTCATAAACACAGCACAAGTGCTGTGCAGGTGGAACCTAAAAAGCACACAGACACATGTTATGTTCAATGTAAAATGCTTTATTGACATAATAATGTTGACAGTGATTACTGAAAAGCTGAAAATGCTTTATTAACCATAATAAGTGCATTTACACATGGTTATTATTGATTGTTACATTTACGCACATAATGATGGTGTTTTTAGCATGTGGTTTGTGATCTTGAAACTTTGCCCAAGTCAATAGACTTACCTGATATGTTTGTATGACCCTTTAGGAGTCAAAAGTGAATACGCAATGTCATCCATTGTATTTTCAATCTGTCTATTCTATATATTTGTAAATTAATGCATTGTATTTAGTAGTGTGTGTGTGTAATAAATATACTTTTCCATTTTCTAAAGAAAAAGCACTGATTGGACAATCATTGAGTGTCATTATTGCGTGCCAGCGAATGGTAATTACTAGCCCTTCTACCGCCCGAGTAGGCCTTGTACTGCTCTTGTTACCTTGAGAGAGTCAATGGGGTGCTTGGTTCCCAGTAAGTGAAAATTGCAGGCCTGTTACTTGAAAGGCCTCATACCCTGCACAATTAATAACCCAATTTCCTACAGTACCTTTGTTGGAGGACTAGGACTGTTTCCCCAAGGAATCCTTTTGGTCTTTCATGTGCTTCTTTTTTCTGCTAGATTCTTGTATCAGTGTTCCTTGCAGGAATGCTTTACATGCTGCAGAGAGGAACTGCGTTGAGGACACCTATTCCTTATCGAGATCTAGCCATTCTCTGATCTCATCACATAGTTTCTGTTTCTCTGCTTGTGACTTATACGTTAGTATGTTCATTCTCCATGTTTTTGCTTGGGAGACAATCAGTCTCAAATCCAATGATATTGCTCTGGGTGCATGGTCAGAAATGCCAGGTGCACTTCGAGGAGGAGTTTTATAATGGATTGAAGAAGTCTATACTCATTTCTATTTTATGGGGGCAAGAGAAGTAGGTGTACTCTCTGTACATAGGGAAGGTCAGCCCCCAAGGATCTCCTAAACCATGATCATGCATCAGATCTCTCAGCATGTTCCTATCCTGAGCGTTACTAAGATTAGGTTTGCCCGACCGGTCCAAAACGGGGTCTACCACCATATTATAGTCTTCACCAATTAGCATTTGTGTTTGTCCAGATTCCACAAAACATTGATTGACTTTGGATAGGAACACTTCCCTTCAGGTGTTTGAAGGGGAAATTGACCTTGTTATAATGATGAGTCTCTGGATGACCGTTTTAGCAAAGTCAACTTTTCCCTCCCAATCCATCCAAGTTTTTAGCATTCATGACTGCAATCATTATGTACAAGTTTGGTAACTCTTCTTTTTTTGTAAGAGTTGTATAGTTGAGGTGTGGAGACGTCCTGTTTCGATGCACATGTTCTGACTTTGTAAATGACTTTCCTTACCCAGTCTCTTTTAAGTTTTTCCTATTCTTTCTCATTGAGATGTGTTTCCTGGAACAGATCAATTTTGGTATTCAATGTGTTGGATAGGCTACTGTCTTCTTTCATTTTATAAAGGATGTGTCACGATTTGCTCCCTGCAGTCCCGTGTCCACCACCAGGGGGCTGAACTGTGGGACTCTCCAGTGTTCTAATAAGCTTCCAGACCCTCCCCTTCATGTATATACTGACTTTCAGCCATTTGGACACTATTTGGGAATTGACATCCATTCCCAATCCATGCCGGGTTTTGTGAAAGCCAGCCTGCTCATACTTGAAGCCAGCCTGCTCATGTTTGGAACTCCACTACCTAGAATTCCCTGCTCACTGCTTTGTCTCCACCCCTGCAGGCCAAGGATGGGTGGAGGAATTCAGCTCACCTGTGGCTGGCTGCTGCTAGCCTGCTCACACCTGCTGCATATGATTACTGTGAGCTCTTTTAAGCCCCAGCTCCCTTCAGCCCAGTGTTAGTCATTGTAGCTGTATACCGGTGAGGCCGATCCTTGTTTCCAGTGTTTCCTGAGCTTTTGATACCCTTGTTTCCAGTGTTTCCTGAGCTTTTGCTATTCCTTGATTCCTGAGCTATAGTTAATCCTTGTTCCTTGATTCCTGAGCTATAGCTATTCCTTGTGCCTGAATTAGCACTGCCTGCAGTGCTACCTTGTTTCCTGAGTTCATGAGCTATAGTTATTCTTTGTTCCTGTTCCTGGGCTTCAGCTATCCCTTGTTCCTGATTTGCACTGCTTGCAGTGCTCTCTTGACTCCTTGTTTCCTGAGCTGTAGCTATTTCCTGTTTCCTTGAACCAGTACTGCCTGCAGTGCTACCTTGACTCCTGAGCCTTAGCATTCCTTGTTCCTGAACTGCAGCAGTTTCCCTTGTTCCTGAACTAGCACTGCCTGCAGTGCTACCTTGACTCCTGAGCCTTAGCATTCCTTGTTCCTGACCTGCAGCAGTTTCCCTTCTCCTGAACCAGCACTGCCTGCAGTGCTATCTTGACTCCTGAGCCTTAGCATTCCTTGTTCCTGACCTGCAGCAGTTTCCCTTTTCCTGAACTAGCACTACCTGCAGTGCTACCTTGACTCCTGAGCCTTAGCATTCCTTGTTCCTGACCTGCAGCAGTTTCCCTTCTCCTGAACTAGCACTACCTGCAGTGCTACTTTGACTCCTGAGCTTTTGCTCAATTCTTGTTCCTGCCCCAGCACTGCCTTCTATGCTACTTTGTTTTCTTGATTCCTGAACCTGCACTATTCTAGTATACCCTTGTAGCCTCCCCTTCTGTATATCCTTTTCCAGTCCCTGCCTTTCTTCCCATTTCCTTGGTTCCAGTTCTAGTTTGCTGTCTTTCTATTTCTGCTATCTTGCTTCTGTTACCTTGTATGTTTGTTACCTGCTTTCTGCCAAGTGTGCCCTGTGATTTCCTTCCTTTCCTGTTAAGCACTCCTCCTCGCTAGCTCCTTGTCTATTGTGCTTGTGTTTAGTTCTACCCCTTTGCTGTTACTGCCTTGCGTGTTCCTGTTTGATCGCCAGGATCCGTGGGCACAGCTGACTACCTAGGTGGTGTTTCTTGTTCACTGTGAATATTGTCTTTGAGTTACTGTTATAACATCACCATAGGTATAAGCTCCACAGACCCTGCCTTTGCATACATATCCTATATGTGGGTATTTTCAGTCAGTATCTGTAACAGCAATTGTGGGTGAGGAACTTACTGAGCTTCAGTCTTACCGTGTGGAGCTCCTGAGTGCTTTACCCCACATTCCCTTTATTGTTAATGTTGTTTTATATTTAAGTGTATTGCACATCCGTCCTGGGTTTAGTGATTCTGAATGCTGAGCCGCCTCATGAGTGCCTGTCCTTTCTGAGTCTCACCCTTCTTGTTCACTTGTACAGGCTTTCCCTTTGGATCCCTTTGTCTCCTCTTTCTGTGTACGTTTCCTACCCAGTTCCCAGTCCTTGCCCAAGTCCCTGACTGTGTTCCCCACATAGTCCCGGACAGTCCCTGACAGGATGCAAATCCATTGCCTCTAAGTGACGAGACGTGGAGGATTTTAGTGGGTGTGGCCACGGAGCCAAATATATATTGTCTCTTTTGAGAAATCTGTGGTAGCTCACTTGGGATGCTGATGGTTCACACATGGGCTTGATTGCCAATGAACTTCTGAGGATTTGACAGTAGTTAGACAGTTATGTGCAGCAATCAGTCGAAAGCCATAGTATTTCTGCCATTGGAGTAGTCAGCAGAAAAAGTTATATTGTTATCAGTGTAACAATATGATCCATTCTTCTTTTAGGCAGTGAGAATGCTGCGCACATGCTGATGTTTGAGCAGGCAGGCAATGATAGTTTGAGTATTTTTGTTAGGAAGATGCAGCCTCCTTCTAAGGTAGTGCATTCTTTGAAATTCTAGTGGAGGATCAAATACTCTACCTAATAACTGTGGCAGGAGGCCACTCAGATCCTGAATAATATCAGGCCCCTTGTCCAGGTCAGGGAGGCCAAAGATGCAGATATTTTTGGTCTGCCTTCATCCTCAAGGTCATTGACCTTCTTTTGAGATGCCATATTTCAGTGCCCCAGTCTGAGGTGGCTAACAGTCTCATTAACAGGTTGTCTATGCATTGCTCTGTCAGCCCCAGCATTGTTTTGAAGCCTGCCAGTTCATCGTGTATAAGTTTCAGGTCTGTTAGTTGATGTGGTTGTTGTTTCTTCCATTCTGCTTGATTCTTTGATGCTCTTCAGTTCCAACATGAGCGAGTCTAGGGTTACTGTGTCCATGTTGGTCCCAAGTGATTGCTTGTTGGGCTCACTGGCAACAGCCTCCGAGAACAGGAGCTGTCTCACTGGTTTGAGCTTAGGCATAAGTTGAAAGGGTATCCACAGAGTTCTAAGATGCCAAAAGTCTTTTCTTGTGTGAATCATTTGTCAGCAAGTTTGAGGAGCATGAGATAGTAGCCTTTAGGTGCGAGATGCTGAGGCTGGTCTGGTTATGAGGGTCTTGCAGCAAAAAGATGGTGGATTTGCAAGTGTTGGCCAGCAGGTGGTTCCATTGTATTATATTTACTGTCTGAGTCCCCACATTGATTTAAGACTTCAACCTCCGTTGTTGTGTTAGACATCATAAAAACACAGCCAGACCAATCCAAAATTGTTGCCAAAGTTTTCAGTAGGGGAGGTTGTAGGAGTGAACCTGACCGCATTTTCAGGGCCCAGAGGTAAGCTAGTTGATGTCGCCCTTATCTCTACTTCCAAAGAATTGAGCTGTTCTCCACCGGCTGGCACGTCACGTAACCTCAGTCCGCGAAGTAGGCGAGCTGTCTGATAAATTATCTTTGAGGCAAGGTGACTTGCCGCACCAATGGGCTTGACATCATCAGCACCTCACTGAACTTCTGTGTTGCAATTATGTGCTTTCAGTATTATGGGTGTCCAAGAAACCCATCATACAGAAGTGGTCCGGTCACATTGTGAAGCTGCAGCTAGGTCACTGCAAAGCCAGGTTACATATTCTCTCCCTGTTCACAGCATCCTAACTTATAGACGCAACCCATGGAGTCCGCGCTATTGGTCATTGTGGCAGCCGGAAGGCAGTCTGGCCCGGGAGCTGTGTCAGCAGTTGCCCATCTTGCACTCAGTCACGCCTGCCTCGCTTTTCACAATCAATATGCGAGGCCTACTGCCTTTGTTGTAACTCTTCATTTTAAACAATCAGGCCTTAAATCTTTATCATTGGCTTGTCACCTTAATCAACCCAGACCTGCCTTGTTGGTCATAAGCCTTCCCACAGGGCAACCATCAGCTATAACATAAAAAAAATTACAAACATGCACAAAATATATTTCTCAAAACAATATAAAATCCCTACTAATAGAGCCTAATAAGGATTAGCATAGTGCAAATCATATACCCTCATGGGTTGGGTGGGTCAGCAACACCAAAACCCTTGTCTGCTATGATTGGTAATCTGTGAGATTTCATATAACAGAATACGTATCTACAGGCTTTAGAACAGTGTAAAACAATCTAACCTTAAAAGCCTTTACCTTTAACACATGCTTTTCACAATAAGCAAGTCCTTCTTGCTTTGTCATAACTTTTCATTATAATCAGATGACACTATAGGTATGGCATACCTTTTCCTAGTGAACCAATAAGGCCCCAACACAATTCTACTGTGGTGCTCATAAACTGGCAACTATCAAGCACACATTTATAAAATTACAAATAGGTACAAATTACAGTTGGCAAAACAATGTACAACCACTCTCAATAGGGCCTAGCAAGCATAATCACAGTGAAATTATCCCTGGGTTTGTCAGAATGGATGACCAACACGAAATCCCTTGCCTACTGTGGAAATTTGTGATAGGACATGTCACTAAATACCTTTCTAAGGCCTGTACCAAAATGTGCTAACACTCTACTGCTAAGAAGCCTATTGGCATTAGCATATGCTTTTCACAATAAATATGCCAGGTCTACTGCATTTGTAATAACTTTACATAATAAACAGGCAGAACTATGGCATCTGGTATTACATTTCCCTGCATGCCAATCAAGTTTATATCCATTTTTTGGCTCCTCACTATAACCAACTCAGGCCTACTGTACTGATTGTAAGCTTTCCCACAAGGCAACTAGTAGGCATACAGTCATACAATTGCAAATGTATACAAAAGTGCAGTTGGCAAAACAAAGTACTATCTATCCTTATAGGACATTCTCACAGTGCACATCTTTTACACCCCTGGTTTTTCAGGGGGGGGGGGGTAATGAACACCCAAGCCCTTGCCTATTATGGTAACCTTTGAGATTCCATATATTGCAAAAAAGCTATCCATCAGTTTTAATGCAGAGTAATCATAATCTACCCATAATTGCCGATTTACTTTAAATTCACAATCAGTATGCAGGTTCTACTGCCTTTATAGTAACTTTTCATAATAAATAATCTGGCCTACAGACTTTATCATTGGCTTGTCACCATAATCAACTCAAGCTTACTGTACTTAGTTTTCCCCAAGGCAACTATTCATCATACCATAATAAAAATATAAATTTAAACAAAATGATAATTGGCAAGGCAAAATACTATCTCTCTTAGGGAGCCTAACACGCATTATTGTGGTGCATATCCTTTAATGCCATAGTTTGTTCAGGTCGACCACCAACACTAAAATCCTTGCTTAATGCGGTAATCTGTGAAATTCCATGTAACAATATACCTGCCTACAGGCTTTAGCACAATGTAATAACTATCCATTGTAAAAGTTGTTTGTCTTTCACACAATCTTTTTACAATGAGTAAGTCAGGCTTAGTGGCTTTGTTATAACATTTCATAATAAGCAGATCAAACCTATAAAATTTGGCATTACTTTTCTCAATGAACTCATAAGGCCTGTACCCTTTATCAGGGGTCTCCAACCTTTTCTGTAGTGAGAGCTACATCTGACCAGTGAAAATCATTGTGAGCTACTGAAGGCTAAGCAACTTGCGCATTGTTACTTGACACCCCCATGCCCAGCTTCATTGACTTTAAACCTAATGTCCATAGATCCAGATACTATGGTTTGAACAAAATACTTGACTAGGAGCACTATGACAGAGCTGTCATGTCTGTCACTGAGACCATGGCTTTTGAGGATGCATGAACATGTGTGCGTATGAATGGGATAAATGTGTATGGGTGACTCAGAGCCAGCGCAATATGAACTTGTGGCACAGGACATACCTTTCGCCATATGTGGCACTGTTATATGTATAACACAAACATACAACCATTTTTTAAATGGGTCATAAATCCAATTGAGTGCTACTAATCATCAGCCCGGGCTATCAGCACCCTGATGAAAATACTGTGAAATAATCAAAGCCTTCCCTTAACTTTAAAAGGAAAGTGTGACCCTGTGCTTATTTCAAAATGAACTCAAGGCTGCGAGCTACTCTGAAGGTGTCTGCGAGATACTGGTATCTCACGACACCTACATTGAAGTCAGACATTTTGTGCTCACCATATTCTTTACCTTAACCAAGCATTTCAGACTGGTTACAGTATGTTTGTGTGCACCTCATCAAGAGTGTCTAAATGGGTGTCATACCCTTTTGCCTACACGTTTCAAACCTCGCAGTACTCTATCAACCAATGCTGCATGATCACAGCTCAGCGACACCAATTCTGTCATTGCACTTTTTGTACCCACACAACCTATTTTTGTGTGATTTTGAAAGTGATACTAGACCATCCTGTGGTCATGTTTATCTTTTGTGTGCCAGCGCACACTTGTGAACCAGTATGGCACATTGTCCCATCTCATTGCATAATTCAATCACATGTTCTCTCCTTTAGGTATATAAAAGTTTGTTTGATGTTCTTTCCCTTTGAACACCAGTATTTCTCCTATTGTAAGGCGCGGACTATATTTTGGAATCTTACAGAAAATGGTCCCAGCTAGTTCTCCTACCTCCAGATACCAGAGAGATAAGCTGGTAGGCAACATGGACATAATCCTTTGTATGCACATTGTCCCATCTCATTGCTGAAGTCATTCACAGGTTCTCTGTTTTAGGTATATGTTGCTTTGCCTCTGCCCCTTCATCTTCCTGCCTCACTCTCTTGAGGTTAAGGTACAGAGGAAGAGCCCCCAGGCTGGATGACCTTACATATTCTGCTCATTGAATCATCTCAGCTGACAGTGTCTGGCATATCATAGAGAAGGATCATTTTTGTGTCGATTAATGTCATGGCCCACCTCAGCAAGCAGGGTAGAGCATTCTGTGTTGTTTGATGACGTCAAAGGATCTCCTCACATTGATAGTCAAGGTAAGTTTGATGTTCTTTCCCTTTCGACAACAGTAGTTCTCCTATGCTAGCAGACTACATTTTGGACTCTTACAGACAATGGTCTCAGTTAGTTCTCCTACCTCCAGGTCCCAGGGAGATAAGCTTGTAGGCAACATAGGCATAATCCTCTATATGTGGCGACCAAAGCAGAATTAGAAAATAGGCAAAATCTCTCCAGATTTGTGTTTTCCACCTTCCTCCGGATGTTGCTCATGCTAAGCAGAAGAGAAGAGCTGGTGGAAGTATCAGTCCCAGTCCCCCTGATCTGCCCAGTGTCAGGGACAGAAAAAAGCCAACACTGTTTTCTTGAGTCCATGTAGGAACTGTGCGTGCTCTGGGAGTGTTGCAAGTAGATAAAGTTAAAGGAGGTTCATCCTCACCCCTTGGAAAGGTAAATACTGTTGCAGTACCTGAAAGGTCACTCATTGGTGGCATAGCCATACACTGCCTCACTATGAGTAATGAAAGTACAAATATGGCATTCCTCCATCACAGCGGGTAGAGCCAAAAGCATAACCACTGGGACAGACATAGATACTGTTCCAGAAAGTAGAGAACCCCTGGTATATTTACAATGCTTTCCATCAAAGATATGACATTACATTTAACAATTGGAGAACTCCAATACATTATATTCATTCAGGGTCAACCTCTGAGTTATTGTTTGCTTGTGAGCAAGTAATCTTGGCTCAGATTCTTACTTTATCTATGTGAACAAAGTATGTTAACCTTTTTAGAAATCATCAAAGTTCTGCTTAACAAATAACACTTTATGTTTTGTCAATGTTTCAATTCACTCTACTGCTCTTTTATCTGATGCACGTCATATTACTCAAATTTTCTGACAACTCACCTAGTAAAATTACTCCTGGATTTTTAGATAAATCATATCACAATGTGTGGCTCCCTTTAAGGGTGGTGGATGGCTTTCCATCCTACCAGGTCATAAGAGGCGTTGGCTTTCGCCCTGTGGTGCAGGTCAACCCACCACATTTAGAAATTTCCTGTGCCTTCAGTCATCAACATGTGGAGTGGATGCCCTATAAATAGATCTGTGTCATGTATGTGTAATCCGCTCACCAATCATTTTTTTTGCTTTACTGAAACAAATTCCCAGAGCAGGAGTTTGTTTCAGTAAAACAAAAAAACAACTATCATTGTGTGCAATGAGGTTTCTCCCTGCACAGTGGCCATTAGTTGTTTTCCCTTCAAAGGTTCTCCATATCGTTCATGGCAGACCCACGCAGGGAAAAACAGTGACAGTGAACCTGCCTTATGGCAGGGTGACCATCACGGTGACCTGGTGATCCAGTAGCAGGTGGATTGCTGGATCAAGGTTTTCTGAATGTGGAGACAACTGTGGCTGAGCCATCAGAAACTCCTGCATTTCCTCTGACTCTAAATGAGGAAGAGCTGTACCAATCTGGTGAGTTGGGAGTATTGCTAATTTATGGTGATGGTCCTGTCCTATCAAACTCTAAATGGAGTCTTGTCTGCCTTAAGTTATTCGTGGAGCATCTTTAGATTATTTCTACATTTCTGGACATCAAATCAGCTCACCCTCCAGTAACCTATCAATGCCTCAGGTGTTTGTGTCTTTGAGACCAATCTGCTTCACATTTATGTGACATTTATTTCACATAGGAAGAGGTGTACTGGCACTGTTTTACATTTACAAAAGATGCTGTGTAGCCTCTTTCTGTGGTATGAGAGCTTGCAGCTAATTTCCACTACTGCAATTTTGCGAGGTTTTCTTTAAGGTGTGCTATGTCTCCTGCAGAGTCCCAGATGAGTTCAATGTTGAGCTCAATTGCAGAGTGGGCTAAGAAAGATCATAATCATATGAAGACTTAGTTCTTGGGAGTATAAGGTCTAACAATCCTCACAAGCTCCAATTGTGAGTAAATGACACGGGTATCTAATCTAAGAATAGCATAATTGTGCAAGCAGGCATCAATTTATATAAGCACACTGCCCTTTGGCCCAACTGTGGATGACACTATTCATGCGTGGTGCACTAGCTCTCCTTTAGTGCACGCAAACAGATATAGCTGGGAGAAGATACATGGGTTAAAAAAAATATATATATATATGTGTTTAGCTATAGTTAGAGGAGAGTTTCCATAGGAATAGCGTTTTTTTGTTTTGCTAGTAACTTTGACACTGTTTAATAAATCTTTTCAAAAAAGTACATTCTTCCCAGAGAGTTTTGCATAAATTTATAAAGCGTGGGGGAGGGGGCTTTTCCAAAATATTGATTTCCCATGTTAATTCTTTAGGAAAATTTGCTCTCGATACAGAAAAAATGGCTAGATTGAAACACACCAAGTCTGGCAAAATGTCAAAACTTTACTCAGAAGGCATGCTTTTTTGTGGTTGGGTGTAAATCTTTTCAGCCGCTTTCTAGAAATTTGAATTTTAAGAGGTGGAAAGGGTTAAAAAGTTAGGTATAACTCCACTGTTGGTCCAGCGGGGCTCTTGCGATACCAAAATGTTTAAAATAGGGTTCTCTGCATGGCCCGGCTGCTTTTCTTTTCTTCAACCATTTTGATAATGGGGGCTAGTACAGTGGTACTGAGTGATCAGTTTGGTTGGTCGCAACCGATATGAAAATGTTGTGGCTGCCTTTACTGGATTCAGAGATTCGGTCCCAGGGTCCAAAGGGACCCCTCTAAGAGGTCAAAATTTTAAAAAAATTATTTTGTCACACAGATACCATGGTACTCCCGCAGGATCAAACGCAGCCCTCCCATGAGGTACTGTAGTTCTGCCCCAGGAGACACAGCTCAAAACTTCACCCCCAAGGTACCACTGTACAGTACAGGATTCCTCAGAATCCTGCATTGGACCACAGTCCAAGGGTGGTGAATCTTGAGTGGCAGGTACCTCATTACCCAAAAGAGTAAACAAATATTTTTAGAAAAAACAATGTTGAGTGTGTATCCGCAGGGAGGACTTCTCTGGGGAGTTGGCAATTTAACATGCTAATCTTGTGACCAATTTTCTGGTCTCCATAATGGGATCACCCTCTTAAAGACCTCACATGGCACACGATTTTAAGAAAGAAACTGACAAGTATACATTTGCCATTGAAAAAATCCTGTCTTCTAGGCCCTATGGACAACCCTCCGTAGTTTAGTAAAATACACTACATGCATTCTAGAAATGGGCACAATGGCATACAACCTTAGAGATATACTTACAACACTAGTGTGATTATAGACCACCTCTAAGGGGCCGATTATGATGTCATTCAGAAACGGTTCCGAACGAATCGGTCTCGTACTCGTTTCCAAACGAAACGTGTCCTGCGAGTCTGGACGACCGATTACGATTCTTCCCAACAACTTTCGGTCGGACTCACATTGACTTCAATGGGAGTCTGTGTTCCGAACGAGAATGCAGGCTCCCATTGATAAAAGGGGTGGTTGGGGAAAACCTTGCACCCTGTGGCGGGCACCCCATGGTGCCTGCCACACTGTGCATGGATGGGAAGAGGGGTCCCTTGGGTACCCCCACGGATCCCATTCGGTCACCTCCGGGTGAAGGGGGGCCCACAACGGGCCCCCAAAGACAGATTCTGGCAGCCGTTTTGTGTCGGACAGACCGAATCGGAACGGCTGTCCGAATCGGTCATCGTAATCGCTCATCCAGAAACCGTGTCCATAGTGCCGTACGATTCGGCTCTGAAAGCTTCGGGCTGTTTGAATGCCTTTCAGAACCGATTCAGACTGCCCAGTCATTGGGAAATGTGTACGATTCGTTCGGAAACAAGGGTTCCGAATCGGATTCTGCAATACCGAATCCCATTCTGAGCCCTTCCGAACAACATCGTAATGGGCCCCTGAGTGGGGCACCGCTAAATTCGACATTATTCAACAATCTGCAAGCCTCAAAATCTTCTGAGAAGTTCTGGAAATAAACATCCACATCTTACAAAAGTCCTTGCTACACAGAATTTGTCTATGGTGCTGTATTACAACTATTTAACATGGCCACATGCCCAGATGTTCACTGGTGGAGAATCTATTGTCAATAGAAGCTTTGGCCTTTCTCACAGATTTTTTGGAACAGGCTTTATCTGTAAGCCACAATCTAACATACCTCTGTAACACACATCAGGTGCTCTCAGCCTTTCCCTCATTTCACATGGAGTAATACTTGCAATCTAAACTTTAGTGATTTGTAAATGGTGCACCATATAACTTTTAACATGCACAATTTCACTTGCCTCCAAGCATCACACTATTTTCATGTTATGGACCCACAAGTGTACACTCAGCAACTCTATTCTGTATATGACTATGGTATTGTCACTGAATGTCATCTGTGATGTCATCAATGATGTTATATTTAGGAGCGGTCTGGCGGCAGTCGCGGAGTGGATGACCGCCAACTGTCTCCAGCTTAACGCCAATAAATCTGAGGTGTTGCTGGTGGGGAGAGATACTGAGTTATGGAGTGAGCAATGGTGGCCGAATACCCTTGGGAGTGCACCCACCCCTAAGTCGGTGGTGAAAAATCTAGGGGTGTGGATGGACTCGACCCTCAGCTTTCAGGACCATACTAAGAAAGTGGCAGGCACGTGCTTTGGCTTACTCCGGGGATTGAAACCCCTGTTGGGGTATTTCGACCCGTCCACCCGACAAATGATTGTCCAAGCGGCTATCTTGTCAAGGCTGGACTATGCCAGCTCGCTCTACCTGGGGGCAAATAAGGCAGAGGTCATGCGTTTGCAAAGGGTCCAAAATGCGGCAGCCAGAGCCCTACATGGGCTCCCTAGAAGCCGCCCGACAACTGGTGCCATTCGATGGTTACATTGGCTGCCTATGGCCAAGCGTATTGAATTCAAGGCCCTTTGCTTGGCCTTTAAAATTTTGAAGCTCTCTTCCCCGGGTATTCTGGCCAATCTGTTGGTGCCTTACACACCCACGTGCCATCTGCGCTCCATGGGGCAATGCCTGGTTCTCGTCCCTCGGGTGAAACGTTTACGTGCCGGGGGACGGTCCTTTCGCAGCTTAGCGGCTAAACTCTGGAACTCCCTTCCCTTTCAGATCCGCAGTCTGGACGACTATCTGGCGTTTCGGAAGGCAATCAAAACCTATCTCTTCCCTCTGGTTTAGGTTCTAGCTTATATGTCTTGCTGCAGTCAGCGCCGGGACGCCTCTTTGCTGAGGCAGCTGTGCGCTATACAAGTTGGGTTAACATAACATAACATATGGGATGCCATCAGTAATGTCATCAATTTTGTCAATTACCATATCACGAGTGATGTCATATGTGAGATCATAAGCAGTGCAATTATAGTTAGGTCCGTAAACAATAACTGGTGGATTTCTGTGTTCATTTAGTTTTTAACACTAGTTTTAATCTTATTTCAGTACCTAATTGTAATGTGTCTTTAACTTTTGTGTATATATTTATATGTAATGTGGCTTTCAAATAGGTGACTGATGAAATCCTGTTAAAATACAAAAGGGCGATCCGCCTGGTGCTGGACAGTTTCTGGTGCACTGTGAATTAAAAGTGGCAGAGAAATACATTAGAATAGTCCCCATAGGTTTGATAAATCAGTCTATGTTTTATGTTTTTTAGCTGCAGGTAGTAATGATACCTGCCAACATTGCTTGATGATGTTGATGGTGGCAATGCTAATGATATGTCTCTGATTTTCCTTCAGTTGACCTCCCCGTAAAATTGGGTAGGGATTAAAATGTTATATGTGACTCCCCTGGCAGAAGGGGATGCTAAAACGTTTACTGTCTTCAGGTTTTGTGATGGATTCCACATGGGTCTGAGTCTGGTTTCTAAGATGCTTACAGATGATGTGCCAATGTCTGTGGTTCCATCTCTAAGTGGTGATGAATAAGGATTGATTTTCTGACTGTTTTCGAAAACACTGATTGGATAGGCATCCTACCTTTATACCTGTTAAGGGTCATGCTGTAATATCAGGTTTTTTAGTACTTATGCATGCTAAGGATTTTGGTCCATCCCACAGATTTCCTCTGGCCCCTGCACCCACTGAGATAGCCTGAGGAATTGCAGAGCTAAGAAAACAGACAAAGAGGGCTTTCACCAGTCCACATGTGAGTAGGGAATGATCTGTGTGGCTCTGAGCTGCGCCTGCTAGTGACCCAAGCGGATTTGTTTTAGGTGCCAGACCTCCCCAACCCATCTTCTACTCAGATTGGATTCTGAGAAGTTACGGGACACAACAATGCTGAATTTGCAAACCTTCGCTATACACTAACCTTGTATTTAAAATATGTCTAGCAATGGCTAACAATTATTGCAAGATTAACTGGAATATTATCAAAGGTAAAAAATAAAAAAGCTAAATCCAAATAAAATTCCTATTATAAAAACAATGCCTAACAGAATCATAAGTTATTATCTGCTGTTTTCAGTAAAGGTACCCAAACTCTGCATACCTCAGGTATCTGGGCCTTACAAATGCCTTTTTTGTCACTGGTCGGTATCCAACTTTCGCCCTTTAGAGGATCCCCGCATCTTTACATTCTCTCTTCAGCTACCAATTAAAACACAGACTGCTTACAGTGTTGCAGAAAATAAATTTTGGATGGAAACATAGGCCAGTATTTTTCCCAGGGGTGTGCGAGACTGTTAACATTTACAGAAATTGTTCACTTAAGTTATTGCTGCGAAAGTGGTTTCTACATGTTACTAAATCGGGTGCTGAACTTACTTTTTTTGCACAAGGCTATAGCATGAGATTAGATGTATATATTGTTAAGACTCGGTGGTCGTAATGCAGCGGACGGACCACCGCCACCGCGAGTCTGGCGGTCTTACGACTGCCAGACTCATAATCAGACCCTTAGATGGAGGTCAGATAGATCTTAGTATGTAAAACCATAGAATCTTAAGAGGGCGTATTATCCTTTTCATGCCACTGTATACAATGTTGAAGCTTTGCTTGCAAAAATATGTGAGAAAAGACAGTCCGACAGTGCTTATTATAAAAACACAGCCAACTGCATGATGGTGCTAGTCAAAAACACTCAGTGAATTTGATTACGAAGTTAGTAATTATTCCACTTGTGAAACTGACTCATTCTACATGACTCATCATCACATATTAGCATCCAGCAATCGGACTGTAGAATCCTTTGTCTGTTGACATATGAGGGTGCCTGGGGAAATCGAACAGGCAAAATGGACCGTTCAAGGAGTAAACACGTTTCATTTTGAAACTGTAATTGATAAATCTTAAGGAGAATGAGAAACACAAGAATTGGCCAAAACTTTAAACATAGTGTGAAGCATCCCTTGGTTGACTTGTATGTATCTCATTATTGTTAATTATCTCCTTTTACACTACAATCGGTATGCCAGCAAATTAGAATCGGAGGGGCCATCGAGAATTCTTATACTGGGGAAACAGATCTAAGGGCCAGAGCTCAGGTAGAAGAGCGAGTTACTTGAGGGCTGAGTAAATTTCCTGTCGTCATGGGTTTGGCCAAGACTCATTCTGCAGGCTTTGTGGTATTTCCCCATGGCTTCAAACTTCTGACCTTGGGTGAACTGCAAACTTTAAAACTGCTAATGGTGTGGTGGTGTGAACAGTGGCTCGGGGGACACCAGAGTGCACGCCTGAGAACAATTACAGGATGATTCAGTAATAGAAGTTTGACTTACTTAAATCTTGGTCTCTAGCGTTTAATTACAGTAAGCAGAAATAAAATGTAATAACCTTCAAACTAATTATGCACTGTGTTAAATGAGATGAAAATATTTCTACGCTAAACACAAATGCCTGTGTTTGGAACTACTTTGGTGTTGATTTCCTTTTTGTTAGAGAAGGGCCAAAATTGTACTTTTTTAAATCAAAATATCTGCATTGATTTTCTCAACATTACACAAAACTGACAGTTGCGTTTAAAATAAATTATTAACACCTTGTAAATTATTTCCACCCCTCAAGATATTAATGCAGCCGGTAAGCATTAATATATCTTGACCCAGTCTAATTTTAAAAGAAAAATCTTATTTTGTTCTCATTGGAAATCTTATTCTCCATGCAAGGAAGAGAGGCCATTCAGTAACCTTGTAGAAGACATTTCCTAACCACAAAATAAGGGTATTGTACAAAAACTCTAAACAAACCTGACCCACTCCCTTGATTCGGATCATTCCATACCACCACTAATTGACAGGCAATAAAATAATATAAACTCATTATGTATGATTGTTATTGGTTGTCTCTTATACAATGTACAGATGCTTTACAGTAGCTGTGACAATTGTTTAGACTTTTTCACATGTCAGTTAGCACAGTTCACAATACAAAGGGACACACTTTACATGCTCCTACTTTCTTCTTAGGAAACTCAATAAAATGTATTGCGGCTTGTGTGTTCTGTTGTTATGTATAACTCTATAGCACAAAACTCAGGGTCTATCCTGCCATCTCTGAATTGCAGTAAGAGTTTTAAATCCATAGATTAACAGTCTGCCTGGAGGTAAAGACCAGTTTGATCCTTAACTGAGTGACGAAGAGCCACAATCCGCGTAAATTGACTTTTATATATCGGTTCTGGTCTTAATTAAATTATAATGAGCATTGCAACCACTTCAACAACTCATTCAAGCCTGCCCCAAGTTCACCATCAATGTGGGACCTCCAGGTGCAACTGAAACGCTGACCTCTTCCGAATAATACACCTTGCCCAAGATTTGCAAAGGTTGTGCGTTGGAATTGCATTACTTTTTTAACACAAACCTGACGGAAAATCTTTTTGGGGAATTACAAACTAACACAAATTGGTATTTGCGTTGATATGTTCGGAAAAGTGAAGCGTGAAGCGCTGCTTTGCGTTGCTTAGCGTCAAGGGGGCGTTACATGGATGGCACATAGTCATTCCCATGCAACCACCCATGCCTTTTGACGCAAAACCCTATCTACTAACATTAGTGGACAGAGTTTTGGATTAAAAATAACACTGCTGGAAAGCAGGTGTCAAAAAGGAGAAATGTTTTCATTTCTCCTTTCTTTTCTGACTGTGCATGTGTGCTGCACTGTACAGCACACATACAAATTAGGAAAAGTTTTAGTTACTAAGGCCCTAGTTACAATGTTGGTCGGACAGGCTCCGACTGACATCATAGAGGAAACAGGACCGCCTGACAAGGAGTCGGCGGTCCCACATCCACTATTATGATGCAACCCCCTTCACAGCGGTCGCAAAGTGTATATTTTCTATTGAAGCTTGTGCTGCGGGTTGCAGCATCAGCCTTAATCGAAAATATGCACATTCAAAACATCCATGCACCGTGTGGCAGGCACCATGTGGTGCCTGCCATATGGTGCAAGGATGTTTAGGGGGACACCATAGGTGCCCCCCAGACCCCATAGTGGAGGCTGCGAAGGGACGGACCACCATAGAAAGGCAGACTGAAAGGGACATCTTAATCCCTATGGTGGTGCCTGAGAAGGCACCGCCCTTATTGTAGGGATTAGATTCCGACCTCTGTGCCGACAGGCTCCTTGAGCCCATTGGAACAGCAACGGTCGGTCCCTCTGCATGCTGCCTCCGACCGCCACATCATAATGCGTCGGGCAGAACGCAGAGGCAGATGTTGGTTGGATCACAACGACAGGCCATCGGTTGAGATCCGACCGCCATCGTAATCAGGCCCTAAGTCTTTACTTCCCTCCATTCAATCCTCAGAAATTGGCTCCATTTTTATTGAAGATTATGCTCTCGTTTTATATTCTTTTGATTTATTCTTCACTAATTCTGAAACTGCTCATTGGAAATAATAATTTCCTTTTGTCAGACAATAATTTTATTACAGAGGCCACTGCTTTTATTAATTCGTTTTTTTAATTTAACCGTCCTATTTAAGCCTCCATTCCTATCAACTGAGATGCTCTGAAGGCTTCCTTCCAGGCCTTTACTATAGCATATTCAGCTAAACAGAAAAAGGTAGCACATTCCCAATATACCTCATTATTACATCAAATTAAAACACTGGAACATACCTATTTCATCTCTAAATCTTCCTCTATTTACCCTTATTGAATAAAACCAAGTCAACCCTCAATAAACCCGCTACCGCTGATGCCTGTAATATTCTACTTAAAGTTAAATCAAAGTATCATGGAGGTCAAAATAAAGTGGTCAAAATGCTGGCTAATTGTTTAAAAATCAAATCTGAACGTAAAAATATAAGACCTATTCATAATGAACTCTTTAACAACATTGCTTCCTCAAATGCTGACATTTCTAAAACTTTCCAAGATTATTACGAATCATTATATTCAGAAGATACCAATCCTTCAGAGCAGGATATTCAGACTTTTTTTAATGGTCTTCCTAATCCTCCTTTCATTCCCTGATAAATGTAAATCATTTGAAGCTGACATAACTCTTCAGGAGATTATAGAGGCTATTAAATTCCTAACAAAAGCTAAAGCCCAGGGCCCAGATGGATTTTCTATGGAATTACTTTCTGCTTTTTTTTCAATCTATGCCCTCAAATTACTTGAACTTTTCAATTCTTTTCTTTTAGATTCCAAAGCTACTGGATCCTTTTTAGAAGTACTAATTGTTATTATACCTAAACCCAACAAAGATCATGCCCTCTGTAAAAAGTATCATTCTGATTCATTAACTAACTATGATTGCAAAATATTTGCCAAAATCTTAGCATCCTGCATTGAAAATGTTGTTCCCCTACTTGTCAAATCTGATCAATCTGGTTTTATTAAGGGTAGACTAGTGCGGACAATGCCAGAATGTTCTTCAATATTCTTCAATTTGGCAAGAAATATCACTTTCCCCTGGCGGCCCTATGTCTTGACGCTGAAAAGGCATTCAACCACATTCATTGGCAATATATGTTTCCCACTTGGCTTTGGCCCTAATTTTATTTCTTTTATTAAATTATTGTACTCTGCCGCCCATGGCAGTGTGTATGTTAATCAATGCTTTTCCCCATAATTTAATCTGCACAGAGGTACCAGACAAGGATGACCCCCTTCCCCTTTGCTTTTACCTCTCAGTTTAGAAAACTTCCTGAACGTATTTGTTGTAATACACGTATATCTGGTTTTAAACACAACTCACTTGAAACCAAGTTATCAACTTTGCTGATTATATTTTAATATATATGTCTAACCCCTTTCCACTTTAAATCCTTTTTTACAAGAGATCAACTTATATTCTAATATCTCTGGTCATAAACTTAACATCTCTAAAACTGAAGTTCTACCATGAAATCCCTCATGTTATCAATATATGTTTGCTGACACTAAGTTTACATGGTTTCCTTCCAAAATTAAATACTTACTATTTCCAGCATTATTAGCCATAATTTGAGTCCTTTAAAACTTAAAATTCAGAAATTGCTCTCATCATGGTCTCCCCTTCATCTATCATGGTGGGAGTAGATTAGATGCCATCAAGATGATAATTCCACCACATGTCCTTTTTATATTGTTTATATTACTTTTTAAAATACCCATTTACTATTTCTCTAAGATTAATTCTCTTTATACTAAATTTCTCTGAAATAATAACACTCATGTATTGCCTTGTCTAAACTTAAACATCTGAAGAATGAAGGAGGTGTTTGTTGTCCTGATTTTAAGTTATATCATTCTGATTTTTTAATTCGACAAATGTATACTCAATCTAAGGACTTTCAGGATTCTCCCACGCCACGATGTATTCTATTTGAACACTCTTTATTGAAAACGTTTTTCATTTACTGAAGTCGTTTATATGTCTAATTGTTCTTTTATTTTCAAAACTCCAATTCTATCATATGCCTAACATTTGATGCATGCAATATTTTCTATGAGTTTAAATTTTTATCGATGTTTTTTAGCCTCTTTTATGCGGTACAATTAGTTTATTAAATTTTACGTCAATCGTTTTATTTCAAACATTGGAGGGAGAAGGGTATTATGTTTGTTCATCAACTTGTAAAACATAACTCTGTTATTCCTTTCCCCCAACTACAAACACAGTATAATCTACCAATCTCTTTTTTTAAAGGAATACAACCAAATTATCATATGCTCTTCACTTTTTAGTATTGACCAATAAGTTTCCTCCTGATATTGCACAAATCTCATCCATGACACCATTACATAGTATTGCTCCTGATTCTATTCCCAAAGCTGCTTATTTATATAAACTTTTACTATCCCCTACTACTGTACAATTGAAAAAACTACCTAATTACTATGGGAAACTGACCTTTCTATATCACTCCCCGTTCATCTTTGGGACAAAATTCGGCTTAAAATATTTAGAACCTCTAAGGCTTCACGTATAACACAATCTTATTTTTTTTTTTATAATAGAGCTGTTATTACCCCTGAATGAATATCTAAATTTGCTCCAACTTCCTCTCATGTGTTTAGTTTCTGGAAAGTTATATGGTCTAAATGTTTGAATAATTTTCAGTGTAATATTCAGTTATCAATTCAGAATGTTTTCTTTGGGTCTTTGGTGCCTGACTGTGAACGTCTTTCACCTTGATCTTTTTATTGCACTTGCATTTAAAGTTATACTTTCCTGTTGGAAGGATACTTCTAAGTTATCTATATCAACATGTTGGAATTTTATTTGTGACAAAAATAGAATAGCCAATGTGTCTTCTTTATCAGTTCATCAGAAGATTAAATCAGATTACTCTTTACTACATAGTTATCCTCTCACTCACCTGTAACTTACTTCTTATTTTTCTTCTTCTCCCTTTATCTTTTTATATCCTTCCCTTTTACTTTTTCTTCTTTATTTTTTTTCTCACTTTTTATTTTCTTTCCTCCCCTTTTCTCTTTTCCTTTTCTACTTTTTCTTTCTCCCTGCTGTTTTTTATATAAAGGAACATTCTTAGTTTATACCTAAATATCCTGACCAATTGTATTAGTTTATAGGCTTTATTGTCAATGTTATATATTTATTATGTATATTTTACTAGTGTTCGTTTTTAATTCTTCAATAAAAAATATTTAACAATAAAAAAACTAAAGTTGTTACAGGCTCTGAATTGGGACAAAAAATAGATAGTACTCGAATTGTACAAGGCAAACATATGTAATGTTCAGATAGATCAATTTCCTTGGTAAGAAAATCCAGACATCTGAGCATTTGATTTACAGCGCTCCAGCTGGCACAGGCTTCAGACACCAAATTCTTCCTTCATATAAAAATTAAATGACGCATGAATCACATAGCAGGTCCACATGGTATGCAGCACATATTGTACATGCTGAGCCCTAAGACAGCATTTCCTCTTATTACAGCAATTTTATTGGCTCAGACCGCAGAGTTTTCCCACAAGTTCCTGGTCAGACAGGCTCCAGCTACAGTTGAGAGATCAATCCTCAGGGTATTGAGATCCTATAGGCTAGGGTTTCACACAAAATAACTATACTTTCGGTCACAAAGAATTTACAGAATAAGGCTCCAGGCAACAGTGCTACCCTTTGGGTTGCACATATCCTATATGCGCTGTACCATAAACAGAGCTGACCCTCATGTTCTACAGACCTCAATGTAAAACTGCCCAAAGGTGCACACTGTTTAAACAATGCTGCAAAAAGGTTTATGTAAAGAAACAGCAATTAACAAGATCTGTAAATGCTGTACTATAATAATGCATAACATTTCTCATGTTACACAGATCTTTCACGTTCGGGTAAGCTATGCACTGAACAGCAAACATCATATAGGCTCAGCTCTATGATAGCAATTCTGTAGATTACATGAATCCTATAGGCTCAGATGTTAAAGCTGCCCCATATGTCTACATAGGACCAGTTTTCAAACATCAGAGCTACTTATCAGCTTACACAGCATTACCTCAGGCTACACCGATTTGACAGGTTCAGGATTTGAAACTCTCAGATTGCAGAGGTACTTTCTGTTCAAGCATCAATGTTATTGGGGGGGGGCTAGAGAGCTGATGTGCAAGATGGGGGCACGTATGTGAGGCTCCTGCGGTTCAGGGCTTCTATCCATCAAAATCCTGCACCAGATGCACTCCTTGAGCACCATATCAATGCCTAAGACATCATGTTTATATGAACTTTGAAACTGGTGCCTTTCCCCGAGCTTAGACCAGCAGGGAAGCAGAAAGCAGCTATGCAGCAGCTGCCCGCCTCCACGACAGAGACAGAGACACACGTGGCAGCCTGCGGCGCTGAGAGACCTGCCCTTGGGACTGTCCTGCTACTGAGGCAGAGAGACACCGTAAGGCAGCGCATACAACTGCTGCTGGTGAGGGGGGTGAGAAAATACTGTTGGCGATCGGTGAGGCTGCACCACCCTGGCTGCGGCCGTTCGGAGGCTGTGGATGCCCGGACTTGCGTGCTTAGACAGCGCGCCGCTCGACAGGGCTCGCTCGCATGAGCCACGGAAGTGAGACTGGGCGGCAGGCACTCTTCCCTGCCCCGAAGCGCAGATATCCCTACATGTGTAGCAGCACACCTTGAAGGAGGCCCGAGGGAGGGCCTGGCACCATTCAGCAGACTGGACGGACCTGCAGTCTGGGTGGAAATATAACTGACCAGCGATGGCCCGAGAGCCTGGAGGTGACCTGACTGCAGCAGAGGGCCTGGCGGACTGCGGAGGGAGCCTGACTTGCCTCTGCGCTGCTTTGCATACAGATGGCTGCCCATAGAATAAAGGCTCAGGGCAGCACGTACCTGCATGCAACAGCGAAGAGGTGAGACATTGAAAGTGCACGGTGATGTACCGTGGGCCAATGCATATCAGACTGTGATATAGCTACCGGATAGCAGAGTTAAATTGCCCATCGTTCCTACACCACTGACTGCCCTCATGTGACACAGAGCATCTTGTAGAAGGCCCGGGGAGGGCTCTGCGTCATCGGGCAGATAGAGCGGACCTGCAGCCTAGGAACATAAATTTGACCACATGACGGACTTAGAGCCCGGAAAGGACCTGCTGTAACTGGGGGGCTGGCAGACTGCGGTAGGAACCTGACTCATTGCCACGCTGCACAACCTATCAGTGGGCTCCCGAAAGTGTAAAGATCCATGGCAGCGCGCTCCTACATGCAATAACAAAGAGGTTAGATCCTGAAAGGGCACGGAGACACACCGAAGGTCATTGCCATTTTCGGCCGAGACATAGCAACTTTGCCCACCCCTCCTATACCACTCAGTACCCGCATGCACTAAAGAACACTACTGGCTCAGACAGCATATGCGAGGCAACAAATTGACACACTACTTCCCTCTCAATAACTCTGCACACCACGGATATGACCTCTACGTTCAAACTTCACCCATTATGCAAGGAAAGCAGATGTAACCCTCGTGTGGGAGTTGTGCAGTGACTGGGACTTGTGTGACAGTTATTCACTGGCCATTAGACTTGGCTTGTGTCCTCCACTTGTATCTGCCTAGGCCCTCACACTGGACTACGGAGGTGAGGCGGGACTCTGTGGTACTGAAACCCCCAGAAACCGTGGTCAAATAGGAAACTCAACAATTGCAGCGGCTGTCAGTGAGACCCACTGGGAATCAGGACACCTACATACACTGTCACCCATCAGAATGGGGAAAGCGGACGGGCAGAAAACTAAGCTGCAATTTGGCACCCGGAAATCCACTCGCAATGGGAATGATCATCCAGGAAAGGACTAAGTTCCTTTGGAAGGACCAGAGGACACGTGGGATATGAAATCTACGCTCATTGCAATGCAACAAACCTTAGCCTCATTGAAAGCAAAATGGATAGCATGTGTACCAGAATGGGCACTAGCACGCACAAGCTTGAAAGACAAGATGGTCAGATTACGGAGGCGGAACATAGAATATCTGCAGTGGAGGATGCTGCGACTGCCTGTGAAGAACAAATGGTCAACATGGAGAAAGTGCTCAAAATTATTTCAGCTAAAAAGGAAGATCTAGAAGCCAGGTCTGGGAGGAATAATGTACACATACTTAGAATTTCTGAAACCACCAACACTGGTCAAATGGAAAACTTAGTGGAATGCCTGTTCGCCACCATATTTGGGGCAGTTGCCTTTTCATAATTACTCATTGTTGAACGGGTCCATAGAGCATTGATGTCTAGACCGCCTCCAGGGACTGCCCCCCAACCAATTATCACTAGACTGTTGAACTATCACGGCAGAGATAGAACCCTCCGGCTAGCGCGAGACAACCACAACCTACAATTCATAGGAAATGCAATTACTATATACCCAGACTTCACAATGGCAGTCCAAGAAGCACACCGCAGATTCATACCCATTAAATAAAAACTGCGACTAGCCAACATCCCTTATGCCATGCTCTAATCCAGCTAGGCTCTGTATCTCTCACTTGGGCAAAGATCACATTTTCACCAACCCACAGATTGCGGGAGAATTCATGAAGCATCAGGGAGTGAGCGGCTCTCCACAAGATCGAAAGACGCCCAGCCACAGATCCTCATCTCTGCTTTCGGAGCAGGACTAGCGAGTTGCGCCTGCACAAGACTGTCAACTGTGGAGAGTGCCTGAGCCGATGCTATTTGCACTAAATATACCGGATGATGAATGGCCACGAGGTCATTAGCTAAGAGTTCTACTTACTATATGTATTATTGATATTAATGCTCTGAATGACGTCCTGTTGTTTTACTAGGTCTGAAGGTACAGACATACTTATGCCAATGACTGATTAGGCACCTGGAACATACAATGTTTCACCCCGAACACCCTCACCCAGATGAGGGGGGTGCTACACGGCTCTCTGGGTGATTTCCTCCACAGGTTACTGTGAGAAGTTGGCCTGGCATATGCTGTCCACTAATTATAGTGGGCACCTTGCACCAGTCCAAACAACCCCTTATTGGAGATAGGTTAAAGACAACCTTATTGAAAGCTATCCTAGTGGTAGCTATGGAGAGCAGCCTTCAGGCTAAGTCTTGAAGCAATGTAAAGCAGCTTGTTTTACCAGTCTATAATCTCTTGAGTGACCAAATGAAAGAGCACCACACAAGGTATATATTCAAAATATATGTATTTATTGCTAAACACACCCCTCTAGTCTCTTTATGAGGCTAGAGTTCGAAGTACATAAGTTAGAAGTTATTTAAACACAGTAATAGCACAAATACACGTTTGGGCCCTAGGGGCGTACCAAACCATATACCAATAAAGTGGTATGCGAACCACGACTGAACTAGACACTAGGCCTAGAGCCTCTAGAAGTGCTTGGACCACAAGGAACCACCCAAGGTAGTGACACAGGGGACCCACGGGAGACGCGTGCAGTGTAAATACACAACCGCGATACGCCGTTGACTTCTATGGAGAAAGTCGGGATTGGGAAATTAGAGAAAAGGGACACTTAAAAGAGGACTAGGACAAAACCCTTTGAGATCTAGGACTTTGAAGAGTCTCTACCCACGGGAGCACCGGAGTACTCGTGTTACCTCACCCAGGGAAGCCGGGTGCATAGGTGCCTTTCGGGGTCGGGTTTCGTCGTCGATTCGAATGGCGATCTGCTGCAAAGTGCTGCTGGCGGCCAAGAGAAAAGTGTCCGGGTGGATCCAAGAGTGGATCGGAGTTCTGAAGAACCTGAAAGCAGAGGGGACAGAGTCTGGGTCACTAGCCAGTGACCAGGAAGGCGATGGACAGATGCCCACCGATGTCGAGTGCTTCAGGTGCGTTGACGGTTGTCTTGACTCTTCAGCCACGAGGTCCAGGAGGCATTGTCGGCAACCAGGAGCAGGATTCGGGCTGGTACATGATGTCTGTCGAGTGCTGAGGTGTCGGCGACCGGATTGGACCCAACAAGCCTTGGCAACGGCAAGTCTTGGTGAAGATGTAGATCGTCGATGGTGCAGACCAGCAAGGTCTGTGGAACTCACCCAGCAAAGGTAAGTGAGGGCAGGCCTGGAGCAACCAGGATGCCAAGTTAGAAAAGGATTGGCCTTCGTTAAGGGCTACTAGCCAACAGGCTAGCGACCGCGAAGGAGCCTCATGACGCCGCACGTGGATCTGGCTTACAGGACACTCGTGGAGTGGGGGCCAGTGATCTTTGGTGCAGGTGGTGCTGGAGGTTAGGGCTACTCGGAGCCCAAAGCACGACTTCTTGGGAGACCCAGAAGAGGATGCACTTGCAAATGTGCTTGGTGTCCAGGGGTCACGGTCTCAAGTCACCCACGATAGCCACGGGTCTCAGCTTTGCTGGAGACTCAGGGTAGCCTCGGGGAAGTCTGTGAATCCACCTCTGGTGATGCGATGACCTCGGCGTCCGACGGGAGCTTCAGAAATGCGAACCAGACAGATGCTTCTTTGGTGCCTGCCAAGCAGGGGAGTCACTCCTTGACCCCAAGGGAGATTCTTCTGTCCTCTAATCGTGAGTAGAGCATCGAAGGTCCAGGATTCAGTTACAGAGTTTCGTCCAGGGATAATCTAAAGTCCTAAGGACTGGGTTCCTACCTTTATACTAAAGATAGGGGTTGGACTACTCTGTGGCCCCACCTATGGGTGGGTCAGGGCAGAGGGGTGGCTACACCCCTTTCCCTTTGTCCAGTTCGCGCCAAAGCAGGGGCTGCAAGCCCCTGATCCGGTTTGAACTGGGGTATGCACAGGGACACCAAATGTGCCCCCAGTGCAGGACTTCAAAGCACCCGAAAGTGCTCCCGCCCAGCCCCAATACACATTATCCTGTCTGGGGAGGTGGTCACACCTCCCTGGGACAGGAAACCTATTGTCCAGGCCTCCCCTGCCGGAGTTTCGTCCAGCAGCAGGAGGCCAGACTCGTGTCTGTGGCAGCAGCATCCATTTTGTGATGCCAGGGCTCTGGAAAGAAGTTACCGGACTAGTCAGAGTTAACATGTCTTTCCCTCTAGAAGGGTGGAATGCTACCCCCGCCGCCAGGATTGGTGGGGGGGTAGTATTCCAAGATGTTTGACACCAAACACGACATGTTTAGGTGCAGCCATTCCAAAGTTAGCATTTTACCGCGAGGATATAATGCGCTTAAGAGTATATGGTCAGGCTGCACTACAAACAGCATCAGAGATGGTCTCCGAATGCTGCAGAGGGGCCCTGCTCATGCAGGGGCACCCTCTCACATAGGAACCATGCACTCTGCCTTTAGGAGTGACTTATAGGTTTATATGTGTGTATGTATTTAGTGATATAGGTAACCTATATCACAGTAAGGGGTGCATGCACCACCTTACCCAGGCTGCAGTAGCAGACCTGCGGTGTCAGTTTGGATGGCCTTCCAGGGGTGGCACAATACATGCTGCAGCCCCTGGTAGGCCTCTGAGGTACCTATGCCCTTGGTACATAGTATACCATATACTAGGGACTTACAAGGGCACTCCAGATTCCAATCAGAGATGTGCCTAAGGCACATGGAAACCTTTTTACAGAGAAAGCAGATAGGCTGGGGCCCTGAATAGCAGGATCCCAGTCCAACTAAGTCATAAACCAGCAAAACACCTTAAAAAAAAAGTGGGGGCAACCATATAGTCAGATTCCACCTTCCTACATAACCCCCCCAAACGAAAGGAGATAAGGCTAACCTTGACCAGTTGAGCCTTCATTGACTAAGTGGTCATATAAGGAAGCACCTGCACTAGCATGGTTGCCCCCTGTCTTATGGTCCACTAAGCAATCCCTCACCCTAAGGGTATGAGAGGGTCTCCACCATGGGGAATCACTACCTGTGGTGTGCTTAGGTAAAGTACAAGGCTGGTGAGGTGTCTGAGTAGGGAAGTGAGGCCCTAGGAATGTTGGCCTCAGCTTCCTCAGATCACTGGTCACCATGTATGCCTGTCTTTCCATGACTGAGTTGCACTTTGCTCTAAGGGTCAACCTTTGGCTGCCTACAGCTGGGGGTTGGGTCCCTTTGGATGGATTACTGGAGGGACATGGCAGGTTTGGAACCTTTAGGTCCCAGGTTTGCCCTTGCCTACCAGAGTCCTTCTGGGGAGGTCCCTACATAAAGGCATGGGGGATCCCTCAGTGTGTAGAGGAGTTTTCACCTGGCTAGGGCTACTAGACTGGGTGCCCCTAATCTGCTGATGGGGGTTCCTCTGGACAGGGGGCCCTGGGGGGTCCACTGACCTCCCTGACCTCTGCAGCCCTGGGCTGACTGAGGCAGGGTAGAGAGGGGCAGGTTACCTGCTCCAGACTGGGTACCACCTTGGAAGGGTCCTCTGCCATCAGGGGGTGGCCAGGCCAGGCCTGACTACCTCTGTGGCAGTTCCTTCACTAGGGGTAGGGTCAGCTCCCTGAGGAGGCTGACCCTTACCTACTGTCTGGGGGAAGAAGACTTTTCTTCAACCCTTGTGCTCTCTTTTGGGGGAGAGTGGGCCATTCTTTCAGGCTCCATCTCTCCAAATTCTTGGGCTGGGGCTGTGGCCATCACAGCCCCACTAACCTTTACAGGGACGCCCAACATCCTAAGATGTGTTTGGTGTTCAACTTCAGCCCAGGCTGAAATTTCCAAATCATTGCCCATCAGGCAATCTACAGGTAAGGTGGGGGACACTGCCACTCTCTTTGGGCCTGTGACCCCCTCCCAGCTGAGATTGACTATGGCCATGGGGTGATCTGTTCTGACACCATCAATGTTGGTCACCTGGTACTTAAACTCAGGTAAAAACTGGTGAGGGGGGACTAGTTTCCCTGCCACCATGGTGACACTAGCCCCTGTGTCCCTAAATGCCACAGCTTTCTGACCATTAATTATTGGCTCCAATCTGTACCTGCCCAACGCTGTGGGACCCATGGTAAAGGTGGCAAATCCTATACCACCATCAGAGTCAGAGGAGTCTGTTGAGGGGTCCCTGTCTAAACTAGGGCTCACCTCTGTTCCTCTTGCAAAAGCACCCAACCTTTTGGGTGCACTACTCCCAACTGGAGGATTACTACTGGTAGTACCAGGAGGGGTGGTAGTAGTTGTGGGAGGAACATTTTCTTTATTGCCAATCCTGGGGCAACTGGGATCAGTTTTCCAGTGCCCAGGCTTTTTACAGACATGGCAATATGGTTTCTTTTCAGGAGAGGAAGGAGTTTGGGACCCACCCCCAGAAGAGGAATTTTGGGGCCCTGTAGGGGACTTATCCTTATATTTATCCCCACCTTTCTCTTGGGACTTAGTAGAATCTTTCTTCTGGTCACCACCCTGATTTCTAGTTTTTACTCTGGTTCTGACCCATTTGTCTGCCTTCTTTCCCAATTCTTGGGGAGAGGTCAGATCAGAGTCCACCAGATACTGGTGCAAAAGCTGGTTTTGACAATTATTAAGGATCTGCTCCCTCATAATCAAATTGTACAATCCTAAAAAGTCATGCACTTTGTTGCCATGTATCCAACCTTCCAGAGCCTTTGTAGCACAATCTACAAAATCAACCCAGTCTTGAGTCTGTGCTTTTTGGGTGTCTCTGAACTTCAACCTGTACTGTTCAGTGGTTTGGCCAAACCCATCAATAAGAGCACTCTTCAAGACCTTGTAATTATCAGCATCCTCCTCTCTAACAGTGAGGAGCTTATCTCTACCTTTGTCAGCAAAGGAGAGCCACAAGATTGCTGCCCACTGCTCCTGAGGGACCTTCTGTACCTTACAGGCCCTCTCTAATGCAGTTATCCATTTGTGGATGTCATCCCCACTCTGGTAGGGAGGGACAATCTTGCTCAGGTTCCTATGGTCATAGGACCTTTCCCTGTCTCTAGGGACATGGCTGCCACCATGGGACTCTAGTCCCAACTTTCTTCTCTCTCTAAGGAGATCTAGGGATTCCCTATCTAAAGCCAATTGCTTTTTTCTGATTTCCAGCTGAGTTTCCTCATACTGGACCAGTCTGTCTCTTCTCTCATGAGAGGATTCCCTCCTGTGAGAGGAGATAGAGCTCCCTATGGAGGTGCCAGAGTGGTTAGACTCCTGAGAAGGAGATCTAGACTTCCTGGGCACACTCTTAATCCTTCCTGGGGGACAAAGTGGGGATCATTCAGATCATCCTCATCATCTTCCACAGGAGGGATTGGGTTATCCAGGTCAGGGTCATTGTCACCCTCCTGGCCAGTCTCAGAGGGGGGGCTGGGGGTATTGGTACCCCTGGCCTCCTCCTCTTCCTCTGCCCCACCCTCAGCTCCTACCCCTTCAGTCCCCAAGGGCTTACTAAGGTCATAAGCCACCAACAACTCCTTGAGGTGTTGGGGCTTTGGCCTGTCCTTATTTTTCTCAAGTTGCATAAAGCTCTCAATTCCAAGAATGGGAGTGTATCATACTTGGAGGGTGGAAGCTCAATGGCTTCCTGCAAGGATTCTTTAGATCCTACCCTTAAAGACATTACTAGTGTGGTGTATGCACTACCTACTCTAGTGTGGCCTACTAAACTCTCTTGAGTTGTAGAAAGGGTTGTGCTATCCCTTAACACACAACCCTAAGTTCAGTAGAACTTACTGTATTCTAAGCTTAAATTATATGTACCTTAGGTACCTTTAGTGGTTTTCAGTTGATCAATTCAATTGAGATTATCTGGTAAAACAATAGCAAGCTGGAATCCCACACGCTGCACACCAATGTGAGAAGTTGGCCTGGCATATGCTGTCCACTAATTATAGTGGGCACCTTGCACCAGTCCAAACAACCCCTTATTGGAGATAGGTTAAAGACAACCTTATTGAAAGCTATCCTAGTGGTAGCTATGGAGAGCAGCCTTCAGGCTAAGTCTTGAAGGAATGTAAAGCAGCTTGTTTTACCAGTCTATAATCTCTTGAGTGACCAAATGAAAGAGCACCACACCAGGTATATATTCAAAATATATGTATTTATTGCTAAACACACCCCTCTAGTCTCTTTATGAGGCTAGAGTTCGAAGTACATAAGTTAGAAGTTATTTAAACACAGTAATAGCACAAATACACGTTTGGGCCCTAGGGGCGTACCAAACCATATACCAATAAAGTGGTATGCGAACCACGACTGAACTAGACACTAGGCCTAGAGCCTCTAGAAGTGCTTGGACCACAAGGAACCACCCAAGGTAGTGACACAGGGGACCCACGGGAGACGCGTGCAGTGTAAATACACAACCGCGATACGCCGTTGACTTCTATGGAGAAAGTCGGGATCGGGAAATTAGAGAAAAGGGACACTTAAAAGAGGACTAGGACAAAACCCTTTGAGATCTAGGACTTTGAAGAGTCTCTACCCACGGGAGCACCGGAGTACTCGTGTTACCTCACCCAGGGAAGCCGGGTGCATAGGTGCCTTTCGGGGTCGGGTTTCGTCGTCGATTCGAATGGCGATCTGCTGCAAAGTGCTGCTGGCGGCCAAGAGAAAAGTGTTCGGATGGATCCAAGAGTGGATCGGAGTTCTGAAGAACCTGAAAGCAGAGGGGACAGAGTCTGGGTCACTAGCCAGTGACCAGGAAGGCGATGGACAGATGCCCACCGATGTCGAGTGCTTCAGGTGCGTTGACGGTCGTCTTGACTCTTCAGCCACGAGGTCCAGGAGGTGTTGTCGGCAACCAGGAGCAGGATTCGGGCTGGTACACAATGTTTGTCGAGTGCTGAGGTGTCGGCGACTGGATTGGACCCAACAAGCCTTGGCAACGGCAAGTCTTGGTGAAGATGTAGATCGTCGATGGTGCAGACCAGCAAGGTCTATGGAACTCACCCAGCGAGGGTAAGTGAGGGCAGGCCTTGAGCAACCAGGATGCCAAGTTAGAAAAGGATTGGCCTTCGTTAAGGGCTACTAGCCAACGGGCTAGCGACCGCAAAGGAGCCTCATGACGCCGCACGTGGATCTGGCTTACAGGACACTCGTGGAGTGGGGGCCAGTGATCTTCGGTGCAGGTGGTGCTGGAGGCTAGGGCTACTCGGAGCCCAAAGCACGACTTCTTGGGAGACCCAGAAGAGGATGCACTTGCAAATGTGCTCAGTGTCCAGGGGTCACGGTCTCAAGTCACCCACGATAGCCACGGGCCTCAGCTTTGCTGGGGACTCAGGGTAGCCTCGGGGAAGTCTGAGAATCCACTTCTGGTGATGCGATGACTTCGGCGTCCGACGGGAGCTTCAGAAATGTGAACCGGACAGATGCTTCTTTGGTGCCTGCCAAGCAGGGGAGTCACTCCTTGACCCCAAGGGAGATTCTTCTGTCCTCTAATCGTGAGTAGAGCGTCGAAGGTCCAGGATTCAGTTACAGAGTTTCATCCAGGGATAATCTAAAGTCCTAAGGACTGGGTTCCTACCTTTATACTAAAGATAGGGGTTGGACTACTCTGTGGCCCCACCTATGGGTGGGTCAGGGCAGAGGGGTGGCTACACCCCTTTCCCTTTGTCCAGTTCGCCCCAAAGCAGGGGCTGCAAGCCCCTGATCCGGTTTGAACTGGGGTATGCACAGGGACACCAAATGTGCCCCCAGTGCAGGACTTCAAAGCACCCGAAAGTGCTCCCGCCCAGCCCCAATACACATTATCCTGTCTGGGGAGGTGGTCACACCTCCCTGGGACAGGAAACCTATTGTCCAGGCCTCCCCTGCCGGAGTTTCGTCCAGCAGCAGGAGGCCAGACTCGTGTCTGTGGCAGCAGCATCCATTTTGTGATGCCAGGGCTCTGGAAAGAAGTTACCGGACTAGTCAGAGTTAACATGTCCTTCCCTCTAGAAGGGTGGAATGCTACCCCCGCTGCCAGGATTGGCGGGGGGGTAGTATTCCAAGATGTTTGACACCAAACACGACATGTTTAGGTGCATCCATTCCAAAGTTAGCATTTTACCGCGAGGATATAATGCGCTTAAGAGTATATGGTCAGGCTGCACTACAAACAGCATCAGAGATGGTCTCCGAACGCTGCAGAGGGGCCCTGCTCATGCAGGGGCACCCTCTCACATAGGAACCATGCACTCTGCCTTTAGGAGTGACTTATAGGTTTATATGTGTGTATGTATTTAGTGATATAGGTAACCTATATCACAGTAAGGGGTGCATGCACCACCTTACCCAGGCTGCAGTAGCAGACCTGCGGTGTCAGTTTGGATGGCCTTCCAGGGGTGGCACAATACATGCTGCAGCCCCTGGTAGGCCTCTGAGGTACCTATGCCCTTGGTACATAGTATACCATATACTAGGGACTTATAAGGGCACTCCAGATTCCAATCAGAGATGTGCCTAAGGCACATGGAAACCTTTTTACAGAGAAAGCAGATAGACTGGGGCCCTGAATAGCAGGATCCCAGTCCAACTAAGTCATAAACCAGCAAAACACCCTAAAAAAAAGTGGGGGCAACCATATAGTCAGATTCCACCTTCCTACAGTTACCCCTAATTTAGAATTTTGGTTATACCTCTTATCCATTGAGGTGGGGAGGGTGTTATCATTCCATGTGGGATTGGGCCACCAGTGTGGGAGGTGGTTGGGGTGGGGACTGTTTTGTCTGCGTACGCCACCACTATATTATCGACAATGTCAAGCCTCGCTGATGAAGCACTGCACTGTTACATTTGACAGACACAAGTGCTAGGAGAGAAGAACACAGACCCATGGAAACGCAGACATGTATTAGCATATTTAGAAAGACACAGCATACACATAGCCCTATTACAGGCGACACACAGTGCGGACCTCACATGCGCAACTTTTGCTGTGAGATGGGAATCCCACAGACAGTTTGCTACATACTCCTAGAACTCACGGGGCACGGTGATGCTGGTGCAGAGAGGCACACACTATGTTGCGCAAGGTTCCTATAATGATCCCCAGGGATGTTACATGCTGATGTGGGGCAGGCTGGCCTCCTTCTCCCTCACTATTGCCAATTGTTATGGCCCAAATGTGGATGATCCTTCCTTTTTGACAAACTATGGGGTCTGATTGTAGATGTCGGATCAACATATGTGCTGGGGTGGGGATTTCAACTTAGCCATTGATGCTGAATTGGACAGGATGCATGGCTCCCCTTCTTCTCACGCCTGAGCCGCCCAACATGTCTGTGGGAATCGTTGAAGATGGAGAGCTGATAGATGCATGGTGAAGGACACCTCTCCTGACTAGAGAAGGTACTTACTACTCGGGCATACTTGCCAGCTTGTCCAGATTGGATTACTGTCTATTATCATGAGGGAAGAGATCCTGGGTTCAATAGGTCACACATCTGGCACGTATTTACTCAGATCACTCCTCAGTCCTTTTAAAACTGACCCTTCCTCTGCAGCACTCACTCTTGACAAACTGGCACCTCTCTCCACTGCTACTGTTGGATACACCCTTTAGAGAGGAGTTGAGAGAGGAAATTCTAGATTTCATTGCTAGAAAAATAGAGACACAGTTCCCAGATTAGGCATTGTGTGGGAGGCCTTTAAGGTCACTATGCGTGGGGTGTGTATGTCAAAGAGAGGTGGAATATTAAGGGCCCTCAGAACCACACTGAAAAATTTAGAGGGAGACATTAAAAGATTAGAGACCCAGGTGATTGTCCCAGATAACCCAGAAGTGGCCAGAAAGATCAGAGTAGCCCAAACTGAATTTCAGAAAACTGCTGAATGTGAGTGCCTCTTTTGCAGCATATATGATCGGGCAAGAATATATGGGGAGGGAGAACGCCCAGGACATGCCCTAGCATCTATAGTGCGCAAACCTTGTTTTGCCAATACTCTTCTGGAGATAAGAAACTAAGTAAATGCCCTAGTTCAAGACACACCAGATATATTGGAAGTATTTGCTTCCTTCTATGGTATATTCTACAGCTCGTTACGTACGAGTGAAGTGGATGTGAACGCCTATCTGGAAGATGTGGCATTGGGGTGTCTGAGCGACGCACAACATGAATTTCTATCGGTTGACATAGAAGAGGAGGAGATTAAAGAAGCCATAATGCACCTACAATCAGGCAAGCCCCCAGGCCCTGACAGCCTCCCTGTAGACTTTTATAAAACTTATATAGGCATCCTTACACCACTCCTAAAAGAAGCTAGGCAGGAGGGAGAACTTCCGTCATCCATGAGAGAGGTCTTGATTATTGCTTTGCTTAAACCTGACAACAATGCTACACTCTGCAACTCCTATCACCCCTTGTCACTCATTATTTGTGTGCAAAAATACTGGCTAAGGTGCTGGCGAATAGGCTGAACCTACTGATGCCGTCGTTGGTCCTGCCCGATCAATCGAGATTCATACCTGGGCGATCCACGTCGCATAAATGTGCGCACCTTATTTACATTGCTGCAAGCTATAGACCCAGATTTAATTTCCTTCTTGATGCCACTAAGGCTTTTGACACATTGGAATGGGACTACCTCATGGAGGTGCTTTGTTGCATGGGCTTCACATGGATCGCTCTCCTATACTCCAACCTATCAGCCAAAGTGCAAATAATTGGAATGTGCACCACACCCTTCTACATCACACAGGGCACGCAGCAGGGCTGCCCGCTGTCACCCTTGCTTTTTGTTCTGGCAGTGAAGCCCATGGTGGCTAAGCTCCGACAACATCACCGTCAATATGCACTGAGATATCCCTTGCGTCATCTGGTAATATCACTATATGCGGATGACATTACAATATATCTCTGTGATCCTCGAGAGAGTCTGAATAGTGTTCTCTGGGAATATGCCAAATTTGGGGGGCAGTTGGGAATTCATATCAATTGGTCAAAATCTCATATTTTTCCATTAACTGATAACACTCAGAGATTTCATCTGGATTACCCACGATGATGAACCTTGAGAACTTCGGCATAGAGGTGACACGAGATCAACACAAACTCCTATGTGCTAACTATGGAAAGACCCTAACCAGCGTAACAGACAGTATAACCCAATAGATATCACTACCACTATCGCTGTCGGGACGCTTGTCCCTTATAAAAATGGTCATATTGCCAACATTTTTATACCTGCTTCCTAACATTCCACACTCACCAGGTAGACAGTTCTTTGCCATGCTTAGAATGCAGCTGATCCGCCTGGCTTGGGTGGGTAAGTAACCCCGCATAAAGTGGGAGATTCTCACGCTAACATTTGAAAAGGGAGGCTTTGAAGCCCCGGATATGGAGCTTTATCATCTCTGTGCACAAGTACACTATGCAATATATTGGTACAAGCCAGTCCCATACATGCCAAACTTAGCCATAGAACAGGGCTACATGTCTCCAATCCAAGCTACTGCTTACTTGGGGCTCAACTCGTCCGCCTCTGCCCCCACTAACTCTACTGTTGCGTCCACTAACACAGCATGGGACAAATTTGCGAAAAGGGCATATAAACCTTTACTGTACTCACCCCTCCTCCCACTGGGCTACCAGACCTTGGTGCCAGTTACCCGGGAGCTGGTGTGTCGTAAATTGCTGCTCAGTGCTGGCACCACGGTTTGGGGTGATCTGTATAAGGATGGAATATTTATAGACCGAGACATCATGTTTGCAGATGGGAAGCAATCGCCACTGGATGTTTTTTTTATATATTAGACTGAGACATGAGATAAAGGCTTCAACCCCTAACTTCCCATGGGAACCCCCTACCCATTACACATTACACATGCTACTGACCTCTGATGGGCCAAAGCACCTAGTATCTCTCCTTTACCGCGAGACACAATGGGAAAGACTGGCATTGGAAGAAGGCTCTAGGGGGTACTGGGAACTGGAGCTGGGTACCCCCCTCACAGACAAGAAGTGGTTATACTGCTGTCAGCAGGCAGGGCACATAGCATTAAGCAGTAGACTGCGCATTATCCATTATAAATTTCTACATAGACTATCCTACACACTGGTAAAACTACACCGCTATAACCTTCTCCAAAATGATAAATGTGTGCGGTGCACTATGGAGGGAGCAGACTTCTTGCACCTTGCGTGGACCTGTCCACAAATACAAGCTTACTGGAAAGAAGTGGAGGGGCACTCACACTGATGATTGATCAAACATTTACACTCATGCCATTGATTGCAATACTATGCTTCACAGGGGATGTAGAAGCGGGATACCAACGATATGTTTCATTATGTCTCCTCTTAGCTAAAAGAAGGGTTGCATGTTGATGGGGAAGGGGAAGAGCCCCTAAATTCAAAGATTGGCTCCAAGATTTAATATTCTGTAAAGATTAACTCCCTACATATGCTGAACTTTTGCCGCCCAGCTCCAAACCCCGAGATATATGGAACCATTAACCTCCTATCTTCTAGCTCAGTAAATGGGAGATGCTATTCAGCATGAACCGGCGCAGTAGATGCATCAACTGTTATTAATGACTATCTGCTATTGTAACCCTAATTACTGTTGAGCACATAGAGGACAGGAGTGTCTATTATCTACACATGTGTTATCATTGATAATATCATTAATCTTTTTTAGAAACTTCACATTTCCATCATTGAAGATGCCCAGACATCATAATTACTATAGACCAAATATATAAATTATCCAACCCGTAATTTCTGGAGTGTACATTAGTAATACACAGGAGTCACGGAATCTTGATGAAAACATCTGGATTCATTTCTATTCTTTTTGTAGATGTAAACATGGATTCAGCCCAGCCAACGAGTTTTGTCCTAAACGGACTTCATCAGGGTTGTAAGTAAATGCTCAAAATAAGGTGTATCATCTCTAGTTAGGCTTTGCGTTGTAATTGAGTGGATCCCAGACGATAGTATCAAAGATGAGTCATCAAATATTCTATGTTCAACTCAAATTTATTTATTCCAACCCTCCATCTTCCTCATCAGAAGTGAATTCATTATGATCAAATATATTGCTCTTCCACGGATCCAAAGCAACAGCTACCATCTACCGGGTTCAGAGTTTCTAATTACTGTTGAATGATGTGCCTGTGATTATTACCAGCCTATATTGTCTATAAGTGAGATGTCTCCCCTATTTTACCCTGCTGGCTGCTGTTAGAGCACCTAGACTCGCTGATGTATGTTGCTAGGTTTCAAGAAGATAAACGAGGCTTCAATTTATATACTTGGCAATGTGGAAGTATGAAAAGATCGTGCACAAGAGAGTTGTTAAAAATTACCTGTTAAATATAGTTTGCATACTTTGTACGCATTTATAATTACAGCATTCTGTATGGATCAAATGAAAATGCCAATAAAGAAAATATAATAAAAAAGGCATCAAAGTTATTTGGAAGTTTGGAAGAGAGATTGTACTGGCTCAGAATGATTTCAGAACTCTTTGGGAAAAAGCAATGGACCCAGCCCCATTGATGACTTCCTGGAATGCCAATTCAGCTGCCAAGCTGAAGGGGACTGTGGCAGATAAATAGATAGCACCATCATCAGCTCAATACTTATTGTAAATGTAACCCAGAAATAGAGCCAAATCTAGGTCACCCCAAAAAACACCAATAATGATCATTGAAAGATTGCCACATCATACACTTCTCTATGCCTTCCCTATCTGTGGATGTCAAGGTTGATGTCCTTGCATGAGCATTTCCTCTGAAAGTCAGCCCTATGAGGGAGACAACTGTGAAATCTGCCTGTGTAAAATTAATCGTATACTAAAGCGAGCAACTTAAGCACTCTTCCTTTACCTTTTCTTGCTGTTACAATCCATACTGTTGCAAAGACGTTCTACTCCTACCTATCCAGCATTACCACAGGTGTTTGCTCACACTTACTATAAAATGACAGCACCAATACTCCTACCATCCTTACTCAATATATACACCAGGTAACACACCAACTATGACTGAGGGTACTTCTGGAAAACTCCTTGTACACTTGACACAAGATTCTGGTTGCCCACACTGGAAGTGAAATATGCTGACCCAACTGAAAGTCCTATCAATATGGTCCCTGAATGTGAATGGCCTATTTGCCCAATGAACTCCAAGAGGTGTGGTCTACTACAAAAAAATGCATCTGTCCCCCAGTGAATAGGGGAGAGCTAAAAGTTAACTGGAAGGAAGTGGTCATATCATCTTCAGTTCTGGAATCAGAGCTAGATACAGCATCAGACAACACCTCACACTATAAGAAAGGAGACGGTGGCCATACTCATACACAAAAAACTAGCAGCCTGTACACAGAGTTCAGATCAATGAGGAAGGAAGATTTGTTTTGTGAAACCTATGGTACAGAATGAGTCACTGCTTGTTGGCTTGATTTATGCCTCAAATGTACTGAAGAAAAACTCATTTAGAGATCTGAACAGGTTATTTGTGGAGTTAGGTGCTGGAAAGTGTTTGCAGGTGGGTGTGGCAGGGGTGAATAAATCTAGTTCAGCACCTGATCCTGGATTTCTGAGGCATGGTGGAACAGGGCAGTGATAGGTTTTCTAGATCATCCTCTAGAGCATATCCCAGATTTAGGTTTTATAGACCTCCTGGCAATAAGGGCTTAGTCAATGTGCCAACCCGAGTCAGAAAACTGGTTGGATTCCAATCACACCATAACCCACTGAGCAATATTTGAGTGAGATGTGTCTCAGGTAACACTTAATCCTAAAAGATCTCACAGGGATAGTTAGTTGAACCCAGACCCTCTTTCATTAAAGAACAGCACACTCCAAACACTAGGAAAACAGTGTATATAATTTAATTGTTTATTTTAAAATCAAAGTCCTATCCGACTGTACACAATATGAGTTCTATTTACAATAAAGACAAAAAGTATGGCAACTGCAATGTTTACTTAAAGCATGAACAACAAAAATTATTCAATCATATTGGCAGTAGGTTGTAAAGCAAACCTACCCTCATTTCGATTACTAACTAAGCGAATCTTAGTACCAGAGAGAAGGCCTAGTTTGAGTTTCAGATGGGGTAAACCTGAATATCTGCTTGAGGAAAAAGGCTATATGTTCAGTATAATAGCAAGGTCTGCTATTCTTATCTGCACACTGTAGCATGGCTGAAAAGCTCAGCAAGTGATGACTGAATGCCCCCAGCTATACTTTAGCCACAGTGGGTGATGTGATTCTTCATGGCCTGTTGGGGCTGTCGCCTGACACAAATTCCCTTTCAAACATCCCCAGAACGATAATAAAGGTATACACAATGATAAATGAAAGAAGCCAGGGGTTGGGATGGAAAAGTTCCTCGAACGTGCACCCCTGCCCGGAGAGCCCCAACTGTCCTGATATGTGGATCCCTAATCCTGATTGTTTGTTGTCATAGGTGAACAAGGATCATGCGTGTGCACCTTGCCATAAACTGGTCTTATGGATTGCGGTCTCTTTAAACTGGGAGAGGCACCCAAAGCGCTACTCTAATAGTGATGAAGGGCTACTGCCTCTACGAGGAGTTAAGAAGCATGAGCGCCGTGGTGGCAGCATATCCTCTAGTGATCAGTAGGAGTGAGCAGGGCCCTTTTACCTTTGTCACTGGAGTGAGGCCTACAGGCTCACTCATTTGAAGTTCTGCTGATGTGTGATTAACTCACCCTTGGTCTATATCGGTTTGGTGTGTAGGTCTGCAGAGTGTGTGTATGCTATATGCCTGTGATGGATGTATGTGCACCTGTGAATGGTACAATATCAGGATAATGCAGTACTTGGCAGTGCATGTATGCTATATGCATGCATTGGGTGGATGGGTGCCTGTGAATGATACAATACATAAAATATGTAGTGCTGTCACTGCATGTATACTATATGGTGGTCAAACAAAATATCGAAAACAATATCACCATACCAAAATATCATGTCCAAAATATTGTGATATGGAAATATCTTAGCAAGAATATTATTGTTAAGAATATCGATTTTAAGGTGAGTAATATCGATTTTTAAAATATCGAAGTCATCATTATCGTTTGCAAAAATATAGTTGTTTAAAATATAGTTTTTTAAATATTATGTCTTTTAGTATATATTTTGAATGTATATGATGTACATTTTTTGTATAATTATTGTTTATGTTTTTTAATATATTTGTTACATTTTTAGTAGTTATTAAATTTAATTTATTTAATGTTTGTGATTTTTAGTGCGATAGCGGGTTGTGGGTTTATAGGGGTATAGGGTGGGAAGTAATTTCATAAGACATTAATGATAATTTTTATAAATTATTATTTATTTAATTGATATTTAATTATGTTAATAGTACTATTAATGTTTTTATATTGTAAATTTTATGTGTGTGTTGTGGGGTTTATAGGGGTAAAGGGTGGGAAGTAATTTATTTTTTATTATAATTAGTTGTTAATTAATATGAATTAATTGATAATTAATTATGTTAATTGTGTAATTTTTTTCAGGTGTGGGTTGTGGGGTTTACTGGGTGAAGGGTGGGAAGTAATTAATTTTTAATTAATTAATAGCTTGTTGTTAATTAATAATAATTAATTAATTGATAATTAATTATGATACTTGTGTATTTTACTTAGGTGCGGGTTGTGGGGTTTATAGGAGTAAAGGTGGGAAGTTATATATTTTTTATTATTTAATAATTAGTGGTTAATTAATATTAAATAAGTGATAATTAATTTTGTTAATTGTGTTATGAATTTTATTTTTAGGAGCGAGTTATGGGGTTTATAGGGGTAAAGAGTGGTGAGTAAATTAATTAAAATAAATTAATAATTAGTTGTTAAATACAATTCATTATTTAATTGACAATTCATTTTTTTAAATTGTGTAATTCATTTTTTTGTAAGTTTAATTTTTGGTGTGGGTTGTGGAGTTTAAATGGGTAAAGGGTGGGAAGTTAATTAATTTTAATGAATTAATATTTAGGGCCTCATTACGATGAGACCAGGAAAGCCTCCAACCACGAGTCAGAGGCTTTCCGAGTCTCATCATGGGTTTCCCTTTCGACCACTGCATTACGATGCAGGAGGTCGAAAGTGAAACTGGCCTGTCATTCCAGCTGGATTCCGATTGGCTCAAGGAGCATGTCCGCCAGTTGGAGACCTGCCCGTAATCCCTATGGACGGCGGTTCTGCCGTAGGGATTACGATGTCGGTTTCCAACAGGCTTTCCATGTCAGGCTTTCCAACATGGAAAGCCTGTCGGAGAATGAATTAAGGGGCCCCTAGCGAGGGCCCTCTTAACCCTCTGGCCTCCGGTTGGGGTCGAGCGGGCACCTATGGTGCCCCCCTGTTAATCCCTGCACCATGTAGCAGGCACCTTGAGGTGCATGTCACGCGGTGCCATGATGAACAGATTCTCCCATTTCTCTATGGGAGCTTGTGCTGAGGCCGGTTTACGGCCACAGCAGAACCAGCTCCCATAGAGAAATGGGAGTGTGTGACTGCACCATGTAATTGTAATGCTGCGGTCGGGACTGCCGACCGGAGGTCGATGGGTCTCGATTCCGCACCAGTGTCAGGCCAACATCATAATAAGGCCCTTAGTTTTTAAATAATAATATTTGTTAATTATGTTAAATGTGTAAATAATTTTCCGTTAAATGTTATGAGTGTGTTGTGTATTTTGTGGGGGTATACAGTGGGAAGTAAATTAATTATAATTAATTAGTAATTAATATTTAATTAATGATAATTAAGGGCTGATTATGATGGCGGAATTGTTTCCTATTTGGGACCGCCCGCCTACAAGGCGGCAATCCCACAGTAGGAATTACGATGCGACCGCCACAGAGGCAGTCGCATTGCCTATTTTTTGTATTGTTTGTGGTGTGTGCTGGCTGCAGCACATGCCGCAAGACAAAAAGGGGTCACCACACATATCCCTGCACTATTTGGCAGGCACCATGCGGTGCCTGCCACATGGTGCAGGGACACGTAGGGGGGCCCATAGGTGCCCCCCAATGCCCACAGCCTGGGGCCAGGGGAAGGGGGGCCTGCTACAGGCCCCCAATGTCCCTTTCTGCCAGCTTTTTCATGGCGGGTGAACCGCCATGGGCAGGCTGGCGGGCAAGGGACATTGTAATCCCTATGGCAGTGCCTGTCAGGCACCGCCACCATGGTAAGGACTACAAACCCCTCCACTGCACTGGCGGGCTCTAGGAGTCTGTCGGATGTGTGGCGGTCAGACTTTCCGACCACCATAACCCCGCCTGCCATTGTAATATGGCGGGAGGAAAACATTTCTCAGATGGCGGGGGGCCACCACCGACAGTCTTGTCGCCATTGTAATGACGCCCTTAGTTTGTTGACAAATATTTATATTAATAGTGTAGATATTTTGCTTTTCAAAGTTACGTTTTAGGTGCAGGTTATGAGTTTTGTGGGGTTATAGGGTGGGAAGTAAAAATTAAATGTATCTAATAAATATTTTTTTGTTAAATAATTTGTAAATAAAAATATTTATTTGTATGAAAATTATTTTTGTTATTTATTTATAATAATATATGTTGTTATTTGTGATATGTATTTAACATTGTAATATGTTTTTATTTTTTTACATTTTTAATATCAAATATATTTGGAGTTTTTTGCACATATTTATATTTTTCTTTATTTACTTTGTTTTTTAAATGATTTTATTTTGTTCAAGATATTTGTTTTGTTTTTAATGTTGCTGTGACTGGAGTGCGAATAGTAAATTTTAGCCCCCTGCAATCCAACACTTTTCCTACTGTTGTACTGACTGGAGTGGGAAAAGTACATTTTATCCCTCCGCTATCCAACACTTTCCCTACTGTTGTACTGACTGGAGTGGGAATAGTAATTTTTACCCCTCCGCAATCCAACACTTTCCCTGCTGTTGTACTTACTGGAGTGGGAATAGTACATTTTACCACTCCACAATCCAACACTTTCCCTACAGTTGCACTCATTGGAGTTGGAATATTAAATTTTACCCCTCCGCAATCCAACACTTTCCCTACTGTTGCACCTATTGGAGTAGGATTAGTAGATTTTACCCCTCCACTATCCAACACTTTCCCTTCTGTTGTACTGACTGGAGTGGGATTAGTAAATCTTTTGAGATCACTGTGAAAGTTCAATTGAAACTTTGGGAACTTGATCTCCAGTTTGATCTAACTTTTGAACTTCCTTTGTTGACAAGACTGAGAGGTCGATTCCGATTCGGGCCGGAAAAGCACCGACCGACTCGGAGCCGGAAAAATTACCGACCGACACGTACCAGTGGCGCCCGACACGCCAAGTACGATGCAAGCCGCGATAAATCCGACCGACACGTCAGGAAACCAAGCCGACCGACCGAGCCGCTCGGAAAATAGCAATCCGGCCGGAAAAACACGCGAATCCAACCGACCGACACGCACCCGGAACAAATCCGACCGAATCGTACCCGCCAACTCCAACCCGCAAAGTACGATGCAAGGCGCGAAAAACACGACCGAGTCGGACGGAGGACAAGCCGTACGACCGACACGCATACAAAACCGAGCCGAAGCAACACAATACACCGCGACCGACGCGTACGCAGCATACAAAACTGCACAAACACAGCGTGAACGAAACGGAAAACACCGTACGAGACCAATGCAGGGTCCGACTCGGTCACAAGAACGTTTCCAACATACACAAACAGCACAAAGGAAAAATCAACCAAAAAAGGCCAAACAAGCAATTACCAAGCCAATAAATACTGGGGGGGTGGGGACAGAGAACAAAGACACACCCACAACTCCACCTATATAAAGGACACAAATCACTACCATGAGCCTTTGCAAATGCCATTCCACTGCCAGCACCCAAGAGAAAGCAACCACACACCCACAGCTCATCCCTCACACAAGCCACACACCAGCAGCACACCAACAAATACCTACCTCACATACACCCAGCACAACACACACCCACACACCCTCACCTGCACACCAACACACACATCACCCACCATCACCACCCATCACCATGCCCCCCAAGAAGAATCCCAAGTTCCTAGATAGTGAATTGGAAGTCATGGTAGACGAGATCCTCAGGGTGGAGCCACAGCTGTTTGGCACTCTGGTCCAACAGACCCCCATGTCGCAGAAAACCAAGATGTGGGAGAGGATCATCAACAGGGTGAACGCCCAATCACCATGTCGGCGCACAAAGACGGACATCCAGAACAGGTGGTATGACGTGCGCAGGAGGGTACGGGACCTGCTGAAGATAGACTACATCAACAGCCAACACACCGGCAGTGGCCCTCCTGCCAAGCCAATATACCTCAGGCCCTGGGAGGAGAAGGTGCGGGCCATCCTTCCGCCAGTGAGCGTATATGGACTAGAGAACATCCCAGAGCCTGGTGAGTACACAACAAATGTACACAATAAACTGCCACAAAACACACACATCACTGTCAAGGGGAGAGTCAAACCATGCACTCATAGCAATTACACAGCAACTAGAACAGAATCATCCCAAAATGTGTATGTCAGTCAGATAAACACAACACATGCCATCAAAAAAGTCACATCCAACTGTGCCAACACATGTACAAACACAACCACAACTACAGCTAGGCAGTGGCACAAATAGAACTAACACACACATCCACACATGTAGCCACCACAACAACACCAACACACAGTGAAGACCACTCAAAGGAAGGAATTCTGTGTATGCTGGCCAAGTCAGTGTAGCCAATAGCATCATGGGAGTCGCAGTCACACATATTGCCCCCCCCACAACTGTCCCATCAACACCACCATGAACCATGCGCACATCACAGGGAGTGGAGAAGGACTCACAAGATGGCTGACACTGGCTACTGCTGTGAGGAGCACAAGGCCCTGCTGGCAACTGTGCACCAACAAACAGCAGGACACCACTGACTGACATCCTGAGAGACAACTTCCACTCCCTGCAATGCAAGCACAGTCCATGGTGGGATATCTGGCTGGCTGGGTGGGAAGGGGGACTTGCAGCACTGACCATAGTCACCAGCACCTCCCCTCACACCCCCCCAACACAAACTCCACAGTACCCACCTGGTAGAATGCAATGCCCTCCATCCTAACACAAGATCCCACAAAGCACCACCACCCTGGGTTATGTTGTGTGAAGCACAGGGACACTCTTGGGACTCTTAGCCAAACAACTGCCAGGACAACACTCCCAGCCATCCTGTCAGCACAGCCAGCCCACCCCACAGGGAAGCAGAGTCAAAAGGAAGGAAGCATGGGCATGCTGGGAAGGGGGTGGAGGCAATAGCATGATGGGAGTCGTAGTCACAGACATTGCTCAGCCTCACAACTGGCCCATCAACACCACCCTGAACCATGCTCACATCACAGGGAGTGGAGAAGGACTCACAAGATGGCTGACACTGGCTACTGCTGTGGGGAGCACAAGGCCCTGCTGCCAACTGTGCACCAACAAACAGCAGGACACCACTGACTGACATCCTGAGAGACAACTTACACTCCCTGCAATGCAAGCACGTTCCATGGTGGGATATCCGGCTGGCTGGGTGGGAAGGGGTACTTGCAGCACTGACCATAGTCACCAGCACCTCCCCTCACACCCCCCCCCAACACAAACTCCACAGTACCCACCTGGTAGAATGCAATGCCCTCCATCCTAACACAAGATCCCACAAAGCACCACCACCCTGGGTTATGTTGTGTGAAGCACAGGGACACTCTTGGGACTCTTAGCCAAACAACTGCCAGGACAACACTCCCAGCCATCCTGTCAGCACAGCCAGCCCACCCCACAGGGAAGCAGAGTCAAAAGGAAGGAAGCATGGGCATGCTGGGAAGGGGGTGGAGGCAATAGCATGATGGGAGTCACAGTCACAGACATAGCTCACCCCCACAACTGTCCCATCAACACCACCCTGAACCATGCTCACATCACAGGGAGTGGAGAAGGACTCACAAGATGGCTGACACTGGCTACTGCGGTGGGGAGCACAAGGCCCTGCTGGCAACTGTGCACCAACAAACAGCAGGACACCACTGACTGACATCCTGAGAGACAACTTACACTCCCTGCAATGCAAGCACGTTCCATGGTGGGATAACTGACTGGGTGGGTGGGTGGGTGGGAAGGAGGTCTGGCTGTCAACCAAACACAATCAATGCAGACCATGTTCACACCCCAGAGAATACATAGAAATGCCCAAATAATGCAGGACAATGTGCCACACCAATATCAACCCCTGACTGTGACGACTTAGGACAATACAATGTACAGGCCCGCACCCCGAGGCACAGTCACAACTGTCAGGTGTGTCAACCACTGATGCCTGCAGAAACATGACATACATTGTTTGTGTCTCCCAAAAACAGGTGATGATAGGGACACAGCAGCAGACGCTGAGGAGTCCCAGTCCCAGGCTCAAGAGGATGCCGAGCTCACTGGCGTCGTACAGCCTCTGTCCTCCTCGGACGATGAAGAACAACCTGGCACATCCGGTGCAAGTCAACATGCTGCACCAGCAGGACCACCAGCTGCAGCACCAGCAGGTCCACCAGCTGCACCCCCTGCACCCACCCCTCCAACGACTGTCACCACGAATACCATCCCTGCCGACATGGACAGAATAAGGAACAACACCAGCGCAGTGACCCTGGACCAACCTGGGGCCATGGACACCACCACCACCACCAACCCCCACGGTGGACCAGGGTTATCTGTGCGTGCAACTGCACACACTGCACATGTCAGCAGGGGTGGTGGGAGGGGTGGGAGACAGAGGTCGCTGCTTGCAGACGTTGCTGGTGTGCATGAAGACCCACAACTGGTACGCATAGCTGATGCGTACCAGTCCAGCACCGGAGAGCTCAGCCAGGTAGTGGGGCTCCTCAGAGACATCAAACAGCAGCAGGCTGCCCATCATGCCCGCTTGGACTCCCACATGTCCCATGTGGAGTCACACATGTCACGTGTGGACTCCCACATGTCACGTGTGGACTCCCACATGACCCGCGTGGAGTCCAAGTGGGATGTACTACATGAGATGACGGCGGTGCACAGGGACATTTTACAATGCCTCCGCCAGATGAACAGCAACCAGTCCACACCTCCCTGTGTGCCAACAACATCTGGTACCGAACAAACTGCAACTGCCACAGGGAGGGAGGAGGACTCTGGCGGAGAGTCCCCTGCACCGCAGCAGCCTGCACTTGAGGGCCCCCCAAGAAGAGGGGTCGTCCGAGGAGGGGAAAGTGAGAGGCTGATGGCCAAGCGCAACTCCCAGGAAGCCTGAACCTGTTCTGGATTTTCGCCTTTGTGCACAGACTGTTCACCCTGTTGATGACAACACTACTCCCACACATTGCATGGGGAGTACAAGTTGGAACAATGTGTCAGACAACTGTGGCCCCGATACTGGGGATCCTGTCTACCTGGACTTTCTATTCATCTAGGAACTTGGGATTGCAAGATTCATGTACAGCACAATCCATCCTATGCACTATTATCACAGATGTATCACAATAAACACAATAATACACCATACTTGCCTCTGTCGTGATTCCAACGTGGGTGCTGTTATGGGGATGATGAACAACAAAATTACACTGTGTATGCGAACTGCAACAGCAAGGACAACACAGGCATGTGAGTACAGGCAACGTGACACATATGAGGGAGACACACCACCAGGGCTACACAACACATACACACCTAGGCCATCTGACTCATTGCCTACACTGATGTTGCCAGGGAAGACGGTGCAATGCACAGACACCACACCCATTCCCAGTTGTAGTCAAGTAGCCCACAGGTGCAGTAAGCAAATGGCAGTCAAATGTGTGACCACAGACAACGCACATCACTAAGTGAAGCACAGGTTTATTACACAGTAGCAACATGCCGTAACCACTACAGATGCAAGGTAACCCCACCTGGTAGCGGGCACACAGTCAACAACTGTAGACAGAAGGAAGTCCATGGGTGTGGCGCACATCACCTGTAGGGACACAACAGCTACCAGCCTGGATGTGCAATCACGTCGTCGGTGGACACAGTTGACCAAACGAATCTGAAAGTACCCTGTGAAGGACAGAAATGACACACAGTCAAAAGCAATGGAGTACAGGACAGAACAGCAAAACTCATGCACAATACATGTTACAAGATACCCACCCAGAACCAAGTTAGCATGTGAACACTGTTGGGGAGTACAGCCCACCTGTAAGCACACATCGCAACACACATCCAGTCAAGTAGCCCATGGACACACTCCAACAGCACCAGAGCACCACCCACACATCATGCCAACTCACATCATTGACATGACACCTCAGGATACTCACATTCAGCTAAAGAAGTTGGTGATGAGCTGTGTGCGGACATCACCATCACCATCATCATCATCATCGTCACTGGCATCGTGGTCCAGGCCAGGATCCTCCACAGGTGGCGGATGTTGGTCATCGTCATCCTGGATGAGAGGCAACTCCTTCCGCACTGCCAGGTTGTGGAGCATGCAGCAGACGATGATAATCTTGCACACTTTCGCAGGGGCATATGGGAGGGACCCTCCGGTCTTGTCCAGGCAGCGGAAGCGGCTCTTCAGGAGACCAAAGGTCCGCTCAATCACTCTCCTGGTCCGACCATGTGCCTCATTGTAGCGCATCTGGGCAGGTGTCACAGGGTTCCTGAGGGGTGTCAGCAACCACGGCATGTTGGGGTATCCCGAGTCACCTACGGACAGACAAGTGCACATCAGCTGACTTGGAAAAGTGGGCGGAATACTACAGATCAGATCACACACAATGGCACAAAGTCAGTACACACCGACAAGCCAGGCACGCTGGTTCTGCATCTGTGCCATCAACCTGGGGATGCGACTACTCCTCATCACAAAGGCATCGTGTGCTGAACCAGGGAAACGGGCACACACGTGTGTGATGGTCATGTCTGCAAGACACACCACCAGTGCATTGACCGAGTGGTAGTGCTTGCGGTTCCTGTAGGCCTGCTCCTGGGCCTGTGGTGGTACCAAAGCCACATGTGTCCCATCAATGGAGCCAATGACATGCGGCATCCTCCCCAGGGCATAAAAGTCACTCTTCACGTCAGTGAGTCGTCGCAGTCTAGGGAAATAGATGTACCGGTTCAGGAAGAGCAACATTGCCGCCAAGAAATCGCGGAGCACACGGCTGAACATGGTCTGTGACATCCCACCAGCAGACGCCACAGTATGTTGGAAGGTACCGGTGGCAAAGAAGTGTAGGGCTGCCATCACCTTCACCTTGGGGGTCAGCGCTGTAGGATACGGCCGGCCAGGCTGCAAATGTGGGGACAACTGCACTGCCAAATCCTCAATCAGCTGCCTGGTGAAGCGGTACCGTCGGATGCTGTCCCGTTCCACCATCGTTGCCAGGTCTGGGAATGGCCGATGGACAGCAGGAGCCCTGCAGTGCAGAGGAGAAGTAAGCAAGATCGTCAGTCACCCCACATATGCGGCATTGAACACACTCAAGATCCCAACATACATCATCATGAGGCACAACTACATGAAGTGTGCAGTACCAGAACGACATGTATGGTACATACATGGCCAACATCTGTCAACACGGTCCTACAGGTGGCATCAATTTGTCCCAGGTTGGCCCATTGGATATCATGATGCTGTGTCACAGTCACCCCCCAGTGACATGTGAGGACAGATGTGCCCCAGGCACCACAGCTCAACGACAGGCACATTCCCAGGGACCCTGTAATGCCACATGGACACTGGCATCACCTGGAGTATCATGTGTACACCACAACAAAACAAACATGACCCCCACAGGTAGTGGCCACACTTGCCATGGCAGGAGAGCCATGGACGTCTGTGACACACACGCACAACATCAGAGTCCATGCACACACAACGTGGATGTGGAGACTGTCTCCCATTGTGCACATGAAATCAGAGACATTGTAAACACTACATGCACAAAGACTGTGGAGGGCCATCACTATTGTGCCACTGGGACACCCTGGCTCAAACATACCGTCCCACATGGGACTCACGGGGTATGTGACATGACATACACAAACACCACTGTGAAATGTGACCATGGCACATGCACAGATATGAACAGTTGCACATCACAGTGGTCACGTACACGTAACACCCAGGATCCTGTCCCCATTAACACGTGCACAGCCTGGGGGTGGCTGCCCACAGGTGACACCCACAGGACAACATGTACACCAACATACACACAATAGGAAATGCAGCCTTACATGCCTTATGATAAGGTTTGGACAGGCTGTCGTGATGTAGGTGTGCCCCTCACTCCCTGGGAGCTATCTGTGGCTGGCATATGTCCATCTGAGACAGGCATGCTGACATATGCCAGTCACATGTACAGTGATGCGTTGAACAGCAATGGACCGATCGGTGCCTCCGGCCGGCCCATTGCTTTCAATGTGTGCGGTACGCGTTGTACCCCTGTGCGCGTTGTACTGCAATGGACCGATCGGTGCCTCCGGCCGGCCCATTGCTTTCAATGTGTGCGGAGTACGCGTTGTACCCCTGTGCGCGTTGTACTGCAATGGACCGATCGGTGCCTCCGGCCGGCCCATTGCATTCAATGTGTCGAGTGCAGCGTTGTACCCCTGTGCGCGTTGTACTGCAATGGACCGATCGGTGCCTCCGGCCGGCCCATTGCATTCAATGTGTCGTGGTACGCGTTGTACCCCTGTGCGGCGTTGAACAGCAATGGACCGATCGGTGCCTCCGGCCGGCCCATTGCATTCAATGTGTGCGGGTACGCGTTGTACCCCTGTGCGCGTTGTACTGCAATGGACCGATCGGTGCCTCCGGCCGGCCCATTGCTTTCAATGTGTGCGGGTGCGCGTTGTACCCTGTGCGCGTTGTACTGCAATGGACCGATCGGTGCCTCCGGCCGGCCCATTGCATTCAATGTGTGCGGGTGCGCGTTGTACCCACTGTGCGCGTTGTACTGCAATGGACCGATCGGTGCCTCCGGCCGGCCCATTGCATTCAATGTGTGCGGGTACAGCGTTGTACCCCTGTGCGCGTTGAACAGCAATGGACCGATCGGTGCCTCCGGCCGGCCCATTGCATTCAATGTGTGCGGGTACGCGTTGTACCCCTGTGCGCGTTGTACTGCAATGGACCGATCGGTGCCTCCGGCCGGCCCATTGCTTTCAATGTGTGCGAGTACGCGTTGTACCCCTGTGCGCGTTGTACCTCAATGGACCGATCGGTGCGCACCCATTGACAATGGGCTTGCCTGGCAACGGACGCGTTTTCGAATATTCGAGCGAGTCGGTTGCTGGAAAATCAGTTGGTCACCCACAACAATGTTGCAAAATCATGTATGTCATGAAGTTGAAATTTTGAAGGATGCTGTGGGCGTGTTTTGGTGCTGCTATTCCATGGATTGGCCAGATTCAGAAGATGCAAACGACTTGGACCTATCACTTTGGACACAAGGGACAGTATCTGCCTCTCCAGCACATATATATTGCTGCATGTTCCCCTGAGAGCCCACTTGCCTGCACTACATGCTCCAGGACGACATCTGCCACTGCACTGCTGCTGTCTCTGCCCCTCTGGACCCTGCAATGGCACGTACTGTGGAGAGAGCCCCAGCCTTCAGCCTTGAAGAGAACCAGGCCCTGCTGGACAGCCTACTTCCACAGTACAGCAAGCTGTATGGGACACCAGGGGAGCAGGTGAGTGTTCTGTGCACTGCCTTTCTGAATGTGCATTTTGTCTGACTAGCAAGGCTGAGAGTCAGCACACCACTGGCTAGCAGGCTCACTGAGTAGTTGTCACCCCCCATAGTGTGTAGTGACTTGCACTGGACAGGTATGGTGCAGTGACAGTGCTTCTGAACAGGGTTTTACTCCCCATGCTATGATACCATGTAGTGACTTCTGGAAAACTGTCCATGGGCAGCCGTGCACTGCCTGGGTACACCATGTGCCCCTGTGATTGCGACATGTATATGCAACTGTGTCATGCACGGATATGTTGCATGTGTAGTAATGGCCTTATCACTTTGTCATCCTGACAGGCTTCTGCCCATCGGAAGCATGAGATCTGGAAGGACATCGTCCGGGCTGTCCGGTCCGTGGGGGTCTACAAGCGCCGGATCCGCAACTGCCAAAAGAGGTGGCAGGACCTTCGGGGCTGGACCCGGAGGATTGCACGGGTCCAGCTGAAGCTGTCGCCTCCTCGCAGGAGGGGCGGAACACGGACCCTGACCCCCCACATGCTCAGGATCCTGGCGGTGGTCTTTCCAGACCTGGATGGGCAGCTGAAGGCCAGAGAGCAGCAAGGAGGGGGTGAGTCAAAGACTGCACTGTGTACTCTGTCTAACATGTTATGTGCCCTCCTCGGGCCAGGTTGAACTGCCACAGTACAGCAGTCATGTTGTCCAGGAGCCATGTCCCTCAATTGTGCACTGCCCACTCCTCATCTGATACCCAGGTGTGGCCCTTACATGCAGGGAATTCTGTCACTTAGGACTGTGTCCTTGCAGTTTGCTTGACTCAAGGTGGGAGACAGCATCTGTTTCCCTGACTCTGTGGTGGGCATCATGGGTGGGTCCATTGCTTACACAATGCCTGTATTCTGACATGTATTCAGCGTGTTACTTTGATCTGTGGTCCAATTGCTGAGCTGATCCACCACATGTGGCTGGGGTACCTGGCACACACCCATGCTGCGGGTGGGAACAATGTTTGGGCCCCAGGAGTATGTATATGACGTGTGTCACACATACTTAGCCAGCTGCCTACAGTCCAGGGCTCATCCCTCATTCATGTGGGGCTGGACAGTCATGCCTACTCCAGGCCATACAATACACTCTGTACTCCCACTCCCGTGTATCAGAGGACACATTGTGCACAGTGATTTGACCCCTCAGGTGTCTGCCTCTGTGTCAGTGTGCTGTGGATTAGTCGCCAGGACTGCTGTGGAGTTTCTTGGTAGGGGCTCAGCATGCCACTGGAGATGTGACCATAGGAGACGATACTTGTGTGACACATAGGTGTCTGATCAGCTGCCCATGCAGACTGGGGCATGTAAATGTGAAGTTCAGGCAGCTGTTCCCCATGCACAGCAGAGTGTGAGGGGCTCAGGTTCAGAGGGTAGTGTCACAGGTCTCCCATATGTCCAATAGGTATGACCTGGACAGATGAGGGTTAAGAGGATGTGTTGTGGAGGGATGTACATGTGCACTTGTGCAGCTCCAGGACTTGCATTCCCCATGACCTACTATTGTGACACAGTGCAGAGTGTTGTTGTCTGGCTGCAAAGTCATACATCACTGAGACAGTGATGTATGACTTTGCAGTCATGCCTCCGCCATGGCATGTGTCTACTGATTGGTGATCCTGCAGGGGAGTGACATGTGCTACATGCACACCATAGTGGCGCTGGCTATCAGGACATGGGTGCATCATGGTGTCTGTCGCTGGTATGCATCACATGCATTTCCTATTTGACTCTGGGCATCCCTTACATCCGTAAACCTGTACTGACTCAGTGGCAAGAGCTGTGATGTGTCCACACCGTGTCCTCTGCACTGTCCAACTACTGTGTACTTGGTGCATGTGTCAACACTGGGGTGTTGCAATCCAACAGACACCAGACAGATGGGTGCAAGGCCATGTGGGATGTGAGTGCCATGCTTGGCATCAGACTGACAATTGACTTCTCCTGTTCAATTAGTGCACTTTTAGCAATGTACAACTAATGATGCCAGGGCTTGCTCTGTGATGTGCTGTGCTCACAGTGGTGTGTGCGTTATGTGCAGGTGACTGATGTCTGTCTGTTTCCCCATTGTTTGCAGATACATCCACGGCCACGGAAGGGGACAGCTCCACGGACGAGGAGGAGCCGGAGAGCCAGACTGGGTCAGCAGCCGAGGAGTGGTCGGAGGGACCCAGTGGCACGGAGGGCGAGGGGAGCCACACCGAGGAGTCCTCAGCAGCATCCACCTCAGCTGAGGACCAGAGCAACTCGGAGGATGACTCCCTTGTGGAGGCGGGTGTCAGCAGCCACCACACCCCAGCTAGTGTTGCTGTCCCCGCCACCACCAGCACCACCACCGCCCTCCCATCGGCTCCCATTCCCCAGGTCCGTGGAGGCTCCCATGTCCGGGAGCGTGTCTCCTTTGGGCCAGGCACCGCACCCCCTGCCCCTGTGTCCCCTGCTGCCCTGAGTGAGGAGTCTGTGTACCTCCTTCGCCAGCTCCATGTAGGGCAGACAGCCATGCTGAGTGTCCTCCATGCGCACACCGCGCTGTTGACTCAGCTGGTGTCGTTCATGGAGGGCATCTCATCGGGCATGTCTGACCTACAGAGGGGCAATAGGTCCATGGACTCCTCCCTGACGGCAGCAGTGTCCCTCCTCAAACGGTCCCTCACCCCTCCTGCCTCTGCTCCATCCACACTCCCCAGCACCTTACCCATCCCAGGCACACACACACTGGCACAGGCACACACCAGCACACACACATCCAGCACACTGACACACACGCCAATGACAAAACGCACACGCACGCACATTCAGGGGACTGAAGCCAGACTCACAGGGGATGGGGCCCTGGAACACACACACGCATCCACATGCACTGCGCAGTCCTCAGTTCCCTCTCCCTCCAAAGCACCCTCCTTGCCTCACCTGCAACCCCAAAGTCACAGCAGCTCTTCCTCTGTGACCTCGGCCTCTTCCCCACCGATGAAGCTGCTCCAGCATCCCGGGGAAGAGGAAGCCCACCCACACGGAGCAGAGTGCCCCTCGCCCCCGGACACCCTCCCCCAGGTGCAGACAGACTGAGGCCCCCACCCGCAAGTCCCCCGGAGTGCTAAGAGCAAGACCCCGCCACCGCCCTGCAGCTCAGGCACAAGGTCTCCGTCCTCCATCCCTCAGGCCCCCACTGCACAGGTGCCCCCACCACACCCTGCCCCAGGTTCCCCCACCCACAGATATACCATCCCCAAGATGCTCCGGCCTTCTCCCCTGCCACTTGCTCTCCCAGCACCACACCCCCCGCTGCGCTTGTCTGTGCCACTGATGTGGTGAGGGTGTCCCCCCTCTGTCCAACCCACCTTGCCTGTTCCCCATTCTCCTCCCCTGGAGGTAGGCACTGCAGTGGAGTCCACTACCGCCCTGTCTGACTTGGGCACTGCAGTGGCGGACCTGTCCACCCCATCTGCAGGGTCCACTGCAGTTGTGCCGGCACCCACGACATCTGTGTCATGCCCCCAGTTGTGCCGGCACACACCATGTCAGACACCTCCACTGCAGTTGTCAGTGGCTCTCCAGCACCCACCACCCCTTCCCTGACTCCCCCTGGTGAGCCCTGATCCTGTCCCTGCGGTGCCTGGCCTGCCCCCCGGTTGCCCCTCCTAGTGGATTGTCCCTGGTATTGTGCAGGCATGCGTAGGGTGACATCTGCCAGTGTCACCCTGTTTGAACTTTGACAATGGACTGGCCATTGGCCTTTGCTCTAATTTCTTCTGGACGTCGTTATCAAACAACACATATGCTGAATAAAGCAACTTTCTTTTCTCTAGTGCTCATGCTTCAGATGTACATGTTGTTGGTGCAGCTAACCATGCCCTTGCTGCAGTGATGGTGATATCTGGTCTCATGATTATGAAGTGTTACTGTGCAGGAACCCATGTGGTCCAGGGGGAATGTGTCCTATCATGTGGTGTATCCATGTCATCAATAGCAGCATCTGAGGGTGTCATGTGTTCAGTATTTGGCAATGGGTTTCCTACTTACATTGGCAATTTCATATCTGTGGCTTCCACCCCTGCACATCTGTTGTGCCTGCCATCGTTGCATTTGTCTACTTCCCTGACCGTGTTGCCATCTCCAGTGGACATGCAGGTTTGGGCATCAATGGGGAGGGACTCATCCGTGTAGTCAGTGCAACATTGCTATACAAGTGTGTTGGATCTGTGCTGATGATTCCGTTGGCACATCCATGACCAGGCTGATGTGATGGGAGCCCTCATTTGGTGCTAATTGTTGATTGTGTGACCAAGTGCTCAGCTGACATGATGGGGCCCTACTGAGGCAACATATGGCACAGCTTTCCTCACACAGGAGTGGAGTCCCCTCATGGCAGTGTGTACACGTGTGACATTGCCTGCGCCCAAGGTGTGTGTTGTATGTGCATGTCTGTGTGTTCACTTCCATTCATCTGCGCATGCTGTGATCCCTAGTGTTGTACCTGTTTGTGATGCTTGCTGACTTGAGCTATGTTCCCCCAAAGTCTTCTCCCTGTGTTCTCTGTGATGTGGGTGCATGGCACATTACTGGTCATCAGGGTGTCACCCATAGGTGTGTTTGCTGTCAGGGCAGAGTTTGTGTGCTGACGCAGATGGGTCACAGTCAGGTTTCCCTTTGGCACTTGTTGTTTGCCCCTGTCATGTGATTTCCAGTTTGTGTTATCTTTCAGTGATTGTGACACGTTGTGTGTGTGACTGCTGGCACTCCTTAGGGTCCGGGCTGCAATGTTGGTTGTTGTCTATGTGTGTTCTTTGTGGGTGACCTTGGCTTCTTCATTGGTGTGTGACTGTGGCTGGGATCCCATTGGTCGGTGTGGTATTGCCGTCATGTCCATGTACAGCGTAGTGTGCAGTGTGTCAGACATTCAGGAGTCTTGTTGAGTGTCCATGTGTGATGTGTTTCTACACCTTGGTTCCCACCCACCACCCTGGAATAGTCATGGGTGCATGTGCAATGTCACCAGTGCATGTGTACTTCACTGCTGCACATTGTTGGAGGTCGAGGGGTGTGGTCTTGAGTGTGTGCAGATGAGAGTTGTTGCCCGGCTAGTCCCCTGCCTCCATGTTGGCCTTGGCTTACTGGCCATGCTGATTGATTTGTGCTTGTGTAGGTGTGATGGTAGTTAGTTGCTCAGGACACCTGACTGTGGTTCACAGTGTGAACGACATTTAGCTTTGTCATCACAGTGGTATTTTTCTTCAGCCCAGGGTCACCACATTGTGGGGGCCCTGGGGGTGGTGCTGTGGTGTGTCTGTGACTTGCTGTGTCAGTTGTTGTTCCTACGTGCCTGTGTGACATGTGTGTTTTGTGCTCCCTCTCACCTGTCAATGCCTGCTTGCCCACATAGGGGATTTGGATCCATGAGTTACCTTAGTGTGGCAGTGTATGCACATCTGTATGATTGGTATTCAGCTCTCCTCATGTGTTGTGTTGTTGCCTGGGGACACTGGCACCCCCACCCCTCACCTGCTGTGTATGATGACAGTGTTGGTCTGCCTGTTTGTGTTTGTGCATCTGCACCACTGCATTGGCATATCTTGGGTGTGCCATTGGCTGTATGTTGTTTGGTGTGTTTCCCCTGCTGTCCCTGGGACTCCTAGGTCATCGGTCAGCACAGTGATCATGGTTTGTGTGTCCCATTGCTGCCATGGTATGGTATCTGTTCACCTCACATCTGCTGTCTCCACAGGGTATCTGCATTTGTGTGCCCATTGGTGCAAATATGTGGTTCTGCATTCTGATGGTCACTTCTGTCATTGTGTCATTGATGACTGTTGACGGTCTCAGCCCCCATGGGTGTTGTTTGTCTGCACATGGCCAAAGGAATGTTTCATTTGCACTGCAGTATTTGGCTCCCCAATTTATGTTGCAATGGGACACATACACTACTTTGCCACAGATGAGTTTTTGGTTCTGTGACCAGGAATGATCCATGCAGTTTGGCAGTTGCAGCTCTTTCTTTGTCAACAATTACCTTTTGGTCACTGTGATGATGAGGGTGTAGACCCCATTGCCACAATGGTCAAAATGTGCTTCAGCTATGGACCCCACACTTACCTTTTGGTCACTGTGATGATGGGGTTTAGACCCCATTGCCACAATGGTCAAAATGTGCTTCAGCTATGGACCCCACACTTGCCTTTTGGTTACTGTGATGATGGGGGTTTAGACCCCATTGCCACAATGGTCAAAATGTGCTTCAGCTATGGACCCCACACTTGCCTTTTGGTCACTGTGATGATGGGGGTTTAGGCCCCATTGCCACAATGGTCATGGGCTGCTTGCATTGTGGGTGCCACACACATATATGTGTGGCACATGTGCTAGGGGGTCACATTGTATGTTCAATGTCATGTTCGGTGTTGTAGGCATTTGACACAGCCTGCTCACACGCTTGTCATGGTGGTGGGGGATGTCTTAATCTTGCATTCCCTAGGTTGTGGTGTGCTTGTTGTGTCATGCATTGTCCATCCTATGAGTGGGGGTGGTAGTAGTGGTAGGCATCCAGCCCCCTGGCTAAGGGTGGTAGTAGTGGTAGGCTTCCTGCCCCCTGGCTAAGGGTGGTAGTAGTGGTGGGCATCCTGCCCCCTGGGTGAGGGTGGTAGTAGTGGTAGGCATCCTGCCCCCTGGCTAAGGGTGGTAGTAGTGGTAGGCATCCAGCCCCTGGCTAAGGGTGGTAGTAGTGGTGGGCATCCTGCCCCCCTGGGTGAGGGTGGTAGTAGTGGTGGGCATCCTGCCCCCTGGCTAAGGGTGGTAGTAGTGGTGGGCATCCTGCCCCCCTGGGTGAGGGTGGTAGTAGTGGTGGGCATCCTGCCCCCTGGGTGAGGGTGGTAGTAGTGGTGGGCATCCTGCCCCCTGGCTAAGGGTGGTAGTAGTGGTGGGCATCCTGCCCCCCTGGGTGAGGGTGGTAGTAGTGGTGGGCATCCTGCCCCCTGGGTGAGGGTGGTAGTAGTGGTAGGCATCCTGCCCCCCTGGCTAAGGGTGGTAGTAGTGGTGGGCATCCTGCCCCCTGGGTGATGGTGGTAGTAGTGGTGGGCATCCTGCCCCCCTGGGTGAGGGTGGTAGTAGTGGTAGGCATCCAGCCCCCTGGGTAAGGGTGGTAGTGGTGGTGGGCATCTGGCACCCCCTGGCTAAGGGTGGTTGTGGTGGTTGGCATCCAGCCCCCCTGGGTTGGGGTGGTGGCGCGCATTCAGGCCTCTGTGTGCATATGTGGCATTGGTGATGGGCATCCCGCCCCTATGGTGCTGCTGTTGCAAGTATATTCAGATTCCCAGTGTATGTGTGTGATGTGTCGTGTACGTGTTGTATGTGTTTTGTGGTTGGTGTCTGACTTACCTTCTGCGCCGTACGCGTCCGTGCCTGTTCCGGTAGTAGATGTAGAATATTGGTATGATCGGGACGAAGGGATTCATGGTTGGTTCGTGTCGTTCGTCCTTCTCGTTGCTTCGCGTCGTCCTCGTCGCTTGGCTTCGTCCTCGTCGCTCGCTTCGTCCTCGTCGCTTCGCGTCGTCCTCGTCTGTGCTGTGTTCGTCTCGTAGCCGTGGATCGTGTTGTGGCGCGATTCGGAGCTTATGTGCGCCTCTCCCGGATGCTTTGACGTGCCGTGCGTAGCGACGGGTTCGGCGCGTACGGAAAGCGCATCGTACTTGTCCGGCCGGACGGGGCTGCATTTTCCCTTCCGTGCGACTCGATTCGGCGTTTCCGGATTCGCCTCGGTCGGAGAACAGGACCTGGTTTGGGTGAGTACGGCTCGGCCGGGATTTTTGCTGTTGTGCGCATCGTACTTGCTCGTTCGGTGTGCTGTACGGATCGGTCGGGAAACTGGCTTTCGCATGGCTTTTTTCCCGACCGAATAGTATTGGGTGCGCCTCCGACCGAGATCGGAATCGGCCCCTGAGTGCCTTGAGACAATTTATCTTAGATATGGCTGAATTTCCCTTTTTGGATGCAAACGAGTTTCCTGTGCTAGTTGATGAACTGAGATTTAAAAAACAAGAACAAACCCAAATGTCCAAGTGAAGATGGGTATCAAGTGTAGAACTTGGAACAAGTCTTCACATGGAACTCATTTCAAGAAACTTAGGGCCAGATGTACGACCATTCACTTTAGCGAGTCGCAAATTGCACCGAATTGCGACTTGTAACTTGCGACTCGCTAAAGTGAAAGTACAACAGTATCTCAGACACTGCTTGCGATTCCCAATGGGGTCACAAATTGCATGCCTCAACAATATTCATGAGGCAAGCGCAATTTGAGACCCCATTGGGAATTGCTAGCACTCACAGGGATGGTGGCCTGCTGGGGTCAGCAGACCACCATGTCTGTGACTGCTATGTAAATAAAGCAGTTTTTTTTTTTAAATGTAGCCCGTTTTCCTTAAAGGAAAACGGGATGCATTTAAAAAAGAAAAATTAAACTTTTCAGTTTCATTTTTTAAGGGCAGGCAGTGGTCCCTGGGGCCACTGCCTGCTCTTAAAAAATATTTTCGCACACCCTCACAAAGGGGAAGGGGTCCACACGGGACCCCTTCCCGTTTGCGAGTGGTTTACCACCTACTTGAAGTAAGTGGTAAACTGAAAGTGTTTTGCGACCGCAAATGCGGTTGCAAAACAATAGTGCATGCCATTGAGACTCGCTATCAGGAAGGGATGCCCCTTCCTAAAAGCGAGAGTCGCAAACGCTATTTTGCGAGTCAGTGACTCGCAAAATTGCGTTTGTACATGCCTGGACCCTTTTTTGCAGTCGCAAACGGTCCAATCTCCCATTTACGACCGCAAAAAAGGGTCGTACATCTGGCCCTAAATGTAATAACGCAGGAAATCCTCTATAGACTTAGGGGCCGATTCCGATTCGGGCCGGAAATCACACCGACCGAGCCGGACCCGGAGAGATTTCCGACCGAATCGGACCCTAGCAGCCCGACCGAACGAGTACGATGCGCACGTATGCTATCGGACTCGAGTCGGTCGGACTCCCGTTGAAGTCAATGGGAGCCGGTCGTACAACGCGTACGCAGGCTCCCATTGACTCAATGGGTGCGAGGCGAAAAAGGGTGCCCCCTACAGCGGGTACGCGGCGAAGCGACTCGCTGCGTACATGCACAGGTAGGGGGGACCCATGGGTCCCCCTTGTGTGCGACTCGCGCGGCTACGCGTACAGGGGGGTCCGACACGGACCCCCAAAGTACGGCTCGGACTGCTTCTTCGAGCCGGACGGCGCGAGTCGGTCGGACTGCTCGCTGCGCGCATCGTACTTGCCCGGCCGGGGAACGTCTCCATAGCGCGGTGCGAGGCGTGTCCGAGCGAGTCGGTTGGTGCGGTTGGGACGCGCGAATGAGTCGGTCGGCGTATTCGCAAGCGCTCGCATCGTACTCGCTCGCCCGGACGCACGTACGAATCGGTCGGGAAAAAGGGCTCCGAATCGGATCCGGTTCAGCCGAATCCGATTCGGTGCCCTACCGGCCGAGATCGGAATCGGCCCCTAAATCTAAGTAAGACAAATTTCATTTAGGGCAGATGAAGTTCTGTCTAGAATTAATCTACAGGAAAATCGGGAAAAAACAACCAGTATTTCATAGTTATATTCGATTCAACCAAATTGAAATGCATTTCTTTCGGAAAAACAAAATCATAATTAGGAAGTCGCAATCAGGTGAGTACTGAAGAGATTTTTTGCAAGAATCCCAAGTGAAAAGAAGCCAAAACCATAAAGAAAACAAGAGTGACAATCTGAGTGAGCATAAATGGTATATTGGTTATTGTTTTAAAAGACAGCCAGTTATATTACATACACTTAAACACAAAGGGTAGGGTCCCAGTGCGTAATTCATACAAAAATAACATCTGTCTTTTGTTGGTGTCAACTGCATTTCGACCCTTTACCAGATACTAGGGTCTTATCAGGACTGAAATGAACCTGGGGGATGTTGTATTGCTAGACAGGTTCTAGTTGCATTTGTTAAAAGACCATTGGAAATGGGTTTGCTTGATAGGGCGATGGTTTGGAATTATGGGCGGCATTTTGAAACCTCTTTTGATAATTGCCCTTTGTGCAATATTCCTATACCTGATCTTTGACGGATATTATTATGCACAAGCTAGACGTGGAGTGCAAGGAGTGAAGAGAAAGAGAGCAGATGTGAAGTTAGAAGAAGGTCAGAGCAGATATCATGATGACATGAATCGTCTGGAGGAGTCTAGATGAAAGATGCTCAAGACCACTGGGTTTTGATTGGTCTAATCTGATAAAGACCTGATTGTAATCTGTGATGGCTTGATCGCCATCAGAGGGGGATTGGAGCAACGTAGTTTGGTTCCATCATTTTATGTTTGCTAGGCCAAATATATATATTTACACTTGGCCTTATGTACTTGTGAGACACAATAATTCTAATGAGATAAGCTGCACCAAAGGCATAGAAAGTACATCTATTGTGTGTTTTGATATATATGTGTGTGGATGTGGTAACGTTTTTTCTATTCAGAAACATCTGGATAGCTAATATTATTCTTTTTTAGGTTTAGATTGCAAGGTGGTTGCGCTAAAATGCATCTAATGCAGTCCATTCACCAGGGATTAGTGAGAATGACTAGTGTGTTTACTGCTTTCTTTATAAATGCTGGCCAGTTGTCGTTTTTGCATAGATCAATAAGATCAAATGTATTAGTTATTTTGCCACATATAGGAGGACCTGTCTTGGCATTTCGGGCTGGACTGTTCCCATGAGGCACAGGGTCAAGACTGATTTGCATATGGCTGGGTCTAAACTGGCGTGGCATGGTGAGCAAAAGAGCGATGGATTCAACCCATATCTATTGACTGGGGGTGAATGTTTGATTTTCTCTGCATTCTATCCATCATCTGTGTCTTTTGCTTTCTCGCCCTAAGTGCGCGGCGTATGCCTAGACATGGGCCCTGGGCTCACTGTGTCACTGGATTCAAGCTAGCCTGGCTGATATGGGGTGATGCCCCGAAACCGGTCCCAGGATGCTTGTTTCTGGTCCAGGGAGGGCCTGGCTTGGCAGTTCGGGCTGGACTGTTCCCATGAGGCACAGGGTCAAGACTGATTTGCATATGGATGGGTCTAAACTGGGGTGGCATGATGAGCAAAAGAACGATGGATTTAACCCAGATCTACTGACTGGGGGTGAATGTTTGATTTTCTCTGCATTCCGTCCATCTCTGTGTGTCTTTTACATATAAGAGTACAGCACGATAATGCTTGATTCATTATTAAAGATTTAATTTATTGGATCATATATAGGTTGTAGAACTAATATGTTTTTAACCCGTTCCATGCCATGGACGTAATGGTAATGTCCATGGCTGCAGCGCTGGTGTGTCATGGACGTAACCGTTACGTCCTAGGCACACCACCGCATAATCCCTATGCTGTTCTCAGCAGAGGGATATCCTTTCTTTTTTTTGGCCTCAGGAGGTGGGGAAGAGCTCCCCAACCTCCAGAGGCATTATTTTTTCATATGTAAGGACGATAGTGCGCATGGCAAGCTGACATCATTACATATGAAACTGAAATGAGCCGATCTGCTCATTTCAGTTTCAGTGCTTCAGTTCTAGTGGGGCTATCTCAGCCCCCTGAACACCGAATCACATGGGAGAGGGACCATTGGAAAGGGGAGAATCTCCCCTTTCAATGGTACCCCTCCCTAGTGGATCCCTGCTTGGGGATTTGCCCCAGGAGGGCGATCCCCAAGTTGGGATCCACCACTAGGCATCAGGGAGGGGGGATATGCCCCCTGGGCGAGGGCTTTTGCTCCCCCACAGTATTTTGGTCATAGTGAGTCTTTCTCCACCCCCTTGGAGGCAGATGGGGGAAGTAGCATAACAGACACTAGGGATTCTTTTTTTAATGCTTAGGGGTGGGGGCTGCCCTAAAAGGGCACTATAATGCCCCCACCCCTCCCAAAAATTATCAACAGTTTATCTGCCCCCCCTGGGGTGCAGAGGGGGCTATAGCCCCCGAACTTCCCCCCTGGTGGGCAGAAAGCCCACTCGGCACCAGGGAGGTTTTTATTTATGAAAGAGGGGTGTGGCTGCGCACAATTGGCATACCAATGCCCCCAACCCCAAAACAAAAGGGACAGTCTTTCTGCCCCCCGGGAGGCAGATGGGGGTTGTTACCTCCGATCTGCCCCCTGAGGGGCAGAAAGCCCACTAGACACCAGGGATTTTTTTTATACTTAGGGGTGGGGACTGCCCTAAATGGGCACTATAATGCCTGCAGCCCTCCCACAAATTTCCCAAAGTCTTTCTGCCTCCCCAGGGGTGCAGATGGGGGCAATAGCCCCTGATCTATCTCCCCCAGGGGGGGGGGCAAAAAGCCCACTAGGCACCAGGAATGGTCATTTTTTTTTAAATGAAAGAGGGTTGGGGGCTGCCCACAATGGGCATGCCAATGCCCCCACCCCAACACACAAAGGGCAGTCTTTCTGGCCCCCCCGGAGGCAGATGGGGTTTATCACCTCAAATCTGCTCCAAGGGGGGCAGAAAGCACACTAAACCCCAGTGATTATTATTTTTTTAACTTAGGGGTAGGGGCTGCCCTAAATGGGCATTATAATGCCCCACCTCTCACAAACTGGCACAGTCTTTCTGACCCCCCTGGGGTGCAGATGGGGGCAATAGCCCTGATCTGCCTCCCCCCGGGGGGGCAGAAACCCCACTAGCCACCAGAGATGATTTTTGATTTATTTTATAAAAGAGGGATGGGGGCTGCCCACAATGGGCATGCCAATGCCCCCACCCCAACACAAAAGGGACAGTCTTTCTGCCCCCCCAGGATGCAAGTGGGGGTTATCCCCCCAATCTGTCCCCGGGGGGCAGGAAGCCCACTTGACACCAGGGATACTTGTTTGGTAAAATAATAGGGGTGGGAGCTGCCCTAAATTTTAATGCCCCCAACCCTCCCAAAAATAGGCACAGTCTTTCTGCCCCCCTGGGGGCAGATGGGGTAATAGCCCCCGATATGCCCCCCGGGAGTGCAGAAAGCCCACTAGACATCAGGAATTCCTTTTTTGTGAAAATGTAGGGGTGGGTGCTGCCCTAAATGGGCATGATAATGCCCCCACCCCTCCCAAAAATTGGCACAGTCTTTCTGCCCTCCTGGGGGGCAGATGGGGGCAATAGCCCCCAATCTGCCCCCAGCCCACTAAGCACCAGAGATATGTTTAAGGGAACGTCAGGGGAAGGCCCCTTAGGCAAGGGCTGCTTCCCTTTTTTTTGTGAACACATTTTGGCTGCTTCTGCCCCTCTTGGGGCAGATCAATGATATTTTTAGGCACACCTGCTCCCAAGGGGGACAGAAAACCACTAGACACTAGCGAAAGTTTCTGTGTGAGTGTGAGAACTGGAGTTCGGCTGACGTCTGTGTTTACTGGCATTTGGCTGACTGTGTGTGAACCTGCATTTTGCTGGCGATGTGTGTGGACTTGTGCTTAGCTGGCAGTGTGTGTGGACTAGCGCTTGGCTGGCAGTGTGAGTGGACTGTCGCTTGGCTAATGGTCTGCGTTGGAGGCACATGTCTGGCAGTGTGCGTGGACTGTCGCTTGGCTGACAATGTGCTTGGATGGTGCTTAGTGGTGGTGTGCGTGGATGGTGCTTGGCTGGTAGTATGCATGGATGGTGCTTGGCTGGCGGTGTGGCTTGTGTGGATCCTCCAACATTTTATTACCCAGAATCCCCTGCTAACCTCAAATTTATCTAACAATTCACTTTCCTCACATATCAGTATGGAACATTTGTCGGATCACTGCGCCGCCACAAATTTCCCACCACCCAGCGTTTCCCTCGGTCTCCTGAAAAAAATGATACCTCACTTGTGTGGGGGCCTAAAGCAGAGAACCTAAAAATTTATAAAATGAAAAACTGAGGGGGAACGAAAGTGGGTCCAGAAGGGCAGTTCTTTTTTCATACGTTTTTAGGCTGATACTGCTTTGAGCACCCACACGAGTGAGGTATCATTTTTATCGAGAGGGAAACGCTGGGTGGTGGGAAATTTCTGCTGGCGCAGTGATCTCACAACCATCCCATAAAGAAATGTGAGGAAAATGTGGCTTTTTAGCTAAATTTGAGGTTTGCAGGGGATTCTGGGTAAGAAAACGTTAGAGGATCCACACAAGCCACACATCCCTGGACTCCCTTGTGTGTTTAGTTTTCAGAAATGTCTGGGTTTGGTAGGTTTCCCTAGATAGCCACCGAGCCCTGCCCCCAAAACGCAGGTGCCCCCTATCTATGACAAAACAACCTGTTTTTGCAAGGGGGGGACATGCGTTTTTGGTCCTGTACTCAACGGCCATCTAGGGAAATCTACCAAACTCAGACATTTCTGAAAACTAGACACCCGGGAGAGTCCAAGGAGGTGTAGCTTGCGTGGATCCCTCAATGTTTCCTTACCCCGTAGTCCCTGCAAACCTCACATTTAGCTTAAAAAATCAAATTTTCCTCACATTTCTGTGTGGTAAAGTTGTGGGATCACCAGGCTGACACAAATTTCCTACCACCAAGCATTCCCCCAGGTCCCCCAATAAAAACGGTACCTCACTTGTGTGGGTGGGCCAAGTTCCCGAGACAGGGAAGGGCCCAAAAAGTATTGTGGAGACATCAAAATGATGTATCACAAAACAACCTGGTTTTGCAAGGGGGGCACCTGCGTTTTTGGTCCCGCGCTATGTGGCCATCTAGGGAAACCTACCAAACCCAGACATGTCTGGAAACTAGATACCTGGGGGAGTCCAGGGAGATGTGACTTGTGTGGATCCCCATCGTTTTCCTACCCAGAATCCTCTGCAAATCTCAAGTTTAGCTAAATATTCTGGCCATTTCCTGTTGCAGGCACTAGGCCTACCCACACAAGTGAGGTACCATTTTTATCGACAGACTTGGGGGAATACTGGGTGGGTGGAAGTTTGTGGCTCCCCACAGATTCCAGAACTTTCCATCACAGAAATGTGAGGAAAACTTGTTTTTTTGGACAAAGTTTGAGGTTTGCAAGGGATTCTGGGTAAAAGAACCTGGTGAGAGCCACACAAGTCCCCCCATCCTAGATTCCTCTGAGTGTCTAGTTTTTAAAAATGTACAGGATTGCGAGATTTCCCTAGGTGCCGGCTGAGCTAGGGCCCAAAATCCACAGCTAGGCACATTGCAAAAAGGGTCAGTTTTCACTGGAAAAATGTGATGTGTCCATGTGCCGTTTTGGGCCGCTTCCTGTCACAGGCACTAGGCCTAACCAGACAAGTGAGGTACCATTTTTATTGACAAACTTTGGGGAATGCTGGTGGAAGTTTGTGGCTCCTCGCAGATTCCAGAACTTTCCATCAGAGAAATATAAGGAAAATGTAGGTTTTTGTTTTGCAAAGTTTGAGGTTTGCAAGGCATTCTGGGTAACAGAACCTGGGGAGAGCCACACAAGTCACCCCATCCCGGGTCCCCCTGGGTGTCTAGTTTTTTAAAATGTACAGGTTTGCTAGGTTTCCCTAGGTGCCAGCTGAGCTAGGGCCCAAAATCCACATCTAGGCACATTGTAAAAAAGGGTCCGATTTCACTAGAAAAATGTGATGTGTCCACATTGCGTTTTGGGCCATTTCCGGTCACCGGCACTGAGCCTACCCACACAAGTCAGGTACCATTTTTATCGGGAGAGTTGGGGGAATGCTGAGTGGGTGGAAGTTTGTTTCTTCCCACAGATTCCATAACTTTCCATCACAGAACTTTTAGGAAAATGTTTTGTTTGGGACAAAGTTTGAGGTTTGCAAGGGATTCTGGGTAACAGAACCTGGTGAGCGCCACACAAGTCACCAACGTTGCGTTTTGGGCAGTTTCCTGTCACAGACACTAGGCCTACCCACACAAGTGAGGTACCATTTTTATCAGGAGACTTAGGGAAACACAGAATAGTAGAACAGGTGTTATTACTATCTGTCTTTCTATGCATTTTCTGCCTTACAAATGTAAGACAGCGTGTAAAAAAGTAGTCATTTTGAACAATACCCTCTAATTCACATGCTAATATGGGTACCCACAAATTCAGAGATGCATAAATAACCACTGCTTCTAAACTCCATATCTTGTTCCAATTTCAGAAATACATAGGTTTCCTTGATACCAATTTTTCACTCTTTATATTTTACCAAATGATTCACTATATACCCGGGACACAATGAAAAAACATTGCAAGGTGCAACTCAGTTATTGGCTCTGGGTACCTCGGGTTCTTGGTGAACCTACAAGCCTCATATAACCCTGCAACCAGAAGAGTCCCGTTGACGTATCGGTATATAGCTTTCAAAAATCTACCATAGTTAGAAGAAGTTACAGGTGAAAATGTATGCACAAATGACTGTTTTTTAAAAACTAAATTTCAATATTCTTTTAATTCAACTGTTACTTTCCATTAGAAAACTTTGAAGGATCGACACAAATGACCCCTTGCTGAATTCAGAATGTTATCTACTTTTCAGAAACGTATAGCTTTCTGGGATCCATTATTAATTTCACAACCATTTCTACCACTAACTGGAGGGAGGTTGAATGCACAAAAATGAGGAAAAATAGGCTATGTCCCAGTAAAATGGCAAAACTGTGTAAAAAATGTTGGTTTTATGACAAAAGTCTGCCTGTTCCTGAAAGCTGGGGAGATGGTGATGTTAGCACCACAAACCCTTTATATATCCCATTTGCAGGGAAGAAACCAGACACATTTTTCTGCAGCACTTTTATCCCATTTTTCCACAAAAACAACAAATTTAGCTGTATTTTGCCTAATTTCTCAGTCCCCTCCAGGGGAATCCACAAACCCCATGTACATTTAGAATTCTCAGGATGTTGAAAGAAATGGACACAAATTTGGTGTGGATACCTTATGTGGACAACAAGTTATGGGGGTCTAAGCGCGAACTACCCCAAATAGTCAAAAAAGGGTGTAGCACGGGGGAAGGCCTGGTCAGCGAAGGTGTTAAAGAGAAATGTTAAGTTAGCGTGATTGTGGGCATTAAGCTTACAGTCGAGACAGTTAATACTGACGTGAAAGTTATCTTTCTGCATGTTTCTCCTCTGCAGGTGCAAACCAAACAGTGGCGGCCTGCACAGGTAAGAACAGTAGGTGGGGTGGGGGGGAGTCGACAGACAACAGGATAGGTAAAATGAAATAAAAAATAAATAAAACCACTTACCTTGCGCTTGCCCAAGGCAAGTGGTTGTATTTATTTATTTAATTTTACGTATCCTGTCGTATGTCGACTCCCCCCCACCCTAACCCACCCCCGCACCGCTCCACTGCTCTTACTTGTGCCGGCTGCCACTGAAACCAAAGGTATTCATTAGTTAGTGAAAAGCACATTGTATTTCAGAGATAGAGAGACGAAGAAGAGCTGGCAAGGTCAAATGATTTTAATGAAGAACAAAGGGAGTGAAACCAGTTGGTACTATCAGATGAAGGGAGGAACCAAGGTAACTTTGGAAGTGAAGACTGGAATATGGGAGTAGTGTTCAAGGCGCCAAGTTCTTTTCTGGGAATTGGAAAACATTATGATATGAATGAGGTCAAGTTTTCTCGAATGTTCTTTTTGCATTTTAATTAGTGAACCCACCTTGGGCTCAGTCAGATTCTGCCCTTTAGACTTGGCGAGGTACAGACCTCTCTTGGCATTGCTAATTGTGTGGCTTCATGCTATACACAATTCTTTACCTATAGAACTTCTACAGAAGTTCTAATGCTGACAGAGATTGCTACCTTGATTCAAAAGGGTTTTCTCTACTCTTAGTTTAGTAGATGTTGCCAATTTTGTCCATGTATGGGGAGAAGGATCGAAACCATTTGTCTAGTTATCAAGTCCTTTTCCTTATTTTCTGTATTGTGGCTACTGAGATCCTTATATGTTCTTTGCTGTTGAGGACCAATATTGTAAGACACTTCAGTATTCCTTTAATAATTTTATACTTTTACACTATGTTCTTGAGATTGATTTATATTATTTTGGCTTTGAGTTTGTAATAAACCTGTTAAATTCAAGGTATTGACTCAGACTTTTATTGTGTGGTCCTAATGATCACACTGTATCTTAAGATTTAAATTGTTGTTATCCGCTTTTCCTCTCAGGCTGCTATCAAGGTCTATTGACCAGAATTGAATTGGAAGCACTGACCCAGAGCATTGTAAGTACTCTTAGTTTCTCTTTGGTCTTCCTTCTAGACTATGTATTTCACCCAATTTATATGTCATAAATCCCATTTAGGACTGATTGAATCGCCCACTGTTTTGTGCTGACTTTTGGATTCCTGATCTTTTGAATGACCAATAGTGAGTATCTGCAGGTGTCATTTTTTTAAATTTAGTAGCTGGATTCAAATGATGTCGTTTCATGTTTATTTATTTGGATATTATTTCGTACTCCTAGATGTTGTGATTTTGTGGCATGGGCCCTATTTTGTTGGATATTTTTTGAATGATTGTCGGGCGATCTATGTAAGTTATAATGTATAGTTCATGTGCTCGTGAAATTTATGAAAAAATACAAAATAGTGGGAAGCACTGCAAAAATCAGATTAGCCCTTTATACGTGATCAAATGCAGTTCTTCATATTCAGATCCATACTCCGAAATATTATGAAGACATTCAATTCTTTGCTTCAGGGACCATTGCAAGAAATTCCATCCACAATCTCCAAGGGTTAAAAATTCTCTTTATTATTCCATTCATATCTTCTCTTGATGCAATTGGTGTGCCAGCCCAGCCATTTTATGTTTTTAGCAGGTACATAGGACTAATTAATGCACCACAGGACGGTTAGAGCATGATTTATCAGGTTATTGTGGATATGGCATATAGTGGAGCTTTGGCTTATCGATGACCCCTAATTAGGTAACAGTGATTAATATTTGAGTATTGGTATGAATGTATTTTTTTTCCCAGTTTAGACAAAAGGCACGAATAATGGGATATTGTACATCAAAAGAAACACAGATGGAGGTTTGATTGAGCCACTTAATGACGTTCATAATACAAAATGTAAGTGTGAATTTGGGCTGAGAATCCAAGTAAGGGCCCGATTCTGATCTCGCTAGGAAAGCCCTCTGTACGACTCAGATCTGGAGGGCTTTCCAAGCGAGACGTGCTCCGGGAGTCCGAACAAGCGAGTACGATGCTGCCGTATGCTTATGGACTCGGTTCGCTCGGACTCCCATTGAACTCTATGGGAGCCCGTGTACAGATGCGTACACAGGCTCCCATAGCAGAAAAGGGGTGGGTAGGGAAAAGCGTACACCCTGTGGGGGGCACCCCATGGTGCCCTCCACACTGTGCATGCCTGGATCGGGGGGACCCATGGGCACACCCCCGTGACAGATTCGGAGGGCCCTGGGTGAAAGTGGGCCTGCTACGGCCCCCCAAAGTACGCTTCCGACAGCCCTTTCGTCTCGCTGATACCGAGGCAAAGCTACTGTCCGAATCGTGCATCATACTCACTCGGTCGGAATTCAGCTCCATAGCGCGACACGATTCGCCTACGAACGAGTCATATGGACAGGTTCGGGTCCCGGAAACGATTCGGTCAGCGCGTACGCAATCTTTGCATCATACTTGGTCGTTCGGACCTGTGAACGATTCGGTCGTAAACAAGGGCTACGAATCACATTCGGGAAAGCAAAATCCGATTCGGAGGCCTTCCGAACGACATCGGAATCGGGCCATAAGTGGGGAACTAATTTTTCCAAATACATTTACTATGCACTTTAGGAATCTGAATATTGATACTTTGGGGTTGAAATAATCAAGAGTTTATAAATAAACAAACCAATTAGGAAATGAAATGGAATCTATATATTATTTATGGAATTCTTTGGAATGAAAGGGTGTTTAGATTAGGGATTATCATAACTTGGTTAGTTTGCTGTAGCGTAATTACCTGAAATTACAGCAAAATTATGCGATTTTGCGTGGAATTATGTGTGGAGCATTACCCAGCATTTATGGGTAATTTCTTATTGCAAAATAGACCGTCACATCCAAAATGAACACAAGGATGTATTTTGTGGTAAGAAAAAAGATCATGAACAGTACCAGCCAGCTAAATTTGTTGTTCCTATGCTCCTATGGTAGAATTTTTGTGCCAAATTATTCATAATTATGCAGACAAAGTAATCGCGTAATTTTCTGTAATTTCTCATCAAAACAGTGACACAAAATTACTCCAATTATTTCAAGGTAATTAAAATCCCCCCGCTAGATTAGATGTTGAAAGCATGGGGATTCCTGTCGGGTGATGATGGATTTGAGAACATATTTCCTTCAAGGAAAGTTAAATGACATGAAGTTGAAAGGATATTGATAACTTGGAAAATAACAGGGCCCCTGTTTACAAGATAAACTTGCCCATAACAAGGAAAATATGAACTGTAGAAAGAACCTGGGCAAGGCACTAATACTGTAGGTGCAGGCAGAAAGATCTAGGACATGAATCATACAGTAACATATATGTAGAGATACAGGCAATATAACATACACTGATGTTATCAAATTATTTATTCATAATTTTTTTTATATATAAAAGATATTTTTCATTTATAATAAATATGGATATATGGATATATTTCTGGAATTTTGTTTAAAAAAAATTTTAAGGTTTTTTTCGTTGTCCAAATTATCAGTGAATACATAAAAGATTGCACAGGTCATACATTCATATCGAAAAGAAAAAGTTTTTTTCTCTTTCTTTAAACGTATAAATCACATCAATTAGTGAAACATGATTGCTATTTATCCATGATGTGTGATGTGGATAGCTAAATGATGTGAAGAAGATGGCGGTTTGTTGACACTACGCGCCTTTCGGCAGAGCCTTCGTCAGGAATCCGTCGCAGTATACACTGAATAGGATACAAGACAACACAGAACCTAGATTTTTATGCCCGCGATTTTTAAGATAAAACATTTTGTCTTAGGTCAAGTTCTAGGAGTGAGATAACAATTAACCAGCTGTGTCCTGCGTTAAAATGCTAGTAGAGTGCATCAAAAGAAGATTCCCAGAAAACAGGATTACACATGCATGTATAGAGAATGAGGCTCCCGAATATGTGGTCATAAGGTGAGACGTGGATAAAGTACGAAGACTTTTTCAAGAGTCATTAAGACGTGAAAGAAGAGAAAGGGTAGAACAAGACATGCTAAACGAGAGAGAAAAGAAGGTGCAGATGATAACAGCATGCTAATTGCAAATGATCCGTCTTTGAAGATCAAAGTAGGAACTCTACAGGTGCTTAGACAGAGTATTGTGCAAGGATGAAAGGCTAAAGACAAGTAAAAAGAAGAGTAATACCCATGAAATGTTAAATGAACTGGATACGGCAGGGTTTGGTGTAGATGGCTTTATAAGTTTCCAAAAATGATAACCGTTCCTATGTAGAGACAGAAATACATGTGTCATAATTTATTTATTGAGGCATCTGTAGTGGTCCAAACGTAATAGTACCTAGGGTCAAGATCAAAGAAGTACGGACTAGGTTACCTGAAATGTTTACATGCTACATCTCAGATGCACTGACTCCAACTGTAGTTATTATGTGGCCATCTAACTCGGGAATTAGATACAAGTAAAAACACATGTGTTTGGGCTGCAGGGTAGAAAGAGAGGTAGGGTGAGGTCCGGTAACCAATTCATTAAACTAGTAATAATGTAATTATGACGATGTAGCCAACAGAATTGTGTAGTGGTCTAGAGTTGAGAGTTAGAAAGCTGCCTTTCCCTATAATGATAAAGCACATACTTGTAAGGGTACCAGGACATGCTACTAGGCTAACATAGTGATAAATATGATAAAAATACTGACCTATCCAGTCATCTGCTGGGCATCCCCGGGGGCCGGTGGGACTCCTCCGGTACTTCGCTGCTGACTACTCCAGTGTCCCAAACATGTATGGGGTCCTCGGTATTCGTAAAATATGGGCCAGTACGACCGGGTGGCTATAGGAATAAAGGAGGACTAATTATGGGGTGCTGGGCGCAGGAGGAAAGATGTAATGATGTCCCATCTGCATATGATATTGGATCTAACTAATAACTAGCAATATCTATGGAGCTGGCATGCTGGCAATCCCACTGCACAGGGAGATAGTGGCAAAAGAGCTTGGCAAGCCTTAAGGGAGACCAATGGCCATGTCGGGACATACCAAGCAGGTTAAACAATATAGAGCTCCTTGTCGCGATGATGTAGGTCTCGAAAGTAGGGCAGCCCACAATGCATACCACTAATGTTCCTCAAGCCGGTTGGGTACTCAATAAAAATGAATAAATGGGGCCTCTATGTCGTGTATCAAATACGCCAGACTTATTGTGTCGTACTGCATGCTGTAGACAACAGCGGGGCTGCCCATGCTCACTAATGGTCCCATCCATGCCCTGAATACTCCTCAAACCAGGGGATGACTGGATCAAAGTAAGGGAACCCGTACAAAATATGTCGAGTGCAGGCGGCTCGCCGTGTGCTGTTAAATGTCAATGGCGGCATTGCGGCTGCCCGATTCTTACCTGGCGCGGCCCCTCAATTGCTAACAAGCGGAACATAAAGCAAGATAGTGCAGATAGAAAAATCCCATATGGCACAAAACGGTACTTGCCTTTCTGGTCGACAGATGGTGATACCTAAGTTCCTTAGCGTATGTCCTGGTGCGGCGCCGCTACCACCTCAGGTTTAAATCGAATACGTGCAACGGAATTACCCGGGGAAGAACTTCCGGTCGGGGCGTGTGGTGATAGTCATGGAAAGAGGACTAATGCAGAGGTGCCATGTTGGAATGGTGTATCCTGTGGAGATCTTAAGTCAGACATACTTCTACTGGCACTGCGAGAGCTAATGTTAGGCTACCATGGGGGAAATGGTGTAGCAAACAAGTTACGCATAAATTTGTAACTTATATAGAATGGTGAATCAGTGATTGTTGTAGTCCAGTCTCCTGCAATCAAGCAGGGAGTTTGCAAGCATGTACGGACTCCTGCGATCCTAGTTATTAGAATCAGTACACAGTAACTCCAGGCTGTACAGAAAGTAACTTACAGCTATGTAGTGCCTGTAAAAGTGCATTCTAAGGTATGTGTGAAATATCAATATGGGTGATTATCGGAAGCACACGTGAATGTTCACCAATAAAGGCTCAAGTCCTACATTGGTAATGATTATATAAAATTGAAAAACATAAACTCTGATGATTGATTCGCCAAATAGGATGGTAAGCCTGGGTAATAACTAGTTAATAAGACGATCCTGGAAAAGGGGGGCTAGAAAAAGTAACTATAGACATACCGCTCTAAAGTGGTCATGGAAGCATCATCCGGCCCCCACCTCACTGCTGGGTAGTGGATGATTACGTGGGAAAATATGTTGGCCAGGGCCTAGGTCCTGGCAGTTTCTCTACTGCTGAGATGGAAGGATGTATTCAACCTTGGGACTTAGAGGTCTATGTTGCAGTAGAATGCGGGGACAAGATGGTCAAGACCTTATCAGATGTTGAATTTGATGGCTTGGTCCCAGGGAATTTCCTGATTGAGGCCACGTGTAGATGTTTCAAGGATGAAGATCCAATAGACCTCCCTGCGCTTTCTAACTGCTTCACTGTTGGAACCAGATTTGCATTGGATTTTCTCTAGTATGAACCACCTGATATCTTCTGGGGTGTGGTTCATATCCATAAAATGCTGCACCATGGGAGCCTCAATTTTTTTAGTTCGTATGGCGGATCTATGTTCGGTTAGGCGTGTGTTGAGTGTCCGTGCGGTTTCCCCAACATATCCCAGATTGCACGGACATAACAACAAATAGATGACATCTTTTGTTTTGCAATTAGTGAATCCAATTGAATTGATATTATGGCTGTTAAACTGCAGATTGGGTGCTTCTATGGCCAATGGGCATACTTTGCAGGTGTTGCATCTGTAGTTCCCAATTATGGGCTGTGATCCATCTATAATTCTCTGTACAAAGGTGTTTTTAGATTTCATTCTGGAATGGACTACATGGTCTTTCAGGTTTTTGTTCCACCGGTAGGCGAATAGGGGTTTGGGTAGCTTCTCAGTATGCTGTTTGTTGATATTAAGAATGTGCCAACTTGAGCAAACTGCTTGTTGAATCCTTTCGTTGAGCATAGAATGGCGTGTGACAAATACAACGGAAGAATTCGTTTTTGGAGTTGTGTTGTTCAATAGATGTTGTCTGTCATAATATCTGGCTCTTTTCATGGAATCCCTCACTAGTTTTTTGGGGTACCCCTGTGCTAAGAATTTCTCTTTCATAGTTATTGATTTAAGATCAAAATCATTGATGCTGGTACAGTTGCGATGTAGGTGCAGGAATTGACAAAATGGTATGCTCTTCTTTTGAGCTGGGGGGGTGGAAGCTATTGTAATACAACAAAGTGTTGCGTGCTGTGGACTTGGTATAAAGATCCACTTCCAGTGATCCTGCCATGTCTTTAATGATTACGTCCAAGAATTCAACATGGGTTCTACTAGAGTTACTGGTAAAATGAATGTTGTTATCACAGAGATTAAGCCATTCTAGAAATTCGGACAATGTCTCCGCTGTGTCAATCAAAATAAAGAAGATATCATCAATGTATCATGACCATTTGGTCAATGATTCGAAGAAAGGTGCTACCTCCTTGTAGATGAATCTTCTTTCAAACTGGGCCATGTAAATGTTGGCTACCGTGGGGGCACATGATGCCCCCATACTCACTCCTTTGGTCTGTTTATAGAGTTGACTGTTGAATTCAAAGACATTGTCTTCAAGTACAATTTTAAGACATTCTAGAATAAAGATTTTTGGGCATATGATGTTATTGTCTGTGATAAACCAGCTAACTGCTTCTAGTGCTCCTTGTATAGGTATATTACTATACAGGGCTTCTATGTCCAAGGCAACCAATAGCTGAGAACTAGCATAGAAGGTAGTCTCTTCTATAAAGTTGATGATGTGCCTAGTATCTTGGACATACGCAGGTGTTTGGGGTACGTGAGGTCGAAGTATGGCATCAATGTATTTTGAAAGCAGCTCAGTTATGGAGCCTATAGTTGTCACTATCGGTCTGTATAATGGATCATTTTCATTTTTATGTATCTCAGGTACCCCATAGATGCTGGCCATCTTGGGGTACTGTACATTTAGATATGCCAATTCTTTTTCACATATATGGTTGTCTCTAAGTGCTTTGTTGGTCACCCAATGTATTTTTTTTCTGGTTGTGTTTGTAGGGTCACATTTGATAGGTAGGTAGAAATTGATATCACCTAACATGGCTTCCATTTTAGTGATATATGTTGAAGTGTCTAAAATCACAATCCCGCCACCTTTGTCGCAATTCTTGATGGTAATTGCTGTTGTCTGTTTCAAATCTACCAAGGCTTTATATTCGTCTTGATTGAGGTTAAATGGTGTTTTGGGAACATGCTTAGTTGCAGAGATAATCTTCTCATATACCACCTGTTCAAAGACTGCGACGTCCGGTGGAAGGTAATCCACAGTAGGTGTGAACGTAGATGCTGAGGCTAAGCTAGATAAATTGTATTGTGCAACCAGCATATCATTCTGGGGAAAAAATGATCTACGGCGGATCTTCCTGAAGAAGGCCATCAGGTCGGTAAACAACTCAAACTTATTGAGTCCAGAATGTGGGGCAAAAGATAGACCTCTGGATAACAAAGAGTAGGTGGGTGGAGCAAGGTTAGAGGTGCTAAGATTGAAAATGGGGATCTTCTTCATTCTCTCCAATACTGTGCATTGCGTGTCACCAGATATTGGTTGTAGTCCATCTGTTGATTGCCCCGGTATCTCAGTTGGTATTGTGTCCACCAATTGCCTCGCCTCATGAAACGGCTCCCTAAAAAAGGCTGAGCATTTTGTTGTGGTCTTGAATTATAGCGGTTGCCTCTTTGGTCAAACTGATTAGACGGACCTTCATTGTCACAATCTGAAGTATCAGAAAATGTAGTGACTGCGATTGTATTGTCTGTGGGAAAATTGTTCATTCTGAGTGCCATCTGTTTGGTTATAGTAATTCTCAGATAGGTAAGGGTAAGTACTCTCCTTACTAAAAAAGCGGACATCTTTTTTCAACTTATCCTTTTTTCTCTTTGTCAAATATTCTGTGTAGGAGTTCATGTCCCTGTCTATGTCTTCTAGCTTTTTTTTGGCTTCATCTAACGCTTATGTGCTTTTGATCGTGCTTTCGAGCTCCAAAATTTCTGATGTTAACTGTTGTATGACTTCTTTAGTAGTCTCGACAATAAGCATCATTAGATCTCGTGAGCAGCGGTTTGCGATCATCGACCACCGCTCCAGAATTTGTTTTATCTGGACAGATAGGCCTGGTATGTTTTTGACCCTAAGGCCTTGAGGGATCACTCCAGCTCGTAAATATTCTAACATGTAATGTCCATGCAGCTCAATTCGTTTTCTTTTCTTTTTCAAGGCCAACAATTTGGTTGTGTCATCATTCTTATCTAGGTTGGATGCTGCCTAATGGCCAAAGCTAGCTGAACTACCAACCATGGATGCAAAGTCCTCATCTGAGAACCCGAAGGTTTGTGAATTTGCCATATTGATGTTTTAGAGTAGTGCAAAGAAGGGAGATAAAGGAGAAACACTGCAAAAGATCAGATAGAACAGAAACCAATTACTGTGGATCAGATAAAATTGGGGAGTGATGAATAATAAAGTGCCTACGGACGCAACGCAAGATCCTATTAAGGTATAGAATACCTATCATGTGCCACACTTGACATCGGAAGAAAAATACCCCTCGCAGACAGGCTGCAAAAACAATAAATTGGAAAATAACGGGCCCTTGTTTCCAAGATACACTTGCCTATAACAAGGAAAATATGAACTGTAGAAAAAACCTGGGCATGCCACTAATACTGTAGGTGCAGGCAGAAAGATCTAGGACATGAATCATACAGTAACATATATATAGAGAAACAGGCAATATAACATACTGTCTGTCAGGATTGTGCGCGGGCAGACAGACGCAGCTACTTACCTGAAGGATCCGAAGCTCTGTACGCGTGCGCAGAGAAGGGCCGGGCACATCAAAACCCGGCCTTCCTTACTCCACAGCGCTTCGCGTTCTAGTGTTTCCCGAGTTCCGGTTTCCTGGTTTTCACTCACCTGTTCACTTCCGGGTTGTTGTTCCGACGGGTGGTTCCAGTGCGCGGTGGCGTTCTTTCCTCGTTGGTCTTCTCCCGGCGGTCCTGGTCCTTGGAGGTTGCGCTGTGTTTCCCTGCAGTATTACGGAGAAATAACGAAGCAGTCAGAATTTGTTGGTTGCGGTAACAGCGCTCTTGCGCTGATTTATGTTATTTTTTCCCTTGCTGTTACTTACGTGGTCCTGTGCTCTGGGCGTTGTGTGAGGGTCCTCTCCGCCTGAACAGGGCCACCTACTTAGACAGAGAAAAAGAAGGGGTTATTGTTTACCTGTGTTAGAGCGGAATATTCTTTATACCTTCATTTCTCCTCGCTCATAAGAAGGGGAGAAGGATCTACACTCACATATCGAAGAGGTGGGCGCATGAGTGGTTCTAGGTACACCCTTTGGTCAATGGTATAGGTAGAAGAGTATTCGCAATCACTTTCTTTTCTTTCCCCCTAAGCATATGGCAGCAGTCCTGTTTTCCTAAAACACTGTATATAATTGTCACCAATTTAACGAAGAAAAGAATTCTATTGTAGCAAAAGTGAAGGTAGGAATGAACGCACTGAGAATTACAGAATGTCTTTATTGAATATTGTTTATTAACCCTTTTCCTGCACCTTCACAGCTTCTTGACGTATCCGGACGCTCCTGAGGTGCCCAGAGTTTCGAAGCTGTGTTTTCCCCCTCTTTCCTTGTTTTGTTTCCCTTCTTCCCCGGGTTACCTTTGATACCCTGTTTATACCGGGTGCCTTGGGTGACTAGGGGAGGTTGCGGACCTTATCATCATCCGTGGCGTTCCTGCAGAAACACAGGTGAGAACCTGACAGAACGCGAAGCCCAAAAAGAATAGTAATTCTTTCTGCCCGGACGTCATGGATGTTAGTCAGGTATACCTTGCGGATTTGGCTCACATGTTGGGCAACCTCCAGGCTGAGACCCAATCCTTATCCAATAGAGTAGACACGATACAAAGAGAATTGAGAACGGATGTTGGCAGGGGATCCCAGAGTTCAGGGTCTAATATGCCGGTAGTTCATGTTACCACTCCTCCATCTATCCCTTTAGCACCCCCTGAGCGTTTTTCGGTGATACCACCAAATTCGCAGCCTTTATCAGTCAGTGTCAGCTCCATTTCATGTGTAAAGCCTCCTGTTTTCCCTCAGATCAAGCCAATGTGGCATTTGTCATCTCCTATTTAGGGGGTCTGCAGCCAACTGGACCATACCCATGATAGAGAGGAACGACCCATTGTTACAAGACTACACTGCATTTAGGAGAGAACTAAAAAAGCTGTTTGATAGACACACCTTTACACATTCTGCGGACACAGAGCTATTAACGTTACGACAGGGCTCCAAGGACTTGACTTCTTATATATCTATGTTTTACAGACTCGTAGCTGAGGCAGGGTGGCCTGAGGAAGAGCGTAGCGCTTTGTTTTATAAGGGGCTGCGAGAGGAGTTAAAGGACGCATTGGCCCAAGTAGTAGACCCTCCGGAGTCATGTACAGCTCTGGTGGACTTGGTGGTTAAATTAGATCACAGACTCAGTGAGCGTAGGAGAGAGAGAGGGAAATCAGAGGGGAGGGGTCTGGTGTATAAGGAGAAGAGACCTGAGCCAGAAAAGGGAGCCGAAGAACCAGAGCCGATGCAAATTGGGAGCATCAGAGGTCCCCTAAGTGAGGACGAAAGACAAAGACGACGGGATAAGAAGCTCTGTCTGTATTGTGGAAAACAGGGCCATTTCCTAAGAGAGTGTCCTGTCAAGCCAAAACAGACAAGGCGTTCGGAAAACTAGTAAGCCCGAGGTCACAAGAGACAGGGATTTCGGGTATTTCAGGTTTGATTGTCTCATCTAGAGAGGTAGCTATATCACATCCTCGCCACTTTTTTCTCTCCTCTCGCTTACAATGGGGGCAGGAGACGGTACAGGTGTACGTAATGGTTGATTCTGGTGCATCGGGTAATTTTATGGATGCACAATGGGCACAGAAGCAACAGATTCCTTGGATTTCTAAGTCCTCATGGGAAGAAGTTACAACGATAGACGGTAGCACACTGAAGTCCGGTCCCATTAAGCGTACTACTATTGCCTTGAAGCTCGTGATCGAGGAAAGACATCAAGAGCTTATTTCATTTGATTTAATACAGTCCCCACAAGTCCAAGTCATAGTAGGGTTACCCTGGTTGATTCAACATAACCCCTTTATTGATTGGAGGGAGAAGACGGTGATCTTTAATCAAGATTTTTGTAAGGAGCACGTTGTTTCCGACACTGTGGACCATAAGAAGGTCGTGTCGTGTCTTACTCCTAATGATGGGGCTTTGCCCTCTATGTATCTGGATTTCCAAGACATATTTGACAAGGAACAGGCCTCTAGCCTCCCACCCCATAGGGTCTATGACTGTAGGATAGACTTGCAGCCGGGGGCTCGCATTCCTTACAGTAGAATATATGCCTTAACAGAAAAGGAGAATGTTTACTTACGAGAATATCTGGATGAGATGCTGAGAATAGGGTTTATCCGTCCCTCAAGATCGCCTGCTTCATCTTCTCTTTTTTATACCGAGGAGAGAAGGGGGTCTTCGATGTTGTATCGACTATCGGGCATTAAATACCATCACTATCAAGAATAGGTATCCCTTGCCACTGATTTCCTCCCTTCTGGATCAAATAAAGGATGCCCAAGTATTCACCAAGTTAGACCTGCGAGGGGCATATCATCTGGTGAGAATTAAAGAGGGAGACGAGTGGAAGACCGCCTTTTGTACCAAGTACGGGCTCTATGAGTACCTGGTGATGCCTTTTGGACTATGCAACGCCCCGCGGCGTTTCAGTTTTTTATCAACGAGGCACTCAAAGACCTCCTGGGGGTGTGTGTTGTAGCTTATATTGATGACCTACTGATCTATTCCCCCTCGACACAGGAACACGTGATTCACGTGACAGGGGTATTGCAAAGGCTGCGAGACAATCATCTGTATTGTAAGTTAGAAAAATGTCAGTTCCATACACAGCAGGTTAGCTTCCTGGGATTTGTAATCTCCCCACAGGGACTCAGTATGGACCCACAGAAAGTGGAAGCCATTCACCGTTGGCAGGCACCGCGAACGGTTAAGGAGACACAGAGCTTTCTTGGCTTTGCCAATTTTTACAGGCGCTTTATTGATGGGTTCTCTGTTTATACCGGGTGCCTTGGGTGACTAGGGGAGGTTGCGGACCTTATCATCATCCGTGGCGTTCCTGCAGAAACACAGGTGAGAACCTGACACTGTCGTGTGGTTTGTGGACCCATAGACTGCTTTGCTACGTTAGCTTGGGCCTGGCTGCCATGATGCCTCTTTGCGCACGTTACTTTGTGCCCTTGTTTTCTAGGTCAGAAGGCGATGTCACTTGTTCTTGCTGATCTGGTCAGTCCCTCGAGCATAGACATAACACTGATTGCAGCTGCACTGGGGAAATTCGTGTGCATTTAATATTGTGATTTCAGTGTCAGGGGCACTTGGAGAAAAACCTTTCCAGAGAGAAGAGCTGTGCTTGTCTGATGATGTAAACCCTGCATATAGATATTGAGGTATGGGGGTCTGCCTGACAATGCCCAGAGGTCTTCTGTTTTTATAATAATCTAGTTATTAGCACGGGGAGGGTTGACAGGTCATTTAGCCCTATATCCACTGTCTTTATACAATGCTATCCCCGTTTGTATTCTATGGAATTGTAACTATGCTGATTATATTATTCTTATGCATTACGCTGATAGTACTTACACGTGTACTGTATCTTAGAGCATGATAGTTGAAATAAACATTTTAAACTATACAGTGTCTCTTATTACGCAAGTTGTGGACAGGTATGAGTGAGTAACGAAAGGGTGTCCTTGCTCCTGCGAGTCCTGAGAGAGATATACCGTGTTTTGGGTTGTCTAATCATTGGTAGCTGTGCTGCTAATGAGACGCTAATGCTAGCCGGATTAGGGTTGTAGGTACTAAGGTTTATGGTTGGCTCACCACTATACTCCGAGGTCCTATTATCCTGTGCATAGCTCTGTATATGTGCAGAATCCCTACGACATGATGCCCAACGTGGGGCTGCTTATCTGCGAGACGCTTGAGTAGTACTTGTGCTTGTCCACAGTTATTCGGTTATTCCTAGCCCTAATGGCTGTAGAAATTGCGGCACATAGCCGCGCGGCGCTCAAAGCTCATTTGACAGCATATGGAGTGCCAGACGCGGGTGTCGATCTGATCTTCGTGGTACAAGCAGATCCTGCTTACCATTTTGAAGTATTTTACTCGTGGATCACCTTTGAAGCGGTGGATGGGACTGACCATACGTTCCATGAATATACAGTCACCGCACCTCCAAACAATTACACTCCTTATCGGAGTGTTGAAGTACCGCTCACAGCATGGCAACACCGTGTTTGGTTTGATGGCGCCCTCCCCCAACCGACTACTTCGGTTCGTTTAGGCCCCTTATCGATTGAAGGGGCCACTTGGCCTGTTTTGGCCGGGTATAACCCACATCCACGTTACATGACGCTTCCGGTCGTCGACCTGCATCTTTTGCATTCGTCTTAGATACGTGTGCATAGAGCTTTAGTACAGTATGTTACGGGCAACATCCAGGCAACCCCGCCTGGAGTTGCGGCACATCCAGCTGGGCCTGGCGGCGTAACCATAAGTCCCGTCATGGTTAATTCGGTGATGGGCAAGCGCCCACAAAATAAGGATGATTTACCTTATTGGCTTGCAGAGAAATTTGACCAGCTGGAGGCTGTTTTTCCGAATACTTCTCCTGTGGATAAACACAGGATATTGACAATTAGTTTGCCAAAAGATTTAATTCCTGAGTTGACAGATTGTAACAACTGGGGTAGGGTATTCGCAGCAGTATATGCGAAGTGTTTCGGCACTCCTTCCATGACAGTTCTTCCCTCTGTAATCAAACGAGTACAGGATGAACATGGCCCTGAAGCGGCCGTGGAATTAGGGATGAGACTGGTGGGAGTGTTCGATGTAGTGGCTGAACTAATTCTTGGTAATGTCAAGGGTGATGCAGTTAACTTTCAAGTAGCTAATGCTTTGGCTTTGGTCCCAGAACCAGATAAGCCACGCGAATTACCGAAAATTATTGCACAGGCTTATAAAACTATAGGCCGCAATAGCCTGGGAGTTAAACCTTTTGCTAAAACACAAGCTCCTACGCAACCACCACCAAAAACTCAATCTGAAAAAGATGAGAAACCGTTCTTTACAAAAAAGAATTGGCGATTGAAAAAAAAGGGTAAGCAACAGAAGAAGCCAGGATCACGAAGTGCATCCCCGGTTTCTGAATCTTCTGAACGCACATATGATTTGCGTGATAGAGCGAGAATAAAATCTCCCGAGAGATTTCATGTTCCTGACTCGCGCTCTCCTCGTTCTTTACAGGCACCAACGTCGTTACAGACTGGTGGAGGAGATCGCCCGGATAGAGGTAGGGGTCATGAGGCCCCGCCAGGACGAGACCAACCTCGGCAACAAGTCAGAGGGACACCAGAAGAATTTCAACGTTCTCGCCCACAATTTCAGAAGAAAAAGGTTGCTGCTGTAACAGCGAAGTATGCCACAGACGGTGAGAACGAGACTCCTGAATTGGACGTGGGCAGTGATGCTCCTAGACAGCGCCGCAGAAGTTACCATAGTGCGAGAGGCACTCCGTCCTCATGTGGAGGCGACAGCAACTGAAACATTCATTACTGTCGAGACAGCTGACACTCGAGTGGCACCCCCTGACAGACTATATAATATTGTCATCCAAATTGAGGGTGACATACAGCGTGTAATTAAAGGTATTTTTTGGGAAAATCTAACCTCTTCATATGACATTTTGTTAGCGGAGGTGGATTGGCCGCCCCCATTCGTACTTGCTGCTCGTAAAGGGGAGGAGGTGATCCTTCCCAGCTTTTCTCGCCATGTCCCCAAGGACAAAGCGGAGGCACTTGCAGTGGAATGGGCTGTAGCCTTGGCTCCGGCGTTATACCCTAATCACGTGGGTTGGGATGAGGATTCACCCTCCCATGAAATACCTTTACGGTCGCTGCCGCAGCCACAACCTCAATATCCCATCAAACGGGAAGCCAAAGGTCCCGTTTCCGAAATTCTGACTCAGTTGGAATATCAGGGAGTGATTGAAACATGCGAGTCACCAATGAATAATCCCCTTTTCGCGGTTTCTAAACCTGATGGATCGTACCGCTTAGTTTTGGATTACCGGCATTTGAACTCTCATTGTCGGACCTTTGCGGTACAAAACACACATAGTTCTGCGCTAGTAGACAGTCTTGTTCGTAAAAAATATAAAATGACACTTGACCTATCCAATGGATTCTACACGCACAACTTAGCCCCGGAGAGTAGCCAATGGAGCGCTTTTTCCTCCGGTGGTAAATTATTCAAATTCCGGCGTCTCCCTATGGACTACAAAAACAGTCCAGGTGTATTCGCTGCCCGTGTTGTCTCTTTGTTAGACGGCATAGACCCGGATGCATGTTCGTACGTCGATGATATTTATCTGACAGACGACGAATTGTTCCAGCATCTTTCTCGAGTGGACCGCATTATTCTAGAATTTGCGGTTCTAGGCTACAAGTTTAACTTTGCCAAATCTCACATTGCTAAATTTACCGTTTTGTTTTTGGGCTATGAGCTCAACATTGAAGGTAAGGGTTTAGCTCCCCATTTCTTGGAGAAATGTGCACTCCTGTGCCCTCCTACTACTCTGAAGAAACTTCAGTCTTTGCTGGGTTTTCTGAACTTCGGGCATACTTACATTCCCGAATATGCCCAGCGTATCAGGCCACTGTATTCCTTGATACAACCTAACTTTTCGAAGTCACGCTGGCTTCCGGAGCATTCCTCCATTCTGCAGTCTTTGCAGACAGACTTACTTGAGTCTAACTACTTGTTGACTCGTGACAACCACACCAACCTGGTGATTAGAATCATTCCAGGGGCAGTGGGTTTCACGTACTTAACCTTTAACGAAGGTGACACAGTACCCATCGCATACAAGTCACATCTTTATACTTCCGCAGAAATGCGTTTTTCATCTGTGGAGAAAGTTTTAACTGCAATGCAAATGGCGATTCTCAAGGAACGCGCACTGGCACAGGGAAAACGTATTTTGGTGGTAACACCCTATCCTGCCCTAGAGGCAGTGACGAAAGCAAGTGTTCCGAACTCTAAAGCTTTACACCCCCGTTGGATACAATGGGCAACATCTTTGACGTCTCCGGATGTCACTTTTATCTTTGATTCATCACTTCAGACTCAGGAGTTTTTGCAGTATGAATTCGTTCATCCTCCTCCTCTGTCATTGCTACCGCTTGAGGAATACGAATGTATTATCTATACCGATGGCTCGGCACAACCGGCCACGGGTTCCAGGCATGCTTATTCAGCCGCATGTGCTATTGTTGCAGGTTCCTTTGTGAACGGAAAATTTAGATCAACTGTGGTGCATACTCAAGCACTGGGAGACAGTACTGCGCTTTGGCCGAGCTGCGCGCATTGGTGCTAGCACTTGAGTTCGCTAATCCGGATGTGACCACTCTTATTGTATGCAATTCCTACTACTGTGTTCAGTCTTACAATGACAATCTCTTCTTTTGGTCACAAAATGACTACAGAGACGCAAAAGGCAGCACAATAAAGCATAAAATGCTTTGGGTTAGAGTGGCAGATTTACAACAAAAATTGCCTCTCACACAGGTGGTTCACACACTTGGCCACCAGCGTGTGGGCGCACACGCTGTCGGTAATGGTTTGGCAGATGAAGCTGCCAAATCAGCAGTAGCAACGTGCACAGTAGCAGCTGTTACAAGATCCATGACTAAAAAAGATAAAGATATTTTGGCAGCAATTGTTGCAACAAAGGAAGGTGCTAATTACCCAAGGGGTTTCCCTTCCAAATACTCTTATCTCTTAAGTCCCGATCAGACTCCTTATGTAAGTATTCCGGGTGTTGGGGATCGGCTGATTCCCAACGCGGACCGCAGACTTCCCTTGATAACTGCTGCACACGAAGGTATGGCTTTGGCTCATGCTGGTGTGTCTGCGACGGGTTCCATCTTGCAGCAGCGTTACTGGTGGCGGGGTTTATATAAACAAACCCGTACTTATGTGCTTTCTTGTGACATTTGTCAACAAATTAAGCCTTCCACGGTTACCCGACCACCGCAAACACCGCTCTGCATTTCAAACAGACCTTTTGGGTGTGTCTACCTGGATCACTGCGGTCCATTTTCGTCTGACACTGCATACAAATACATCTTAGTAGCAGTAGACTCGTGCACACGTTTCATATGGGTCTGGCCACAACGGAGTGCTGATGCTCGAAATGTCATCAGGGATTTGCGTGTCTTTGTGGGAATTTTCGCATGTGGCACCTTCCATTCGGACCAAGGTCCAGCGTTCGCCTCTAAGGCTTACAAGGACGCAATGGGTTCACTGGGGGTGCAGGTGAAATTTTTGTCTCCGTATCGGCTTGAGGGCAATTCGGTCGTTGAACGAATGAACCGTGACTTAAAGCAATCCTTGACAGCTAGAGTCTTAGGTACTGGCAGGAACTGGCTGGCCCACTTGTATACCGTACAACGTGCACTTAATAATCTCCCTAGAAGACCTCTGGGTGGGCGGACCCCATACGAAATGCTCTTTGGCATAAGAATGTTTGTGCCTGACCTTGATGGTCTAGATATGGCGGCGCAATCCGCAATCTTTGACGTAGATAATCATTCTACTATGTTACAGGACTTACAAGAAGCCCGAGACAAACTTGCAATTAAACATTTACCTTCAGCCACAGACGCTGCGTTGCAGATTCCGGTTGCCGGCTGGCTTCCGAAAGTTGGAGACCTGGTCCGAGAAAAGGTGGAGAACAAAAAAGAATTTGGCCCCTCTTATCGTGCACCGGTTCCAGTCCTAGGTCTGAAGGGAACTCGTACAGTCATCTTACCACCGCTTCCTGGTCACAAGGAAAACAGATACATCTCAGTGGAAAATGTCAAGCTACAACATCTGGCCGATCCTGAATAGTGTAACACCAGCGGTCTCTTGTCCAGTCATTTCAAGGACAAATGTTTGTGGTTTTCCAGCCCGAACGGTCACTGATGTTGCCATTGAGATGGTTGATTTGCCTGAAAGTTTGCTCGACTACCCGGATTCCCCCTGCAACGAGGAGACCGAGTATACTGATCCCGCCACCGAGTCCGTGGCTCATTTACCAACAACGCCATTGAACCCAACACGTTGTTCTTTTGACTCGGATTCCCCTTCAGTACTTATCCCGTCCAGATTCAGTATTTTTGTATCCTGGTTCAGAGACAATTTTTGGTTCCCCCATGGACATACATCTGGTTGGTACTGTTCCTGATTTTTCTGTTCATGTCCATTGGCTTTGTCACAGTCTTTTTCTACTTATCAATGGTCACTATTTACCAGAACGCTCTGCTGTGAACTGTGTCGCTGAAACTTTGGCTCCACATTCTTCCTCTCACATCATGAAGCGTGACTATACATTTGTGAACATTACAGCGTTTCCAGTTGCTGATGGCATCGTATGGGATGCAGTAAATTTCCAAATTCATGGCCCGACTGAGATTATTAATGTACCAAATGTCCTCCGTGTTTCAATGGGTGATGTAGTGAAAAGTAATATTCATTCTGACGATTGGGATGTACATGCTGTTGAATCGTTATTTTCTGATCTGAAATATTATGCTGCTTTTAATGCTGAGGATTTGTATTTAAATTCTGCAAATTATGCCGACTTATATTGTTACCAGCATTGGGGCAACCATTTTCTCCATAAACCCAGTACCCTTAGGGGTCCTTTTAATTACACACAATGGGAACATTGTCCGACCCCTTTACCGGGTAGCTCCCTGACTCTTCAAAGTAAGTTTACTTATTTTACAGATTTTGATAGATCAAACCCTGGGTCCTATCATTTTAAATTAAACACTTCATCTACGCAAAAAATAATGTTGACCAATACCAAATGGCTTTATTCGGGTTCCTTTTTGAATGCCTTAGCTGTGGGTGGTTATGAACATTGGCGGGATACTATTGACTTAAAATCAATCTGGGGCTCCAAAGCATGGCAGGTACAGGGCACAGAAGCCTTGCACCGTGCTTGCCTCATCCCAGCCCAGATTCTATTTTTGAATCACACCATCTATCAAACGACGTGTTGGGGTTTGGCTACTTCCAAACAATTAAATGCACCCTCTATTCCTGTATTGTCTTCCACTCCCAATGAAAGCTTGCTTTTAAATATTTCATTGAAATTTTACAAGCTTTGTTCCAGAACAATTCATTCAACATGTCTACGGTTGTTCAGTCACCCTGGTTGGCTTGGCCCATAGCATCCAATGCCTGCCAACTGCGTTTTCACGACACGGATCCTGGTTATAAACAGGATAGGCCAGACCCCAGGTTTTCTGACTCTCGTACTGTTACAACATATTCTGTTGGTAAATTGTGTAAACAGTGGTTGCAGCACTCTTCCTTAGATTCTGTTAAACAACATTTATCCCTCTTATCAGGCAACATTGATCTGTCCGACTTTGTTCTGGGGCCTCGTGGTCCGAGACCAAAGAGATTCATTTATGAAACTTATAATGAACTCTGGAAGCTTTCGCAAATTGAAGCTGCTTCCCGTCTTCGGGAAATAGATCAAGCAAATTTAGAAAAGGTGCTTGCTGTTGTTGATAATAGTATTAATACCCTGTCTTCCCGCATTTACACGTTAGAGAATATTATTTCCTCTGTCATTGATATTGTACAAGATGATGTTTCTGTGTTATATCATGGTCAAAATCAATTGCGTTCAGTAATGCAGTTTGCATGGACTATGCAAACCCTTAAAATGGGGAACGTTCCTTGGCACTTTTTAAACACCTCTGCCTTATTCTTACCTTTTAATTTAACTGAAAAACAGCAGTTTATGTCCATGAAAGATGCAGCTTACACTCTGTTACATATTGAGAGGATAGAGCCATTACCATTCTCGGTAGCAGAATTGGATTCTGCTGCGTGGCTAGTACACGGGGTTATAGCTTTGCCTTTTTCTTTATTTGAGTTTAGTTCCTGCATGAAACATTTTCCTGTCGGTCGTTTTCAGCCTTTGGGAAGTGCTTTCCTGCATGAACTGTGGTCCCTGCCTTTCATGTATAGATGCCTTAGGGACGGGAAGGAAGTTTTTCTCACGGGGGAGTCATGCGATTCTACTGTGGGTCATTCCCTTGTTTGTAAACACATTACATTGCACGGAGCTTGTAATGTTTCAGCTCCGAATCTTGCTTGTGTTCTGAAGGGAATTCCTGCTCCTTCTATCTCTCCTACTTTCACTGTGCTTGCTAATGGCAGCTATCTCCTTCTAAATAATCAGGACTGTTGTGGCATGCTTGCCGGTATACCCTATATTGTAACAGTTTCCCACAGAGTTGTCTGCTGCAAAAATGTGCTGTTTCCTCCCCCGCATGGCATTGTAGATAGTTCAATTTGGCCTTCCATTCCAACTTTGAAGGCAGATTTCAATAAATTGAGCAGAATAAAGGCACTATTATTGAATCAGGAGGTTATGCTCACATCCGCCCGGGAGACATTTGTTCTCCAGGTGGCGAGTACTCACAGTGAAATACAGGCCCTGTTAAACACAAACCTCCCACAACATTTCGGTGAGCTAATTCACCGCGTTTTCAATGCATCTCGCACTGAAGGTCTTGTGCACTTTTTTAAAGTTGTGGGCTCTGGCCTTGTTACCTCCTTTCAAACTATATTTGGTGTAATACCGGCTTTTATTCATTCTATTTTTTCCAGTGTCTTTGGCGGCTTTCCATTGATCCTAGCGTTAGCTGCTGGAATACTACTTTTGATTTGTTTACTACGCAATGGCTGCACCTCATGGAGCCCACCTCGACCGCAGACGCCTTCGGGTGCTCCGTGAACGTCTCCTCGCCGGCTTCGGCATCCTGCCATTGGCGACACTTGGTGTATCTTACAAACTTTCTTTTCGCTTTGCGTATTTCACTTGCGTGCAACCTGTGATGTCTTGCATCCGATGTCCTTTCTCATGGTCCTTGGATTATTGCCTCTCCAATAAGTCTCTGTCTCGCCCGGATTTTGTCCAGTTGGTGGGTCCCTTAGAGGCCCATGAACGAGACTATTCCGGACCTGGCTACATGGCGCGTGCGGCTGCACTTGGAATTTTGGCACAATGGGATATCTGGGCGGCTGCTCAGAATCTCCTACAATGAAGTTATATTGATTATCACGCAAGTTGTCCCGCAATGCTGTTCGCTACTGCCTCTTGTGAGGAACATGAATGCAGTTTTGATTTATTGAACTGGATGGCATCTCTTTTTTCTGGCAATTCCAACGATGCCCTCTTGGAAGGTGTGGCGTTTTTCTGCACTTACACTCTTTTTGATTGAGGGGTCTCCACGTTCAGCGTTTTTGCCCCACTGGATTTGTTTTTGTTGTTTCAGTTTTTCTTTTTTAAATCCTGGTTTATGTCCTTCATTGGGGCCTCTTCCGCAGCGAACCTCGCCATTCTGCTCCATCTATTTGAACTCTATCTTCGTCCTATGTCTATGCCACTGGACTGACCAGGGGAGGGTGTCGTGTGGTTTGTGGACTCATAGACTGCTTTGCTACGTTAGCTTGGGCCTGGCTGCCATGATGCCTCTTTGCGCACGTTACTTTGTGCCCTTGTTTTCTAGACTTTGCTATTTTCGAACTGCGTGCCTTTTTATCCTTCTTCCTGATAACTCTGGGTCATGTCTGCACATCATGTACAAGGTCAGAAGGCGATGTCACTTGTTCTTGCTGATCTGGTCAGTCCCTCGAGCATAGACATAACACTGATTGCAGCTGCACTGGGGAAATTCGTGTGCATTTAATATTGTGATTTCAGTGTCAGGGGCACTTGGAGAAAAACCTTTCCAGAGAGAAGAGCTGTGCTTGTCTGATGATGTAAACCCTGCATATAGATATTGAGGTATGGGGGTCTGCCTGACAATGCCCAGAGGTCTTCTGTTTTTATAATAATCTAGTTTTTAGCACGGGGAGGGTTGACAGGTCATTTAGCCCTATATCCACTGTCTTTATACAATGCTATCCCCGTTTGTATTCTATGGAATTGTAACTATGCTGATTATATTATTCTTATGCATTATGCTGATAGTACTTACACGTGTACTGTATCTTAGAGCACGATAGTTGAAATAAACATTTTAAACTATACAGTGTCTCTTATTACGCAAGTTGTGGACAGGTATGAGTGAGTAACGAAAGGGTGTCCTTGCTCCTGCGAGTCCTGAGAGAGAGATACCGTGTTTTGGGTTGTCTAATCATTGGTAGCTGTGCTGCTAATGAGACGCTAATGCTAGCCGGATTAGGGTTGTAGGTACTAAGGTTTATGGTTGGCTCACCACTATACTCGGAGGTCCTATTATCCTGTGCATAGCTCTGTATATGTGCAGAATCCCTACGACAATACACTGATGTTAATAAATTAATTATTCATCATCTTTTTATATATAAAAGATATTTTTCATCTAGAATAAATATGGATATATTTCTGGTTTTTTGTTTAAAAAAAGTTTTTAAAGTTTTTTCGTTGTCCAAATTATCTGTGAATACATAAACAATTGCACAGGTGATACATTCATATCGAAAAGAAAAAGTTTCTTTCTCTTTTTCTAAACGTATAAATCACATCAATTAGTGAAGCATGATTGCTTTTTATCCATGATGTATGATGCGGATAGCTAAATGATGTGAAGAAGATGGCGGTTTGTTGACACTACGCGCGTTTCAGCAGAGCCTTCGTCAGGAATCCGTCGCAGTATACACTGAATAGGATACAAGACAACACAGAACCTAGATTTTTATGCCCGCGGTTTTTAAGATAAAACATTTTGTCTTAGGTCAAGATCTAGGTGTGAGATAACAATCAACGAGCTGTGCCCCGCGTGCAAATGCTAGTAGAGTGCATCAAAACAAGATACCCAGAAAACAGGATTACACATGCATGTATAGAGAATGAGGCTCCCCAATATGTGGTCATAAGGTGAGACGTGGATAAAGTACGAAGACTTTTTCAAGAGTCATTAAGATGTGAAAGTAGAGAAAGGGTAGAACAAGACATGCTAAGCGAGAGAGAAAAGAAGGTGCAGATGATAACAGCATGCTAATTGCAATTGATCCGTCTTTGAAGATCAAAGTAGGAACTCTACAGGTGCTTAGACAGAGTATCGTGCAAGGATGAACAGGCTATAGACAACTAAAAAGAAGAGTAATACCCATAAAATGTTAAATCAACTGGATATGGCAGGGTCCAGTGTAGATGGCTTTATAAGTTTCCAAAAATGATAGCCGTTTCTATGTAGAGACAGAAATACACGTCATAATTTATTTATTAAGGCATCTGTGGTGGTCCAAACATAATAGAACCTAGGGTCAAGATCAAAGAAGTTAGGAATAGGGTTACCTGAAATGTTTACATGCTACGCCACATCATGGATAAATAGCAATCATGTTTCACTAATTGATGTGATTTATACATTTAAAAAAAGAGAAAAAAACGTTTTCTTTTCGATATGAATGTATCACCTGTGTAATCTTTTATGTATTCACTGATAATTTGGGCAACGAAAAAACTTTTTAATTTTTTTAACAAAATACCAGAAATATATCCATATTTATTCTAAATGAAAAATATCTTACATATATAAAAAAATTATGAATAAATAATTTGATAACATCTGTGTATGTTATATTGCCTGTTTCTCTACATATATGTTACTGTATGATTCATGTCCTAGATCTTTCTTCCTGCACCTACAGTAATAGTGCCATGCCCAGGTTTTTTCTACAGTTCATGAAGTTAAAAGGGTCCTCCTAAATTTTTTTTATAGGGAATGACATACGATGTATTGCAATTATTATGGAGTAGGGAATTCATTGTACAGTATGAAATAGGGATCACTGTAAATGTAGGGTCCTTCTCTGGGCATGAAATTCAAATTTTTCCTGCTTGGAGCTTTCCCACCAAAAGTCAGCAGCTTCCCCGAGACCTTGTGCTGCGGCTATCTGACGACGTGGGCCCCTCTTTCGCAACAGCCTGCTGATTTGAATGTCTTCATAATATTTCATACTGTGGGTTTAAATCCAAAGAATTGCATTTGATCACGTATAAAAGGACACAGTTGATATATGGAGTGCTTCCCTCGCTATTGTCTTTTTTCATATGTGGTTGTTGGGGAGTTGTACAGCAGTTGAACCTCGAGAGGGTTAAGCACCACATTTGATATTGTTGAAACTACAGCTTGTGCAATGTTCCAGTGTCATCACTGCTGAACAATATTTATTTGGATCTGCAATTTGTTTCCGCCTGCTGATTGAGATCCACTCTTGTATTTTGGGTCTTTCTCAAAGAACACATTTTCGGTATTACAATTTCTGTGGGATCGTTTGGTCCGATTGATGTCTATTTTCCTATTTTTTAGTTGTTGACCCTTTTTGTTCCACACATTTCTGGCATCTTTTGTCATAATTGGCGATTCTGTACTTTGCTCGACTAGCGTTGGTAATTGTTCTGACGTAAATATATTGATTCCTGGATTGTGTTATTGTTTTTCTTGTGATGATGAGACTTTAAACTGATTAAGAATGCCTTGTTTTTCCTGAGGAGGGGCTCATGCACACGTGACAATGAGAAACTGAAACGTCAATGCTGTTTTTTGCCATCCTTAAACATATCACACTTCTCCCACTCATACAATCTCTGTTTAGTTATGCTAGGAGTTGATTGTTTATATAGTAGACCTTTCTCTAACACACCTGAACTTGTTACTTGTTCAATTGTTTATAATCTGTACCTATGTTTGTGCCTCTGGGCTTCTTTTTATTTCTATAATTTACATATATCTATTTTTAAGGACAAATATATATGTTTGTGCTACCCTGTATCCAGGCATTTATATATTTATTCCTTTATGCTGTCTTTTTCAATGTATTGATTTCAATGTGTTCTTTCATAAAATGTCTTTCAATGAGGTTTGAAATGCTTCATCCATTTTATTTAAAAATGTGTTACTTTGGAAGCATCTTGCAATGACACCTCATCCATGAACTAGATTTTTTTTTTTCCGAAACCCCCAGCCCAAATATAACCGCATCACCTATGGGAGACCTCAGGTTTCACTTTCAAATCTTTTTTTTAAAGAGTGAGTGGGCCACAGACAGGCTAGTCAAAGAGCAGATCAATAGAGCAAAACTCATCTCTTCTGTGGCACCTACCTGTAAGCAAAAAGTAGACACTATAGGAGGATGTCCTACTTTCTCCTCAATGAGGTTCTAGAACACCCATCATACTTTCAAAAATGTTGTTAAAGTCTTTGTTAATTGCGCTGATTTAGGGGTGGGTCTAAGCAATGCTATGGCATAGGGAAGAGTGACAGGTTTCATTAAGTCCAAGTACGGAAAATGGGTTCTTAAATCTTCAATTACAGTGGTGTGGGGATCAGCTAGGGTCCTGACAACGTTTGAATAGCTGATGTAGGGGACAGCAGATGACCAACAGCTGGTTCCTCAAATATACAGGACACCCATTAAATTGAAGAACTCATTAAGATGGACCTTTCTGTAGGCATTGAGGAGGGAATTGGGCCCACAACGGGAGAATGAACTGTGGGGGTAACTTTGAAAAGATTAACTGAGTTTGTCAAACACAGGGGATGGAAACATGCATGAAAATACTATACAGACGGCATATTACACCGCACCACCTATACGCTTTTTTTGGGAATGGGAAACGACCTTTGCCACGACTCTGTAACAACGAGTTCCGAAGTCACTCAAGCCGAACAATGACTTGCCCGAACAATGATTTAGCCTTAACCACGCATGTGCGTGGTTAAGGCTGATTCGGTCTAGTGTTCGGGCAGGGCGGGGTTCGGCGGAGCGTGGCACAGGAACAGGTAAGAGAGGTTTGTGATTATTATTTAGGGGGTGTGGGGTTTGGGGTTAGTTTTCAGGGGGTGGGGGTTGGGGTTAGGTTTTAGGGGGTATGTGGTGTTTGGGATTAGATTTCAGGGGATGGAGGGGTTGGGGAAAGTTTAAAGGGGTGGAGAGGTTGGGGTTAGTTTTTAGGGGTGGGGGTTTGGGGCTAGTTTTCAGGGGTGGGGGTTGGGGTTAGATTTCAGGGGTGGGAGGGGTTGGGATTAGTTAACAGGGGATTGTGTTAGTTTTTTAGGGGGATCGTGTTTGCTTTTAGGGGATGGGGGTTGGGGTTAGTTTTTAGAGGGTGGGGAGGTTGGGGGGATCAGGGTAGTAGTTGGAATGCATTTTTTTTACCATGCATGCCTTTACAATGACAAATCGTGGTAAAGGAATGCGTTGTAAAATATTGTGGTTTAGACAAGGTCATGGTAGCGACCTCGTTGTTAGGGTACTCGTTGTGGAACTCGTTGTTCCAACATACAACCGTTGGGAATAGGCCTAATGTATGCTGGAAAGGGTGTGGTGCAAGGGTTATCACATATGCTTTGGCTTTATTCGTGACTGTAAAGAAATATAAACTGTATGCTTATCGATATAGAGTTGGCCACTTGCATAAAAGTCCCACTGGAGCTGGTAGCAATTGGGTGGATGACAGAATTAAGTTAGGGAACGAAGCAAAGATTCCAGGGCCGTGACTCAACTATTTAGTTGGCAGTCAAACCGGCTATCTTAAGCAAGTAGGGTACCTCCATCACTACGTTAACCAGATTGTTATCATAGCAGTTAGTACATTCAAGGGATGACTTGGACACAGTGAAGCGGTACCTAGGAATGACTTGAAGTTTCAATAATGGACAAATGGTAAAACTAATGCATCCCAGGGTTGCATCGTCTCACAAGAGATTCCTTTATTGATATATGTAGATGATTTTTTTATGTTTGACCAAACACCGATGAATCCATGAGTATGTTACAAATCAATACCACAAACAGTATAATCATGATGTTTCCAGAAAAACAGGCCATAATGGGACATTGTTGGCAACTAACCAATAAAGAAATAGGGGTAGGCAAGGACTACAGTTACCTCTGTGTATTGTTCGCCTCGAATCTCACATGGTGTATACATAACATAGGCAACTAGCCACTGCAAAATCAAATGATCTAGTCCTAAATTTCTTCTTTATAGTTAGGTGAAAAATAGACATACTACTGTCAAAATTCTTAAAATCCGAAAGGGCTTTGAGTGTCTTCCACGAATATGTCATGATAATTGTGACAAAGCAAAGTGAAAATTGAGGAAGGATTCTTTATGGGAGAGATTGTATCTGTCCATCAAGGCCCTTTCCTTAGAATTTGGTATATTGGGCCTGATGTATAGACATTATACTCAATGCCTTTGTACATGCACATGCAGCTATATCATGCGCCAGAGAGCTCTCTCAGAAATGTATTATGCAAAGAATTACAAAAAGATGTGCATATATATTTTTCCTAAAACTTCTATGCAAAGAGCCTCAGAATGAGTCCTGGAGCCATTATAGGCTGGTTTTTAGGTCAAAACCATCTTGACAGTGCATGTGCTGTCTGTTGTGAGACATATTTTAACTCATCAAGAGCATTCAGGGGCTTACTTTGGTTGACTCTCCTTGTCACTCTCATTCACCTGCACTCTCATTCACCTGCATCTTATTCATGTCTCAGGTTGTCAATCTTGTGTTTTTCTTTGCCATGAAACATTGCCTCTTTACATCTCTTTTGATTGGTTGCCTTTACTGGTTCCACTGCTTGCTTTTCAAGAACTTCTATTTTCTTTGAAGGTCTTTTAAGGTAAGCACTCCATGAGACTGCCTGTCTCCTTCATGTACTTCTCTCCCCCTCCATGTTGCTTCCCCTCATCCACGCTCTTCTTCTCTCTCTCCCGTTGCTGCTTCCCCCCACCCGCACCCTCTGTGTTGCATCCCCTAACCCCCATGTTGCTTCCACGCCCCCACCCTCCCTTGTGTGGCAAGTGTTGTTTCCGATTCCGTTGCTTCCACTTCCAGAAACCTGCTTTTAAACAATCACACTTTTGTGCATTTCATTTTCTTTTTAGTTACTGTTCCAACTTGGATCAGTAACTAAAAAATTAAATTGGATCAAAAAAAAAAAAAAAAGAAAAGGTGTGCCTGCGTTAAAAGTTTTTTTTTTTTTTTATTTCCATGCTGCACGTCTGCAGCGTGGTTACAAGCAATTGGCAAAGCCAACAGGTTCAAAGGCGAGACCTATCGGCTTTGACAATGCTTGTTGAAGGTTAATGGCCGCTTCCACTGTCTTCTGCTGCCCCGGAATTTATGGCAGCAGGCAAAAAGAGAAAGAGAAAATGATTGGAAAAAGAGCCAGGATGGTAACAAGGGCTGGTTTGAAGGTTTAAGGCGGGTTGGTTTCACATTTTTCAGTCCTGCTGTTGGTTTCCAGTCCCACCCCCAGTGTAGGGTTCACAAATCTTTAATACAGGGCCAAGTAAATGTCATTTTTATTTGCAAAGAGATGTTCCCTGCAGGGTAGGCGAGTTTAAAAAGCATTGTTTTTCAAAAAGGTGTAATGATGACAAAGTTCTTAAAGTTTAATGTATTTCAAGTTGTACACATTTTGTTACGTTTGTAAAATCGTGAACATTTTGTTGATATTTGTATTTATTTGTGTTAGCTGGATTGGTGAAGGCCTTCTGCTCTTTACGTTTTCTGCAAAAATCGAGAAAACCCCGTGGTCTTAGTTGTCCCCAGAGGAGCTGAGGATGTCTCTGTTCTGCTCTAATCCTTAACTCTAAAGACATATAGGTATCATTAATAAGAGAAGACACTTCTGTGCAGCTGCCTTTCCTTCTGCCTGTTTTTTAATCTTTATAATTGAAGGGTACTGAAGTGCTAATAGCAGTCATCATTCACAAATAGTATTATTAACTAAAATGTCATGCATTTTTAAATGTTTCCTCACCAGCCCTCTCTAAGTAAGTTTCATCCTGTCTTAATTGGGCGGAATCTCCCAGGAGCAAGGCTCTGTCTGCTTTCAAAGTACCATACACTATAAATGTGCGTCCCTGGCTGCTTGACAATAAACCATCGAAGCTGTGCATACATGTGAGACCTTTGCACCTGTGAGGAGAAATTGCGTTGCTGATCTCAGTGTCCTCGGCAGGGAAGTAGACAGCATGCAAATGACCAAAGAGGAAATACTTTAAGGAAGAAAGCGAAGTGGGTTCTACATTTGAGAGTAGGGTAAAGATCTGTGAAAAAAATCCATACATTATCACTGTGTCTTCATTATAGTTTGAATTGCAGCTTTCGCTGTTGCGTGAACGCCTTTTCATTGACAAGCCCTGCAAGGGATCCCTCCCGCCTGTAGACATCTTCTCCACTCCTCGTTCAGCCATGTTCCTTGCTGCAGGTTTACTGTTCTTGCTCTGTCAGGTTCCAATTGCAGCTCAGCTCGAATGTTCCCTGCAGAATGCGAGAGAACGTGCTTTGGCCCGCTATGGAGACATCGATGTTGGAGCGGTGCTCTCACTTCATTACAGCAACATCAATCCTGGATTGGATTTCACCAAACCTCCTCTACCGAACACCTGCAAAATGTAGGAGCTTTTTCATCCCATATATAGTAATAATAGTTGAGCCCTCTCCCACCCCTTTGTGTTGCTGATAGTCTTTCTTTCTATTGTATGTCAGTGTAGGTCATGCTCTCTGCCACTTGTTTGTATGAATCACTGCCTCCTCCTCTTGATTGTTAGCATAAGTGTTCTTCTTTGTCCTATGTGAGTGTCAAATCCCTTATTATCTGTACAGTGTTTGTGTGTGTCCTTCTTCACTTCCCAGTGGTGGTGGAATATCACATTCCCTATCTCTGTGTTAGAGTAAGATTGCCTGGGTAGTGGTGATGGAACAGTTTTTGGAGCGGGGGTGTTGCATCCAATGCTACATCACTGAAGTCGTAGGGTTTGTGAAAAATCCAAGCATCACACAAAGAAAAAGTATAGCAAATAAGTCACAACCATTCAGGAGGAGAGTGGGCAATGTGTGGAATGTAGATGGTGGTGCTTTTTGAAGCACACTGTCACACATATATCACTAAAGCATGGTGTGGAGCGCACTGTCATTTACAGACAGCACATTTTCCATTGAAATGCCAAGAAAATTCCTATTGACGCAATTTCAGTGCTAAAACTAGAACACAAATGGTAATGTGTGGGAATTAGGTTTGAGCAAATATTCCACTCCTCCAAGTAAAGTGTCTTGATTTGTTCTGATCCTATTACATGCTTTGTTTCCATCACGCTGCAAAATTACACAAAAATGTTCTTCATTTGTGCTTTCCCAATTGCAGCCATATTCTGAAATATTTGTGTAGTTCATTTACGGAGAATTAACTGTTGTTCTCTAGACATCTTCCAGCTTTCCTTTCACACTCCCTGTACCCCAGCAAGAGTATCAGATAGTTAACTATTCAACATCCTCCACCTTTGCAGTGAGAGAAAGAAAAGGAAACACCAATCTACATGTTAAAAGAATAAGCACTAATTTGTCAGACGTTCGACCCCTGTCATAGCCTCACACCTGAGCTCGTCTTTGATCGCACAGCAAAAGTGACAAGACAAAAACAAGACATAAAGGCATCTGTATTGCTCATTTACCTTCTGAACTCCAGCATGTTTATTTTGGGGCTGCTGCAGCACCCCCAGCACCCCTATTTATCTAGTTTCCCTTACTTCTGTGCAATTCTTCCTTCCTTACCCTGAGTTTGAATTAATCCCTCTTTGCTGCCTTTTAAGTGCACGTTTATAAAAGAGTGATGTATGATGTTATTCTATGTTGCACTGTTTTGCTGTGTAATTTCTTCTCCACACTTCTGTGTGTTAGTGAATGTATTACTAAGAGTTAGATGGTGATAAAAAATCCTCTGATTTGTGGAGGGATTGGTAAATCCGCAGGTGACTCCAATTATGAAATGTCTTCACCCATGGGTCTAGCATGGTGGAACATGTTCTCCCAACTATGCGTCCTTCAGATTATTCTAGAATTCAAAGGATCATCACCTCACTTTAAGCTCTCTTGTACACCATAGTGTAATTCAGAGTTGTACTTTTACATCTTGTGTAGTAACACATCGTCTCCTTGCAGCCCTTCGTGTTTGTCAGGTTTTTCTTCTGTGCGTTTGTGTAGGGCATTTGACCTGCCTGAGTTCAATTCAATTCCCGCTTACATATTTGTGTTAACTTTTGGCATTGCCTTGACATTTCCTAAAACGTTATTGCAAAGATCCAGACGCAAATTTTAGTTGTATGACCCTCGAGATGCTACACAACCCGGATGTATGTTGAACACTCGGGAAAACAAAGTGACCCGGTTCCAATAGCATTAAAAACCGTGTCGGACATTTTGGTATGCATGGGGAAAGCCATGGAATGACGCTGTTTGAAGGTCTGACAAGGTGTCTCATACAAGTTGTTGTTATTTTTTACGTGATTTTTAGCCTAAGAAAAACGTTTACTATAGGCCAGTGCAGAGGAAGATTATTTTGCAGTAATAACACCACCGAAAGGATTTTCCAAGTAGCCTTTAAAATAGTAAAATGATTCAATTTAATTTAGAGCACGGAAAAAAATGTTTTTACCGGACCACTTACATATTCTCCAGTTTTGAAGCCCTTGTGGTGTCTGCTATATTTAATAGGTACGTTCTCGACAATAAAACTCATATGTATTAGGTGTGACCACATCCTACAACTCCCTGCGATTCTTCATCGTATTTGCAGAGCAGCTATATCTACCAACTTCTTGATCGATATAAACATCATTTTGGCACCTTTTCTGGATATTCCATGGGGTGGGGGTGTCTAATCTCTCCTCAACAATCCCCACTGTTCCCAGATTATTGACAGAGAATGTTCGGATTGCACTACACTCCCAAGCCATATGCAGAAACCTAATATGGTATCCTTAGCATCTGGGACAGCTAGAGATTATGGGTCATGAAGTGTGGTCTTTGGAGGTATAGGGCCAGATGTATGAAGAAACTGTTTTGCGATTCCCTAATTGCAAATCCTTGCGATTCGCAATTAGGAAATCGCAAAACGGCATGTATGAAAGTGTGTTGAACCCTTTCTGTGATTCCCAGTTGGTCGCAAATGACCTACCTCATGAATATTAATGAGGTAGGTTGCAATTTGCGATCCATTAGGAATCGCATAAATCACAAGGATGGTGGCCTGCTGAGGTCAGCAAACCACCATGTCTGTGATTGCTTTTAAATAAAGAAATCTTTTTTTTTTTAAAGCAGGAAAACAAAACGTGATCCTTTACAAAAAGAAGAATGAAAAGTTTTCCTTTTATTTTTAAAGAGCAGGCAGTGATCAGTGGGACCACTGCTTCCTCTTAAACAATGCTTTTACAAACATTCACAAAGGGGAAGGGGTCCGTTGGGGATCCCTTCCCATTTACGGATGGGTTACTACCTACTTGAAGTAGGTGGTAAAATGCGAATATTTTGCGACCGCATTCCAGTCGCAAAACATTCATACATACCAATGCGATTCGGTATTAGGAAGGGACGCCCTAAATATGCCCCTACCTAATATCAAATCGCAAACCCAAATTGTGATTCGGTACCAGGTTACTGAATCACAATTTGGGCTTGATACATGTGAAAAGCCTTTTTTCCGTTTGCAAACGGGCCGATTCTGTGAATTGGGCCGTTTGCAAATGGAAAAAAGGCTTCATACATGTAGCCCATAGTCCATTGTGTGCACAAACTGGAGGAAAATATAGGTAGGTTGAAGAGACTGAAGAGAGTCCCAGATGTGAAATTATATAGCCTTTTCACACGTTTTACATTGTTCATGGTTAAGAAGCAGTTTCAACTGTATTTATTTAAACTCCTTTGGCAACTGGTTTCACTGGGTTTCTGATCTCAGGCTCCCAAGGTGTCCAGCTGTTTTCTGTGTGCGGAAAAAAAAGAGATTTTGTGGCGCTTCTGGATGAGAAAGTAGTAAAACATGATTGCAAAACTGCAAAGGCTCCATATCCGGACTATCCAGGCTAATCCTACCTATTTCTTTAGGGCAATATCAACGTCTGCCACAGCACCAATGTTTGCTTGCAATCACCTTTAACAACTTAATGAGCAGGGATGAAGCTGTTTAATGAAGGTAACAAGCAGCTTGAGAGCCATTTGCACACAAGTGTATACGTTTACACATGTTGGCCATATTATATGTTTAATCAATGATTTGCAGCACATGATTGACAGAGGCAGCCATATTCAATGCCTCGCTTTAGGTTTTACTTCACTGAATAATCAACGCATCTCATAGCTTACACTCACACTTACATAGTTTATAAAATCAATCTCCCACTTATGTATAGTTGGTGTTTTTTATTAGTGGAAAGAGCCAGGGCCGGCTTTAGGGCAGTGCGTCACACTGGGCGCTGACCTGTAGGGTGGGGGCACAGACCTGCGGGGGGGCACTGTGTTTAGCGAGGGAAACAGCCTTTACTCCGAAGTGTTTACATCGATTACATTTACCATGCATTTTCTAGTCGGATAGACTGTGACTACGCAACTCTTAACAGCGCAAGACTTTACCTCGCAATTGATCAGCAGGTGTCAGTGTTTCTCTTTGTGTGTCAAGTTTCTAAGACTAAGGGTGGACAACTGTTCCTGTGTTTTGGGGCTCAGGGCATTTATTTGTTTCGTCCATATAGGAGTGCCTGCAGGAAAAGATTTAATTCTCCCTTGCGGTTTAAATAAACTCCAGGTGCAGACAGGTGCAATTGTCCTATTTCCCTTTCAATAAAAATTCCAGGACGTAGGACCTTGAACAAAACTTTTGACAGAAAATAGAGCACTTTGAAGCAGGATGGACGATCGGAACAGAGAATGCTGCGTACAGGTAAGTTTACTTTACATTCTTTACAGCATAGAAAGAAAAATGGTATGCATGGTAAAAGTGTGCGTGCTTGTTGTTTGCGTCGTAAGTGTACTTTTTATGTAAATGGTTGTACAAGCTTGGTAATGGTATGCGTGGTTAAATATGCGTTGTAAAGACATGCACGGTAAAACCCCGTGTGGTATTAGCAATAACTTATGATTCAAAAGCACCTGCTGCAGAGTTCCTTGTGTGTCCAGTTCTCCGGCAGCAAGAGAGAGAGACTGGGGTTTTGTCTAGTGGCAGTTTAGACTCGCCATAAAGTAGCACGGAGGGTTAATATGCCTGCTGCAAAGAACAGATCTGTATTTTATGTGGATAGCTGAGTCTTAACCAGCGCTCAAAAACAAATCAAATGTATGTGAGAGAGGAGTTATGGAGAGATGAGGGGCACTTTTGCTGGGCAATAGTGAGAGAATCCGAGGAGGAGGTCATGGGGGGGGAAGGGCGCCAAAAGAGATTGTCACACCCGGCGCCACGAGTGCTAAAGCCAGCCCTAGAAAGAGCTATCACTTATCAGTGTTTACGACCTGGCCTGAAAAAGAATAATACCTGCTAATTTCTAATATACTCCACAGTGGGAATGTTAGTCTGATCCTTTTCACAAGAGGAGGTCCTTTGAGCTTAATCACACTTCTGCTCTAGATACGGATACCTTAAAGCATTGGTTTAGGTGTGTCTTCCCTAATGAGCACAACAATAGCTCAATGGCTAGAACAAACAATAAACAACAAGAGGAAAGTAGGTCTTGAGCCCCAGTCAAGGCAAACGTTTCTGAAGATCTTCCAGGAGGGCCTTCTCTGACAAACTGAGATGTGTAGAACCATTTCACTGTTGGTAAGAATTACTTCCAACCCCATTCTGCCAAGAATGCTGATGAGTAAAGTGACAATTAACTAAGTCAAGCCCCTCATTAGCTCAATGGTTGCAACTACAACAGAGATCTTTTAGCGCTGCCGTAGAACTCCTAAGAGTTTCATTGATCTATGTTGCATTAGTCTACATGGTATGAACCCCAATAATAGCACTGAAATGGACATATACAGATCAGGAATCAGGCATACCTCTCCAGAACTGCTATGTACTGTTAAGCTCGACTGAAGGAGATGGATCCACCAGAGAGTCGCAAACCTTCTACTCATTCTCTGACAAGTGGCTATCACAGTAAGAGACAAACCTATAGGGACGTGAGGGGAAAAGGGGGAAGTCAGTCACCAGCGTGAAACCGTTTAGTCACAAAGTCTTCTGGTCTTGTGAACCACTCATCATTGGGAGGCAGGAGGGGGTCCGAGGCACACCCTGGTAGATCTTCTCAGCCCCAAGAAGAACAATGTACCTGCCTGCTTCAGAGAAAAGGAGAACTGGCAGGTGTTTCTCGCTCCTCTTTACATCAATTTATGCTCATTCAGGTAGGGAGTGTTGGAAGTCCGGCAACCTCTCAGAGTGACTCTCATCTGCAGGAGGACTAATGTATATAGATGCGTCTCAACTGTGGTCCCTAGAAATAGAGGACACACACAGTTGTTGGCATTTTACAGTATGCCGTTATTTATTTTGTAGCATTCATCCATTAAACATGTGTATCAATATGATGCTAATTATTATGGCAATCTCCCCATTCATGATATAAAACAAAATAAACATTAGGAAAACCCCAAGCATATTTCATCACACGTCCCCACATTCCCTATTCAATTATTTACTCGCTGCCTTATATCTGCACACCAGTTCTCAGTCTCATGATTGTTATAGCATCTGAATGGTCATTAGAACTCCCTAATAATTTCAATGCCGAGCCATATAAGTATCCCCAGATACCTTAGAGAGCCATCAGATCTACAGTAGAGATATAGGCACTTCAGCATGCCCCCTGAGCAGTCAGCCCTTGTGCCAGCCCCCCCCCCCCCAATCCTCACATACTTTATACTTCCTCCTCCAATTACTCTCTATCGCGAGGGAAGGGGGAACTTATGCATAATTCCTCGTATCTTTACTCGGGAACACTAGAAAGGCCTCTGTTGCAGAATCACACAGAAGACATGCAACTATAGCCATTTCTATTTCCATCCAAGTCTGATACGTATGAGGAAGGGCGGCCTTGTACTGGAATCATTTAATGTAGCTCGGCAGCTTTCAGAGAAGCGGAAAACTGCAAAAAGGCCGATGCTGAGGTTCCAGTAGCAGGAGCCAAGAGAGAGCCACTCTTTGTAATCATTCCTTGGTGGACAGCAGATACATGAGATTTTGTGAAGTAGTTTCGGCTCGCCTTTTTGTTACCAAATACTTGGTGTTCTGCTTTCTTTCATCCTCTTGACTGACACCGTTACCTCCTTTCTTTTCTTTTCTAGCCTATTGATTGTCACTCACTGAGCTTCAACTATTACATCACCTCCGAGTTTCTTTGCTGTAACAAGGACTTCTTCAGTTCTAAAGTTTCTCTCTCTCTCTCTCTCTCTATCTCTGTTCTGAACATCCTCTCTACTTGGAGATCTTGCATTGGGAATCCCTACACACACAAACTCATGCTTTTGAAGGACCCTTCCACAATCTTGGCTTCCATGATAATTTCTTCTCTCGTGGCTTATGGGGTGTCTGGAGCCTGACATTCACTTTTAGCAAATAAGAGCATGCTCATCTTGTGATCTCATCACTTTGCATCAAGTGCCTAGCTAGCTGTATGGTTTGAACTCAGGTGTCACATCCCAAGTTACCAAGTTTTTTAAACAGTGTAACAAGCTGGAACACTGGGACAGCATCATTCTGTGTCAAGTAAGCCATCTTTGGAACTGTTTTCCCTGTTTCAGCTCTGTCTGCCTGCAGCCCCTTTCTACTCCTGCTGCGTCTATTCTTAAGTTCCTGTATCTGATCAGCCAATGACATAGTGGCGAAAGACATAGAAAAGATGAGATCTGCTTGAGGAAACTTCAGATTATAGACTCTTATATTTGTGTCATTTTCCAACATTATGTCGTGAGGACGCGTGGGCTGGATAGAATCTTGGGAAAAAATCCATAGAGCAGCAGGATAGACTTTCATTGGCTGTTGCCTTCCTTGTGGACAGTCGTAGTGAGAGGCCTACATAATGCATATGCAGGGTGACTGGAATTGTGAGGCAATGGAGTAACATATTAGGGTACAAGGTTGAATCACCCCAGTGGTATTTAGTTGAAACATTTGTTATTACGAATGTTTGTTTTTGTTCCCCTTTCTCCCCCACCTTCTATACCGGATCCTTTCTTCTTAGATGGCTAATGCTTATTAATTTGCCTTATCGATTGTACTGTGGACTTCTATTTGCAAGAAGTCATTTTTCAAATGGATACATGTTATACCTAAAAATCTTATTAAAATTTGGTTTAAAAAAATGGTTGACTTAAGTAACTGATACTGAAATGTATGCAATATTACACAGCTCGTTTTATAGCATTGCTATATTGACATTTTAACACACATCGATACAAAAGAGATATCAACAAAAAAGAAAATACAAAGCTTTTTAAGAAAGAAATCTATCCACATTGCACAGATTCTATTCAGAATATTTCGTACCAACAAATAATGCTTGTGTCTTCCATGACAAAAAAACAATGGTTCCTGTGGAACAATATATATTCATATATGATACTCATGCGCAATCGCAATAGGAGGGTTATAATGATGTCAAAGAGAGAGGGACCAAAAACACCAAAGGTTTTTTATAACATATATATGTGTATTATTCACAAAATATACAAAAATTATACAAAAACATGAAATGATCTGTGCAAGAGTGTCCCAAGTGTAACATGAACCTAACAGTTGAGTGACATAATGTAACACTATTTACAAGGTTTCAGAAATTTTTGCCGAAAGTGACCATGTTTGAAATATTCATACAATAAATAGCAACTATATACAGTGATAAGTGCTGTGTCAATGGTTCGCTTTCTTCAATACTGTCGACGGCGTTTCGACCCTCTTTTGAATGTGGGGTCTCATCAGGACCTACGATAATGGGGACATCTGGTTTGTCGATCGCACAGCTCTGGTGCGTGAGTGCCAACCGTGGGTGAAGTAAAAAGGAAAAATACTCACAGGGAGACCTGGCCGGGTTCCCTGTGAAGGGTGAGAGCCGGCGAACACGATGAGAAGAAGTAGGTCAGGATCAAAACGGATTTCAGGGCGTAGTCACAGAATCGTGACATAAGCAGGAGATAGCAGAGGGTGTCCGCTTAGCAAGGATATTTGGAGACGATTCCTAATGCAAAATGAAGAACCGTGGGGCACAAAGGTGGTCGGCAAGCGGACTGACGCAGACTTGCTGGCAGCACACATCCTGTGCGATCGACAAACCAGATGTAACCATTATCGTAGGTCCTGATAAGACCCCACATTCAAAAGAGGGTCGAAACGCCGTCGACAGTATTGAAGAAAGCGAACCATTGACACAGCACTTATCACTGTATATAGTTGCTATTTATTGTATGAATATTTCAAACATGGTCACTTTCGGCAAAAATTTGTGAAACCTTGTAAATAGTGTTACATTATGTCACTCAACTGTTAGGTTCATGTTACACTTGGGACACTCTTGCACAGATCATTTCATATTTTTGTATAATTTTTGTATATTTTGTGAATAATACACATATATATGTTATAAAAACCTTTGGTGTTTTTGGTCCCTCTCTCTTTGACATCATTATTACCCTCCTATTGCGATTGCGCATGAGTATCATATATGAATATATATTGTTCCACAGGAACCATTGTTTTTTTGTTATAATCAGTCACCCTGGTTCCGCAGTGAGTAGGGTTCCCTTGTTTTTCCCTTGTGTCTTCCATGAAGCACAGGCATACGCAGTGGCGGCTGGCATGGATGGAGGATGGCGACATGGGTGGGAGAAAAATAAAAGTAAATATATATGCAAAAAAATAATTACACTTACGTTCCTGGTGTGACGTCCTCCCCGCTCTGGTCTACTCCAGGCTTGCAGGCTCCAACACGGGACCCAGGAAACTGTAGTTAACAATCCTGGTGCTGCTCTCATGCAGGATGAAAAAATGTGCCAGGATTGGAGAGAGCGGCCTCCTTCTGCGCTCCTGAGGACACTGGAGCCCTATGCTGTCTCTAACCTAGCTATCTTAGGCAGCTGGGTTAGAGAGGATTAAAATGTGCATGTCTGGCTGGCTGTCGCCTTTAAACTTAAAGTGCCCTGCCCATCACTGCTTTATGCTGCTGCCTGACTGGCAGCAGCAGAAAGCCCCCCCTCCCGTTCTGACGCTCAGCTCGGGATGGGGTTTTGAAAAATAAAATAATAATAAGTAAACATTATTACAATCTTATTTTTCCATGTCTGGGGCAATTTAGTTAGTGGGGCGATGCTCCTCTGCCTTAACGGAGGAGCCGCCCCTGGGCATACCAATGCATACCAATGAGTGCCAAAAAGCTTGGGCAATGGGCCTATGCTGCCCCAGTGTTGGGCAGCCCACCATGTGATGAGTTTGCTGCAGTGTTGACAGTTTTTGTGACAAATTAGCTCCTGCCTCCTTGGCAGATGTTGCATCAATGGAAAAAGGTGAGCATAGCAGGGCAGCAGGCTGACCGTTCAACAATTTTTACATTTTAAGAAGACAGAACTCACAAACTGTCCATTCTGTCCTCAGAAAACATGAAGCTAATGTCCCTGGAAGATTTCCCCAAGTGCCTTGGTGATATTTTTAAATTTTTCCTGTCATATACCAGCATGGTGTACATGGCAGAAGTTCTAAGCTTGTGCTCCCTATTTCCTCCCTGTGCGCCAACTGATTCCAAAGACCCAGAGGCCAGTGTCGTGTGTGACAGGGTTTTCGTTCTATAATACAACATGTTATGTACAAACCAGGCCTGATTCTATGCCAACATGAAAGCATGAACTTTTTTAGGGTGTGTGTGTGAGAGAGAGAGAGAGACAATGTTAACAGTGTGTGTGAAGTCACTGTATTATTTTCAGAGCCTTAAGTTGACATTAGTCATGCTAACAAAACAGAGAACTGAAAGCAAGGACATCTTAAGGATTTTGGGGGGCCTGGGCCAAAGGTATAATGGGAGCCCCTGTTCAGAACAGCTTTGAATTTATGATCAATTTCAGCTCTTTCATGCCTCGTTTGCCAAGTCACTGACAGTGCACGGCACACTGGTCAAAATATACTGAATGTATGTACATCTGATATTTCGGGATAGTGACGTGTGTTTTAAATATTGGAACATAGCAGCAGTTCACTAATATCACTGCAAATAATCTCTGTGACATTCTCCCTTTTCTCGTAAGCCAGGTCCTGTTTTGATCTAAAAGTATTTTATGGATGTTGCATGAAACATAAACACAATGGGCCCAATTCACAAAAGGTAGCAGAGACGAAAGTCTAACTTTTCGAATTTCGGTATTTATAAAGGGCATTTACAAGTAGTAAAGTTAGACTTTTGTCTCAGTTAAACTTAAGTTTTGGTCTTAAGTTTTAACTGAGACCAAAACTGAGACAAAAGTCTAACTTTACTACTCGTAAATGCCCTTTGTGAATACCGAAGTCGTAAAGTTAGACTTTCATCTCAGTTTACCTTTGTGAATCTGGCCCAGAATTTCTCTGCAAAATGTCTATAATAGACTCACACATCAGCCACAATAAAATTAAATTAAAGGAAAACTGTGTTTAAAAGAATCTGTTTAAGAATTATTCAAGGTCATTAGGGCAAGAATCTGCAGAACGGAGCTAGCTCTCTCATGCCCCCCTTGAAAGGGAGGGGCCCTGCGCCAGAGCCCACTTTGCCCATGCCTTAAAACGTCTCCGGGTCAACAGCGTGGTATAAACAAAGCGGGCAGTGGCTGACTTCAAAAAGCCCTGGCATGATTGCAACCGCAGGACAAAGGAGAAACTGGCCAACAAACTCAAGGCAGCATTGTAGACCAGAGTTGGAGGCCCATCGCCCCAGGAGGAGCCAGATTCCTTGGAGGAGTGGGTGGCAGCCGTCATCCCATCTGAGCTAGTGGTAATAGTCCCAGGACACAACAGTGCTGGCTATGATGAATCACAAGACCTATACGGTAAGTCGCAACAAGGGGCAATGTGGGCAACTAGGTTATGTTGTAAGGTGCAGGCAGCTATGTCCAGCCCTGCCAACTTGCCCAGGTCCATGTGTGATGTGCTGCTCTAGTCTGGTTTCTTTTCATTGAATTCTGGGACTTGAAATCTTGTTTATTACATTATAAAGCAGGACTACAAATCCCATAATTCAAAGAAAAAAGCTGAAGTGGAACAGCACATCACGCATGAACTATTTATGTCCCAGCGCTCCATGGCACTGTGCAGGCCAAAGGGCAGTATGCTGGCTTATCTATGGTTAAACATCAAATACATGTAAATCTCACTGACCAGTAATACGTTGCACAGCTCAGTCCAGCTCCGTCACCTTTCTACCTTCAATGTGTGAAGCGCGGCACCTGTCCACATTTACCTTCCTTTGTATACTGGCAATTGTAGTGGAATGTACAATATCAGTCACCAGAACTACAACTCCCAGAATACAAAGCAAAAAACATGAACTGAAATAACATATCATGCATGCACACTTGAACCCTGCACAACCTGACTGTGACAATGCAGGCCACCTTGCACCATGAAGCTACTTGATCTCACTTGGGCCCATGCATACTCAGCTAGACTGTAAATCCATGGAATGGAATGGCCTTGTCAGAGGAGAAACCACTCAGCTGAGAGGGGGTAAGGTGTGGGCCATGGGAAGTAACTATACATAGGGACATGCCAAGAGCCACATCCATAGCAGCCTTCATGAAACTACATTACACCCTGCTGGCCTGGCATGCAGGGTGAGAGCACACCGTTGTCAGCTGCCATGGTAGGGGCCACCTGAACTCCTCTTGTCTACTAAATCTGACTGGGTGTGGTGCTGAATGTAAGAGATGCACACAAAAGAAGCATGTCTGGGGAGAGGAGTTGGCCTAACGGCTAGGGCAGTCGACCTCGAATCTGGGGAACTGGGTTCGAGTCTCGGCAATGACGCTTCACATCCTGTGATTCTGGGCAAATCACTTAATCTCCCCGTGCCTAACAAAAAAAAATGAATGTGTCCTCATGAAACGCAACTGGTGCTATGTAAAGCGCTCTGATACCCGATACCTTCGGGTCAAGTTCGCGCTATATAAAACTCCGTAAAAAAAATGTCTGTTCAAACTAATGATGATGTGTGAGCCTGGTAGGCCCCTCCTAGTGCAGTGCATTGTAGGCCCTGGCTGTGCACGTAAAACTGCCAGCCTGTCTAAATGGGGAGACTTTGCAAAGCAAGGAGGCAAGAACCTCACCAATACACATGCACTGCTGTGTCTGACTGTGCCACTCTTGTGTCGTAGCTGAAAAGGGATGACATCCCATTGTGGTATTACATACTACATGTCATGTGGAGCTGGGGGAGATGTTGCATGAGCCAGGAGGGAGTCTGATGCAACATTGCCTCACTGTGCCACATGCATAAGTTGGAGGAAGTCAAACAGAGGTTTGTCAAGGGGTAGGAAGAACTACTTAGCCACCACAAATGACAGGAGTCAGGGAAGGTTTGAGGCTGAAGTGGATGGGCCTAGTTGTGCAGGAAACATCAGGTAGTACATGTCACCATTTCCAGCACTATTGCCATGTGGGGTGCTGCCTGACCCATAGCCCTCCTTCAATACCAGCCTGACATGTCACTCCATTGGACATGGTCATACATATTCTAGGTGTAGTAGGCACATGAGATTCAATGTATGATCTGGGTAGCATCACTGTGTGGCACTAACTTGAGTCCCAGGACCACATTTTGGGTAGCCAGAGGAGGCATGTACACATACAAGTGCGTGGGTCTGAGTCAAACAATGTGTGACACTCTGCAGATAACCTGCTCTGGTCATGATGGCATTGGATGAAGGTCAATGATAGTACTCTACCTAGTATGACTGGGCCCATCCCCTCAGAGTAGGCACACAGTAGTTGTGAGAACAATGCAGAAATACTGCCATCTGAAGGGCAACTACAGTTCAATTTGCCATCAATACCCATGTGTAACAGATGTCCTACATATCACTGATGAACTGAAAGTGATTACCTTGAAAACTTGGGCCCTCATTTACAATATTTTCCCGTAGGGTAGTGCTGCAAGCCTTCATGCTGCGCTGACCTACAGCAAAAGAAAAGGGCTGGAATGCACTGTGTTTATTAGATGTGGTGCATTCCTGTCCTTTCCCCCTGCATGATGCACAAATGGCTGTCATGCGCCAATGCAGGCACCCTTACGCCACTGTGCAAGGGTGTTTGCGTTGTAGGGGTGATTGTTTTTGTGCAGGAAAGGACACCTTTCTCCACAAAAACAATCAATGGAGGAGATTTCCTCATTCTATGTGTGCTGCTGAATGCAAAATGAGGAGAACTAATGTTATTTCTCATTGTTGCACCTCTCTTACGCCACCCCTGGGGAGGCGTAGGCTTTTGATGCATTCTCAGGTTTACAGCTTGTTGTAAATCTGGAAATGTGTCAAATGCCATGTGTGTTACATGGGAACACCCACCGTAATTCCCATGGCATGCCTCCAATCATAGTGTGAGGCAACGCAGTAACTTGCACTGCATTGCCTCACTCCATATCTAAAAGGCCATGAAAAGTCATGTGGGTGGCTTTACGTGGCCTTGTAGGTATGGCTAAGCCCTGTGAGCCACCAGAACATCACAAAAAGTGATATTCCGGCAGCACACAGGACTTATAAATTAGCCCCTAGATTGTCAGTCTGATTACTCATGTGACCATCTAACAGAGATCACCATTAACATATCTCCATTTAATTGCAGATGAAGTACCCACTCCTCCTGGCCAGCTGACTGTCCTGGATGACAGCCATGATGTGGATGATGACATGCCAACCCATGACCAGGGCACCCTCAAGAAAATCCTGGCCTCCATTAACACACCATCTCTGAGCACAGGGATGGTCGACAGCATTGCAGGGTCTCCAGATGAACCGCGTACCAACCAACAGACACCACCTGCCAGCCCACCCAGAGCCTGGACTCCGAGGACCCACAAATAGTTTTCCAACGTACTGTGGTAGGAGTCCAGCCTGAGCTGGTAGATGAGATGTGGGCAGGATGGAGTAGAGACTATGGTGGGAACCCTAGAGGGAGTCCGTAGGTGCCTCAGTCCCAATAGGGACAACTGTGCAGCCATAAGAGGTACCTACTCTTCGCTCCATGTCCTCCAGCAGTCCCAGGCTGACATCGCTGGTGTCATGAGGCAGAGGCATGAGTAAATGCCCTGCCAAAGTAGCACCAGCGAGGTTGCCAACCAGCTAGGGGCAATCAGAACCATCTTGGTGTCCATGGATTGGAAGCAGGACTCCTACATTGCTGCCATGGCTGCCTACCACCACAATGTTGCTGCTGTGTTGCAAAACCAGCCAATTCTCATCACTGCTGTGCTGCCTTATGTGCTGGTGCAGAGGAGTTCTGCTACGGACATGGGATCCATATCTTCAGCCTCTGATGTGTGTGTGCCTCCCTTGGCTCTGGCACCTACAACACCCCACTCATGGGAGGCCTCACACACATCAGAGGAGGAAGATGTGGACTGCACCTCTTTCAAATGCAAAAGTGCCCAGTAGCATTTCTCTGTGCCACATACCCAGTTTCTCCTTTGCCCTATGCTTATGAATATGCCATTGAAATTTCAACTGGCACTGTCATCAATTTTTTTTCCTACTTGTTGACCTCACCCATTTGTGGACTGTCGATGTGGCCTTTCTTCCCTAATGGCAATGTGGTCCTCCTCCTCACTGAAGCACTCCTCTCCTCCACACGTCCCATGACATATTCCCCCCATGGACTCTGTCGGGACATCCACTGGCTCAAAACATCTTTTGGGGTTGTTGTAATATGAACTGTTCCTGTGAACCTCCTAAGTTTTTGCACATGTAAATAAATGCATTTAGTACAACCTGTTTCTCGCCAAAGGAACATGTGTTGATTAGAGCCAGGAACAAAGATACACAGCCAGAAGGAACTATATTTGGTGAACACTATGTGTATGTTGACTGGCAAGTAGTTACTCAAGGTCACTAGCATGAAGTGCAACAGTTATCATGCAGTCAATGTAAATGGTAATTTAAGTCACAGCACATGTGGCTGGTCTACCCATGGATACTAGCCAGCAAACAACACTGCTGTGACAAGCAAACGAAGCAAGTGTGAGGGTGTAAGGGGCTGGTATCAGTGTGTGAGCACAAATATCTGGGATCAAGCACAATGCTTTAACAACACCAACCCTCCAATGCATGTTGCATAACTTACACACACAGAGCTACAGTATGTTAAAACCTGTTTCGGACTGTGTATCCATTCACATCAAGATTGCCACGTACTGTGCACAACGATGTTTGAAGATCCTTCACGTGATTCCACACCCAACCTGACAGCTACCTGTCCAAAGCTGATTCACCTAGTCATGCATGTTGACAAACACTGCTAACAAAGCCAGCTGCATGTACTTAACATAACCTACGCAGGTATGATAACTCGACTTGTATGTAGCAAACAATGTTATTTATTGTAACCTTCAGACTTGACTTAAGTAAACCTACCAATAAGACAGAAGTAATGATCGTGGGGAAAGCCCCCTCAATCTGGTCTTCGACTTGGTGGCCCCAGACTTTGGGGCCAATCCCTACCCCCAAACAAGAAACCAAAAATCTCGGGGTCTGGTTTGATCCAAAACTTTCCTTTGATAATCAAATCAGGAAGGTAGCTGGAAAATGCATCGTGACTCAAGTCCTAAGAAAAATCCTTGGCCTACTACCTTTCATGGCCAAAAGCTCTTGTACATGCTCTAGTCGCTTCTCAGATTGACTACGGCAATATAATGTATCTAGGAGCCGCTAAAAAATGTCTCAACAAACTTCAATGCATCCAGAATGCGGTCACTCGATTGGTCCTGAATCTTCCCAGAAGATCATCCTCCTCCAGGGCTCTGGATACCCTCCACTGGTTGGCAGTGGAAAAAAGGATCATCTATAAAGTCATGTGCTATTGCCACAGAATTCTGTGGAGCAGAGGTCCAAGCTATCTCCACCCCATGTTAACCCCTTATATTCCTGTACGTCATCTGAGGTCAACGGGAGCCCACCTGGTCAAAGTGCCCAAATTCCAAAGGGCCAGGATGGGAGCGTGATCCTTTGGCTATCTGGCAGCTAAAAAGTTGAACACCTTACTGCTGACCCTGAGAGCTGAACCCACTGAGAGCATCTTTTGTAAAGATGTAAAAGCCTGGGTATTTTACCCCTAATACGAGATTCTCCATATGCCTTCCTGTACTCCTCTTTCTCCCTTAGGTGCTATCTCTGCTCTCCTTCTGGGGGGTCTGGATCCTAGCCTGGGGACAGACTGTTGGGTGTAACCAGGCACTCTATAAATAGAATTATTATCATTATTATTACCTAAACTAGATAAACTAACTTATATAACCTAACGTATGCTAGCTTATCCTAAAAAAGTTTTTAAACTACCTTAACTTAACCTACCTTACTCTACACATATAGCACAACATGATAAAAATCAACCCTCTACCCACCTTAATAAACAGCATCATACAAAGATAACAGAAACTACATCTATACATCAACTAACTACACATATGATCCTAAACAAAAATATAATTTTTTTTGTTTTTTAAAAATATTTTTTATATATACACATATAAAACACATCAACCTAAATAACCCTGCCAGCTAAAATATAACCCACCCCACCTAAATCCGTCAAAGTACTATACCTACACTATATCACACTAACTAACCTACACTAAGCTAAAACATATATAACTTAACAACTATTATATACATGGGGAAGGGCAGAAAGGGACCCTGTGGCTTATTGGGGGGTAACAGTCACTGCACAGCCTGGTTGACCTCTTGGAGGAGCCGAATTACCATGTCCATCTTGTGCTCCAGCCCTGCCACTCTGAACTTTAGGTCTGAAAGCTCCTTCCTCACATCCTGCTCAAAGGAGCCAAACTGTCCTGTGGGCTGAGCGAGGGGTACCGCTGGTCATGCTGGCTTTCCTGTGGAGGTGCTTGAAACAGGTCCTGCTGAACCACTCTTGTCTGCACCAACGTCCTTGTCTTTGGTAGGCCTGTCCTGTGTAGGTGATCCCATTTGGAAGATGCCCCATTACCTCCTAGCCCTCTCCTCAGCAAATCGCTTGTCGATTGCCTTATAGGACTTTGCAACAATCCAGATGTGGCAGTACCGTTCTGCATGGATGTAGTGTTGCTTCTTCTGCTCCTTGGTCATGTTGTCTGTTTAAGCAGAATGAAAAACTGTCAAACAAAGACTAACTGGGAACTGGTACAATGATCATGATACGTAAAATCTTTTTCAAACATCGTATGTGACACTTCCTAAATATATAAGGTTAACTATAAGGTTAAAGTGAGCATACATCTGCCTAAAATCTATCATCTCCAATTTAACTAAGGCCCAAAGTATCAAGGCTTAGCAAATGTTACACAATGCAATTGCTCCTTCTTGGCTCATCTAGGTATGACCATGTCAGTACAGAGTATGTTTAGGAACAATGCTATTTTGCACCATGGTATACATGTCATCTTTACTGATCTTTAGTGTCCCTTCTGCATCCTGCAATGGCCTTGAGTCCGTTGGCATTAGCCAAAGTAAGATGAGCAGTCTCTGCAAAGTGCATGTATTGTGTCTCAACTTTGGGTCCCGGTAATGGCAAGGGAGCATATCTGGACACATTGCTACCTACACTTCACATGTGCCAGGTAATTGATCTAAGAATGGATGGTGGATAGCTAAGTCACATCACACAGAGATGTATGAAACATCTATATGAACTGATGTAAGTCCATGGTGGATCTCACTATGGCTCCTAACATGCTCACAATGTAATAGCATGTATCCCACTACACAGCCTAGTGCCTGTCCCTACGTGTCAGATATTAATGTCAACTTGCAGCACTTCAGCACTCAGCACATCCCTGTGATGGGTATGTGCATGCCTGCGCTACATCTCATCTGCCCAGATATTATGTGGTGTAAATAACAATTGCTGTCTGTAGGAAGCTGGCTCGTTAGATAGTGTACTAAAAAGAAGTACACTGTGCAGAGAGTCCAGTGGGTCCCCAATTGGTTTACAGAGGCTAAAGTAGAGAATACTAATGCTCTCTTTTGCCTTAGTGTGGGTGAGCAGTTAGGCTTATCAGAGGGTAGTGCTAAGCATTTGTTGTACTCTCAGAGGCAATAAATGAGACATACACTCAAAGAATAAATCCGAGACCAAATTAGAAAAATAACCCTTCTTTTTATATATGTTTTAAAACCAAGAACTTTGTTCCAAGGTAAGTACTGTTTTCGATAGCAATATTCACAGGTAAGTAGAACATCCAAACTTGTGAGCTTTTACGCACAATTCAATCCTATGGGAGGAAAAGACAAATATGCATAAAGGTAGGTACAGTCAGTTTCAGGGGTTCACCTTCAGGGTTCAGTGTTGTAGTGGGCTAAGGACAAAGTACTACCAGCAGTTCTACCAGGAGCAGGGTCAGGGCGCTGGTGAGGCTGGTAGCTAGTGCGCTACAATGAAGGGGGGGCCACCTAAAAACTGGTTGCACAAGGGGACTTGCAGACAAGTCCGAGGGCTTCCAAACAGGGGCTTAGGTCGCAAAGGATCTTGAACCAAGGGCAGCTCGGTGCAGAGTGGTTAGGTCGGCTGGACTGGGTGCACAAAGATGTACCTTGTGGTCAGGGACAAACAGCTGGCAGAGGAGAGATCAAGGCAGCTGGGCCTCTCTCGAAGTGGGTCTCAGTGATGCTGACATCCCTCAATGGCTGATTGGCCCTGGTGCAGTGAAAATCCAGACTGGACTCTCGCTGTTGATGTTTGGTGCAGGGCATCCGGTACCCCTGGGGTTGGTGCTGCACATCTCCGGGTGGTCCTGGTGTCTTCACACTTGGTGGGGAGACAGATCTGACCTTCCAGAGCACGAGCACCTTCTCCTGGTCATCTGCAGCGTCATTCGGACTGGGGAGCTGCAAGGCGGTGGACCGGACTCTGCTTGTCGGTGCCTGCGGACTGCACAGGAGTAGCTCCTCTACTCCAAGGGAGACAGTAGGCAATTTTCAAAGTGCTGGCAGACTACCGAAGACTTTGGTAGTTCTCCAGCTCGCAGGTCGTGTCACTCTGTTGCGACTGTCAAGAGAAGGCTGAGGGCGGGCAGGGTTTTGTGCCAAAGTCCACAGGTCTGCTGCAGTTCTTGCCAGGCAGTGACTCTTCTTTGTCCTCTTGATCCGTTGACTCTCAGTTCTTGGGTTCAGAGGTGCCACCTAAATACTCAATTTAGGGGTGTTAAGGAGAGTGACAGGTAGTAACCAGTGGGCTGCCTACCTTTTAGGGTGTCTACACCCTCTACATGACTACTTTCTGCCATGGCATCAGCGCACACACGTATGAGACAGTGCAGACTTTAGGAAATCTGCGCTCTGTACCCCAGTGCAGGCAGCAGGCTGTCGGGCAACTTTGGTGGGGTAACATTTTCCCTTGCAGGCAAGTACTGTGATTGGCTCCACCCACCAAGAAGGGGATGTATGATGGGGCCATATGCCCCGATTCCTCCCTCCAGAGAGCTCCCATCAGGGGACACACTGCCAGTGCACCTCCAGAGATTGACTTTGCCTCTGGAACCACATGTTACATATGGCGTAGAGGCCTAGTCAGAGTGATGTGAACATTTACATGGAGTCATGCACCCCTGCACAAGAGGGATCACCCTCTGTTGTTGGCACAGGCAGTATAAGTGTCCCTGCACCTAAGCTTTTTCATGAGTGGCCGCACATGCATGTGCAGGCCCTTATGGCATTCCAAAGGGCCCCAGGGGTCCACAAAGTGTTTGCAAAAGCCCATTGTGCATTCACGGCACTTCTACCATATAGCACGTGGTGTGAACACTGTGGCACAGAAAGTGCACTTTTTAAATTGGCTGGCATGCAAACGTACCCATTGGGTGATAGGGGAGACAACCCAGGGCACAGCCAAGTTGATGTGCTGTGTTGCGTGAAAGGGCTAGGACAGGAATTGGCCATACATGGGATTGTGGAGCCTTCTTACACTTTCCTTGCACTGATACACTTCATGCAGCCTCCAGCAACACAACCACCCTTGCACCATAGTGCATGTCTGCCGGCATCACAAGGAGATTGTTTTTTTGTGCAGGTAGGAATACATTCCGGCACATTGGCAAACTATCACAGTATTTCCCCTTACTAGGTGTGCTGTAGATTGCAGCGCACATCGGTTGTTGAAATGACAAACTCACTCACATATCTATTTCATATCTCTGGAATGCTCGGAGATGGGTGATGACAACAACCATATACCTGGATTGCAATTTGGGGACTCTGGGATTGCATGTAATCCATGGGTGGAAGAATGGGAATGGGTGTGCCCCACCCCCTGGACCGGTTTCCATTCAGAAGTGTAGCGCAATGCTGCACAAGACAATGACTTACATGACCTTTGTTTCTATCCCACACAGGGCAGTGCAGATTGGCCCTTGCCTGGCTTTGGATTTCACTGATGTAAATCTGTGTCATGGATAGGGAACAACAGTGATGCAAATATTACAGAATTTGTAATGAAATATAGACATGAGTGCTCTGGAGTGGTTGACTATAGGGCATTGATCGCCGCAAGATCGCCGACATCCACGACAGCTTCGACTCCCGGACGACCCCAACAGGCCCCGGCACATCAGACCCGCCGCACCCCATCGACCACGACCCCCTGACAGCCTGGGTCAACGTGAACACCGAGGACACAATCAAGACCATGGGCACAATCCACTCCGGCTCCCCATCAGACCCTTTTCCACACCACATCTTCAACAAAGCTGGCAGCTCCATCGCACCCCACCTGCGCAGCGTCATCAACCTCTCCTTCGAGACCGCGACCTTCCCAGAGAGCTGGAAACACGCCGAGATCAACGCCCTACTCAAAAAACCCAAGGCGGACCCGAGCGACCTCAAGAACTTCCGGCCCATCTCCCTGCTTCCATTCCCAGCTAAGGTCATCGAGAAGATCGTCAACAGACAGCTCACCCGCTACCTCGAAGATAACAGCATCCTGGACCCCTCCCAGTCAGGATTCCGCAGCAACCACAGCACCGAGACCGCCCTCATCGCCGCCACAGACGACATCAGGATCCTGCTGGACAACGGCGAGACGGCGGTCCTCATCCTCCTGGACCTCTCCGCCGCCTTCGACACTGTTTGCCACCGCACACTACGCACACGCCTCCACGACGCAGGGATCCAAGACAAGGCCCTGGATTGGACCACCTCCTTCCTTTCCGGCAGAACCCAGAGCGTCCGCCTCCCCCATTCCGATCCGAAGCCTCCGAGATCATCTGCGGCGTACCCCAGGGATCTTCCCTCAGCCCGACACTGTTCAACATCTACATGGCTCCACTCGCACGCATCGCCCGACAGCACGACCTCAACATAATCTCCTACGCTGACGACACTCAACTGATCCTCTCCCTCACCAAGGACCCCCTCACCGCCAAATCCAACCTCCACGAAGGAATGAAAGCCGTCGCCGACTGGATGAGGTGCAGCCGACTTAAGCTGAACACAGACAAGACGGAGATCCTCATCCTCGGCTCCAACCCATCAGCCTGGGACGACTCCTGGTGGCCCTCATCACTAGGGGCACCCCCGACACCAACCGACCACGCACGCAACCTGGGAGTCCTCTTCGACTCAACGCTCACCATGACCAAGCAAGTCAACGCAGTCTCCTCCTCCTGCTTCAACACCCTCCGCATGCTCCGCAAGATCTACAGTTGGATCCCGACAGACACGAGAAGAACAGTCACCCAGGCCCTCGTCAGCAGCAGACTCGACTACGGAAACGCCCTCTACGCAGGAGCCCCGACCAAGCTCATCAAACGACTGCAAAGAATCCAAAACGCCTCTGCACGCCTGATCCTTGACATTCCACGCCACAGCCACATCACCCCCCACCTGAAAAACCTGCACTGGCTCCCCGTCGACAAGAGAATCTCCTTCAAACTCCTGATCCACGCACACAAGGCACTCCACAAAACCGGCCCAGCCTACCTCAACAGTCGACTCTCCTTCTACGTTCCCAACCGTCAACTCCGCTCCGCCGACCTCTCCCTGGCCACCGTCCTGCGCATCCGGAGAACCACCACCGGAGGAAGATCCTTCTCTCACCGCGCCGCCAAGATCTGGAACACCCTTCCCCTCAACCTACGACAGACCCAAGACCTTCTGACCTTCAGGAGACGACTCAAGACCTGGCTATTCGACCAGTAGCGGCAACACCCCCCTCCTCTCCCTCAGCGTCTTGAGACCCTCGCGGGTAAGTAGTGCGCTTTACAAATCTTGTGATTGATTGATTGATTGAGATACAAGGCTCCTACCTCACAGGAAAGTAACACTTTCAAAATTAGGGTAGTCCAGGATTCTCACTGATGATGATGCAATGCTAGACCACCATGCATGCCTTGGCATTACCTCCTACATATTGAGGACAGCAAGGCAGCGTAACACACACCATTACCACACTCTGCATCAAGGAAGTGTTGCATGTGTGTAGCAGTGGGTGTTCACATGCAACTCCCATGTAGTTTGACAGTGAGACAGGTAATGAGACTTACTTGGACCTGACGCAGTCCCAAACTTGTCAGACATCCCCAGTAGAGCCAGAACAAGGATGTATGAATTGATATCACCTTGGTTCATCTGTTTCCATATGTCCTGCATTCTGCTGCTCACATTGACTATGCAGAATCATTCTATGAATAATTTATGTGCAGGGAAGTGTTGACAGAACTGAAATGCAAGTTGACAGCAGATTGAGGAGAGGTGTGGGTCTTTTATACAGGCCCAAGTTGGCATCCATAAGTTGGCATGAGGCATCCTGATTGTCCATGGGGGTTGGCCAGCAAGACCGCACCCACATGGTCCCTGCAAAGCACACATTGCACAGAGTGAGACTAGGCAGCCTCTTGGGGTGCCTTCTATTCGTCCATAGCAATGAGTCCAGGATGAGCCACACGGGTTGAGTTTGCATGGCCTAATGGATATTGTTGAGAGGCATGTGCCACCAGATGGCCCAAGAGTGGTGTGACACCACCGTCACCAGCCTGTGGTACCTAGACCCATATCTGTACAAATTGCTATCCTAGGGTGTCTTGTGGTTGCAGTATACCCACTCAGGGAGTGACCGAATATGTCTGGTTCAGCCCCTTAATAGTGTAAGTGGCATGCAAGGGACAAACAGACAGTCTGCATTTTCTATGTATGTGTGAGTACATTAATGACCCATGTTGATATGTGCATACCAATGGTAACCAGAGAGCCTGCACGAACACCCACCATATCATGTTGTGCTACTCAAACATCGGCTGTATGGCCTTGTGTCTTGAAGGATATGTGTGGCATATTCACACTACAAATGCACATTGTCTTTAACCTTTAACCTCAAGCTTATCCTATCATTTGGTGATCATGATGCCAGCCTGTCTAGCTACAACCAATCAGGTTTAGTCCAATCATAAATATGTTTGCCAGTGGCGCCCATCGCAGTATGTTTCTATATTGTGTGGTTGTTTGAAGTATGGATGTGGGTATGCATTCACAGACCTCCTCACTGGTGAATTTCTTGCCAGAGTCTGCCACTATTTCTTGGAATGCAACAGTGCATGGCACCTTGGCTGGATTGACCTTGCTTCTTGTGATTTCTGATAGTCAATTGTTTCATATTCTAAATCTTGGTGTTGTGTCTTCACATTTGCACTAAGACTGTACTCATAGGAGTGAAGCCATTGTTTGTATCTGAGTGCAAAACACTTACATGGTAGGCTACATCACTCCTTATTTTATTGGCATCTTAGCCTAGTGGGGCAAGTGTGGCCACATTGTTACTAGGTACACTCTTGCACTGGCAAAGTACAGTATTTAGCATTTATTTGTGTGATAGAAGATCTCCTAATGGATATAATATGTGTATGCAGATTTGTATGTTGCGTATGTAGACTGTAAGGGTTGGACTGTTCCCATGCACATAGCATGTGGTTCACTTCACAGTTACCAGACTATGAGTTAACTCTACTTTCTTCCACAAGTATGAGGCCGTACAAATGGCTAGCTGTATGAGACACACAGTCATAGTACACTATCTACTTTAGCACACCATGTTCATTATGGTTGGCAATGGAGGACTGAATGGTACAGGTTTTGCTATGCACACTATTTTGGATGTACCTGATGTTGTTCAGCGCTGTTTGTTACACACTGATACATACCTTTTTTGTGTGGCAGTTACTAGCAGGTGTGATGTGAGTGTTCAGATGTTTACTGTGACTATGAAGTAAAATTGATTACAAACTGGTAGTGCTCATATATGTACACTGTGTTCATTTAGTCATTATTTTAGTACATCCTCAAAGTCACTCATGCCTCGTCAAAACAAATTTGTAATATATGGCCTCTCTGCCATGTTACTGCAAGTGACGGGACATTCCTATGTTGCTCCTCTTCTTCCACATCATCATCCTCCGGCACTTCAGGCTCCTCATTGGCATCACCCCATGGGACATTGGTTCGCACACAGATATTGCACAAAATGCTATACACTTGTATTATTTTACATACCATCGGTGGCGAGTACAGCAATCGGCCCCCAGACATGTCCAGACTAATAAAGCGGGACTTTAGGACTCCGAGCGTCCGCTCTACTCTGCACTAGGTCCTGCTGGGGGCATGATTGTAGCTCCGCTGGGCTTCCATCTGGGGGTGTTTATAAGGAATCATTACCCATGGCTGCAGACCATATCCTTGTTCTGCTGCAAAGACTGGAGGAGAATAATTAGTAAATGGTCATGACAGGTGATGGCCCCACATTCATATACGTCCTGAATGATTCATACACTTTGCCAACAGTATGAGATGTGCTCTGACATTGTTTGGCATACACTCACTTTGAATTATGATATAACTGGCACTGTACTACATATACACGTATACTGTCCTCTGTGAAACACTTACTATTTGTGATACTTGTGAGTGCCAATGCCATGAAGGTGGTGATTTTTTACCAGTAAGGAGAGTCAGTTAGCCATTGAAGAAACCATTCTCTCACACTCCTTTATTGTGTCTGTTTTTGACTACTATTGCCATTTCTGAACTGATACATATCTGAATGGCCTACCTGTAGCTGGAGCAGGTGTTGTGTACTTCATTCACACATATTTGGCAGTGGAAGTTGGAGTCACTGTTGTTCAATAGCTACATCCATGGGGAGGGTAGTGAGTGGATGTCAATGTGGGGCATGATAGTGTACATATGGCAGTGCACTGTGTCCATTATGTGGACAGTAAACAAGGGGTTTTAGATATGTGGTAGTCTTGCACTGTACAGTGGAAGTGGTAAACAAACCACACTACACAGCCACACAGATTATAGACAGTTTAGGGCATATTTCCCACATGATTCAGTATCCAGGGTTTGCTGCCTGCACTGGCAGACAATGTGTAGCATTGCTCCAAGACAGCCACATTATTTACAAGGTGACTGTGTGGCTGCCTGTCCTGTGAGTTGTACTTTGTGCATGAGGGTATACCTTGCTGCAGTCTACACCCTTGGAGGACTGATAGAGTAAGTTTGTGTGGCACAAACAGGTGGACACATAGGATGGGAGGAGTGTATATGATGACTCATAATTTTGCCTGGTACACATGACCTTGAGAGGTGAAAATAGGGCTAAAGTTCTCTGTTTCACAGGACTTGGATACATCACATACCTCATGATCATGGTAGTTACCTGTGGACACACAGACAACAGAAAGAGAGTCCTTTCCTTCAACACAGTGTTGTGACCCAGCATTTTACATAGTGTATCATTACTGAGGATCTTTCAATCATTTGGATGCACACACAGGGCCTCATTTACCAGTTGTTGCCACAGGGCAGCACAAGATGTCACTTGGCTGCGCTGCCCTGCTTACAAAGGGAAGGGCTGGAATGTGCAATAATACTAACTAACGGCACATCCATGGTCCCTACGCACCATTACATATTGGTGACTAGTGCCAGCACTCACACCCTTGCACCATGGTACACGTGTGTCAGCTTTGTGTGCTCAATAAATGTTATGCTGTAAAATGTATTTTATGCTTCCGGCACAAAATAAAATAACAGTGGATGTGTTTTCCTTGGTCTATATGTACTGCGGAATGCAGCATACATAGAAAGAGGAAATGACAAGGCGAAATATAGTTATTTCATCTCGTTACTCCTCCCCTTGGGAGGCACACAATTTAGATGCAATCCCAGGGTCACAGATCCTTTGAAATCTGGGAATGTGTAAATACTCATTGGTGTTGCATGGGAAAAAAAGCCACTGCAAGGCCCATGGAGCACATCCTTGATGTAGGCTGAGCCAACACTGCACTTTGCACTGGCTTGCCTTATTCCATATCTATGAGGCCATGCAAGGGCTTGCTGGCTGACTTTGCATTGCCTCATAGATATGAGTGAGAGGCCTGCTCCACCAGAGGGTCATGGACATTGATGCACCAGCAGCACAGTCCACTTGTACATGTAGCCCACAGTGGCATTGCCGGTCTCAACATGTGTGACTTGTAGGGTTGTGTTGCACATGTGCCATGTAGAGTGGTGCAAGTATGAAGGCCCACACGGGCTACATATGCATTGTCTCATTCAGCCCAACACTAACATGGCTATGTCATCACACATTATTGACTGTCATGTGGTCAGAAGCTTGAGAAGTACTTACCAACCATTAGGCCATTCCCATATCTCTCATTCTGGAAGCGCTCATTGATGATGGAATGTCTGAAGATGTATACATCATTAGCACTCCCAGGGTACTTTGCCAGGACATTGATGAACAGCCCAAGATAGTCCACTATTGCCTGCATGTTCTTGGAATAGGTGGGCTTCCTATTGCGGCACAGGTGGGATATAGCTGGAGGCACAAGTTGCACATGTGTGCAGTCCATTGCCCCAGACACGTGGAAAACCCGCAATGGCATAGAAGCCTTGCTTATTTTCCTGTTGTTTCTGTAGTGTGTTGGGGAACATGAGGTACTGGGGTGTGAGGCTTATGATGGCATCCAGGACGGAGGGAGGAATGCAGAAAAGGATGGCTGGGATACTCCTGCCACTCAGGCTGTGGTGGCTTGGAATGTTTCAGACACCAGCGTGTGTAGTACAGCCAGGAGCGTGGCCTGTGAAGGGATGTTGTTGCAGCGCTAAGATGTTGACTGCAACCTTTGTGCAGTCTGGTGCAGGAAGTGGACAATGGACTCCCTCCTGAGCCTGTTTGGGTAATGACCTCCTCCTCCATGAGGTCAATGAGAGTGATGTCCTCTCCCTTATCCTGCGCTGCCTCCTTGGTGATGGTGATGGTGGAGGTGGTGGTGGTGATGGAGTAGGTCCACCGTGTAGTACATCTTGCCAGAGTGATTTGGCTATGTTCTGCTAGGTACCACTTCAAATGTGTTATTTTTATGCCTGGTTTCACGAGACGTAGGAATTTTGATGTTTTTTAAACTCTGTGAGTCTTTTTCCAACGCTTCGTCATTTTCCCATATCCTTGTTAATACAGCTGTGTCAGTTCTGCATGACATTTTAAGGGGGAATGCCTACCTTGCATATCATTAGCGTTACCTGATGCAGCCGGATCTAGTGTAGGAAAAAAAAACACGCAGGAGAGATCCCACTTGTCGCCCCACTTGTCAAACTTGTCAAAGTCAGTCAGCAAAAAATAAAATGATAATAAAACAATAATATCATTTTATTTTCTGCTGACTTACTACCCTGATGTCAGTGGAGGGTGGGACGGGGTCAGACCATGGCATATTATTCCTCATACGTCACTTTGTAAATATGGAGCACAGAATGCGCCGCCGCAACATAAAAAAAATGAGGCAGTGGTGGTGCAAGCTCCTTGTAAATATGCCCCAGGCCTGGACCTGGAAAAAAAATGCACACACACCATCTGTGAGAAAGAATGACACGTGGGGGCCAACAAAACAAAATGCTCCAAAGTGAGGCATGTAACACACAACCTTCACTAACAAGGTAGGCAGACGAATGTGCTTCTGTTTCAATCTGCAACTTTGTTAAACCATAAGCATACCTTGATGAATCAATAAAGAATTATATTCATTTAACTTTAGTGTGTAGGGATGTACTAGAGTGTGAGAGTCAATGCTCATAATGAAGAGATATGGCTACTGTTAAAAAAGGTACTCATTTTTAGACTGGTGACAAATGTATACACTGAAGACATTTGACAGACAGGTACTAAAAGGGGAGCCAATGCAATAGAGCACTATAAATAGAAATTATAACAAGCAGGGGCAGCTCCTCTGTAATGGCGGAGGAGCGTTGCCCCACTTGTCAAAGTCAGTCAGCAAAAAATAAAATGATAATAAAACAATAATATCATTTTATTTTCTGCTGACTTACTATCCTGATGTCAGTGGAGGGTGGGATGGGGTCGGACCATGGCAGGGGGGAGGAGTGATGGGCACTGTAAAGTGTGCATGCTGGTTTGCCCGGCTGTCTTAGGTCAGCAAAACAGACATGCACACTTAGGTTTCTCCAGCCTAGACCAATCCTGGTGCTGCTCTCATACTATTGAGAGCAGTGCCAGGATTGGGTGGGGTGCCTGTGCCCCAGTGACTGCAGTGAGGAGAGCCAAAGAAGAGAACGGAGGCGGCAGGCGGCGAAAGGTAAGTTTTAAAAATATTTATTATTCCCCGTCACCCCACCTTAGTAATGCGGCATTCGTCACTGATAACAAGAAAGAGTGGCACAGAGAGTATCTGGCACCAACATACCACAACACTGTGTTTAGAATCCTCAGAATACATCCATGGGATCGAAGAGCCACACCTCCCTATTGCTTTGATGTTTTAGTTTAAATGTGGGAAACTGAAGCACCTTACAATTCAAACTGTCGTGTGATTCAAGAAACTCTGCACATGTAATGGATAAAGGCACCAAACATTGGAGGGCACAATTACATGAAAGTGCAACAGATCAGGGATACCTAGATGTGAAGGAATTGCTCCTGAACATGGAAAAGAGCCTACACACCCTTGTTGGTAAAAGAGATACGTTGGCCATTCGGATGGACAATTTGAAAAAGAGACTTGACAAGCAGGTTGCTTGGATATGGCAGAGCACCTTCTATCAGAAATTCAAGGGGATTTGAATATACGGAGGGAAAATGTTGCTGAAATGGGAAAGGTGTTAGAGGTAATGAGGGCTAAAAATGAGGATTTAGAAGCTATGTCCAGAAGAAACCATAAATGTATCTTGTGAATGTGGGATCTACAAACGTGAGCAAAATGGAAAAATATATGGAGGAGATAAGAGAACTTTTTGATGTCTTCCAACTGTCTTCAGTGTTCATCATGGAGCGAGCTCATAGAGCATGGGCACATGTTCGCTAGAACCCTTCCACCAAATGGGACCTATCTTGGCTCAAAACCTAAATTTTCAAGATTGCAATGCAATACTAGGTATTGCCAGGGAAAACATAGAATTTGTGTACAAAGGCACATTCTTCTCATTTTTCCAGACTTAATACTGGTGGAACAAGAAGCGAGAAGGGTGTTGTTGCCAATGAAAAAGATACTACATCAACTTCCTAAGCAATATGCTATGTTATATCCAAGAAGACCATGCATCAAGCATGAAGGGAAGGCACACCTGTTTGGAGAACCACAAGTAGCTCAGCCCTTTCTGAAGTCGCATTGAAACACAAAGCCCTCTATATGCAGGGAGACCTTGGCTGGGGCCCCTTCTCCGGTGAGGACGAAGATTGAGTAGATCACTCATTATAACCCAGGACAGTATAATGCCACCAAAATAATGTACTAGAAAATGAACTTATTTGTCTATGAAGAAACCAATGGCATTTACTAAAGTAAAATTTGTATAGACACTACAATACCAAATATCAATGCTCATATTTGTATTTCATCTTATTAGCCCCCAAGCCAGAATAAAGGGAGGGTATTATAATAATATTCGACTTTTGGGGAAACAATGAAGAGCCTTAATTCACATCAGGTAACAACCTCGTCAATGAGAGACTGGGTATTCACAATGCTGCCATGACTAACCAAGGTTGGTGGATCCAATCTGGCATGCAATGTATTGACCACCTATGCAAGTTGCTAACATGGAGGAGTGCAGGCTTATATGTATAAACCACTGCCATTGAGTCTTGTAAATCTGATGAGGGGGTTCAGGGACTGCCAGCACACTAAAAGGCTTAAGAGTGAACATTTCCAGTGGTGGTGGAGAGGAGATATTGCACATGCTTGAATATTATATGTTATGTGCCTTAGATTGCGCTTCTACTCGGAGATGTACCTGATAAAAATAAACTAGTTGATGGAATCCATCATACGTGCTGATACTCTTAATAACACACTAATAGGTCACATTATACAGATATAGCACCCAACCTCAATCGAAGCTCATATATTATATTTTATACGATACAAGGGTGTTAACAGGAATACATTAATATGCAAAAATCTGGATCTGACTGACAAGCATGAGTTGCCTGGAGGTGGCTGGCCTGGGTGCCCGACTCCAGATATCATTACGTTATTGATATGTTATACATTGATATGCTAAACAAATGTTGGGAAATGTATTGACAGTTGGCGTTATCAAAATCAACGCAGGGAGTGCTGCACATTATCCCAAAGAACTGACCAGTAATCCTAATAACTTGTACTCAAATAATGTGAATCAGTCCATAAAAATTAAGGATTCTTCATTCAGCCCATTAATACACAGGAGCCATGGTGTTGAGTCCCAAATTATTATTCTTCAAACACAAGTTTTCAGCCCAGCCAACGCGTTTCAAATCATGTAAGAGATTGGTGTTTTGAAATGTATGAGATTGGATTAGTGAATGAGTGAACGCAGGATTGGTCAGATTCCAGCCAATGTGGCAGCTTTATTTTTTCAAATGATCCTTGATGATTGGTGTGGGCTTGATGAATTGAAGAGGTGACTCGGATGATGCAGTATGGGCTTTTTGAAAAGAGATCAATGTCAGGTTATCTGGGCTTGTTTGTTCGGCATGATTGGTTGGAAATTATCCAAAGGAGGAGTCAAAGTCATTTTTTATTGAAGGATGGTGATGGGTATAAATTTGGTTTAAGGTTATGAATGGGTTACGTGATGGGTACATTAGTGACGTATAGGGTTATGATTGGTGATAGCTCTCTTTAAATTCTGTGGCACTTTTTGTGAATGGGTGTGTACTTGTCGAGGAACAAATTAAAATATGTCAAAATAGGCATATAATTGGAGATCATACATAAGACAATTGATTTGTCTATTCCAGGGCAGGCACTATAAACATTATCACGCTGTCTGTAGCACACATGGGCAATATGGTATAGGTATAATGAAGACTGAGATCTTTTGCTAAAAATCTTTATGTATCTTTGGGGAATTATAATAAATAATAATGTTATGTATAGATGATATATTTAGTTTGCATTTACATTTCCTTTTGCTTAATTGAGATTATGTATGTGGCTTCTTAATTCCTCTGTCAGTGTATGTGATTAATGTACTACTGGATAATACAGTTGAGGTGTTATCATTAGATATTTAAATGGTGATAAGAACACGTCTATTGGATATAAGAATTGTATGTAAAATGAGAATGAATTTGGGGCAATGGAGCTTCAGTCTATTACTTATATTTTATAGAGAGATGTGATAAATGTTGGGATGGGCAGCAATAATAGGTCTTGATGTTTTTATTTCTAGTTTTTATGTGGTTTTAAGTGTATATATGTATGTACAGCCCTGATGAAGTCCTCTTGGAAAAGACAAAATGAAATAGCTGGACATGTGTTTGAAGAACAAAAATTTGGGTCTCAATACCATGGCTCCTGTGTATTAATGGACTGAATGAAGAATCATCAATTTTTATTGATTTATTCACATTATTTGAAATGAGTTATTAGGATTACTGATTGTTTCTTTGTGATACTGTGCAGTGCTCCCTGTGTTGGTTTTGATTATCTTATGGATGGTGAGGGTTCATGAGCAGTAGGACCCTATGAAGTGAAACGTGACCTTTATATATATATTTTTTACTACTACCACTTGTGTGGTACTGCGGCTATTACTGCTCGTTTTGTAGTTATTAGTTGAGGTTAGCAGTTTGGGAGTGGGAGAGAAGGGTGCAGAAAGATTATGGCAGGTTAGTGTTTCCTCCTTGGAGTCAAGAGTGATGAAGAGGGAATGAAGAGGAGTAAATCAGAGCCCACAAATATGACTAGTGATATTAAACCATTAAAGAAATGATTTATGACATAGAGGTCAGGGGCGTAAACAATGCTAGAAAAGCCAGGAAATTAAAAGCTTATTTCAATAAACGCAATATTAAAATAGCATTTCTACAAGAGACGCATCTGGCCACGCAAACAGAAGGGTTAATCGCTAGACAATGAGGTCATCACAATTACTTCTCTTGCTACACTACACAATCCTGGAGAGTCTTCATATCTAGACACAAAAAACTGGTGTTTAGATATCTGAAAACCATAAAAACCACCAAAGCCACTTTTCAGTACTTCAGGGCATATTATAAATAATACAAGTCACATCAAATAAGGACTGAACACAGACGATCCTAACCTTTTCAACACTGTGATTTCTAAATGCATGAGTATAAATCACGATCAATAACATGGGTAGGATATTTTAATATAGTCCATGAATATGTGTTAGACAGATTCCCAAGGGTGGCGTGTGCAGCAACATTTAAGACACACACATTTAAAGAAATTGAAAGAGCGTAAACATTTCCTATAGAATTAAGCATTACTAATGGCAAACCTGCCTTGGGCTTCAGACATAAAACTGCATTTATAAAATTACACCCAGACATTTGGTGCTGCAAAATGAAAAGATGAGGCTTTGATATTCACAGGCTTTAGTCAGACACTTTCTACTTAATAAATCATGTAAAACATTGCACAATTAATTCATAGTTTTAACTTAATGTGTCTAGTTTAGATTTTGTCCTCACTATAGAATGTGATTTTAATTTGATTTTTTTTTAAATGTGTGCAGTAGTAGAATATAATTTGTACTGAATTAATAAAACATTTTAAAGTATAGAACACAGAAAGCAGCTCATGATTTAGCTTGCTCTGGGAACTCCAGTTTTACTTTCAGATAACAGGAATGTTTCTTCTCATGTGAAAGAAGAACGCCTCACATAATTTACAGCAGATATAACCTGCCTTATCTATTTAGTTGCTGGAAATGTTTAAACAAAGCCTCAGTTAATTCTTTGCTTTAAAGAGAATAGAAAACACACATACTTTAAAAATGCATTACCATGTTATGCTTTAATGATTCATGCTTAAATAACATAGTTCTTTTGCAGCTAATGTTATGTTTTTAGTTACAATAAAAATTTTCTTTAAAGGAAGGTTGGGAGATGAAGTTATATTAAATAAGATGCAGAATATGTATTGGGAAGGATTTCGCCTACCTGATGGATGACATGTGCAGACAGCAGAGACGTGGAGATGAGAATGCTGGATTCCAATTGGATGCAGAATGAAGATCATGCCACATGCTTTGCAACATTTTTCTGACTTATAAACGCATTCCTAGTTTAGGAGTTCCAGACTTTTGCCGAGGGACAGACTCAGACAGATTTAGGGACAGAGACCTGCAGAGGAGTTTCAGACCTCGGTGCAGAACTGAAGAGAGCAGAGTTTATGTGATTTGCAGATGCAGAGGAAGAGAGGGCAGACTTTTATTAAGAGCAGAACAGATGCAGATGAAGGCAGACTAGATCCAGGCTTTGTTCCATTCTGACTTTTATTAAAATCCCCAAGCTTTGTGCTTTGACTAACTGGCTTTGCCAAGGCTTATATGTTCTATGCTTGATTTCTCTTAGTGGGAGATTCTGCAATTATTAATTATTGATTTAGCTTCATGCTAATCTCACTCTTGCTCTATTTTTTTTTTAACTCTTTATGAGTTCTGACTGATATAATTTGTACCTCATTTTCTTAGAATATGAATTCTTTCTTTTATGAAACGCGCTGTATGACATTTATGATACACTCTGTACTAACTTTATCTTTCTATTATAAGTTCTGTAAACTGATTGATAGCTGACTAATGAATGAAGAGTCAGAGAATCTTAAATGTTAATTAGAAAATAAATCCCTTTAAAACTATCCACAAACTCTCATTATTGACTGAAATTTATATTGCATTTGATCAATTGCCTTTGTTAATGAATGAGCTCTTTTGGTCAAAATACGGTGGCAAAGATTCATCACCTTTAGAATAGATAATGGCGTGGACATAATGTATTAAAGGTTAATTGTGCCACATTTACTATATTTTCTAAAGAGAGATTACCGCGAGATTTCCGCGAGATCAAAATCATAGATCAATATACGTGCTTGTTTGGACATATAGCATAACTCAAGGGAGTAGCTAAAAAATTAAAATACCTGACACTTTGATTAATACCTAGAATTTCATTGTCAGTTGGCAAGTCTGTGACTTTCTAAGATGGGAAATATAGTACTAAAAGGAATATTTGCAACACTTAACCAGGTTAAGACCATAAGTGACACCACACCGATGGATATATTTCTTTATTTCAGGCTCCATCACACATTGCATTGCTGTAGATCCATCATCCCACTCAGCAAGACCACTAGGCTTAAATATGCTTACACTAGCCACTAAAAACATCAAATCCAAATAGATAGGTACTCAATATATATTATGAAACCTGGAATGGAACAGTAACAGGAGTCCTGTCAGCAAGGCTTTGTTGGGAAAGGGACCTAGGGACACTAATAACTGATGAATAGTGGAAGTTATGCTGCATGCAAACCAAAGAGATATCATATAACTGTAAACACTAGCTATTGAAATATATGTTTTTACGCAGGCTCTAATGTACACTGGAAAATCTAAAATCCTTTGGCTATGATATAGATGACTGCTGTGCAAGATGCAGGCATACAGAAGCCATTTTGACTCTCTCAGCCTGGACCTGCCCGATGCTCTTACTGTATTGGTTGTGTGTTATGGAAAATCACCATATATACAGAGAGCCCATTGCTATTGATAGTTCTGTTATGAGATACCAGCTTATGCGCAGGAATACAAAAATGCCCCTGGGGCCAATTCACAGAGGTAAATATACACATGTTACATTTGCTCATGTACATATTTACTACTGCACTTAAGTGTAAAATGACACTTTGTAGCTATATGTCACTTCCTTATGTAGATTTATACCATTGTGTAGAGCTACATGCTCCCATCTCCTCATATCAGGGCTTGAAGCCTCCTACTATAGGATTTAAGAGTGTAATCTTACTATTAGTAACTTTGAAAACATAGGTGCGATCTCCCCCACCATGGTGGAGATCTCTCTATAAGAAAGTATGGGGAAAATTATTAAAGTTTATTATTCTTTAAAAATGATCAAATAAAATGTCACCATGTTACTGCACATAAACACATTAACTTAAATATGTATTAAGTAAATATATGTGTATATATATATTTATATGCATATATATATGTATATATATTACATACTGGCAGTCACCAATAGGTATTTATAGTTAGGACCTTGTTTCTATTCAAAAAGGGGGGTCCCAAAACGCGTTTTCTCCATGTTAATTTCCATAGGAAGCTGTTGACGCAGCTACAGCCCAAACTGCTGAACAGAATTACACCAAATTTGGCAGAAAGGTATCCCTTGGTCCAGAGTGCACTCTTTTTGTTAAATGGTGGAAATCCGTTCAGTAGTTCCTGAAAAATTCATATATTTACAAACATTAATATCTGGTGGCCGCGAAGTATCCGCAAACCCTCCCGATCTCGAGCCTGACTCTGATTGGCTGCTAACACTTCCAACCAGGAAGTGTTGGCAGCCATCTTGTGACTCGGTTGAACTGAGTCACAAAAAAAAAGGTGAGAAAATGTGAAAAGGGGGCAGGGTAGAAACACCATGGCCCCCTAGGCATGCTCAGGGGGTCCCACAGGGACCCCGAGGGCCCAAAAAAGCACCTCCCCAGGGCTTTTTTTAAAAATAGTGTGGGGGGGTTCCCTGCCTCCCCACACTTCCCCGGGGACCGCCACCTCACAGGAGATACTTTTAAAAAATGAAGTGTGGGGGGGCTAAAGCCCTCCCCCACACTGACCCTGGGACCACCACCTCCTCGGGGCATACATCAATTAAGTGCAGGGGTCCATTGAGGACCCCCCACCCCGGGGACCACCACCTCCCCAGGGCCGCACACAGATGGGATGGGGGCAGCACAGCCCTCCTCCAGGAGCCCTCTATGGCCCTGTGACCAACACCCTCCAGGGCCAGCTCCAGCAATGTTCCGGGGCACCTACCCCTGGTACACAGCAGTTTGCTATGGCATGGCGGGAGCACTGCTCCCGCCATGCCATAGCAAACTTCTGCTTTGCTTCATGGAAGCGAGAGCAGGAAAACTTCTCTCGCTTCCATGAAGCGAAGCAGAATTGCTTTTGGGAAAAAGGAGGTGCATGTTAGCAGCTCCCTTTGCCCAAAAACAATGCCGGCTCAGGCAGGAGGTGGGTAGCAAGCAGGGACCCCGGGTGCATTGGGGCTCCCCCGGTGGTCCCCAACAAAGTGGCCATGACCCAGGGGACGGGGTCCACGGGGCCAAAAATGGCCCGGGAGGGGGGCCACTGAGCCCTCCTCCCTTTTCTTTTTTTTTTCTTTTTCTTTTTTTTAAAATTTTTTTTTATTTTTTTTTATTTTGTGCATATCATTATAAACAAAAAAAGCAAAATAACCGTGGTTAGCAAATTCCAAACTTAACACATAGCTTCAAAAACATATAAGATATACCCAACAGAAACAACAAAAAAACAAAAAAAGAGTACCACAGTAGAAAAGATGCACATTTTTAGTTTTTTAACCAACATCCCCCCACCCCTGCCACCCCTTCCACCCTGAACACCCGCCCCCCCGGGGTTGGACAAAATCTAAATTAAATCAAACATAAGAATCACAATCAGTTGGCCTAATACCTCTCGAGCCATGACCTCAACGGAGCCCAAATTTTTAATCCTTTGGAACGAGCCCTCAGCCCCCTTTTTAAATAAATTGCTTTCTCAAAATGATAATTTGCCAATAATCGGGACAGCCATTGATGAAAACCAGGGGGTATTGCATCTAGCCAGGCGGAAGCAAGGCAAAGCCGTAATATAGCCATACCAATAAACACGAGGTATTCGCCAGGCCTCCCTTGCAATTGTGGATCAACCCCCAAACCGATCAGGGAAGATGATAAAACGACCTCAACCCCAGTACTTTCTTAAAAAATTGGGAAATTTCCTGTTTTAATTTCCACAAAGCCCTACATGCATTAAACATATGATTTAAATCAGCCTGATATAAAGAGCACCGAGGACAATGTGTGCCTTTCCCTGTCGCCCATTTGGAAATCTTTAGAGGAGTGTAGTAGAGGGAGAAGCATGATTTATAATATTGAGCTTGGAGTCTAGCCGGGATTAAAATTTTCCGGGCTAATTCTATCGAATGAAAGAAAAGATCCTCCTGCATTCCTACTTCAGATTTCCATTTAGCTGCTCTTGATTCCATGTCATCTGGCATCAACGAATTAAAAAGGAGTATGCTTCTCCAATAGAAGGCACTACCTTTTTCCTAAATTTATCTATCATAGCATTTTTGGCAAAGCCTACAGGGCCTCCCCCTTTTCTACTTAGGAAATCCCGTACTTGCAAGTATTTAAAGAAGTCCCTCCTATCTAAGTTGTAGGTAGCTTTAAGACTTTCAAAGCTAGCTATATTAGTTAAAGAGTATAAATCACCTAGTTTAGTTAGGCCCATTTCACCCCATCTTTTAGCAACGGGGTCTCTAAAAATTTCCGGCAGGTTGGGGTTGTTACATATTGGGGTATAATAATTCAGTCGTCCTATACCTAATAATTTCCGTACTTCCCTCATTGCTCTATGTCCACCAATTAACGATTTAAAGCGAACTTTTTTGTAATGGCTATCATTCAAGAATTTCCAGAGCCACCCCCATGCATCCCTACCCATTATAAGTTCTATGGGTGTTGGAATTTCATTACTTATACTATCTCTTGGTTTTTCTGAGATAAGGGTTAAATTAGAGAGTAGGGAGGTGACCCAGTAGTATAATCGAATATTAGGTAGAGCCAAGCCTCCCCTTTCTCTTGGCAAAGACAGAAATTTGTATGATCTTCTGGGTTTTTCATATGCCCAAATAAAACGAGAAAATAAATCCTCGATCTGCTTCAAACAACTATTGGTAAATTCCACCGGAATTGCCCTTAGCAAATACAAAAATTTAGGAAAAAATAAAATTTTTATTATATTACATCTACCAATAATTGATAGATGAAAATTATGTAGTCTCCTTAATTCACTTTTTGTCTTAACAATCAACGGATTGATATTACAGTCAACAATCTTGTCAATATTGGCCAAAATATCAACCCCAAGGTATGTGGCTTTCTCTACTTGTCTACTAATATTAGTCATATTAAAATTTTTACATACAATCTGCGTCTTAGCGCCATTTAAAGAATACCCTGAGACTTGCCCAAATCTTGCCGCTTCAGCCTCAATCTCTAATATTGCTGTATCGGGATCTGGAGTGACAATAGCAATGTCATCGGCATACGCCAAAGCTTTAGTTTCCCATCCCTGGGATTCAATGGGTCTAATGATCCTATTATTCTCAAGAAGCCGTAAGAAAGGATCGATATAGAGCGCAAACAGTAGCGGGGAGCTTGGACAGCCCTGGCGCGTACCCCTAGTAATATCAAAGAAGTCTGTAAACACGCCATTTATACAAAGTTTTGCGCTAGGTTGGTTATAAAGCTAGGTTGGTAATAAACTGTATTAACCCATTGCTAACTCCGACCCTCGACAGGGTCTCCCAAAGGAAAGCCCAAGAGACCCTGTCAAAGGCCTTCTCTGCATCTAATAGTATAAGTGCTATTGGCTTTCCTGAAACAGTAGCGGCATCAAATAAAGAGATGACTCTCCTAGTATGGTCCGTCGTGCCCCGTCCCGGTATAAAACCATGTTGTCGAGGTGAGACCACTTTATGAATAACAGTGGCTAAACGCGTGGCAAGGATCTTAGAGTATATCTTATTGTCCACGTTAATTAATGTAATAGGTCGATAAGACCCTGGATCCAACGGTGATTTATTTTTTTAAGAAAAACTATAACTTTAGCCTGTGTCCAAGATTGGGGAGGCTTTCCCCTCTAAACACATGCAAGAATAATTGAAACATCATCTCTTTCAGCTGTGGGGCAAATTTCTTATAGAACTCCAAGGGTATGTCGTCTAATCCGGTGGATTTGCCACTCGGAAGACTACTAATACATAACAAGATATCCACCCACTGAGGGAGCTCCTCTAAATACTGCTGATCTTCCTGAGAAAATTGTACCACTGGAGCCTGAGTAATATAAGAAATAACATCTCCCAAATTAGCGAGGGTATCCTCATAATATAAGGATTGATAAAATGAGTAAAAAACCTTGCGAATACGATCTGGGTCGGAGGTAATTCCTCCTGCAGGGTCATTAATCTCAGCTATCTGGGTTTGAGTAATTCTCTGTCTAGCCCGAGTCGCTAAATGATGCCCCACCTGTTCGCTACACTCGTATGCCTTCTCGCGCCAAGCCTCTAGCTTGTCCGCCGCTCTCTTAGCTACTACCTCTAGCATTTTTGCCTTGGCTAATATTACTTTATTATATGCTTCTAATGTGTCTTTGCCAATTTGAATTGCAGCAATCAAGCCTTCCTCCGCGGTTGCTAGGTCATTCTGCATATTGTTTAAAATAGATCGCTTTCGCTTATTCAAAGCTAACGAAAAATTAAGTGTCTCCCCTCTGACTCCAGCTTTCCATGCATCCCAGGACCTCAACCACGGGGGAACCCCTCTCCCTGCACCTCTCATCCAGAGTCGGTAGAGTATCCCTCCTTTCACTAGGACTATGGGCCCCTGCGCTAGTTCCCCCATCCACCTCAGGGCCACTGCATATTAATGGGGCTACCTTATATCCTTGAATCCCCTGGTGTAGATCAACCCCCTCCTTCAAGTCAGGTGCTACATCTCTGGGTGGGGGTACTACACTGTCATCACTATACACTTCAATTTTGCTGCCACCACTGGACCCCACCCTCTCTGGGGAATCCAGACAATTAAAACTGTGCTCCAGGGTAACCTACCCTCTTGAGCTAACTTCTCCTTTTCTGCTATCTGCGCTCGGTGCGCCTCCAGCTGTGCAATCTCTATTTGGAGCCTCTCCAATTCCAGCTGGTACTCCCTCTCCCTCTGTCTGTCCAACTCCTCTGGGGACCATGAAGGGGATTGGGCACTACCCTGTGCACTAGATCCGGCAAGGGACTCCCTACCTATGGGACCTTCCCGCCTGTCCCCCAACTCCTCTGGGGACCATGAGGGGAATCTGGCACTACCATAGGCACTAGGCTCATCAAGGAACTCCCCACCTATGAGATATTCCATAACACTTTCTTCCTCCTCTTCAGACTCTCTAGAGCCACCCTCAGACCAACTACCCTCTGGGTAGGTGTACTGGGACTCCAAGAATCTCCATCTGTCTTGTTGCCAAAGTCTCAGGGATGTCTGCAGGGATAGCTGAGTCTCCTTCCTACTCACTGCTAAGCCCCTCTCCTCACAGAACCCCCTTAGCTCCTCTAGACTGTAGGTTAACAGATCATCTATATAAAAGGTAGGTCTCATTTCAGTAAGACCCATTGTAGCAATAACTGGCAATATCAATAAAAGATAGAAGAAAACTTCTCAAGAAAATGTATGCGGGTAAAAAATCACCGGCAATATCAATTACAATATAGGATCCAACAATTCTCAAAAATGTATGCGGGTACTATTACCTGGCAATATCAATAAAACATAGGCTTGCCCATTGTAACAATCACGGGCAATATCAATAAAAGATAGAAGAAAACTTCTCAAAAAATGTAAGAGGGTGAAGAATCACCGGCAATATCAATCACAATATAGGATCCTAAAACTCTCAGAAATGTGCGTGGGTGAAAAATCACCAGCAATATCAATCACAATAGGGGATCAAAAACTTTCAATAAATGTGCGCGGGTGAAAAATCACCGGCAATATCAATCACAATACAGGATCCCAAAAACTCTCAGAAATGTGCGTGGGTGAAAAATCACCAGCAATATCAATCACAATAGGGGATCAAAAACTTTCAATAAATGTGCGCGGGTGAAAAATCACCGGCAATATCAATCACAATACAGGATCCCAAAAACTCTCAGAAATGTGCGTGGGTGAAAAATCACCAGCAATATCAATCACAATAGGGGATCAAAAACTTTCAATAAATGGGCGCGGGTGAAAAATCACCGGCAATATCAATCACAATATAGGAGCAAAAAAACAATTCTCAAAAAAAATGTATGCGGTACGTTATGGTCTGCACTCACTAGTAGTGTACACTATAATTACTGTATGCGATCATAAATGCAAGTCCAGATCCTCACCGCTGACCACCAATGTTAGAAATGGGGGTCTCTAGTTGGCAATGGCTGGCCACTGTCCAAGTAGGGACCCTTCTTCCTAAGTCAGAGTGAGAGGGCTACCCTCTTTAATACCCCTGCTCAACCCTGTGGTAACGTAGCACGAGCAGGTAGGCTTATCTCAGAGGCAGGGTGTGAAGCATTTATGACCATACACAGTAACACAGTGAGGAACACTACAAAGGGACACCACACAAGTAGTTATAAAAATAAGTATCTTTATATAAAGGCAGATTTATCACAAGACCAATAACTGTAAAAGCCACAATACTGTCAAAGATAGGATAGCTGTTGAAGGACTGTCAAAGATAGTTCAGAGGTTGCAAAAATAAGGTTCAAATTCAAGGCAGTGGTCTGTGCGACCCTTTCTCTCATAAGACTGTCAAAAATAGGATAGCTGTTGAAGGTCTGTCAAAGATAGTTCAAAGGTTGCAAAAATAAGGTTCAAATTCAAGGCAGTGGTCTCTGCGACCCTTTCTCTCACAAAGTACCTGGGTTTAGTAGCAAAACCAACAAAGTGTCGCAAAGAAGTTGTAGCGATGATTCTCGGCACGCGAGGCCGGCGATGCGTTGAAATCCTTGCCGCAAGGGAGGATGATGCGCCGATCTGCGGGATGCGTGCGGAGACGATGCGACAAACTTCTGCACGCTGGACCGCCGATGCGATGACTTTCTTGCCGCGTGGGAGAAGTCGATGCGGTGATCCTGTTGCGCTGTGCGATCGTGTTGCGATGCGAAGACAAGACGCTCCGCGAGGGAGCGACGAAATCCGGTGTGATGCGATCAAAGTGGCGAACGCACGGCGTCCGCACTGCGATGTCTTGAAGCGATGATTTCTGTCAGGGTTGCGAGTGCGCGGCGACAGCAGCGCGATGATCTTTCCAGCGCGTCTCGGCTGCAGCGGCTCGCAAAGGGGCGTCAGCGATGGTTTCGGGTTGCGGGCCCTCGGCGGCAGCAGCGCGATGATTTTCCCAGCGCTCTCGACTGCAGCGGCCCGCAAAGATGCGTTAGCGTTGATTTCTTACCCTCTTCTCTCTGATGCAAAATAGAGGCCCTGGAACTCACAGGAGCCTCCTCAGCAGATAGCAGTCCTCGCAGGGAGGAAGCAGGAGGTTGGTGGTGGAGTCTGTTGTGCCTGAGACTCCAGCAGGAGGCTAGCTCTTTTCCTAGCCCTTGGGTGATTGCTGTACAAAAATAAAAGTTCTCTCAATAGTTCCTTTTCCTCTTCTTCAAGGTCCAGTGGTCACTGCTGCAGGCCAGTGCAAGAAACAACACACAAGCACAAGGACAGTCACTTCCTGCAGATTCCTCCAGTGGCACGGACAGAGTTTCCTCTCCAGATCCAAAAGCAATACAAAAGTAGGGGGTTTGAGCACAGATATTTATACCCCAAAAGCCTTTGATCCTTGAAGCTACCAGTCCCTGAACCTAGCCAGAACCAGTTCTGCTCAGGCCTGGAGCACTTTGTTTACCAGGCTGCATCCTTCCTTTCAGAAAGAGGGGGTCTGCTAGCAGACACACAGTGGGAGGTGGAGCCAGCATTCACCTTGCCAGGCACAGCCCTATTCAGATCAAAGAGCCACCCTTCCCCACACTCTAAATGCAGATCTCTCTATTCCACCAAGGTCTGACTCAGCCTGTCCTGCCCCTCTAAAACCAGACAGCCAATACACATAACGGCAGAGCACACTGGAAGGCTTAGGCAAGAAAATACCTACTTTCTAAAAGTGGTATTTTCAAACACAGAATATAAAAATAAACTTCACTAAAAGGTGTATTTTAATATTCTGAGCTCAGGCATACTAAATTCGTTTTTCTACCATGTTCCTGGGGTCAGTTAGGACTATAGCATGTAATAGTCAAACTGCCCATTCTAGCCTATGAGGAACAGGTAGCCTTACAGTAGTGAAAAACGAAATGGTGCATAATTCACTACCAGGACATGCTACACACACCAAGGCATGTCCTACCTTACACATACAATGCACCCTACCCGAGGGGCGACCTACAGGATGCCAAGGGAAGGTTCAGGGGCTGGGAAGTGGGTGCACTTCACAGCCAAGATGGCAGTTCTGGACTGCACACAGACACTGCAGTGGCAGGTCTGAGACACACTTTAAAAGCTGCTTCTGTGGGTGGCGCAAACCAGCGCTGCATGCCCACCAGCAGCATTTGGTTTACCAGCCCTGGGCACACACAGGCCACACTACTAGGGACTAACAGGTAAACCAAATAAGCCAATAAGGGATATACCAATTCACATAGACATATTTACCAAGGGAGAGCATATGCACTTTAGCACTGAACAGCAGTGGTAAAGTGCCCAGAGTCATAAAACCAACAGAAACAGGTCAGCAAAAATACAGGAGGCAGGCAAAAAGTTTAGGGGTGACCCTGCAAAAAGGGCCATTTCCAACAGGGATGTAGTCCACTTTACTGCTGAGGGTCTTTGGGGGCCAAGAAGCCCTCCTGGTACCTCCTGTAAGTCCTACGCAGCAGAATTCCTGAGCGCTGGTCAGAGGCCCAGCCCCCTTTCTCCACCACTCTGCAAACGCGACTACTAGTTAAAGAAGCATTTGCAATGTAATAGGCCTCGCATTTCTGAGAGTTAGAGCTATTGGCGTTGTAAATGTAAACGTTTTTTACTAATGTTTTTTGGAGTGGAGTGGATGTACATTGTGTGTAGTGGAATTATGTGGTATGTTGTGCAGTGAAATTATGTGGATAGAAAGTATGTGGTATTTAGTGTATAGAAAGTATGTAGAGTAGGATTATGTTTTATGGAGAGTAATTATGTGGTATGGTAGTCTGTGTTGTGGAGTGGTAACCTCAGGTTTAGTCTTCCTCGTTTCCATAGAAGCGAAACTATAAACTCAATGAGACAAAAAAAGAATCACTGAGGAGCACTTCTGGACCGGGTCAGAGGTATGAAAAGGGCCACTGGAATTATGCGACTGTTCAGCAGCACCGATTTTCGCATAATTATACATTTTCCGCATTTGCCACATAAGCTATCATCTGGTGCATAATCTGCAGATTTGAACAAAAAAAACCTTGTTTCTAGCTCAAATGGCTAAAATGTTACCAAAAATGCAGCGACAAGTGTTACAGCGTGGTGGAAGGCCCTTTGCAAAGCTGGAATGGTCACCTGTTAATTATTGCTAAATGTGGGTGTTAAAGTGGTACTAATGGTGCGCAAACCACTCTTGCTTCTTTCTGCACCTCGATGCTTCTTTCTGCACTTCCCTTGCTTCTTTCGGCACCTCTCTTGCTTCTTTCTGCACTCCTTTTGCCTCTTTCTGCACCTCTGTTGCTTCTTTCTGCACTTCTCTTGCTTCTTTCTGCACCTCTCTTGCTTCTTTCTGCACCCCTCTTCCCTCTTTCTGCACCCCTCTTTCCTCTTTCTGCACCTCTGTTGCCAGGTTCTGCACCTCTCTTGCCTCTTTCTGCACTTCTCTTGCCTCTTTCTGCATTTCTCTTGCCTCTTTCTGCATTTCTGTTGCTTCGTTCGTACTTCTCTTGCCTCTTTCTGCACCCCTCTTGCCTCTTTCTGCACCTCTGTTGCTTCTTTCTGCACCTCTCTTGCTTCTTTCTGTACCTCTCTTGCCTCTTTCTGCAGTTCTCTTGCCTCTTTCTGCACCACTGTTGCTTCTTTCTGCACTTATCTTGCCTCTTTCTGCACCCCTCTTGCTTCTTACTGCACCTCTATTGCTTTTTTCTGCACACTTCTTGCCTCTTTCTGCACCCCTCCTGCCTCTTTCTACACCCCTCTTCCCTCTTTCTGCACCTCTCTTGCTTCTTTCTGTACCTCTCTTGCCTCTTTCTGCAGTTCTCTTGCCTCTTTCTGCACCACTGTTGCTTCTTTCTGCACTTATCTTGCCTCTTTCTGCACCCCTCTTGCTTCTTTCTGCACATCTGTTGGTTCTTTCTGCACTTCTCTTGCTTTTTTCCGCACCTCTCTTGCTTTTTTCTGCACCCCTCTTTACTCTTTGTGCACCTCTCTTGCCTGTTTCTGCAACTCTCTTGCCTATTTCTGCAGTTCTTTTGTCTCTTTCTGCACCTCTGTTGCTTCTTTCTGCACTTCTCTTGCTCTTTCTGTACCCTTCTTGCCTGTTTCTGTTCCTCTCTTGCCTCTTTCTGTACCTCTCTTGCCTCTTTCTGCATCTCACTTGCCTCTTTCTCTTGCCTTTTTTCTGCACCTCTCTTTTTTCTTTCTGCAACTCTCTTGTCTCTTTCATCACTTCTCCTGCTTCTTTCTGTACCTCTGTTGCTTCTTTCAGTACTTCTCTTGCCTGTTTCTGCACTTCTCTTGCCTGTTTCTGCACCTCTCTTGCCTCTTTCTGCACCTCTCTTGCCTCTTTCTGCACCTCACTTGCTTTTTTCTGCACCCCTCTAGCCTCTTTCTGCACCCCTCTTCCCTCTTTCTGCACCTCTATTGCCTCTTTCTGCACCCCTGTTTCCTCTTTCTGCATCTTTCTTGCCTGTTTCTGCACCTCTCTTGCTTCTTTCTGCACTTCTCTTGCCTGTTTCTGCACCTCTCTTGCCTCTTTCTGTAACTCTCTTGCCTCTTTCTGCACCTCACTTGCTTTTTTCTGCACCCCTCTTGCCTCTTTCTGCACCCCTTTTGCCTCTTTCTGCACCCCTGTTTCCTCTTTCTGTATATTTCTTGTCTGTTTCTGCACCTCTCTTGCCTCTTTCTGCACCTCTGTTGCTTCTTTCTGCACTTCTCTTGCCTCTTTCTGCACCCCTCTTGCCTCTTTCTGCACCCCTGTTGCTTCTTTCTGTACTTCTCTTGCTTCTTTCTGTACCTCTCTTGCTTCTTTCTGCACCCCTCTTGCCTCTTTCTGTACCCCTCTTCCCTCTTTCTGCACCTCTCTTGCCTCTTTCTGCACATCTGTTGCCTCTTTCTGCAGTTCTCTTGCCTCTTTCTGTACCTCTGTTGCTAATTTCTGCACCTCTCTTGCTTCTTTCAGTACCCCTGTTGCCTCTTTCTGCACTCGTCTTCCCTCTTTCTGCACCTCTATTGTCTCTTTGTGTACCACTCTTGTCTCTTTCTGCATTTCTCTTGCCTCTTTCTGCATTTCTGATGCTTCGTTCGTACTTCTCTTGCCTCTTTCTGCACCCCTCTTGCCTCTTTCTGCACCTCTGTTGCTTCTTTCTGCACTTCTCTTGCTTCTTACTGCACCTCTATTGCTTTTTTCTGCACACTTCTTGCCTCTTTCTGCACCCCTCCTGCCTCTTTCTACACCCCTCCTCCCTCTTTCTGCACCTCTCTTGCTTCTTTCTGAACCTCTCTTGCCTCTTTCTGCAGTTCTCTTGCCTCTTTCTGCACCACTGTTGCTTCTTTCTGCACTTATCTTGCCTCTTTCTGCACCCCTCTTACCTCTTTCTGCACCCCTGTTGCCTCTTTCTGCACTCGTCTTCCCTCTTTCTGCACCTCTATTGTCTCTTTGTTTAACACTCTTGTCTCTTTCTGCACTTCTGTTGCCTCTTTCTGCACCTCTGTTGCTTCTTTCTGCACTACTTCTTTTGCCTCTTTCTGCAGTTCTATTGCTTCTTTCTGCACTTCTCTTGCCCCATTCTGCATTTCTGTACCTTCTTTCTGCACTTCACTTGCCTCTTTCTGCACCTCTGTTGCCTCTTTCTGCAGTTCTCGTGCCTCGTTCTGCACCTCTGTTTCTTCTTTCTGTACTTCTCTTGCTTCTTTCTGCATCCCTCTTTCCTCTTTGTGCACCTCTCTTGCCTGTTTCTGCACCTCTCTTGCCTCTTTCTGCAGTTCTTTTGCCTCCTTCTGCACTTCTCTTGCCACTTTCTGTGCCCTTTTGCCTGTTTCTGTACTTCACTTGCCTCTTTCTATACCTCTCTTGCCTCTTTCTGCACCTCTCTTGCCTCTTTCTGCCCCTCACTTGCCTCTTTCAGCACTTCTCTTGCTTTTTTCTGCGCCACTCTTGTTTCTTTCTGCAACTCTCTTGTCTCTTTCATCACTTCTCTTTCTTCTTTCTGCACCTCTGTTGCTTCTTTAAGCACTTCTCTTGCCTCTTTCTGCACTTCTCTTGCCTGTTTCTGCACCTCTATTGCCTCTTTCTGCACCTCTCTTGCCTCTTTCTGCACCTCACTTACTTTATTCTGTACCCCTCTTGCCTCTTTCTGCACCCCTCTTCCCTCTTTCTGCACCTCTCTTGCCTCTTTCTGCACCCCTGTTCCTTCTTTCTATACCTTACGTGCCTGTTTCTGCACCTCTCTTGCCTCTTTCTGCATTTCTCTTCCCTCTTTCTGCACCTCTGTTGCTTCTTTCTGCACTTCTCTTGCCTCTTTTTGAACCCCTCTTGCCTCTTTCTGCACCTCTGTTGCTTCTTTCTGCACTTCCCTTGCTTCTTTCTGTACCTCTCTTGCCTCTTTCTGCACCCCTCTTGCCTCTTTCTGCAGTTCGCTTGCCACTTTCTGCACCTCTCTTGCCTCTGTCTGCACCCCTATTCCATCTTTCTGTACCTCTTTTGCCTGTTTCTGCAACTCTCTTGCCTCTTTCTGGACTTCTCTAGCCTCTTTCTGCACCCCTGTTGCTTCTTTCTGCACTTCTCTTGGTTCTTTCTGTACCTCTCTTGCTTCTTTCTATGCCCCTCTTGCCTCTTTCTGTACCCCTCTTGCCTCTTTCTGTTCCCCTCTTGCCTCTTTCTTTACCCCTCTTGCCTCTTTCTGTTCCCCTCTTCCCTCTTCCTGCACCTCTCTTACCTCTTTCTGTACCTCTGTTGCTTCTTTCTGCACCTCTGCTACTTCTTTCTGCACCCCTGTAGTCTCTTTCTGCACACGTCTTCCCTCTTTCTGCACCCCTTTTGTCTCTTTGTGTACCTCTCTTGTCTCTTTGTGCACCTCTCCTGCCTCTTTCTGCACTTCTGTTGCCTCTTTCTGCGCCTCTGTTGCTTCTTTCTGCACTTCTTTTGCCTCTTTCTGCATTTCTGTTGCTTCTTTCTGCACTTCTCTTGCCTCATTCTGTATTTCTGTTCCTTCTTTCTGCACTTCTCTTGCCTCTTTCTGCACCGCTGTTACTTCTTCGGCACTTCTCTTGCCTCTTTCTGCACCCCTCTTCCCTCTTTCTGCACCTCTCTTGCTTCTTTCTGCTCCTCTCTTGCCTCTTGCCTCTTTCTGCATTTCTCTTGCCTCTTTCTGCTCCTCTCTTGCCTCTTTCTGTACTTCTCTTGCCTCTTTCTGCACATTTCCTACTCTTTCTGCACCTCTCTTGTTTTTTTCTGCACTTCTCTTGCTTTTTTTCTGTACTTCTCTCACCTCTTTTTGAGAATTGCAAGCTGTCAAGTTTAAAGGTCTGCGTGCTCTCGTGACTGAGGTATTTGTCTACTTATACATGTATTCTCACATGCGTTATGCATCTGAAGATAGTAGCTTAAAAAGCGGGTAGTTTCTCCTATAGGTGATCAAATCTTCTCAGTTCTGCTCTGTCATTTGGTTGCACAGGCACACATGTCTTATATATATAGGTGTTATAGAGCCCCTCAAATATACTATTGAATACCCATGTGCCCTGTATTATGAGCAGAAAGGAATACATACACCTTTTTGTACACAAATTTACAGAGTATGCTGTTGGAAACACAGGTATTCGAGTATTTGTATGTTTATTTTTATGTAACGTCACTAGGTAAAAGCAGAGACACATGCATGCATACCTTCACAAACTTGGTCAGACTTACGACAGTGATATGGTTAGGATTGCTGTTTTATATTTGGTAGGCCTAACATTCTGAGCAGTCAATGAATAGTGATCCTTCAAAAGAAAAGTGAGGTTTAAGACATCCTGGGAGAAGAATTAGTGATTAGGCTACTTTGTATGTGTCTGTGGAAAGGTACAGTCGAAGTAGGCCTCTTTCTGCACCTCTGTTGCTTCTTTCTGCACTTCTCTTGCTTCTTTCGGCACCTTTCTTACTCTTTCTGGACTTCTGTTGCCTACTTCTGTATTTTTCTTGCTTCTTTCTGCACCTTTCTTCATCATCTTTCTGCACCTCTCTTGCATCTTTCTGTACTTCTCTTGCTTATTTCTGCACCTTTTTTCCTCTTTCTGTACATGTCCTACCTATGTAGGCATAGTTAGTAATTAGCATTTAAAAAACCTTAGAAATTAACTGAAAAAAACACTGGCTTCAGGGAGGTTATAGTTAGTAATTAGCATTTAAAAAACCCTTAGAAATTCACTGAAAAAACCATAGGTTTCAGGGACGTTATAGTTAGGAATTAGCATTTAAAAAACCTTAGATATTCACTGAAATAAACACAGGTTTCAGAGACGTTATAGTTAGGCTGACATTTCACTTGTACAAAACCAGAGAAATTCAGCCATTATACTTAGCTGAGCTAACTATAACTCATACCCCCAATGCACTGCTGATGATGTCACATATTACATCACTCATGACATAGTCAGTGACATCACTGATGACATCTCAAATGACATCACTGATGACATCACTGATGACATCATCCACTTAATCTCTGATGCACATCCTCACACCCTAATATAACCTTTCATACACCCACTCTAAAATACAGACTAGCATTCTTGAAACCATAGACACACCAATACCAGTTAGTACATACCCACTCACTGATTTATAGGTCTACACACACATCCGCTCACTCACCCATACAGTCACTCATACATGCAGCCACTCATCAATACAGCCACTGATAAATGCATTCATACGCCCATGCAGACACTCACACACCACCACTCACCCATAGAGTTACTCACACACCTAGTCAGTCACCCAAAGAATCAATCATACTGCCATTTACTCACCTATACAGTTATACACACACCACCTCATTTATTCATACAGATACTAACACATACTTAATCTCTTCTACAATCACTGACACAAGCACACACTCATCCATACAGCCTCTCTCACAATCACTCACTCTCACATATAGTCACTGATATTCTCCAACACTCACATATGCTGCCTTTCACATATGTAGTCACTCACACATATATCACTGAGACATCCATTCACTCACCAATACAGCCACATGCATACTCACTCACCCATACAGCCCCTCACAGATGCACTCATGAACCCATACACTCAGTGAATCACCCACGCACACATCCATGCAGGGAGTCACATACCCCCCACCTTCCCACACAGACACTCAGGCACCCATACAGGTACTCAGACAACCAATTATTAACCCATATAGACACTCATGTAGCTACTCACCAACCCATGCAGCCACTTACACACCAACTGACAGACTGACACAGACATTCACACAGATTAGTCAGTCACCCATACATTCACTAAGACACGTTTAATCACTCACTTATACAGTCAGTCATACACCCACTAAATCATCCATTCAGACACTCATACACCCACTCATTCTTCAATACACATTGGCTATATATATATATATATATATATATATTTATATATATATATACAAAAACAGAAGCAGAGAACTCAGGGTAGTTCTCAAGTTTAGGTAGAAAGCAGCTCCAGTAAGAGCAATCTCAACACCAGTGACACTCTAAATTTGCTCACCTCAAATGTCTGCTTTTCTATCAAAGTTTTTAAGCATAGGACTAGCGCAGTGCTATCCCTGCCGAGCTGTAAAATGGTCAAAGCCTTTTACCACTCCAGGCACAGTATTACAGCTTTGGATTGGTAAAATACCATCCAATTCATTTCAGGTTTGCTTGGATGGTATTTTACCAATCCAGAGCTGTAATACTGTGCCTGGAGTGGTAAAAGGCTTTGGCCATTTTACAGCTCGGCAGGGATAGCACTGTGCTAATCCTATGCTTAAAGACTTTGCTGTAAAAATGGCAAAAGACTTTGTCCCTTTCTATCTCGGCGTGGATAGCACTGCGCTAATCCTATGCTTAAAAACTTTGATAGAAAAGCAGGCATTTGAGGTGAGCAAATTTAGAGTGTCGCTGGTGTTGAGAGTGCTCTTACTGGAGCTGCTTTCCACCTAAACTTGAGAACTACCCAGAGTTCTCTGCTTCTATTTTTGCAAAATGTATTCGTCACTCTATGCCTGAAAGGGTTTTGTTTTGACTTATACTGGGTGCTCCCTTGTGTCTGGACAAAGCTATACCTCTCTGAAGAGCTCTAACGAGAGCGAAACAGGTGTCAGGGGTTGCTTTTATTCATTTCAGGTTGGCTTGGATGGTATTTTACCAATCCAAAGCTGTAATACTGTGCCTGGAGTGGTAAAAGGCTTTGGCCATTTTACAGCTCGGCAGGGATAGCACTGTGCTAATCCTATGCTTAAAGACTTTGCTGTAAAAATGGCAAAAGACTTTGTCCCTTTCTATCTCGGCGTGGATAGCACTGCGCTAATCCTATGCTTAAAAACTTTGATAGAAAAGCAGACATTTGAGGTGAGCAAATTTAGAGTGTCGCTGGTGTTGAGAGTGCTCTTACTGGAGCTGCTTTCCACCTAAACTTGAGAACTACCTAGAGTTCTCTGCTTCTGTTTTTGCATAATTTATTCATCACTCTATGCCTGAAAGGGTTTTGTTTTTGATATATATTTATATGTATATAACATTCTTAAACTTTTTAGAAACACTCAGTCACTGGATGATGTCCTCAGTGATGTCATTTGAGATGTCATCAGGGAGGTCACTGACCATGTCATGAGTGATGTAATATGTGACGTCATCACTAGTGCATTGCGGGGGCGCAAGTTATAGATAGCTCACCTTGGCGTGTATGTATATAAATAGCATTCAACCCACTGGGGTTTTATTATTGGAACATTATTTTGGCATAATGCAGGATGGACTCACATGAGGAAGATTATTGTAGCACCACAAGGACCAGAGGGCTGTGCGAATGGCCCCGCCCACTGGGGCAGGTCCTATGATGTTTAAATGAAGTGCGCAAAACCTGTCTTGCAAAATGCGTGCAAGAGGCCATTGAGAAAGGGGATCAACGCCTGAAACGCGTTTGGCCTGACAAGAGGAGATGCAGTTTGTTTTCGCTTTTACCTGCTTGTAAGCTGTCATCATTAAAGTACCGAAGAAGCACTGACCTGTGGGCTCTTCCTTTGGGGCTAACCTTTTTGTGTGGATTGAAGCGGCTGAGCCCAGCCGCGGAAGAGTCTCATTGCGAGTTGGCGGGCTTGTTATGGTGTCAACCAGCGCCATGGTGATAACGAGAGGCAGAATTTCGGGATGACACCACAATCAACACAACGTTTAAAAGCAGAACTGTGGTATCAACCCACTGGGGTTTTATTATTGGAACTTTTTTTGGCATAATGCAAGACGGACTCACATGAGGAAGATTATTGTAGCACCACAAGGACCAGAGGGCTGTGCGAATGGCCCCGCCCACTGGGGCAGGTCCTATGATGTTTAAATGAAGTGCGCAAAACCTGTCTTGCAAAATGCGTGCAAGAGGCCATTGAGAAAGGGGATCAACGCCCGAAACGCGTTTGGCCTGATAAGAGGAGATGCAGTTTGTTTTCGCTTTTACCTGCTTGTAAGCTGTCATCATTAAAGTACCGAAGAAACACTGACCTGTGGGCTCTTCCTTTGGGGCTAACCTTTTTGTGTGGATATATATATATATATATATATATATATATATATATATATATATATATATATATATATATATATATATATATATATATATATATAGCGCTGAAAGCATCAGCACTCTGTGGCAGTACGGCCCGATACAAATGGCAGAGCCCCTCCGTATCAATCTTCTTAATTTTACACTTTGGAATTGTAAAGGACTCGGGTCCCACTCACGGGTAGGTTGCAGTTCCTTTATCCCTTCTCCATAAACAGTTTACAACCAAATCTTGTATCCTTCCAATGCATTTCGGTCTCGCTGATACCTTGTTCATGGGAAAATGTTCCAAAACAGTAGCGCTTAATAAATACGTCATGCACATTGTTTGTTTCCTGTTTTTGTCTCTAGGAATTATGGGACTTGTAGAGAGTGTCAAACACCTTGTCTTACTTATTTACTTGTGACTATACATATTTAAATCAGTATAATTTATCCCTGTTGATCCTATAAAGCCAATTTGTGAATTGTGTCACAGTTACAACTGTTTATGTAATTTTAGCTTATATGCATATTATTAAGGTATGTATTTTTACATTGACTTTAACCAAGGTGTTATTTTATTGGTCATTATTTAATAAAACCCTCTGGTTGGTTGATATTCCTTTTTCCTGCTAGTGACCACTGCAAGATTTGGTCATAAACTGTTTATGGAGAAGGAATAAAGGAATTGCAACTTACCGATGGTGCGACCCGAGTCCTTCACAATTGCAAATTGTAAAATTGAGAAGATTGATACGGAGGGTCTCTGCTATTTGTATTGGGCCGCACCACCACAGAGCACCGATGCTTTCAGTGCAATTGAGCTAAGTGGAAGGATATCGGGGGCTGAGAAAAAGGGGGTGGTCAAAAAAGTGCATTTCCCATATGAATTCCCATAGAGATTTTAGACACAACTACAGCCTACCTCACAGAACAGAATTACACCAAATTTGGCAGAAAGGTAGTTCTTGGTTCAGAAAGCGACCTTTTTGTAAATCTGTTCAGTAGATTTTGAGTGTTAAATGAAAAACAAATTTGTATATCTAGGGATGCGGACCCTTTGTGACTCCAACGTGGAGCTTCGTGAGCCCATGCGCCAGCAGCAGTTCTGTTATTGGCTGGCCTCAACCTGTGTAGAAAGTTGCCATTTTACATACCAGGACACGGTCACGGGGGATGAAAATACTGCTTGTAAATTATAGAAGGGGTTAGGGTAGAGGTAACCTGACCCAATAGATGCATTGTGCGGTCTCTGAGCGACCCTTTATGTGTATCAAAATGCCCCAAACCATTTTTTTTCATGTGCAGGAATTCACTGAGCCATCGCGATGCTCAGCGCGGCCCACTGTGTACCGTCATGGCGGACTTGTGAAGTTTGCCAAAAACATTAAAAAATATATTCATGCACTCACTCACTCATGCACTAATACACTAATGCACCCACTCACAGACTCACTCAGACACTCATGCACCAAATCACAGACCCACTCAGAAATGTATGCATCCATTAAGACATTATGCACCCACTCACAGACCCATTCAGACACTCACACACCCACTCACAGACCCACTCAGACACTCTGATGCACCCACTGACAGACCCACTCAGACAGTCATGCACCCTCTCACAGACCCACTCACACACCCACTCACAGACCCGCTCAGTTACTGACACACCCTCCCACATACCCGCTCATACACTCACACATCCACTCACAGACCAACTCAGACACTAATGTGCCCACTCACAGACCCACTCAGATACTCATGCACCCACTCAGAGACCCACTCAAATACTTATGCACCCACTCACAGAACCAATAAGAGACTCATGCACCCACTCACAGACCCACTCAGATACTCACACACCCACTCACAGACCTACTCAGACACTCGCACACCCACTCACTGACCCACTCAGACACTGATGCACCCACTCACAGACCCACTCAAATACTCAGGCACCCACTCACAGACCCACTGAGACACTGATGCACATACTCACAGACACACCCAAACGCTAATGCACCCACTCACAAAGCCACTCTGACAGTGACGCACCCAATCACAGTTCCACTCACAGACACATGCACCCACCTACAGACCCACTCAGCCACTGATCCACCCACTAACACACCCACTCAGAGACTTGTGCACCCATTTACAGACCCATAAAAAAAATTGTGCACCCACTTACAGATGCACTTAGACACTTTCACAGCTACTCACTGAGCCATTGCGACATGTACAGACCGAAACACAGAGCCACAAATCCTAAATGTGCTATTGTGCATTTTATGTGTGCTTTTAAGTTTACGAATCTGCAATGGATTCGGGACTCCCCCCCAAAAAAATGTTGAAACAAATTTTACTTGAATATTAACTACAGTTTGGGAAAAGGGTGGCTCTTAGAAGAGCCTTTGTGTTTATTGTGTGTAGATGATAACTACATGTAAAACAGGATTCAGTCTTTAAAGTTCTTAAGGAATATCCTGTTGCCTTTGTCAAAGAGTAAATTGTTGTTGTAGATGTAGCCTATAGTGTGGTCTCTGAGGAATGCAGAAACAGAATTATTAACATGTTTCCAGAGTTTGTCTATCTGTGGACAGAATTTGTTTGACCACTTCCATTTTTGCATTTGGCAAATGTTAGAGTACACCAAAGTAGTGTGAGTGGAAAGTGTAACTAATTGACCAAAGGTATCCTTCATTAGGATTTCCAGTCCTACCACAGTAAGTGTGCCTAGGTAATTGCCACCACAGTGCACAATTAAGAGGTCTGGATGTTGGCAATCCACAATGCTTTTGACCAACGGAAGCAATTGATACCACTTCAATCCTCTCTGGCCAATCCAAGTAATGTCCACATTAGGCAAACCCATATCCCTGTCAATGCCACTCTTTTTAGTCCACTCTCTGTCCCAAAAGACATAGCTATGACCCACAATCCACACTCTAACCATTTTGAAGGCAAGGAGCAGTAGCACACAGGAGAGGACAGGAACTGAATGAGTCTGTTTTCAAAATGAAAGGCAGTTAAAATGAAAAACAGAACCTGGTTTAAAAAAAGGACATATTTATTTGTATGTTGTAATTACCTATTTTTAGTTACCAACATAATTATGTTGGTAACTAAAAATAGGTAATGATTTAAAATATAAAGTAAGTTAGTAGATCTGTGATTGGCTCTGGATGAATTAAAAATAAGTTATGCTATTTTGGATATGTAAACATTTTACAACAGTCAACCGCACCTGCTGCAGTTCTACTTGAACCAGGTATATGGCTTACAGAAAGTGCTGTGAAGTTTTGACACACTGGTACGGTAGAGTATTCCAAAGGAGGTTGCTATGCCAACACAGCTAAAACAGTGTGAGGGAAGGGTTCTAAAAACACTGTACTTTCAAACTTTAAAGGAGAGTGGTTTACACATAGTACGTCTACTTAAATACAAATTTCCTAAATTACTACGATCACAGAATGTCAAATGTAGATGTAAAATTATAGTAGTATAATGGGAAATGGATTAACGGAGTCCCGTATAGATCCACGACTACATCGCAAAGTTACTCTGGGGCCGTACTGAGCATCACAAGGGAGTTGCGAATCTGCCCACAGACAGTACCAGATTGGGTTAAAAAACTGACCATTAGAAGTGGAATAGCAAAAGGAAAAAAATGAAGGGAACGTTATGATTTGCCAAGTTCATCAGTATCGCTGGAAAAAGAGTGGGAAAGATTGCTATCACTCTCTGACCCATACAGACGCTTACACAGTCACTCACACACACACACAAAATAACTCGCACACCTGCTCATAGACCTGTACAGCCACTCACAAACCCATTTTCAAAGGTTACAAGTTACAGTTAAGAAATAAAAATGAAAAACCTTCGAAATTCACTAAGAAATCCAATGGTTACAGGGACGTTATAGCTAGGAAATAACATTATAAACCTTTGAAATTCACTGCAAAAACCAAAGGTTACAGGGACGTTATAGTTAGGCACAGATTTCACTCGTACAAAACCATTGAAATTCAGCAGTTATAGTTACTTGAGCTAACTATAACTTACTTCCCAACAATGCACTGCATAGGACCTCACCTATTACATCACTCATGACAAGGTCAGTCACATCACTGATGACATCACTGATGCCATCATCCACAGAAGCCCTCACACACCCACTCACACCCCCATGCAACTACTCATATACCCACTTACTCATCCACAGAGCGACTCACACCCACTCACTCACACACAGCCACTCACACAGCCAGGTACTTACCCATAAACCTACTCACACAGCCACTCGCTCACCCATGCAGTCACTCACACAGTCACTCTCTCACCCATACAGCCACTCACACACCCACTCACCAAAACAGCTACTCACACCCCACTCACTCACCCATACAGCTTCTCACACAACCACTCACTCACCAATACAGCCACCCACATAGCGACCCACTCAACCATACAGTGACTTATACAGCCTCTCACTCCTCCATACATCCACTCACACACCCACTAACTCAGCAATATAGCTACTCACACACCCAGTCACTCACCCATACAGCCTCTCAACAGAGGCACTCACATACCCACACAACCACATACTTGCCCAATCACACATCCATACAAACATACACACATCTACTGACTCACCCATACAGCCACTCACACAGTCACTCATTCACGCACACGGCCACTTATACACCCAGTTACTCACCCATACAGTCACTCACACAGCCACTCAGTCAACCATACAGCCACTCACACAGCCACTCACCCACACATGTAGCCACTCAAACAGACATTTGCTCACCCATACAGTCACTCACACCCACTCACTCACCAATACAGCTAGTCACACAGCAACTTACTCACCCATACAGCTGCTCACACCCACTTATTCACACAAAATTAAATCAAAGAAACTTTATTCGACCAGTTAAGGCCATAAAAGACACAGATTAATACAATACAATCATAGCACAAAATTTTAAATAAACATAATCATGCACAATAGCAGAGCTCAGGTATTCAAGAGGTAACACTAAACCACTTTGGAAAACCAGATTGCCCGCGCTCTAGCAAAAGGAACAAATGTTTTTTGCGACACTCACATAAAGTGCAAAATAGAAGGATATAAATAAAAATGTATGTAATAAAAACCAATATTTTAAATACATAAAATGCTAAAATACTAATAATAGAAACATCACACACAAAAAGAACACATTAAAACAATAGTTCCTCGTGAGCGATTAAGAATGGGCAGTTACCCTTCCATGGTTTTCCTGGCTCAGACTGCAGATTTAAGAGAGAAGCTCACCCTGAAACAAATATCTGTAGGATTCAACTGCTGCAGATGATACAGAGCTACTCTCCATCTGTGATTGCCCAATGATTTTAAAAGAGGTTTCAGGAAAACTCTACAGGGGTAATTAAAGAAATTACAAAAAATCACATAATGTAATAACGACTGCGCAGAGACCCCATCACAAGGACACCAGACCACTGGTCTTGACAAAGTATTGGACTGATTACTAATGCTCATGAGCCGCCACACCATACAGCTGTGAAACAGAAGAGGAGAGCCCTCTCCCATGCTGTGAGGTCTAATGAGAGATAAAAGAGCAGCCTCCATGCTGGCAAGGTACCTATATTAGGGCATCATTGTGTTTTTCTTCAGTTTGATTTGTAGCCTACTGATTTCACAGAATTCTCAGAAGAAACTCCTTGATTTGTCTGCTTTCTTAATACTCATCAAAGACGTAAAAAATGAAGCGAGTGTTTGAAATGTTTACGAGATGTAACTTTGCCAGGTAATGACACACACTTAGTCTAGGCTCAGACAATTCGAATCACATCACTACAAAGTTGCGCTTGTGGGTTGGTCCACACAATAACCCAAAGCAATAACGGGGCAAATTGAACCATGTCCTCAATGAAGCACTGCTTTAATTCTGCATGTACTATAGAGCTTGTGGCAGTCAATGGTAAGTGTAAAAGCCTCCAGCATATTTGATTTTGTCTCTAACTGAAGAGAGGAGCTTTTAACATATCCCCGAAACCCCGCCCCATACAAAACAGCTGGGACACATTGTACGCCTTTAAAAGAGGCAAAACAGTCCCCCTACCCCTTGATCTTGGGAAATTAAAAATGGCTCCCGCCGACCTGCTGAGCTTAAGACATGAGCTGCTCAGCTGTGGCTGCCAGGAGCCCTTAGCATTAAGGAACCTATTCACTCATACAGCTACTCACACACGCTTATTCAACTATACAGCCACTCACACACCCAGTCACTCACACATCCACTCACACACGAATACACACAGTCACAGAGCCACTCACAAAATATATGTTAAAAAATGGAATTACTCATTAGTAGTACACAAAGTATACTAGTTTAACTTTTGTGGTACCGCTCTATATATGTTTAACACTCAGAAACATTTAGAAAACACTCACAATCACTATATGATGTCATCAGTGATGTCACTGACCTTGTAATGAGTGATATAAAATGTGAGATCATAAGCAGTGCATTGCAGGCGCGTAAGTTATAGTTAGCGCAAGTAACTATAACTGCTGATTTCAATGGTTTTGTACGAGTGAAATCTGTGCCTAACTATAACGTCCCTGTAACCTTTGGTTTTTTCAGAACATATATATATATATATATATATATCATTATTATGAGTTTAATGACATTTTTTCAAAGTAGGTTTATTATAAAATCTTAAATATAAATTTGTTTTTTATGGTAGTGTGATATAGTACCTGCAGTGGCCATTTGTCGTACTTTCCTTACTCCAAAAATAGTCAGGAGTACATATTAGCCTGTTTTGACATCTTTAGAGCTGTAGTAACTTTAGAATTGCAGTTTGTGAATTGCAATGGTCATACTCCTTTTTTGCAAGTCCCTCCCTAGGTCAAGATTTACTAAAGCTTTGCGCCAGGTTTGCGGTACTTTCGTAATGCAAACCCGACAAAAAGGATTATGTTGGGATTTACTATCCAACACAAATCGGGATAGTTTCCCAAAGTAACACAAAGTTGCGCAATGTGCTGCTTTACATTACTTTGAGTCAAAGGGTGATCCATGGTTGGTATGTGGGCATTTGCATACAAGCACTCATGAATTTTGATGCAAATCCCTATCTACAAACATTCATAGAAAGGGATTTATGCCATCATCTTATGCCTTCTTGAGGCTGGTGTAGTGTGCAGAAATGTTTTTATTTCTCCTTGTTTTTCCCAATTTGCATATGCAGCACATATACAAAGCAAAAAAAGTGTTAAAGGATCATTTTTTGTGCTGGAAGGGTACCCCTCCAGTACAAACAATATTATTTATAGAATGCACACAGGGTGCACTATGGCGCAAGGGAGTGTGTGTTGGTGCATGACAGCCTAAAGTGTGCAAGCACTGGGAGAGATGAAAACAACGCCATGTCTTAGTAAATATGGTGCTGTTCCACTCTCTCGCTTTCATGCAGCACAGCACCTTTGCTTGCTGTGCTGCTTTGCATCAATATTTCGTAAATCAGGGCCCTAATATACTATGCTATAATGATGCAGCTGACGCATATTTCCTTTTGCTTCCATCAGCAACAGGCTTGAGTGATATATGGAATTCACTTCATAGTTACCTGGTGAAGAGAGTGAATGAAGAAGCTACAGATTCCTCAAGAATTGTATAATTTACTAACTCACTAATTCACCTATAGTGAAATTATTATTCCTCAATCCCTCGATGGATATTAAATAGGTGATTTTATCACCAGCCATAATGGTTAACATAATATGTAATATGTTCCAAACTTAAAATAAAGTTTAAAAAAAGTAAAAAATAATTAAAAAAATAAAAGTTGCATTTGCACTATGACCTTACATGAAATAGTGTAAAAGTGATGTATACCCCATGTGCTTTCAGCCCAGGCTGCGAAACTCATTGCCCTCAAAGCCTGCATTTTTGTTGCAAAAAAAGTGTCACCATTTTCACAGATTCAAAATATACTTTTGGTATTGCCCATGATTTTGAACTTCATTTTGGACCCAGGGATATGCTAATTAGTCTTGACACTTCCCCCTACAGGAACAGTCCATTCTGTACTGCCAAGACCGGTCCACCCTGGGCCGGAAACAAGCATCCTGGCAGCAGTTTTGGGGTATCACCCCTCATCAGCCAGGCTAGCTTGAATCCGGTGGCATACCAAGCACGGGTCCCACATCTGGGCATACCCTTCCCACTTAGGGTGACAAAAGCAAAAAGAACAAAGGATGGACGGAATGCTTCCCTGGACCAGAAATGAGCATCCTGGGAGGACCTGGCCTGGCAGTTCAAGCTGGACTGTTCCCATGGAGAGCAGGGTCAGGACTGATTTGCATATGCCTAGGTCCAAATTGGAATGGCATGGTGAGCAAAAAAATAATGGCTTTAGGCCCGGATCGCTGTAGTGGGGTTGAATGTTTGACTTTGGTCAGCATTCCCTCCATCACTTATTCCTTTTGCAAAAAATGTGAAAGCAGCATATAAAAAAACAGGAAGAGCAATTAACTAACCTAGAACTCTAAGAAGCACTGGCAAAGCCAATAGGTCTCGCTTTTATTACCCAATTGGCTTTTGCAGTGATTTTTACTGATGATATGTAGCATGGGCACAAACTAAAATGTTTTTTGCCAATACTGTGATGCATGGGCCAAAACAAAAACAAAAAAAGATGATGATGTGATGCATGGGCCAAAACAAAAGGAAAAAAGATGATGATGTGGCTGTTGCTGCGAGCTGTCTCATTCCCCTGCTGGATGACATATGTGCACCCATGCGTCATGATTCGCATGTGGCCTGTAAATGATGCAGGCACCATTTCTTTTTCATTTATTGATCCAAAATGGCATGGTCCACTCGATTGGAAAATAAAATAAAAAAATTTAATTGGTGCAAAATGTATTTTGCAATTTGAACATGAGTGTGCCAAATGGCAGTAGCCGGGCACTCTAAAAACAGGAAAATTAAATTAAGAGTTTTGTTTGAAGGACCACAAAAGGTAGGGGAGCAACAGAGGGGCAGGTGAAGGTAACGATGTGACCTGCCTGCTGCAAAACCATAGATCTTTTCTTTGCAATGATTTCATAGTTAATATCCCGTGTCAATCTAGAGAAATCCGAGTAGTGACAGAAATTACATTGTTCGCTCAAACATTTGTGTTCTTCAAAATGAGAACGTATATTTAAAAATGTATTGTCATATGTTTCCATCCCATATCACAGAATTGGCATTCATCAGAGCCAGAATTTCAGAAATTATTCATGATTTGCTGTTAAAGACTTCAATGTAACCAGTACCGGTTTTTATAAGAACAATAATTAGTTCACTCCCTATTAATTACCCCTATGGGTTCAATGTCTTTTCAGATTCACAACAAGAGTTTTCCGATGGGTGCAAGCAGTTATCTTTACAGTCAATGAGATCAACCAGAACCCCTCAATCCTTCCGAATGTGACCCTGGGCTTCAGGATACAAGACTGCTGCTACGAGGAGAAGAAAGCAATAAGTGTTGTGATGAACCTCTTATCCGGGTCTGATGTTCCACCACAGACCTTCCGCTGCGAGTCGCAGCCAGCTCCTTCCGTGATCATTGGAGACGTCTATTCTTCAATCAATTTAATGATGGCGAGGCTCCTGGCAGTTTACAGGTTTCCACAGGTCAGAATCGTGTAACAGAGTCAGAGAGAGTCTATTATTAAAGTGTATTAGCAATGACCACTAAAGGTTTCTAGTTGCTTGCCAACAAATGTTGCAAGAAGAAACATTGATGAATACACTAGGATGCTGAGAAAAGCCACATTTTCAAAGACTTCCTCCGCGTGCAATGATAAACAGTAGGACGCAGTTGAAATGGAAGTGTTTTCCATGCTGAGGGGGGGGGGTAAATGCTGGGAAAGCCCTTTCACTTTTCTGTTTGTGACAACAAGTGGCGGTTGACATAGATAAATACCGGTGGGCGGGTGGAGGGGGCAGAGGGAGAGACAGGTCCAGCAGGAAGCACGTGGGAGAGCATGCAGCAGAGGGGGTTTGATGATAAAAAAATTAAAAAACATTTACCTGGTGCTGCCGACCGCCTCACACTCCTCTGTTGCCAGTTCCTGGTCCCAGCAATCCCTGGGACAGCATCACAGATTCCGCCACCCAATCCTGCACTGCTCTCAAGCATGAGAGCAGTTTGGGGATTGACCTAAGTGGGCTGGATTACTGCTCACTCAGGCATAGAGAGTCTGTGCTGTTTCTTCAACCTGGCTGTGCAATACAGTGGGGTGACGCTCCTCTGCCATTGCGGAGGAGCTGCCGCTGGGTGAGGGTAGGTTATTCTAATATATTTGCTTCTGTGACATTTCCTTACGAGTCTCTACCATGGAGGTCCATTTTGGCTAACTATTACTGGGTGTGTAAATACTACCACACATCCTCTTCCCTTTGAGTTTGCTTGGGTGCACCTGGGTCAAAGGTTTCAGTCATCTATCATGATGATACAGCTGCTTTCCCGACACTATCCTTTCTGTCCAGCTGCTGTGCTTCCCCCTCAATGGTTGAATGTTCCTAAACCCCTAAGGGTGAGGGGGTCTGTCCTCTGCTGTAGGTTGGTGCTCCAGAATGATCCTGGCAGCCTACTGGGCCTTTGCTCTCAGTGCCTCTGTGCACTGCCTGTGAGTTGACAGGTCAGTTTGGCGGAAGCCATGCTGCATCAAACAACTTGTCTCCTTGTCGAGATCCAAGCAGTACTCGAAACAGGAAAGATCCATCTTTGTAATTCAGATCTGCAAAAGTTCATTTTTTTATTTTCATTTCTATCATCACTTTTAAAAGATGAATTCATTTTCAATACAAGCTGTATGCATTTTGGGTTCTTCACCCTTACTCAGGGATACACTGATATCTTAAAATCTAAACTACTTGACCAGGGCGCTCATGGAGTCAGCGGCTTCTTAGCTCGGCTCCAGCGGCCGTGGCCTATAGTTTAATTATCCTTGGACCCCTCGGCCCAGAAATGCTAGGGTGCCGTTCCATAATGCAGGAGGTAGTCTAATCAGTGCTTTTCTTCAGCGGTGGCCCCGGTGCTCGGGTGGGATCTGCCTGAGGGGTGCATCGGCAGGAAGCCACGACTGCTCCCAAGATGGAGGCGCAGCCGTGATCTGCGGCAGTGAGATGGGCTGGCCCGAGGGAATTAGAAAGTCATGGCTAAGTGTTGGTAAGCACCCCGCTTCCTGTTTCACATCCCTGTCAAGTACCACGCATCAGGAGTTAGACTAACGCATTTTTGCATGGTGGTCCGCATCACTGCACTAAAATGCAAAGTCACACATTTGCACCTCCTTGACCCTACCAGCGCTACTCAGGGCAGAAAGATACAAGCAGTATTGGAAGCGCTGCCCAAGCACTCATGAGCGAGCAGCATGGACAGTGTGCTGCTCTGGCAAGAGAGTGTGTCACTGCACTAGTGCACACACTCACTGTGGAAAAGCAAGCTTTCATGAATGTGAAGTCAGAGTCCTGCCGACCTGTGCTTGCTGCAGCATTTATTATTATCACATCTGCTGCTGAGACTCAGTCCAGGCCGGCCACGGCGTCACATGACTGCAACAAACAGTTGAGTTGTGTCCCCGTTTGCCACCACTGTGTCTCTGAGTGGGGCCGTGGCGTCATGCAGCAGTTATTTTTCTAGTTTGCCGCTGCCCGCCATGCCATGCCACAGAGCAATTTGGTGTCTCATCATGCGAGCGCAATGATGTTCTTCATTAACACTGGCCAGTAAGAGGCGACCGCACAGTCATCGCAGAGAGGCAGGATCTTGAGAGATGATCATTATTAGCAGCTGAGAGATCCACGCTGGCACCTCTAACTCAGGTCTGGACTGTGTGACTTGTAATTTTGATTACTCATTGAGAATGTTTAATTTACAGCCTGTAGCTCACTGCTCACTAGGCTGGTGCCACGGCAGGCTGAGCTTAGCTGACTCAGACTGTGAGTATAATATTGATTAATTAGCAGCTGAGAGATCCACGCTGCCGCCTCTCAGCCCGGTCGGTCGGGTCCCACACAGAGGCTGCCTGCACGGCTCAAGATCACATAGATCAGTACCAACTCCTAGACCAATACCAGTCTGGTTTCAGCCAAGATCACAGCACAGAAACAGTACTCACTCACATAGTGGATGACGTCCTATATATGCTGGATCAGAATTAAGCATGTCATCCTCCTTGACTTATCCTCAGCATTTGACACTGTGAAACACATCAATCTTCTAAACCTACTAGAAAGAAGGATGGGTTTATCAGGGTCTGTCCTCCATTGGTTTACTTCATTGCTCCATAATAGAACCCAAAGAATCAAGGTCAACCACTCTCTGTCAAAGCCCTCTACGGTCACCTTGGTAGTCCCACAGGGATCTGCCCTTTCTCTCATTCTCTTCAACTTATTCATGGAACCTTTAGCAGACTCCTTAGCATCCTCTAGCATTCATTACCACATGTATGCAGATGACACACAACTGTACCTGTAAATCTCCTCTCCTGATGACCTCAATCTCCTCAACATTATTCTACAGAATACTCAGAACTGGCTCACGCTCAACCATCTCAAACTTAATACCATCAAAATGGAATTCCTCCTCATTACCCCACCCAAACACAATCTTAAGATCGACCTTAGGATGAAACAGCTAACTGCTTTCACTTGTACTCCTCACTTTGTAGACTCTGTGAGATCTCTGGGAATTATACTAGACAAACATCTGCACATGCAAAACTACATCACTAACGCCACCAAAGGAGCAAATTGCCAGATGAGCATTCCAAGGAAACTAAAACCCTTCCTCCTCCAGGATGATCTGAAAAAGGCGGTCCAAGCCCTAGTCATCCCGAGGCTTGAGTATGGAAGTGCCACGTTCAGTGGCCTTCCCAGATACAAACTGGCCCCTTTACGGGCCTCCCTTAACGCTGCGGCCAGACTCATCCCCGGAACAAAAAGTAACAATCACATCTCCCCTGACTTGAAATCAATAAATTGGCTCCCGAATGAAGCACAAATTCATCTAAAAATTGCTTGCATGACCCATAAAGCTATACATTTCAACACCCCAAGATACCTAGCACAAAAGCTGGAACTATCTGACAGATTTAGGACTTGCTGCTGAAACCAAGGATTTTCCGCAAGAAGAAAACGTGCAACAGGGCTTTCTCAGGCATTGCACTGAAAATCTGGATTCCTCTCCTGAAGGAAATCTGTCTGATTCACTCTACCGCCTCCTTCAAATCAGAACTGAAATCATTCCTGATGTCTAAATGGTTAGACTAAAAGTCATCACCATACTATATATCAATCGGACGTACCTGTTGAACTCTTATTCTGTTGATCTTGACCACCTCCACCTGAGCTCCTAACGAGATCAATTTCCCAGATTTGATACACTTCTATGTTTATATTTATGTCGTAAATGCACTTTATTATTGTCTTTTACTGATGTATCTACTCCCCGCCTTGTAAAGCACTCTGATACCCTCACGGGTCTTGTTCGTGCTATAAAAAACTTTATAAATAAAGAAAGAAAGAAGATCCTGCCTCTCTGCGATGACAGTGCGGTCGTCTCCTACTGGCCAGTGTTAATGAAGAACATCATCGTGCTCGCATGATGAGACACCAAATTCCTCTGCTGTGGCATGGCGGGCAGCAGCAAACTAGAACAAGCATTTGCAATGCAATAGGTTTCGCATTTGCCTGAATTTAAGCTTTTCACAAAAAAGCTACAATTGGTTCCGTCGGGTAAGAACAATTGCTTATGCGATCAAGGATTAATCATAAATCATAGTTTTAGGAAAGTAACAACATTACTTAAGAGAATGAGCTAGAACACATGAGACCAGCAATTTATGCAGAGAAGTAAGTGTTTGCTTTTTCTCTGAGTCAAAATATTCTTTCATGCGGCTATCAACATTTCAGTAAGAATGAAGTGACAATAAATAAAGTGAAAAAGTGCTCAGGTGACATGGGTGAATAAGTGTAATTTCCACATTGGTGAGACAAGGACATATACTCTATATACAAAATATACAAAGGAGGAATTTTTGGTGCGGCCAGTATGGAGATGAGTCAAGTGTCTCTGGCAGATTGAGTAATTGCTTGGCAGTTTGAACCCAGAAGACCTGATAGGACTGGACCGATATGTAACATCGACGTTTCGACCCTGACGTGTGCGTGATTTAAAAGAGCGTCATAGCGGGTCTTCTTCAGGACAAGATAGCAACAGGTAGGACAGCCTAAAATGAAATTAATCCAAAAGCATCAGGCGTGTTCCAGCTGATAGGATCTGAAAGAATCTGGCAGTGGTACCAAAGTAATGATACTCACCGACTCAATGTGGAATTAATCAATCGAACATGTGGTTTCAAAGTGTTGCCTCAAAAGTGTGCCAGAGAGCGACTAAGGATCTAAAATGAATTAAAGAATGGGGATTACATCACTGTCGGGAGGAGGATAGGCCATAGTGTTAATTGCACTTAATTATAGCCTTACCTAATTTCCTACCTGTTGCTATCTTGTCCTGCAGAAGACCCACTATGACGCTCTTTTAAATCACGCACGTGTCAGGGTCGAAACGTCGACGTTCCATATCGGTCCAGTCCTATCAGATCTTCTGGGTTCAAACTGCCAAGCAATTACGCAATCTGCCAGAGACACTTGACTCATCTCCATACTGGCCGCACCAAAAATTCCTCCTTGTATATCTTGTATATAGAGCATATGTCCTTGTCTCACCAATGTGTAAATGACACTTATTCACCCATGTCACCTGAGCACCTTTTCACTTTATTTATTGTCACATCATTCTTACTGAAATGTTGACAGCTGCATGAAAGAATATTTTGACTCAAAGAAAAAGTAAACACTTACTACTCTGCCTAAAGTGTTGGTCTCATGTGTTCCAGCTCATTCTCTTAAGTAATGTTGTTACTTTCCTAAAACTATGGTTTATGATTAATCCTTGATCGCATAAGCAATTGTTCTTACCCGACGGAACCAATTGTAGCGTTTTTGTATAGACACCCAGGTTCTGAGGGACACAGGGTTACCCCATTGGTATTACACATTATCTTGCGCAGGTACACACCTGCGAGGGTCTTGTTTGCATTAATTGTTTATCTTTAAACTTGTTTACAATTGTGACACTTCTGGAAGTATGTCAGAAAGAGAAACCGTGTCCAATAGTGAAGACTATATTAACAAATTAATACAGGAACAAGGTGAATTCAATGTTCTGGGGGTGGGTACAATACCTGTTGACTCTACCCTCAATTAGAAACTTGCCAAACTTGAGAGGCTTGAAAAGAAACTGATCTGTTCACGCCTGCATGGCCATGTACTAACAAAATATTTGCAGGCAAATATAATACCAAAGGGCTTGCAAGTAAGAAATGAGCCAGCAATATTTATAGACATCCCTAAGTTCAGAAAGGGGTTTAGTTTCGATGCAAATAACTGCTCCAGGCACTGGATGGTGCTTGGAGTTGAGACTGCACTTGAATATGTCAAAAAACTTACACATGAAATAGCGGAGCTCAAAAAGGAGATTCTAGACGATAGAGCCCTAACCAAGGCAAAAGAAGCCCTAGAACGGGATGAGAAAGCACTAGCAGAGTTTAACCCAGTAACACTAAACAGAAAATTAGATAAACTCATGAAATACATACGAAACTACGACAAGAAGGTGACGTATCCCTACTTAGCTGACGAGTACTACCAGCAGGATAGCCAGGGCTTTTTCACAAACAGGAGTAGGCAGGGCCCCAGGAGGTTCGCAACCTTCTCTGACTCGTCCTTTGGTAGTGGTTCTGATAGTGAGTCTGACAGACTCTCCACAAGTCGCCACACTACCCAAGGCCACAGATATCAAGAAGCCCAGAATTTTTTGGGGGACAGCAATCGGACACCCAACAGAGGAAGGGGCAAGAGCAGATTTGGGACAGACCAAGGGGTTGGAACAGCGGCAACACCAACCAGAGAGACAATGCCCGAGTCAGATTTTACCCACAAGAATCACACAGTGAGATTCAAACACGTCGCCAGACTTACAGATGGTAACCGCCACGGTTAGCACGCCACAACCATTGGTGAACATACCTTCTGATCAGGAAATTGGGAACCCACTGACTCGAACCATTCCTGACAGCATGCCATCAGTAGCCAGTAACTCTTTGTTAGTGAATACGACGAGCCCCATAATGGAATTGACAGAAATGACTAGTAATCCAACCACGGACCCAATCATAAATCTCTCTAATCATACACTTTCAATTGCGGAGAAAGATATTCTCTCGAAGGGACTTTCATTCATCCCCACGGCCCCCCTGATTCATGTAACATCAAACTAGAATTGCAAAGATTTTTCAGAAAGATCAGACTGAAATACTACTTTACCAACAAAGAATACACCCCTCCATCTTCAGCTACTATGTTTAAGCCACCCTCCACGTTCACCCCGTCAGCTTACTTAATGAGCCAAAAGATCCTGGCCTTTGAGCAAATCGTCCTGAAAGAAACTATGGACCTCCTTGGCAACAGGATATACGTTAAATACAATGTGACAAAAGAGGAGAGACTGGCACTTGGCACCCTTAGAGCTAACAATACAATTGTTATCAAGGCAGCGGACAAGGGGGGTGCTGTGGTTGAGCAAAACACCGTTGAGTACATAGAAGAGATATCACAACAACTCAGCGTCCATGAAAGTTGAATCCCAATACCAAGAGACCCTACTCCAGAAATCAGAAAATTGATCCAAGACCTCACTCAGAAAGGGCTGATGGAGGGTTTCCTGAGTGGACCGGAACATGAATTCTTGAACAAGAAGGACCCCAGGATCCCCACGATCTACACATTACCTAAGGTACACAAGTGCATGGACAAACCACCAGGAAGACCCATCGTCTTGGGTTGTGGTTCAATCCTTGAACCCCTTAATCAGCATATTGACAACTTCCTTCAGCCTTGGGTGGTTGAAACCAAGTCATTTGTAAGAGATACCATGCATATCATTCAGCTGGTAGAAGGCCAACGCTTTGACACTACTACGCAACTTATGGTGACTCTTGACGTCTCAGCCCTGTATACCAGTATTCCACAGAATAAAGCTTTGGAAGTGACCAGAGAAACACTGGAGAAACGACCGATGCCACACTGGGTGCCCACTGATTTTTTAGTGGCTATGTTGGAGATGGCTTTGTCAAGAAACTATTTTGTTTTTCAAAATCAGTATTTCTACCACTGCAAAGGCCTGGCTATGGGAGCTGGATTTGCTCCAAGCCTGGCTAATCTCTTCATGGATTCCTATGAAGAAGAACACCTATACAATCTCAATAATCCTTTTATAGATAACATCGCCATGTGGAAGAGGTATATTGATGATGTGATAATGATTTGGTCTGGTACAGAAACAAACTTGTTTGACTTCAGAAACTGGCTGAATGACAGATCAACAGACATCCAGTTCACCACGGCCTACAGCAACAAATCCATCAATTTCCTGGATCTTACCTTCAAAGTAGAAGAGGGATTGATCTTCACCTCTTTATACAGAAAACCGACTGAATGGAACACGCTACTCAAATATGACTCACATCAACCCAGAAGCCTCAGGGATAATTTGCCATATGGCCAATTTCTGAGGCTAAGAAGAAATTGTACTCACAGAGCTGATTTCTTCAAGGAAACGGAGACTCTTACTCAATGACTAAAAGAAAGAGGATACCCCGCTGGACTACTCAAGCATGCTAGAAAACAAGCTTGATATTGTCCATGGGACACCCTCTTGGAGGTCAAACCCAAAGAAACAGGAAAGGAAAGCCTTGTTTGTGTAACCACCTATAACTCAAGAAGTCACGAGATTAAGAAGATCGTGAAGAGATATTGAAATCTAGTGGCGAGCGAACTCGGATCCACTGATGACCCGATTTTTGCTTTCAAGAGGGGCAAGAATGTCAAGGACTTTGTTGTCAAGGCCTATTTAGAAACTCCGCAACCACCAGACATCAGGAGCCAGTTGAACTTACCACCTCTTCTGGGACACTATAAATGTGGCCATTGTAAGGCCTGCACCTTGACCATTGAATGTACCTCATTCACACACCAGAGTAGGACATACAACACTTCACAGCACACCAATTGCAATAGCACAAATGTAATATATGCCATCAAGGGTCCGTGCGACAGAGTGTATGTGGGGCAAACAACTCAAAAGGTGAAGACCAGAATCTTACAACACATCAGTAGGATCAAATGTAACGTACAGGGAGCTCCCTTAGTTGAGCATTTCAGTAGCCATGGCCTCCTGCCAGACACTCTCAGATGGTGGGTGTTGGAAAGAGTCAATCCACACCTCAGAGGAGGTAACATTGGCACGACCTTAAACCTCATGGAGTGTAGATGGATACACTCCTTGGACACAGTCAGTAGCGGGCTGAACGAAATGGAAGAGACTTTCAGGCAGATAGGCCAACTACAACACAATTGATACTTGTTGGTCCATATAAATTGACACCCAGAACTTTCCATGCATCATCAATCCCACCTTTAGGACGTCTGGAGCTTCCAAACATCTCACACATGCGTCCGACTCAACTGGATGCTTTAACATTTGCATGCATTGTTCCTAGGTAAACTCTAGTTATCGCTCTGACGAGCATTTATACATGGCACACCTTGGCATGAATATGTTGTTAAACAAGTTAAAAAACTGCACTGGTTTAACCGGTATGTCTTTGCTCGTCTTCCTTTTGAACAACTCCCTCTGACCCAGTAAGTCCTCACATTATGATGAAGTGTGAATATTTATTTTTGTTAAAAATTGCCACTGACAATTTGTACCTCGCTTTAATGTTGTCATCCAACTGTCACAGAACCAAGTTTCATGTTTATTGATGTTTCATAATGTTACAATGTGTAATGTTGAAAAATACCCTTCTTTTGTTTACTTTTTCGGGAACATTTTTTAGAGTCTGAGCCCTCCATTGATATTGGATTGTCATAAGGATGAGCACATAATCATTGTCTCTAAAGGTTTTTAAATATCTCACTTGTTGAACAATACTATGTTTTGTATATATTTCTTTTCACTAGTACATCGTCCTCTATAAACATCGAATTGCCAAAAGAAAAAATGTATGAGCAATTACTTCTCGCTCTTCGGATTACATGCCTCTTCAGATTATAACGTTCTTTACACTCTCCATCCGTTTGGAGTTTCAAAATAACCAGGTTCATGATCTATAGGCGTGATGCTCTAACCCCAAATAATTTGTGTAGCGTGACGTTGAACTTGAGCTTAACAGTTCAAGCCACAACATCTAGCTGCTGCGGAAAACCGTGCACGCCGCTCCTTACGCCAACCCGTCGTAAAACGTACCGGTTTTCCTTCTTTTACCAGCACTTGAGCAGACTCCCTCGAGACTGCTGACTGTGAGGCTGAAGCGATCCCAAATTTAAGGTAAGCTGATGCGCCGTGCATCAGTGCATCAGCAATTTTCTTATGACAGGGCCATCTTAGCTTTCCGTTTTACACTTACCGATTTAGACTAATGCTCCATCTTTATTTGATAGGGAATGTGACCATGTACATTGACTGGGCGATGAAAACCTCGAAGTAATTAAGAGAGGTAACAATTTACGCATTGAAGCGGGTGATACCTGACTGTCATGATTTAGCGATATTTGTACTTGACATGAGCATATGTTTTTTCACACAGTTCCACCCCCATTGGCTTATTCAACACTGCAATAGCCCATTAAATATTTCCAAATCAGGTAAGGCCTTGGCTACTTTGGCTATACTCTTTGGCCTTCTCGCTCGTGGCGATTGCCTACGGTAATTTATCACCGTACTCTTCAGTTTCAGATCCTAATGTGATTCCCACATTAACCTCCCAGCCACCATTGAGTGCCATCACGAGTCTGCCTGTTGAGTCCAGGTTGATTGATACCCGAACATTACTTGGAATTCTCTGAGAAAATTAGGTAAGGCTATAATTAAGTGCAACTAACACTATGGCCTATCCTCTTCCCGACAGTGATTTAGTCCCCATTCTTTAATTCATTGTAGCTCCTTAGTCGCACTCTGGCACACTTTTGAGGCAACGCTTTGAAACCACATGTTCGATTGATTAATTCCACATTGAGTCGGTGAGTATCATTACTTTGGTAAACCTGCCAGATTCTTTCAGATTCTATCAGCTGTAACACACCTGATACTTATGGATTAATTTAATTTTAGGCTGTCCTACCTGTTGCTATCTTGTCCTGAAGAAGACCCACTATGACGCTCTTTTAAATCATGCACAGGTCATGGTCGAAACGTCGACGTTCTATATCGGTCCAGTCCTATCAGGTCTTCTGGGTTCAAACTGCCAAGCAATTACGCAATCTGCCAGAGACACTTGACTCATCTCCACACTGGCCGCACCAAAAATTCCTCCTTTGTATATCTTGTATATAGAGTATATGTCCTTGTCTCACCAATGTGTAAATGACACTTATTCACCCATGTCAGCTGAGCACTTTTTTACTTTATTTATTGTCACTTCCTTCTTACTGAAATGTTGACAGCCGTATGAAAGAATATTTTGACTCAGATAAAAAGTAAACACTTACTACTCTACATAAATTGCTGGTCTCATGTGTTCCAGCTCATTCTCTTAAGTAATGTTGTTACTTTCCTAAAACTATGGTTTATGATTAATCCTTGATCGCATAAGCAATTGTTCTTACCCGACGGAACAAATTGTAGCTTTTTTGTATAGACACCCAGGTTCTGAGGGACACAGTGTTAGCCCATTTGTATTTCACAGAATTTAAGCTTTTGGCATTGTAAACGACGATGCCTTTTATTTATCTGTTTTGCTAGTTACCACAGAAATAAAAGGCATTGTCATTTACAATGCCAATAGCTCAAACTCTTGTAAATGCCAAACCTATTCAAAGAAGTGGCAGCCATTGTCCTGGCTGCTCCGAAAGTGAAAGCACGCATGGCACACTGAACGTTGCAGGAAAGCATGTCATGCCTGCAGTAGGAGAAACTCATTAAAGAAAATAGTGTATACAGACTAAAAAGACATACCGTGTAACAACCAAAGTAAAAGGGCCAGTCCTCGTGGGAGGTTACAAATGAAGACAAGGCGGTACTAAGGAGGGACTAACAAGCCTATTAACAAACAGAAGCCAGCATTTACGAAGGACAATGACACAAGCCAATGACAAATATGGGTGGAATGTAGGCAGGGCTTCTATTCCATACTCCAATACAGTATGCCGCAGAGCAGTGCATGGACTGCCCAGGCTCTACCTAAAAACCTGGAGCAGTGGTTAGTGCAAGGGGTCTTCTTTACTCTATGCTACGTATGTGCCAAGAGTGCCTCTCATGCACTGGAGCTCACTGCAGGGGCGCTCTGCCTGACTCTGTGCTACACACGTGTCTCCGGGGTATGATTTACTGAACGTCTTTATGACCTCTGCCTGTCTCAAGGTTATATGGGTGGGGACCTAGGCAGCATCTGTGGTGCACTGGAGAAGTATGTGCCTGTAGTAGCTGTATGTGGCAAATGATGCACTGGTGTGGCACTTAGCAGTATCCCATGCGTACTGGAGCAGTGACAGTAGGAGCTCTGCCTGGCTCAAGGTGCACTAGTGCAGTGCTTAGCATGCTCCCATGCAGTGGTGCTGGAACCATTTTCAGAGTGGGGGTGCTCCCATCAATGTTACATCAAAGACGTCATAGGGATGGTGAAAAATCCAAGCATCCCATGTAGAGCAAGTGTACCAAATAAGCCATACCCTCTCAGCATGAGAGTGGCAAGGGTGTGGGAAGTAGCCGTTGGTGAATTTTGGAGCACACCCTCACAAATATATTACTAAAGCATGGTGTGCACTCTCATTTAAGATGGCACGTTTTCTATTGAAATGGCCAATACATTTGCACAGACATGCTGTTTTCTTGATAAAACTATATAGGGGACAACAATAGATCAATTGCACATCACCAACTAATCGTATGAAAATAGTTTTTCCATCTCTCTTCGAAATTACAATATATTTTGAAATATTTTTACAGTTCATTTGAAGGTATTTAAATTTTGTTGTGTGATAGGTAAACAATAATCGTCCTACAGCCTTCCCTTTCATCAGGGCCGGAGTGGCTACCGGGCGTTTTGGCATGCTGCCGAGCTGGGGGCTGATTTCGTTGATGGGGACATGCGTGTGCTGAACGAAATTCGTTTAGCTTTGTTTATTTCGTAGCACACGCAGGTCTCCATCAACGAAATTAGCCCCCACCGCAGTGACATCAGCCCCCAGCTCGGCAGCATGCCAAAACGCCCGGTAGCCAGTCCGGCCCTGCCTTTCATACTTCCTGCATGCCAGCAAGATTGTCATATAGTTCCTTTACCAACTCCTCTCGATTTCCAGTCAGGGAAAGAAAAGTAAACACCAATCTCCATATTAAAAAGAATAAGTAGCAGCTTGTCAGAAGACACATTCTGACATTTGACTTCTGTTTTTGAACGCACAGCAAGTGTGACTGCATGAACACAGCATTTAAATGAGTGAATGAACAATACGTTCATTCACCTTATGAACTCCAGCATGTTTATTTTTGGGGTGCTGCAGCACCCCTTTCCCAGGTACCTCTACTTCCAGCGCCTATTCACCCATGCTCCCCGGCTCAGGGTAGGCTGGTGCAGCGACGATCTGTAGGAGCTATACCTGGCTCAGGGTCACGTGCGTAGAGCTTTAGCAGGGCCTCTGGAACTCTGGATCAGTGCGTGCCTGTACGAGCTCTCCTGCTCGGGGTACACTGGTGCAGCGCTTAGCAGTGTCCCATGCACAGCGATAGTCTGTAGGACCATACTGTAACCTGGCCCAGGATCACATATGCGCAGAGCTTTAGCAGGGTCTCTGGACCGCTGGAGCAGTGCATGCCTTTACGAGCTCTGGCTGGCTCAGGTCAGGGTTACACCTTTCCGAAGCTTAGCAGTGTCTCTCGTGCACAAGAGCAAAACATATTACTAACACTATACCCTCTTTCTAAATAACCAGATTGGTGAACAACACAGCCTGAACACTCTACCGCTTGTCATAGTAGAGTGTCATTGCACCTCTTTGCACAGCAGAAACACTGGGGTCACTACCTCAGCATGATCACAGAGTAGTATGAAGTTGTGATCACGTGGGATATCGCATTACCAACACATAGAAGGGACATTGCTAAGCAACAGACATAGTAGTGAAAGAGTGGAAAGCATGGACTTGGCTGGAATCATAGAAGTGTGTGATCTCAGAGAGTCACTCCGATTGGGAAAGATGAAAGATTAGGTGCATCTGGATAAGCAACCAGGACTATTCACATATGAACCAGGGAAACTAAAACAGTGCCAACTGGGTGAGCAACAACAACACCTCTAAATGTGAACGTCAAGCAGGTCTAGAAACTACGGCACAGTGATAGTGGGCAACCTCCAGCATGAAGCTATTTTATTGCAACTTGGGGGCCTAGCAGAGCGCAAGCTCCTAACTCGGCAGCTTACACCTACAGCAGAGTCTCCTTGCACACCCGAACCCCGGAGTGACGGGCATTCCTTCATGACATGCATGTAAAAAATACAAACATCTGCAATGCAATAGGTCTCGGATTTACACTAATTTGAGCTATTGCCATTGTAATTGACAATGCCTTTTAATTATGTCTTGGCTTTGAAAACATAAATAAAAGGCATTGTCATGTACAATGCCAATAGCTTAAACTCTCGCGAATGCAAGACCCATTGCATTGCAAATGCTTGAAGGCACTGCTGAGTTGCCCCCTTCTGTCTCCCATGGCCCCTGAAGAGCTCCCTGTTTGCTATGAGTTAAATAAATATGCTGGTGGTCACAACTGCATACAAGAGACCCTCCTCCAGTAACAAAAACTCATTAAAGAAAATAGTGGTTACAGACTATAGTAGACGTACCATGTAACAACCGAAGTAAAAGGGCCAGTCCTCATGGGAGGTTACAAATGAAGACAAGGCGGTACTAAGGAGGGACTAACAAGCCTAATAAGAAATCAGAAGCCAGCATATACGAAAGACAATGACACAAGCCAATGACAAATATGGCCGGAGAGTGGGCGGGGCTTCTACTCCATACGGAAGTACAGCATGGCTCGCAAAGCAGCGCATGCGCTGCCCAGGCTCGACCTAAAAATAACTGCTGCATGACGCCACAGCACCACTCAGAGACACAGTAGTGGCAAATGGAGACACAACTGAACTGTTTGTTGCAGTCATGTGACGCAGTGGTCGGCCTGGACTGGGTCTCAGCAGCAAATGCGATAATAATAAATGCTGCAGTCAGCACAGGTTGGCACGGCTCAGACTGTGCATTCATGAAAGTGTCTCTTTTTGTTTGCATGAAAGTGTGGAGGGGAGGAAAAATCATTAGCCAATTAGGCATTACAGTTCCAATGAACCATAACTCTGAAGAATCACAGACTCTGATCCAAAAATTGGTAAGTTTATTACAAAGCCAAGTACAGTTGGACATACAAACACCTCAAGACGAGGGTGTAAAAATACATTGGAGCTAATACAAAGCCAAACCTACGAGTGAAGTTAAGATGATGCAACATGCACAGAATGGCCAATTCCAGAATCAGGTCACAGAAGATGACAACTCCGATATCAAGAGTCCTCTTCATTGGAGGTTTGTAAGTAAAAAACATTTAATCTGTCCCAACACTACTTCTAACGCGACATCCCTACTTAGCATTCCCCAGGTAAGTTCCGTAAAGGTGTCAGCAAGTGAAGGCTTCCTGAGAAGTCCATTCACTTGAATGGGTCAAGTAGCATAAAGCTACGGAGCTCGTTCTAAGATGCTCCCTTTCTTATGGTAAAGGAGAAGTCCCCGGACTCTGTCCTTAACTCCAATACAAGAACAGATAGAAAGAACCTTCCACAATACTACGTAACATCACCCCATCCATGTAAGACACCTCCTCGTAGGTAACTTTCCATGTGGCAGCGATGCTCCCAGGCCTTGGCTCAATGACCTTGATTCCCAGGCTCTCTCCGGTGAGAAAGAACAACATCCCACATTATCAGCGTTGCCATTCAATGTGTCTTCTCCTCCCTAAGCCTAACTCCGAAACAAAGACATTATTCTAACTAACAAGGATGAATTTCTTCCACCTGCAACAGAAACATGAGAAAGACAAATTCTGCAATCACATGAATTTTACTAACAACTCGTAACGTGAGAGCAGCCAGGGAAATACAATTTAGGCCTACAGAATTCGGCCAACATAAGAAATGACACATATTTTCATAAAGCACACGTATAAATGAACATTATTACTGAGCGCGTTTAACTAACACGTTACATAAGCACACTAATTGTGAGAGTTTTCGTTAACCACACGTGAGCCCTACACGTTAACATTTTCATCTAACCACATGTAATTTCGCATTGTTTTCTTCACGTTTACACTGAAATATACCTAGCACTTCACTTTTCATGTTCTTACAATACCCAATCTAATGACCCAATATTAGCACAATAAAGGATTATATGTGGGCACGAACTACTCATGATGATAATGCACCCCTACAAACAATAGAGAAAAATCTGCACTCTGTCACTCCCCCCCTCTGATGACTAGTGTCATCACACTCTCTTTACTCTCCCTGTAGAAAGAACCGACCTAAACAGAGGTTGTAGTCAGTCTTCCCTGTCAAACCTTCTCTAGGGTCTTGAGATTTTCAGTGACTGTCCTGCAGCCTCTCCAACCTCCTCTCTCGCTGTCTAAGAGAATTCTCAACCTGTCTAGATCTATGCCACTTTAAAGCTTTCACTGTTCCCATCCGAAGGATGACACAAACCACAACTATCACTATTGTGTTCAAGATATAACCAGGAATTCCCTTTCCAAGGTTTGCAAACCAACTTCCAACCTTTCCGAATCCTTTACCAACCTTAATCCAGACTCCCTCTGTTGCCCAATCATGTGTCTCATGATGTATCTCAGTGATGTTACTTATATACTTCCTCAGATCCTTACAATGGTCTGGGATATAAGTACAGCACTTTTGAACTCTCAGCATTTTTACAGACTCAGCCCTCTTTTGCTAATAACACATCTAAAGCAAGACAGTTTTGTATCACCATTGCTCTTATCAAGACCATCTCTCCATCTAAGAGTAGTAATGACTGAGCTGTATTGACTGACAGCTTATCCACTATGGTTGACAACTTCCTAATCTTCAGAACCACTCCCAAAGTTGGTATCAGTGCTCCAAACACATCTCCTACAATCTCTCCCGCACTTGTACCACGTCTCTCTCTATGCAGTTGCTTCCCTTCCAAAGACCTCAATTCCTCCACATGATATATCTTAGGGAACACAACAGCCACATAACATGCCATACCAATGCAAAGGCAATCGAACATGCACATTCTTTCCGCACACAAAATACACATTTGGCACTACTTGCACCGCCTCTTGTAAAAACATCTTTGCAGTGGCTTCAATTGTGAACATGTGGTCACACATACTCTGTCCCACAAAGATCTTGTCATAGTATGTCTGTACCTGTCTAATGCAAAGCTTTCCTCACTGTTCCCAATCCAATGCTATTGGACAGTAACTTCCCTTAGCCTAGTGAGCTAACTCTTCCTTGGTCCATTCGAAATTTCCCTTTCTATTGTTAAGCTTGACTGCTAGTGGTCAAAAGGAGCTAGCGGTGGGCGGTGCAAGCGGCCACCCTAGGGGTGGCGCAGCTTGCTGCCCTGCTCCCCGCTCCCAATGTGGTGCTCACACCAGCGTTTTAAAACCCCATAGCACCTACACTATCACACACTGGGGAGCACAGGGGATTTCAGGAACAACCAGAGCAACTCCTACACTGCATAATTAAGCTTCCACACCGCACCACAAAAAGCAGCAACTTGGCAGGACTGGGACCGGGCTAGGGTAGGACTCACTCTCCCAGACTCCCCGGTCTCAGAATTCATCATCTTCGTGCCCGGAGGTTCTTAAAATCACCACTGCGGCCCTGTCAGGCTGGACGTGGCTGGGCTGGGCCACCCCCCCAGTTCTGCAAAAGAGAGCGACGGTAAGTAGAGCAAGCTTCTATCTTTATTTTTAACTAAAACACTGCATTGGAATAGCAATTACAGTAATGGGAAAACAGAAGCTAGCATTGACCTCAACTGGCAGAGGAAAGCCTATAAGTAACAGTACCCCAATAACAAATTATCTGAAAAAAGCAATGGGTTTGATTAATTTTGAAATTGTCCATGCGGAGGAGCATCTTGCCGCCACAAAGACAGCACTAAATGCAGCCCTAAAGGAAACAAGGGCTGATATGGTGTCCATAGTGACAGTTACGAATGAATCAAATATTGATAAAAGTAGTGGGAATATCCCAGTGAGACAAGATCCTATTATTGAAGGCCCATGTGTCTCGACCATGCCACTAGAGATATCTGTTTTGTCAAATGGTACTGACTTAATATGCCCCCCTGCAAAGAAGAGTAAACAACAGGGCGCGATAACAGCAATCGCATCTAATGTGCAGTCATCAAAAGCAAAACCGAAATCAAAAAAACTTCCATCCGGAAGAGGGGAGGTGTCTATAATGAACTTTGCACAGTTTGGAAACCCATTTTAAAGAAATTACACAGGAAAATTGATACCATTGAAAGGCGACTTATGACTGAAATAACAAGCATTGGCATAGCCAATAGGTCTCGCCTTTGGGGCCTTATAAGTGTTTAGCCAGAGCTATTGACTTTGCCAATGTCTTCAAGCTGTGCTGTAGAGAAGTGTGGCTGCTGTGCGGCATGCTGAAAAGTTATAATAAAAAGTGTCAGAAGCATTTTTGTTACTTTATATATGACCAAGAAGGCATTATGTAAAACTGAACGACCATATTAAAAAAGTATTTACAATAAAAAATTCCTCAGTTTTCTTTTGTTCTTGCAATGCTGGCAACTTGTTTCTGCCTATTGCAATGGTTGTTTGTTAAAGCTTTTTTTTTGAGGGGCATAAACAATAGGAGGGTGAAGGTTGGGAACTAGTACCTGTATTATAACACTAGCAGCGGCCAGACGCTAGGGGAGAATCAACAGATGCCAGATTCCGAGAGCAGGCTGAGGTGGTGCTGAGTGATGCTGAGGTGGTAGTGGTGGTGGTGGTGACTGTTACGGAGATGATGCTGAGGTGATGCTGAATGATACTCAGGTGTTGCTGAGTGATACTGCTGTGGTGCTGAGTGATGCTGTGGTGGTGCTGAGTGATATTGTCTTGGCGCTGAGTGATGCTGTGGTGGTGCTGAGTGATATTGTCTTGGCGCTGAGTGATGCTGTGGCGGCGCTGAGTGATGCTGTGGTGGCCCTGAGTGATGCTGTGGTGGTGGTGAGCGATGCAGTGGCGGTGCTGAGCGATGCAGTGGCGGTGCTGAGCGATGCTGTGGCAGTGCTGAGCGATGCTGTGGTGGCGCTGAGCGATGCTGTGGTGGCGCTGAGCGATGCTGTGGTGGTGCTGAGTGATGCTGTGGTGGCGCTGAGTGATGCTGTGGTGGCGCTGAGTGATGCTGTGGTGGTGCTGAGTGATGCTGTGGGGGCGCGGAGCGATGCTGTGGTGGCGCTGAGCGATGCTGTGGTGGCGCTGAGCGATGCAGTGGTGGCGCTGAGCGATGCTGTGGTGGCGCTGAGCGATGCTGTTGTGGTGCTGAGCGATGCTGTGGTGGTGCTGAGTGATGCTGTGGTGGTGCTGAGCGATGCTGTGGTGGTGCTGAGTCATCCTGTGGTGGTACTGAGTGATGCAGTGTTGGCCCTGAGTGATGATGTGGTGTCGCTGAGTAAAGCTATGGTGGTGCTGAGTGATGCTGTGGTGGCGCGGAGTGATGTTGTGGTGGCGCTGAGTGATGCTGTTGTGGCGCTAAGTGATGCTGTTGTGGCGCTGAGTAATGCTGTGGTTGTGCTGAGTGATGCTGTGGTTGCACTGAGTGATGCTGTGGTTGCACTGAGTGATGCTGTGATGGCGTTGAGTGATGCTGTGATGGCGTTGAGACATGTTGTGTTGGTGCTGAGTGATGCTGTGCTGGCTCTGATTGATGCTGTGCTGGCTCTGATTGATGCTGTGGTTGCGCTGAGTGATGCTGTGGTGTTGCCGAGTGAGAGATAGAGTGAAGATATAATGCCCAATTAGAGAGGGTGGTGAGAGAGAAAGAGAGAGAAAGGGTGTACATAGAATAAAGAGTGGAGCGGGATAGAGAGAGAGAAAGAAGGGGAGAGATAGTGAATGAAGGAGTTTGAAAGAGAAACAGATAAAGGGGTGAGAGAGAATGAAAGGCTAAAAAAGATAGAGAGGGGAGAGTTAATTAAGTAGACAGAGAATTAGAGAGGGAAGAGAGAGAGAGAAGGAGAGAGACAATAAGAGTGGGGGGGTGGAGTTTAAATAGAGTGAAGAAGTGACGCGGAAAAAGTAACCTTAAATATAGCTTTGTGCTTTGTGCGAATAAATATTTTAAAAAAAACAGTGAGAGACAAAAATACTGGTAATTAGGCTGTGACTCCCAATATAAAACAAATAGCGATATAAGGTGAAATCAACCCACCGAAGCAATATTTCTAACTAGACAAAAAAAGCTTGCATTTCAATGCTAATCGCTGTTGTTTTTCATGTGACTGTAGTCCAGGGCCCTCAGTTGGTAATGTGAGCTGCTGCTGCGATTGAAACATCAGAGTCCAGAGAGTTAATGAGCCATGACGAGGAAATGAGGAAGAGATAGGAAACCCAGATGCCAGCTGCGCGTGCACGCCATCGTGAACTCAAGCTGGTCGCCAGCCGAAAGCCAGTGTTTGCACTTCCAAAACCCACTTACTAAAACTCTCGGCCAGACCAGCGCAAGCGCTGGTGCAGGCCGAGACCTAAAAACAGTTAAATGTGACGTTACCCGGCTAGTAAAGATGATTACAGATTTATCATCTGTTGGAAAAAGCCAACTGCAGGGCACTGTGTACATGTAACAACTAACAACACCCATCTGTCCACTTCACATCAAACGAAAGAGATTTGTACTACGCATTCCAGTCTCCCCGATTTGTCCAACATGGATGCAGCTGGAATGACATCCAATAGAAAGAACTATGGAGCCGAACCTGTTATTAACCACAGGCCAAAGAAGATTCACAAGGATACAATACATTTACCCCCTCAGGCTACACCTTATGTAATTGTTTTAAAAAATGTACCGGAGTTCGCAGATAAGGCTGTTGAGACCTGGGAGGACTAGAAGAATAAGGCTGTACATTGGTTTACTAAGAACACTAACTGTAGTACGAATTTCCTCTTCCAAAATATTATCATGATGAGACGAGTCAATTGGGTTGGTAACATGACAAAGTGTTGCCAAGGGGATTGTATTTTCATAACCTTTCGTTGCCCCGAGGTAGCAAGAGCACTAATTGATGAACTTTCCTATATGTCTGCAAGACCATTGAATAATCAGAATGATACTATTATTGCAGTCCCATTGTGACATTCTATAATCCCTTTATTGAACAACCACTTCATGCTAATAACAGATCTGTCCCTATAGGCCAGTATATCCCACTACCTTTGACTAATAGATTTCTACCTTTTAGAAGCTGTAGTGATCTTGACTGACTATCAGAGGAGGTAGAGCAATTGGTAGTTATTAATCAAGGTACCCCCCTTACTGGCAAGCCTACTACTTACAAACGCAATCCAAGCCGATACCCGTCACATGAAAACTTGACTGTTATTTCATGGAATGTAGCTGGGGTAAGAAGTAAGCTAAAAGATGAAGAATGGCTTAACTTGTTTAAAAATTGTTCAATAATTCTCTTACAAGAGACTTGGCATACTGAACCATTCTATATTGATGGTTTTAAAAGGGTCTCTACCCAAGCTGCCCCCTCTCAGAATGGAAGAGCCAAAGGAGGCCTGGCTGCACTGGTCTCAGTCACATCACTGCTGATTCTAAACAAAGTTTATACCAATTCTCAGTTTTTCCAGTTCCTGTTCTTTTGCACTACAGGAAAACAGCGCATTCTATTGATTAATTTTTATAATAACATTTTTGATCATTCCAGACAAAGGGTAGTTACGTCCTTAAAAGAGGAACTGGATAAATTCCTAAAGGATATCAGGGAGACTATTTAATTATTTGGACAGGCGACTTTAATAGTGAGAAATGTAAAATCTTGGATGGGGAACACTGTGGTTATAAGGATGATCACAGTGAAACTTATTCACATTTTCCCCACAACTTATATGGTGACACAATTAATGGCGTAATGTATAAACAGAATCTCAAACTTATAGAGCAGATAGGAAAGGAAGGCCATGTGACCACACAAACATACGAGGGAGCTAGATATTCCTCAACCATCGACCATGAATTAATATCAGGAAATGGCCAAGGTTCAGTTGAAAAGTTTGAAGTAAAAGTAAGCCAGAATAGCGACCATCATCCACTATTCCTGATGCTCAGATTAAGCACGATGTACCAGGAGAGGGTGTGTCTACCTGCTGACATAAAGATACAGGGAGAAAATGGAATCTCCATAAAATGGTCAGATGTTAATCCCTCTTTATTTATGGATAAAACAGTACAAGATAGGCAAGAAGATATTAATATTTGTATGGAGGGAACTTCAACAAACTCACACATTATTACGGCATTCTGTAATATTGCGACTGCAATCTCAGGAGACTTAAAAATAAGAAGCAGGCTCACAAAAAACCAAGATGGTTTGACCAACAATGCTCTAAATTAAATCAGGCCCTAAAGAAAGCTTTAAAAGAGAGGCCTAGAGATAGGGAAAAGGTGGGAATTCTACGGAAATCATATAAGCAGATTTTAAATAAAAGGAAGATACAAATAAGGGAACTAGCATGGGAAAAACTCGTCCAAGCGGCAGACACATGGGATGCAACCCTATTTTGGAAGACACTTAACCAACCCTTTTTCAAGGAACAGACCGCTGCTAAGATTGAGACTTTAGTACAGCCTTCAGACTGGCTAAGACATTTTGAGCAAATTTTTAACCCTAACAATGAGGAATCTCTTCCCTCTGACAATAGTAATTTTATAGTCGTTGACAGCCCCAACGTGGCCCCCATTACCTTAGACAAAATGAAAACTGCTCTAGATAGGAATGGGAAGGCGCCAGGCCCCGACTGGGTACCTATTGATATTTTTAAAGCTGATATGGATTTTTGGTCCCCAATTTTATTTAGAGTTTGTAATGCAATGGTGGGAGGTATATTGCCTTTATCTTGGGTAGAGAGTTTTATTGTCCCAATCTTCAAGAAGGGCGATAGAGGTGACGCAAAATGCTACCGACCTATATCCCTACTCGATTCAACATCAAAACTGATGGGAAGGATTCGCCTAGAGAGATTAGAAACTTGGGTAATCAACAACAAAGCCCTTACCGAAACCCAATATGGATTCAGAAAGGATATAGGGACCATCAAGCAGTGCGTCAACCTCGAACTGCTGATTGAGAAATATATACTCTCTAAAGAGGGTCACCTGCATCTATGTTTTGTAGACCTAACAAGTGCTTTTGACTTAGTCAACCATGCAAAATTATGGCAGGCCTTAATGGGGATGGGAGCCCAACTTGATATCATCACTTACCCATCACAAATATATGACTTACTAACTTCAAGAGTCCGTTATGGTCCCAAAGGTGAATGCACCCCCCATTTTAGAGTTACCCGTGGCATAAGGCAAGGATGCCTCCTTGCACTGCTTTTACTCTCGCTTTACATTAATGTCATTGATAAATGCTTGCAAAAGCTGAATGCTGATGCCTCTAGAGTTGGTAATTGCATAACGCCGTTCCTTCTGTATGCGAATGACGCAGTCTCGCTATCCAGAACAGCAAATGGGCTCTAAAGCCTAATAGAAAATGTTGCTAATTTTATGAATGAAAAGGACTTAAAACTTAATCTTAAAAAAACTTTCACGATGATATGTGGAAAAGGGAAATCAAAAAGTATAACTCATCTTGTTGGTGGTGTGCCCATTGCAAAGACCCGTTCTTTCGCGTACTTGGGTCTACTTTTTACATCAGTAGGGCACTGGGAAGCACATATTGACCATTGTAAATTAAAATTTCTACAATCAATTGAAGCCATATTTAGATTTTCTAGAAAAAGGGGGAACAAGCCAATTAGGGAAATCCTGACCCTGTATAAGAGTAAGTGCCTCAAAGGTACTTGCTACGGTGCAGCACTATGGGGGATAGCTAACCGTTCCGTATTACAGACTCAGGAATATATATTTTTAAGGAGGCTATTAGCAGTCCCCAATCTAACCCCTTCATATTTTATTCATAAGGAACTGTCAGTCTCCAATATTAATGACTCTATTAGTACAGCAGCTCTTACTGTTTGGCATGGGATTTGGAGCAAGGATGGTACCAAATTTACCCAGGAAATCATAATGGATTGCCTTGCCCTCGAAAATTGTAAAAAGATCCCTTGGCTGCAGTATATTTATAAACTTTTAAAGGAGTGTGACGTGAAAGCTGATTATAAAGACCCCATGGATATCCAACACTATAGTAAAAGGGACCTAAAATTATGGCTTGCAGGAGCAAGAGAAACACTAAGAGATATAGTGGTAAGCTCAAAGCAGACGATTATGGCATACTGTGAAGGACCTTTTGTGCTGGGTACGCAACAATATTTACTGCAGGTAACAAATTTACAACATAGGATTTATCTCACAAGACTGAGAATGGGTATTCTTTATTATCTGATTGCATTTCCTACCATGGGCAAATGGAATCAAAACATCCCAAATTGCCCTTGCGTTGGAAAGTCACCGCAGTCGACATTGCACTTTATCCTTTTTGTAATTTTTATAGAGACATTAGGAAGAGTGTTTTACAATCTTTATTTATTGACAGTAAATTGTATTCTTACAATCCCGCCTTTAATTACATTCGTAGTCTAGAAAATGAAAAAGTATGCAATGCAGTAGTTGCTTTTACACAAATGGTGATCAAAAGAAGAAAAGATAATTCACACCATGAGGCCCTAATGTACGAAAAAACATAGGACCTAGTATAGTAGTATATGAAAAAATACAGGACCTAGCATAGATCGATGTATTTTACGTGTAAATACTCATAGGTCATAATGTAAACATTTAAAAACCGCTTATCTATTAATATTTGTAAATCAATCTAGTAATCCGTATCGACTCCCATCAAAACTCCCACGAGATATTGCACTGTACTCTATCCTATGTACTGTATTACCAATGTATTATTTTTAACTGACATGAATTATTATAATACAATCTTCTTTTTAAGTATATGTGTTATTTAACGGCATTGACTATTCGACTTCTTATGTGATAATTGTCTTTTTAGAATGCTTTTATGGTTGTAATTTTTAAACCGAATAATGCTGAAATTAAAATTGAAATGTAATTGAAATGTAATCTGACTCCATACCACTCGCAACTTTACCATCTCCCTCAGAGTCTGTACCTGGGCCTTGTGTAGCGTGACCCCCCTCAGCTCGACCTGGTAGGTAACCATCCTCTTCAGGAACCCCCACAGATTGGCTTGCCCTCTCCGGTGGCCTTGCAACCATGGCTGGATTTTCTTCAGGGAGAGGAGCTGTTTCTTCTGAGAGTCCTGAAACTCTTGCGGTATGGGAGGCGTGAATCCAGTTCGGCAAGCCTCCGCACTTCACAGCAGTGTTCGTCACTAAAATCACCTGGTACGGACCTCGCCAACATGCATCCAGAAAGTTCTTCCTCACATGTTTCCAGACTAGGACCCTGTGTCCCGGACTCAGGTCGTGGCAAAGATCTTTCAAGATCAGTGCAGTCACAGCTTCAACCTGGTGAGACACAGAACGGACCACATCAGCTAATCCCTTGCAATAATCAAGGATCAAATGATCGGTGATGTTTATCAATGCTGTGGATGGCACTGCAGACAAACGCATCGTCCTCCCCATCAGAATCTCATGCGGGGATAGTCCGTTTCTCCTATCTGGAACTCTGCGTAAACTCATCAGCACCAAAGGCAACGCATCGGGCCACTTTAGAGACGTCGAAGAGCACACCTTTGCCATTCTCATCTGTAGAGAACCATTGATCTGTTCCACCATGCCGGACACTTCCAGTCTGTAACTACAGTGTAATCTCTGATCAACATTCAAGGCAGTGCCTTTACAGTTTTCAGGATCTCACTATGAAACTCCGACTCCAATGAAGTTGGTAATCCGAGGTACGGAATCAACTCTCTAAGTAACAACTTGACTAATGTAAGACTATCACACCTTCTAGTCGGGTATGCTTCCACCCACAGTGAAAAGAGGCACACCACAACCAGGATGTACCTCAGCTCACTGCACCTAGGCATCTCAATGAAGTCAAGCTGAATTCTGTTGAAAGGACCTCCCGACTTCCCTATGTGACTCAAAGCAACCACAGTTTTCTTTCCGGCATTCACTTGTTGGCACGTAACACATTGATGACACACTGCTTCAGCAAACACACAAATCTTGGGTTAAACTACGTTTATCAGAGCACTCGCACCATCGTGTCTTTCTTAATGTGAACTGCTCAAACAATCTGGTAACACTGTTTTACCATCTGCTGAATCCCAAATACCGTCCTCTTTCTTCTCACAACCTGCTTTGATCCAGCCAGCTTCTTCTTGGTCTGACACTTCTCCCTGCAGACACCTGACCTCATCCCAGGTATCCGCTATGGCTAACATCATGCTGAGCTCGGTTCTCTCTCTGCTCTCGCCTGAATAATCTCCATTAAAAATGCCAGCATGAATAACACAAAAGCAGGTGACTTCGTCCTCGTATCTATTCCCCACGGTCACAAAATCCTCCCCCTTTCCATGAGCAGCACATTTCACAACGGCCGCTTGCTTTGGTCTGTGTAAGGCTTCCAACAATCGTCTCACATACTCCCCATTTCTGATAGGAGACCCTGATGACGTTAAGAACCCCCTCTGTGGCCATAGCTGTCCAAAGTCATGAACCACACCGAAACCGTACTGGCTATTGGCATAGATGGTGACTCGGATATGATCAGAAACAAGGCATGCACTGGTCAAGGCAATGATTTCAGCTACCTGTGGGGAGTGTACTCCCTGTAGACGAGCAGCCTCCACAACTCCAGAAATAGTACAAACAGCAAAGGCTGCTCTCAAGTAACCCTCATTGTCTCTTAAGCATGAACCATAACAAAAAGGACTGGTAGAGGTTCATCAACAATGTCAGGTCTCGGTTTGGTACAAAGTTCAGTCACATCCAGACAGTCATGGTCTTCATAATCTTCCCCTTCAACATTTGGAAAAGGCATCAAGGTAGCAGGATTTAATTCAGAACATCTCTTCAAGGTGACATTCTCAGAGGCTAACAAGATCTGCTCATACCGGGTGTGTCTGTTGTTGGTCAAGTGCTATGTCTTAGTTCTTGTCATCAGGAGTGTGGAATGTAAACAGTAAGAGGATGCTCCATCACAATACTTTCACATCTTTCAATGCTGACATCAGGTGCAACAACGGATCTGAGACTTCCGGGCAATGCTGAAGCTACAGGATCTAATGTAGCTAAGAGGTAGGCCACTGGTCTACGGACACCTCCATGTACCTGGGTGAGTACAGATAGTACACAACCTTCCCTTTCACAGCAAAACAGTGAAAACGCTTTGTTGTAATCAAGCATTCCCAGAGCCGAAGCGCGACACAAGCTCTCTCTCAGCTCCAAGAAGGCAACCAAGCAATCGTTATCCCATGGTACTGGATCACTCACATCCTTGTGTGTCAACCTCTGTAAGGGCTTTGCCTTCAACGAGAAGTTTGGGATCCACTGTCGGCAGTAGCCAACCATTCACAGAAACATCCTGACTTCCTTTTGTGTGGTAGGCGGAATCATTTTCATGATCGCCTCAATGCGGTCTGGTGACACATTTCTCTTGCCTTTCTCAATGCGATGATCCAGATACTGAACTTCAGGCAAGCAGTACTGAAGTTTGCTCGGGGACACCTTGTGTCCATTTTCTGCCAAGTGATTCAGTAGAGCAATAGTGTCAATCCTACAAGCCTCCTACGTCTCCGAAGCAATCAGGAGGTCATCAATGTACTGCACGAGCACTGAGCTCTGCGGCAACACCAAGCTCTCAAGGTTCATTTTGGGATCTGATTAAAGATAGATGGACTCTCAGTATACCCTTGAGGAATATGACATCATGTTAACACACAATTCCCCAGCCGGAAAGCGAATAAAAATTGGCTTTCCTCATGTAAGGGTTTCGAAAAGAGGGCTTGGCACAAATCAATCCCGGTAAACCATTCAGCTTTGCAAGGAATTGAAAATTGGCTCGCAGATGGATTCAGTACCACAGGACAACATGGAATCACAATTGAATTGACCTTTCTCAGGTCCTGGATGATGCAGTACTTACCGATTGGTTTCTGCAACCCCATTATAGGTGAATTGCACGGACTTCCTATCATCTCTTTCAGGATGCCCTGCACAATCATAGATTCAATTACAGGTGTAATCCCTGCTACCGTTTCTGGGGTCAGGTTGTACTGGGGCGTTCCCGGAAATTCGACATTTGGTTTGATCTATATGCGGACTGGCTCAACCCCTCGAATCAGTCCAATCTCTTCTTCTGTGAAGTCCCACACTAGGAGAGAGACAGTGTCTCTCAGGTCACATGGCATGTCATCTACTGTTAGCACGGATACATGCCTACACAGTGATTCTGGCGCGCCAATTTGAACACAATGCCATTGTCATTAGTCTGCCATTTTACTCCCTTGGGCATGCAATAGATGATACAATTTAGCTTACAGAGAAGGTCACATCCCAACAAACAGACTGGACTCGAATCGCACACCACAAACTGGTGTCCATCTTGGAACATTCCTACTCTCACTGGTATCTCATCGGTTAACTGGTTTGTCATTACCCTATTGGCAACTCCTACAACTTGGATCGACTATCCCAAGAGGAGTAGGTTTGGGACTACTGCGGATCTCACAGTAGAACAGGTAGCACCAGTATCAATAAGGAATGTAATGGGATGACCGTCTACATCTGCCTCCACATACGGTCCACTCTGGTCTACCTCTAAGACTGCTCCAAGGGTACAGTCTTCCTCCCCCCTCAGGCACCATCATTGTAATGGATCTGGCTCAAATCTGTCCAGAGATTCCATAAAGGGTATTGTATTTATAACATTAGGCACCTGCATAATTTCCCCATCCTGGAACTGATTTGCTGGATTTGCCCACACTTGCGCTTCCAATGCCCGATTTTGTGACAATAATGGCAAGCAGTGGGTTTCTTAAGGGTACCAATGTCCACCCCTAGCTTGGGATCTGTTCCTTTCCCTTTACCCTGTCCTGTGTGACTTGACACATTCTGGATCCCTCCTTGGTTACTCCCCTGATTCTGACCTAAAGTTCCTCCGTTCGTCTGTGGCTGCTCTACTCTATTCGCGTTTCTCATCTGGACCAACATTAGCTTGTCCTTCATTTTCCTGTGATTGGAATCCACCTCATCACTACAATATCTGGCATACCGTAGGATCTGGTCCACAGACCTATTTTGCCAGAAGATCAAAGGTTGCTGAATCATGACGCTAATCTCTGGCCAAAGTCCTCACACTAACTTGGAGACATGTTTTTCGGATCTAAAGTATCCAACCCGCTGTACTGCTTGAAGGCTAGCAGAAGCCATTCATAGTAAGCATGTACTGACTCTTTAGGTTCTTGGGTAGTTCAATCTTTCTTAACCCAATCGATATCTTGTGGGGCAATTTTAGACTGTAACCATGTAATTACCTGTTCAAACTTTTTCATGACCAAGGGTGAAGGACCACGAGTTATGGGATCTCTCTTAGGTTCAGTAGAAGGCCAATCAATAGCAATCTTGCAAGCAGACCATAAGTCGCTAGGAACCACAATATCAAACAATGTGTTCAAATCAATCCACAACACCTTCGAAATCTTCACAAGCGATCGACTTGCTTATACCATTCAGCAGGTTTCTCCCTCAGCCGAGGAAATTCATTTGTAAACGCTGGCAAGTCACCCTTGCTCCAAGGCACATACCCTCCGCTTGGTACCTCTCGCAATGGGTAAGCCTCAACTCCTGGTACAGCCCCTCCTGGTGGAGGCGTGTCTCCCATCACCTTCCTAACAGTCTTTTACTTTAACCACCTTTCATCCCATTTATCGAACATGCCCCATGCGTGCATCCCTACGACCAGCTCTCGAATGTGCATTTTCAACCCTTTGACTCCTTTCTCTTCCAATTTCTGATCACTATAATTCAACTGGTGACTTCCTTGCAACATTTTAGTTTTGGACAAATCTACATCATATTTGTGAGCCAATTCTGTTATCTTCTCATGTGCTCTCCTTGCTTTAAGAGTGACATCCTTCGCCACAAACAACAATTCATCCTGCTCATAAAGTTCCATCCTTTCCAAAGGCAAGCTCCCACTGATGATCTCATCCACTTCAGCTTTCAGTCTCAGTACATCCAGCAATTTTGCCTTTACTGCAGCTTTAATCGTTCCCTGACTTGAGATGCCATTCTGTCCTTCCTTTTCACTACTCTGATTCCTTTGTCGATTTTCTGGTGCTGTGGTCTGCACGACATGCTGATCTCCAGAAGCTCCCTGATCTGCGCCTACCTCTGATATCCTCCCCATGGGTCCTCTAACTGGAACTTCTCACATTCTCTAATCTGAATTCGAATTTGCCAATGACACTGATCGTATCGTACTAGACCCAATACGCACCGTTGAAGGATCCGCAGTTGCTAGCAATGGGGTACTAGCTTCTACAGGCACCAAAAATGGACTGTTTCATTCATCATCACATTCCCCCTGGAGTTGACCCCTTCTCCCAACCTTGGCTGTTGTTGACTAGCGTTCTTTCCTGAATTCGGGTCATACACAGAGACTACAGGTGTGATGGTGACTGGTACCGTAAGGGCTTCTGGTAACTGTATAGCAGCATTGACTCCACTTGACTCTGCACCTCCAAACACTGGTGTTCCTGACCCTTCCGCTCCTGTTGAAATCCTGCCCACTACCCCAGCATTAGTGCCTGTCGTGGCGTTACCATTCTTTCCATACTCGCTGCATTTGCCAATTCTCGCCTTCCTTCCACTGAATGTGGGTTATATGGTGGAGGACGCTCTGCTAGTAACCTGTCTAACAAGCTGTCATCAGTGTCACTCCCATCATCTCCATCTCCATTCCTTCACCGAGCATCTCCATCCTTCACCAACAGTGGATACAACCTCTCTCCCTCAATGGTGTCTACTCTCTACCTCTTCAACTGTGCATCCCATCACGCATCCTGATGTGCCTTCTTTGCCATCCTTCCTTGACATCTTTCTCTGTTCTTTGCCTGAGCTGCTCCCATCCAAGCATCCAATGCCTCAAACTGTGTTGGTCTAGGTGGGGGCCGTAATGAGGACATCACTCCCCTCAACTGATAGAGTACTTGTAATCGAAATGAACCATAAAGTGGAAAAGCCAACTCTCCATCTTTTTCTGTGATCTTATGCCAATTTTGAAGCCAAACTATAGTATGGAGTCATATTTTCGTTGCCATGTAGTGTGCTGGGGTATCCTCGGGTGGTGCTTCCTCACCCACTTAAGTTGCCACTCCTTTATATCCCCTGCAGAGATCACGTTATACCTTAAAACATCGCATGATTGAATCAAATGTTCCCTTCAACCGTCAAAATTGCCTCATTTCAACTTCCTGTTGATCAACAACCAATCCCAGCGTGGTGTTACACGAACAGACCTATAGCAGCGCGGCACACTCTGACATCACCCTTTCCTCCTCACAGTGATTCACCCTCCTTCACAATCTCACTATACCCATTCGCTCTCGCAATCATCAAAACAAGTAATTGTCTGCCTTTCTAGAAGATTGATAGAACTCAGTTCCTCAAGAACATTCACACATAGCAACCCACGAACTGCGCTGGTCACTTAAATCAATATAGTCCACTCCTGTACACAAGTTTTCACACACAATCCTAACAAGTCCACTCACACAAAGTTCTCTGTTTCAGATGGGTTGCTGATAGTGCTTCATGACACCTCCACAAACCAATGGGCAAACAATTACAACAAATCAGTGTTTTCTGCACCACAAATATATCCTGCGATCTTAGGCTACTCTTCAGCCCAATAACCAAAACAAAACTAAACTCTTGAACCACGTCCGGTCTGAAAACCACATTCATTCGACTTTCACCCCAACTCCGCAAGACATCACACAATCAACACACTCCTACAATCTAACACACAACGCATCCCTATTGATACTCACTCCTCCGTTCACCCCTGTTCTCGCCGCACCATCAATCTCCATCGGTCTCCGCCAAAGTCCGACATTCTCTGCTCTCAATCATTGGGGTTTAATTTGGGGCTCTATGGGTCAAAGTCTTTTCTAGAGTTTTCTAGGTTCTCCCCTCACTTCAAGAGACAACCATCCTACACTGCTACCAACTGAAGGAGCTGAGTTCCACGTCCTAGATTTACTCAGGAACCCCTGGCTGATGTCTCTTTTTGTCCGCTTGAAAGTGTGGAGGGGAGGAAAAATCATTAGCCAATTAGGCAATACAGTTTCAATGAACCACAGACTATGATCCAAAATTTAGTACGTTTATTACAAAGCCAAGAACAGTTGGACATACAAACACCTCAAGACGAGGGTGTAAAACTACATTGAAACTAATACAAAGCCAAACCTATGAGTGAAGTTAAGGCGATGCAACATGCACAGAATTACCAATTCCAGAATCAGGACACAGAAGCTGAGAACTCCGATATCAAGAGTCCCCTTCTTCGGAGGTTCGTAAGTAAAAAGCATTTAATCTGTCCCTACAATACTACTAATGTAACATCCCTACTTAGCATTCCCCAGCCAAGTTCTGTAAAGGTGTCAGCAAGTGAAGGCTTCCTAAGAAGTCCATTCACTTGAATGGGTCAAGTAGCATAATGCTACGGAGCTCGTTCTAAGATGCTCCCTTTCACATGGTAAGGCAGAAGTCCCCGGACTCTGTCCCTAACTCCAATACAAGAATGGATAGAAAGAACATCCCACAATACTACGTAACATCACCCCATCCATGTAAGACACCTCCTCTCAGGTAACTTTCCATGCGGCAGCGATGCTCCCAGGACTTAGCTCGATGACCTTGATTCCCTGGCTCTCTCCGGTGAGAAAGAACAACGCCCCACATTATCAGCATCGCTATTCAATGTATCTTCTCCTCCCTAAGCCTAACTCCTAAACAAAGACATTATTCTAACTAAAAAGGATGAATTTCTTCCACCTGCAACAGAAATGTGAGAAAGACAAATTCTGCATACACATGAATTTTACTAACAAATCTTAACGTGAGAGCAACAAGGGAAATACAATTTAGGCCTACAGAATTCGGCCAACATAAGAAATGAAACGCATTTTTATAAAGCATACGTATAAAGGAGCATTATTACTGAGCACCTTTAACTAACACATTTCATAAACACACTAATTGTGAGAGTTTTCATTAACCACACATGTGAGCCCTCCACGTTAACATTTTCATTTAACCACATGTAATTTCACATTGTTTTCTAAGCGTTTACACTGAAATATACCTAGCACTTCACTTTTCACGTTATTACATTACACGATCTAATGACCCAATATTAGCACAATAAAGGATTATATGCGGGTGCAAACTACACATGATTATAATGCACCCCTACAAACGACAGCAAAATCTGCGCTCTATCAAAAGCTTGCGTTTATACAGTGAGTGTGTGCAGTGACACACTCTTGTCAGAGCAGCACACTGTCCGCGATGCTGGCCCATGAATACTTGGGCAGAGCTTCCAATTCCGCTTGTGTCTGTCTGCCCTGAGTAGCGCTGGTAGTGTCAAGGAGGCGCAAATGCGTGACTTTGCATTTTAGTGCAGTGATGCGGACCACCACACAAAAATGTGTTAATCTAACTCCTGATGTGTGGTACATGGCAGGGCTGATTATCGTAACATTCATGACTGATGTCTGAGAGTCATCGTGGCTACTATCAGCCTGGGTGAGGTCATGGCATGAGTTCTTTTAACACACACTCTTTTACAGGCGGACATGCGGTGGCTGCAGTTCGAATAACGTTTTGGCAGGCTGCAGCAGTGGTGAATGGCAGCACTGCTCGCACCGCCATTTTGTGCCGTGGTTATTGTGATGCGGGCATGGCACCCCTCACTTTGGCTCTTCTCCTGGCATGGGCCCCCTTGCATTGACTCCTCTGGGTCCTGCACAAAATGCAAAAGAAGCCCAGGGTATTTCTTTAAACGATGCCAGCGGTCTGGCTACTGAGTGTAATAGGGCGCAACAGCTGCAATCTCTGCCTGCCCTCTGTTACTGTCATGCAGTCTGTCTACAGTGAGTGCCCTTCGATTTCTGGTGCTTTGCAGTTTTAAGAGTTTCTTGTTGCTCAAATGTGTGTAATTTCTGATATTTATTTGTTTCCCTCGTCTTCATTGCTTAATTTTGCTCAAGAGAAAGAGTCACTCATAGTTATTGAAATGTCACTCATAATTACACAGAAATGGCGAAAATATCACACATGTCAATCTGAAACCTTGGCAGCTATGGGTGCACCAAGGGCTATGACACTTGAGGGAAGCCCCAGGCCAGATGCTAACACTCTAACAACCCTATAAAAGTGGACTGGAGCAGAAAGCTGACCCTGGGGGAATTCAGAGCTCACCCGACAGGCCGGGGATCAATCAATCAATCAATCAATCAATCAGGGGTTTGTTAAAGCGCGACTACTCACCCGTAAGGGTCTCAAGGCGCTAGGGGTGGGGGGGGTGAAGGTTCCATCCATCAAGGAGGGGGTCTGTCGAAGAGCCAGGTTTTGAGGTTTCTTGCGAAGATGGGTAGCGATGTTGTCTGTCTGAGGTGGAGCGGAAGGGCGTTCCATGCTTTGGCCGCGAGGAAGGAGAAGGAGCGGCCTCCCGATCTGGTCTTTCTGGTGCGGGGGACCACGGCGGTGCGGGGGATCGGGCTCGGTTGTGAATTTGAAGGCCAACAGCGGGTGCAGTGGGCCACATTTTAGATGTCCTAACATAGGGTGCATTGGCGGCTGTACACTCCTTATGGGTGGACTGCACAGAGGTGTCTGAGGCTGCGAGGAGATGATGAGGCAGCTGGACTAGTCCTTTCGGGGCAGGTGATGTGACGGGGACCCCGGGGAAACCACAATGAGAGGAGGGCAACCGGTACACCACAAAGTGAGGTCTAACAGGCGGTGTTGAATGGAGCCGCCCACCAGTTGTCTACTCCTGCCTAAGTGGAAAAGTGTTGGACGCAGATACCTCGTAGTACAGTGGTGGAGGAGAACTGGTGATTTCTGTTGTGTGCCCTACGGACTCTCTGGGTCTTGGAGAAAACAAAACACCTGGTGTTGGAGGTCGAAAGCATGGACAGAGGAAGCAAGGAGGTGTGCGGTGAGAGTGCCCAGGGAGCGACATCATAGGAGGAGGTCGGCGGGGGGCTCCAACGAAGGGATTGTTCTTCTCACTGTTTATGCCCCCCCACCACCGGCTGAGGGTTCTAGATTATATCACTGAACTTGTGGTGCCTCCTGTCAGTGGCGTCCCTCTCCCCATATGTGCTCTACAGTAATGCATGACTTCTCCCCTGCATAACCCACCGACGTATGTCTTGTAAGCACTGGTGGAGCCTGGATTTCTGAGCAACTCTGGAGCGAATGGCCTCATGACACATTGGGGCAGGAAAAATTGCTCCTAACAGTGACTACCCCCACGCCTGGCAGAGAGTCAACTGCTGCATGGAATTGGATGGGGGTGCTTTGGCCCAGGGAACCGCCTGTGAGGGCTATATTGGTGCTGCATCTGGGGAGACATTAGCCAAGTCTTTCATGGTCCTGCACTCCTGTGTGGTGGGGCCTTTACAGTGGTTACCCCAAATACAAGTTCTGGGTGGTGGCCCTATAGGAGTTTGGAACACACAATGAGACGGTGTCTGAAGGAAATGACCATGGTGAGGCCAAAGGTGATAAAGGCCCCACTTCAGAATCCACCACGCCATCTGGGAGCTGAGCAGGACCCAATCCTGAACACACCAGTTCAAGATTTTGAGTCCCATACATTCACCATTCTAGCGGCTATAAAAGATACAAAGACAGCCCTGGAATTTAAAATCGATGCAGTGTTGCAGGGTGTATATATCCTCCGCACTGATCATAAAAATTGGTGGATCATCTGGCCAAGGCAGAATCTACACTTGCCCTTACCCACCCAACAGTGTCAGAACAGCAAGATGTGGTTTACCTACAGGAGAGAGTGGAGGACGCTGAGAGTCGCCCCAGCTGTAACGATATCTGTCTGGTGGGATTCCCAGAACGGCCAGAAGGCCCGAGTATTGACCTCTTTCTAGAGGAGTGGCTGGCATCGGTGGTGCTGGGTGGGAAAACCTTGAAGTGGTTTACAGTGGAACATGCCCACAGGGTACCGGTCTGGCCACCACTTCCCGGATGGCCTCCAAGAGTGATTGTAGACATATTGTTTAACTTCGGGGATCGAGATGCCATCGTCCAGATGGCACACACACATGGTCTGTGGATGGTGGAGGGACAGCCCATTAACATCTATCCGGACTATACTGTGCTGGTTCAAAGACGGAGAGAGTCCTTCCTGCAGGTCAAACAACATCTGAGAATCATGGACATCTGCTATGCCTTGCTGTTCCTAGTGAAATTGAGGATCATTCACAAAGATCGTATGTACTCTTTTACCTCTGTAACGGAGGTTCAGGGAATGGTTTGAACAGAAGGGATAATAACTACCGACTGAGAGGGGTGAAACCACTCAGCCCCAACCTTGGCAGGAACAGTGGTGACTTTGAAAATGGAAGAATCTGTCGTAGGACACGTTGATGAAGGTATAGGCAGAGTCCAAGAGGGCGAGAGTGGTGGATGACCTCCAGTGGATGCCATGACTGGAGTCCAAGAGCAGGTGGATAACATTTGACGACTTGAGGACTGAAACTGCAGACAATGGGGGTTCCCGGGCGGGTGACTTGGGGGTTTGGGACACTGCTCCAAGCTACACCGATGATATTTGATGAAAACCTCTGAAATGTGCATTTTCGAAAGTGGCCGTGACACTTCGGAGCCTACAATGTCCCACCTCACATCTGCCTGGAGGCCAGGAGTACTGCTACGGGCCATGCCCTGCCCAAAATAGGAAACCTGTATATACAGATTCCTGATGTTTGTGTTTTATTCAGCAAATATACAAGGGTGACGGACACACTGTGAATTGGGGTGGTAGCCGGTTCAGGGACTGCAGCACGGTAAAGTAGGGATGGGGGTTAGTTGGTATACTGTTTATTGTTTAATGGTTTGCAGTGATGTGGGCTCCCCTCCTTTTGGGAGGGTTATTTATACCATGACGGATCAATAAGACATGAGGGTGGGACACAATTGCATGCAACATCATATGCTTAAGTTGTTGAGTTAGAATGTAAGTGGTCTATGGGAACAAGATAAACAGGGGACTAGTGGTGAAAGCTCTGACTAGATATGCAGCTGATGTGGTCTTCTTGCAGGAAACGCATATGAAAGGGAATACTGACCCAAGAAAAATACACGATTCTTAGCTAGGCAGGCTACTCCTCTAGTGCGAAGGGTGTAGCAATCTTAATTAAGAGGTCGGTGGCCTTTCATATGAAACAGATATGGATGGATGAGTTAGGGCACTGTTCAGCAGTTTTGTGTGAATGGGAAGGAACACAACTTACTCTAGTCAATGTTTATGTTCCTTCTGGCTCAAAGTGGACACACTGATATATTTAGGCAAACTTCTCACCGTGCTGCCCAGGCTTCCACAGCCGTTGGGGGGGATTTCAATGTGATGTTAGATGACCAGCTGGATAGAGCCCAACATAGACAAATACACCACACAGGCACCGGGAAACTGGACCACTTCCTCCAAACTGTTGGCATGGGTGATATTTGGAGGGTACTCCATGGGGCCCAAAGGTGCCACTCCTTTTTTTCCGGGGCACATGATATATACTTCTATATTGACTTCTTCTTCACTCTGATGGGGACTATTCATAGATTTATAGAAGCTGATTATAAAGCGAGAGGGATCTTAAACCACTCCCCGCTTGCCATCACGATGGACTCGCCTCATAAACGAGGTCAGAGTAAGTGGAGAATAGTGACATGGAGGCTCATAAATGAGAAAAAAGGGACCAGATTGCAGGCAGCCTCGACCCAATGCTTCGAAGAAAATGCAGTCAGTACGGGAAGCTGCCACAGTATGGGAGACATATAAGGTCACCATCCGATGGGTAATCATTGCTGGGGAGACGGGGGACAGAGGTAAATGGAGAGAACGCTGCATAGAATTGAGAGGGACCTGCGTCATTTGGAGGATGAACACGCATTACGCCCCTCGGCTGAAGTGAAGGGACACCTCCTAGACAAGATGGTGGAATACAGCCTGGTAGCAATGGATGCTGCTGAATTAAAATATATAATGCTTTTACGAAGTGGGGGACAATGAGGGAAAGATGTTGGCATGGCTCAGTAACCAGGACCAAGGTACCCACCATATAAAGGGTATTCAGGACACAGACAGGAATCTTGCGACAGGCTCGAGGCTATCGCGGAGACAATGGCAGCCTAGTTGAGAGACTTCTGCGGAGGTAAGATGTGGCCTGAAGTGGAAGATATGCATAGCTTTGTACAGGGCTTGTCGAAGGCTTGACTGACAGAAAGCGTGTGCCCTGGAGGAGGACATGACTGTGGAGGAGGAGCAAATGGCACTGACCCAAGTATAGACTTGGAAAACACAGGGCCCCAATGGGCTACCGGCAGAATTCCTTAAGAAGGTAGCTAACAATGTGGTGCCACACCTGCATGGGATGTATGTGGATGCACATCAATGAGGTGAGCCCCCCTGAGATGCTAATTTGGCAACCGTAGTATGAATCCTGATACCCTGGAACCCACTGGAATGCTGGGAATCATATTGTCCGATATCGTTGATCAACGTGGATGCTAAGATACTGTCTGAGGTAGTGGCTAATTGTTTGCAGAAAATGATCCTGGATTTGGTATCCAGACCAGAATGCTTTCATGCCAAATAGATTGAATAGGCTCAAACTCTAGCATCTCCACAACAATATTGCCACGGCTAAGGATGTAGAACTTCCACTGGTAAAAGACATCACTGGACTCAAATAAAGCATTTGACTCAGTGGAATAGCCTTTCCCCTTTATGGCATATTAGAACAAGCATTTGCAATGCAATAGGTCTCGCAGTTGCAAGTGTTTAAGCTATTGGCATTGTTAATGACGATGCCTTTTATTTATGTTACAAAAAAACAATACATAAATAAAAGGCATTGTCATTTACAATGCTAATAGCGCAAACATGTGAGACCTAGTGCATTGCAAATGCTTGTTACTAATTAGGATGATTAGTCATAGTCTAACACGCATATCACAGTGTTGTGCGTGTTTTTTAAGAGGGGCTCCCTAAACGTGCTGTGGGGAACTTAAGGCTGCGTTTAAGCATGAGGAGATGTGGGGTGGTCTTGCTTAGATATGTTCCGTGTTGGGCGGTTGGGTGACGTCCCTGCTTGGTGGGAACAGTGTGGGCGTGTTGGCTGGTGTAAGTGGGAAGTGTTGGACGGCATGCATGGCTGTAGTGGGTGCTCGGCGCGCCAGCTGTTTTTGTGTTTGAATTCTTCGCACAATGCCCCTGTTGTGAAACGTTCTCCGCCCCTGGTAAATGCGAGGTCTGTTCCACCGGTGGTGTGTTTATTTACCCAGCCCGTGGCGCGTGTAGCAACTCATGGCCGCCCGTGCCGATGGAGGAGAGGTCTGTTTACCTATTTTCTGCAGGGGGGCGGCTCTGAGGCGAGGAGGGGGAGCCTGCTGCGCAGTGTGCAGCATGGGGAGGCGTGAGTGGCACGCGCCTGGCACCTCCGCTTATTTACCAACCCTTTGACATCCTCAGCTGCCCTGTAAACCCTTAATCAGTGCTTTAAATGACCAGGAGTTCCGTGAGTGTTGGGGAAGTAACGGGAGATTTGGGGTGGCGGAGAAGGTTGCCTGGAGTACCTGAAAGGCTGTGAAGCAGGGCAGCACGCGCTTCCATGCCTGGGCAGAGGCAGAGCTGAAGGGTGAGGACATTGCCAGCTGAACGCGTGCATATCTCCTGTCCTGCGTGCGCGCAGAGAGGGAGGGAGCGGCGAGCCGTACGCACGTGCACATCTCCTGTCCTCGCACGCCTGCTGTCTTTTATGCTAACGTCTTCAGCCGTACACGTGCACATGTCCTGTCTTCTGGCTGAGAGGCAGCATGGAGGAAGCAAGTATGGACGACGAGACCATGGAGGACCCGAACCACAACAGCTGGGAGCGGCAGGGGCAGTCTTGCGAAGCAGACACCACCGACCAAGGGGGCACCAGGCCCGTGCCCGCCAACGGTGAGCCCCCGGGGAGCAGGGCAGCTAAAGCGGAACTGCCCTGAACATCAGCACCACCGCCAGCAAGTTCGTGAGTGTTGGGGAAGTGACGGGAGATTTGGGGTGGGGGAGAAGGTTGCCTGGAGGAGTACCTAAAAGGCTGTGAAGCAGGGCAGCACGCGCTTCCATGCCTGGGCAGAGGCAGAGCTGAGGCATCGCTAGGCGAGATCTAACGAGGACGGAAGGGGGACAGGAGATGTGCACATCGCGTGTCTGTACGTGCGTGTTCACGTTCACGGGCGCGTTCACAATTGCAGTCCGTCCTGCGCGTGCACATCTCCTGTCCCCCTTCCGAAGCAAGTCGACGACAATAAGTCTCGCTAGCGACAGCGCTTCGCGCTGCGTCGCTAGGCGAGACCTAAAAAATGGGCATTGCGTCCAAATTCAGACATTGGGTTGGACTACTTTATGGTGTACCAAGGGCTCGAGTTAAAGTAAATGGAATTCCTTCCCACAAGTTCCCTATAGACCGGGGGACTCAGCACGACTGCCCTTGTCGCCTACGCTATTTGCCTTGGTGATAGAAGAGCTGACAGAGTGCATCAAGGTGGACGCACAAGATTGGGGCTGGCGGTGGGAAGACACCTGGGAGGAAAGGGAAGAAAAGATATTGCGGTATGCTGACAATGTCTTTTTATACTTGGCAGAACCAGAGCAGTCACTGGCACAGGTGGGGGAGATATTTAGGATATACAGAAAATATTCAGGACTAGGAATCGACTGGGAGAAGTCACTTCTGTTCCCCCTTGGTTTGTGGGAAGCTCAAAGAGCTCTCACCATGCCTCTTACAATAGTACGTTATCATTTCCAGTACCTGAGTCTCTGGATCTCCAGGGATGGGCCCACTCACTATGAGAATAACTTGGCCCGCTCCTGCGTAGACTTGAAATTGACACCACAGATTGGAGGGCACTCCCACTCTCTTTGTGGGGTAGGGCAGTGCTTTTTAAGATTATTACTCTGCCTAAACTCACTTATGTCCTACAGAACAGCCCCCATTGCATACCAGAGACCTTCTTTCATAAGATTAGCGAATGTGTGAGGACTCTGTTGTGGCTGGATGAACTGCTGCGAGTGGCGCTTCACACCCTCCAACTGTCTACGTATGATGGCGGGATATCCCTACCAGATGTTCTTAATATTACAAAGCCACTCCGGTCAGCATTGTTAAGGAGTGGGCATTTGCAGCCCTGGAGGACCCAGCCTATCTACATGATCGAGATGCCCTGGGGGGTGAGGGATATCTTTATGTCCTCTATGGTGGCAAAAACAACACCAGCACTCCAGAAGTGACCAAGACAATGTGTAGGATATGGGTCACCCTTTTGAAGGAAATGGCGTGGGGGACAATATTGACTCCCAAAACTGCATTATGGTTGGGTTCGAATCTTGAGGTATTGCCAACCCTGCAAGCCTTTAGAGGATGGGACCTTATCAGTCTCTCTGCTCCAAGATATATGGGATGCGAACAGTATGGTACCATTTGCACATCTTAGAAAGGAATATGATATGGTACCCTCCCAATTTTTTTAATACTACCAATTGAGACACGCCCTGAGGGGAAGGATTGCATCTGAAGAGGACACTATTGAAGAGCCACCCCTAGAGCGATGGCTCATAGATGATCATAAAACGATCAAAGCAATCTTATTAACCTATGAACAACCATAAGGGGGAACTGACACATCTGAGGGTAAAACAGCAGATGAATCTCGGCAGCTTGGAGGATGATGAGTTGCACAAGGTGCTACAGTTTCCGAAAGCGATGGCCATACATACCCAATTTTGTTTAGTTCAATTGAAAATCCTTCTTAGGATATACTACACGGGGGCACTTCTGCCCAAGATCAGCAGGGCAGTAAGCAATGAATACCTGTGTGCCTGTGGTCCGAGAGGGTCCTTTCTGGATAAACGATGTGAGTACCCCAAGATCCACTTGTTTTGGGAGGGCGTAAAGGATCGGTTGGAAACGGCGTTGGGTAGCCAATCGCACTTCAGGCTCCATTGACATTGTTGGTCGTGTGGGGAACCTTAGATCACAACTTTTATCAGAAGATCCTGGGGTTTCTCTTAGCAAAACAAGAGATTGCACAGAAGTGGGGGAGTACGGCAAGCTCAAGATAAGAGGATTGGGCTTGGGTAATGGATGTTTGTTGCAGCTGGGAAAAATTGGTCTATGAAGGGCGCAGTTCTCCAAGGAAGTTCAAGAAGTTGTGGGGTCGATGTACCCCAGGGCAATAGGAGAGTGTAGGCATGGGATGGCACAGTGACCCTCTAACAGACAAAGGTCACAGGGATGCAGTAATGGGGTTGGAATTCTTAACAGTGCAACGGAACTGTCTTGACATGGTGTCCTATAGTACTGTGTTTTTCCTGTCCTTGTGTGGGGGGAGATTTGGGGCAGGGGAAGGGCATAACTTCATGTTTTTGTGAGTTGTTTAATTATTTGTTTTTTAAATCAATAAATATATTTACAAATAAAGAAGCACTTGATTGCCTTATCACAATATACAAAGAGTTAATTGAACATTCAGATGGCGATCCTAGCAAAATGAACCCCTTTATGGACACACTATCAGAAAGTTCCTACTTATTCCATACACAATACTTGATCAATGTAAATTACCAAGTCATGCAAAACAGTCTATTGGCGTTCCTTGTTGTTTAGCCATCATTTTGCTTACCCAGGTTCCCTCAATCCCTTAAAGAAACATCGCCTTTATCGCACAGTGTTAGCCTATTTTCCATCTTCGTTGTGTTCCTATCCGCTTCTTGTTCTTTTAGAACTAAATTCGATTTAAACCCTTTGTACAAGACAAGAACATTGACTTCTTTCATAGAGATCTCTTGAGTTCTCGGTTTGGAAGTAATTAATTCACCAGATTTCTTTACTTTATTATTGTTCCTTCTTCCTGGTTTTACAGTACTTCCAAAAACCGATATCTCAATTGATTGATCTGGTACTTTTTCATACTGAAATGTTCAGCTAATGGAGAAAATTGCGTTTTATTCCTGATGTTACTATTTTTATGTTCAGATATTTAAGGTTGACCTCTTGGGCTTCCCCTGGGGCATTTTATTCCAACACACAATTCTTGGTGTTGCATGATCAATCATCTCTCAAACTAATATTCCTTCTTGTATGTGGATGTGTTATGAATTCACTTATGAGTAGATTAGGACAATGTGCACAATTCACACAAGGAAATGTACCTCTCTTTGATTTCTCAAAAATTGCTGTAATCAATAGCCTGTTTCTAGTTATCATTGATATGATATTTAGTGTACTTATATGCAAAGACAGGTTGATTAAAAAGGATCACTGATACAACATCGACACATATAACATCGAACTACAAAAATAGTGAGTCTACAATATCGTATACCAAAATATCGATACACAAAACAGAACGAACACAAACATCGATAAAAAAATATCGCTTAAAAAAATCTCAATGACAAAAATATTGACAATAAAAATAAAATACACAAAAATATCGATAACATTAAAATAAAATTAAACATATCAAAAACATCAATATAAACAATATCAACAACACAAACATCGATAAAATACATATGAACTATATCAAAAATAACATTTAAACTTAAAAATATACTTTTTTCAATAATATAATAAAATAACATATACCAAATATTTTAAACAAACAATAAAAATAATTACAAAATTAATAACATAAAATAAAACAAATACACTAAAAATACAAAAATAAATAAATAAACAAACAATACAAAATTAAAAATATATCACAACTACCGAAAAGAAACAAACATGAATATATGTCATATATAAAAAAATATATAACATTTATCAACATATACATTTAAATAACAACAATACACAAGAAATAAATAAATACATATAATAAATATTAAACAAATTAAAAGGTAACAGCTAAAAAAGTTTTAAAAGCTACCTGGACCAATTAATTTAAACTACACCAACACAAACCAATAGAAACTCTAACTAACTAAATAAACACTGTAAAAACAATCAATTAATTAACACAAAATTTACCGTATAATGGACAAACACGGAGGAAGAGCGAACATTTGTGAGAGCGAACACAAAACGAAAAACAACTACACAAACAACCATTCCAAAACTAACAAAACTTTGTAACTAAATACATAAATGTAGCTTTTAAAAATAATTAACTAAAACTATAACATGTTTTATTTTTCACACCACAGATTAAACTTCACTAATAATATACCTATAAAATTCAACACAAAGATTTACGTGCACAACAACAATAAAATCAACATTATAAAAAATATATCACAAAGTATATAACTTAACCAACAAATAAAGTAAAGTATTTAAAAGTAATACATTTAATAAAAAAGCAAAACATAGCTAACAAATACTTTTCTCTGAACAGCTTCTACAAAAGTCAACAAAACCACAACATCAACAAAAGACACTTCCTCAACTAAAAAGAGCAAGTATAAATATATATTTTTACAAATAATTAAAAATAGAGACTAAATAATCGAAATAATCAGATTATTTATGTTTCACAGATTACACTTCACTATAACTCCACAAAAAACTCAAAACAAGCATTAACTTCGAAAACAAGTACAAAATGAACATTAAAGAAAAATATAAAACTAAGTGAGTATATAAATTAACCAACAAATAATAGCAAACTAATAAAAAACTATAAAATAAATTAAAAACCAAATATAACTAACAAATACTTTTCTCTGCACAGCTTGAATAAACTTCAACATACAACACCAACGAAATAAACTTCATCACTAAAAATAGTAAGTATTTTTTTCTCAAATAAATAAAAGTAGAAACTAAATAAACGAAATAATAAAATTAAATTTAACACTTTAATAAAAATAACATTTTGCTTTTTAAACCAAGAGAAAAGAAACCGAGTGAATAAACCACGACCATCGAAAATTAAAGCGACAAATGTAAGTTTATTTTCAAATATAATAATTATACAGACATGTTTACTTTTAAAAATCGTATAATTAATATATATATATATATATATATATATATATTATCTACTGGCGGTCGCCAGTAGATAGTTATAGTTAGGACCTATTTTCCATAGGAAATCCGCGACATTCTATTTGAAATAACTCTTGCGTCGGTTGACGAATGTTCGCGAAATTTTCAAACTTTATGGCCCGCTCCGGTCCGCTCCCACCCTGAAAGTCTCAGGGTGATTCGTCAAGCGGGGGCCGAGAAAAAGGGGGTCCCAAAACGTGTTTTCCCATTCATTTTCCCATAGGAAACTTTAGACACGGCTACAGCCCGAACTGCTGAACGGAATTACACCAAATTTGGCAAAGAGGTAGTTCTTGGTTCAAAAAGAACCCTTTTGTTAAATGGTGTAAATCCGTTCAGTAGTTATGGAGAAATTAAAAAAATAAGAGTCAAAAAATCAATTTCCCATAGGAAACTTTATGCAAGGCTACAGCCCGAACTGCTGAACGGAATTACACCAAATTTGGCAAAGAGGTAGTTCTTGGTTCAAAAAGAACCCTTTTGTTAAATGGTGTAAATCCGTTCAGTAGTTGCTGAGAAAATCAAAAGTAAAAACACATATATATCTGGGCGGAGCCTAACCACACATGTCATCGTGAGATCTGATTGGCTGTCAGCACTTCATCCTGGAATTGCTGGCAGCCATCTTGGGACCAATATAAATGATAGTACCCCATTGAAATGCATTGTAGTGAATCGAAGATTTTGAGGGTTACCAAAAGGAGAACTATAAAGGGTGATAACAGACTTTAGTTACATTAGAATTCATTTGTTGATGGTACCATACTAATTTCAGGAATTGTGGTGTGTTCTAAGGTGATTTTACCCTGTGAAAAACCTTCTGCTGGGATATCATGAATCATGTTTGAGAGAAAACTATTTTCACATGCTTGTCCCATACAGTTTTGGAAGGTGCCCCAGAAGCTAAAATAAGAGCATATTTTCTGTAAATTCACATTATCTTTCTCAGTCATGTGAGAATGAAGTCTGACATTCTCAGTAAAACATGTACATCCAACAAGGGCAGAGACTGTCAGTTGATTCCTTTGTGTTCTACTGCAGCTTCCCAGAGTGTTCTAAAGAACAACTAGAGTGCTAACAGCCTTACTTATGACAAAAGTATGGCACACCTGAAGCCATCTTGATTGGAATAAACTGGTAACACTTAAAACATTTAATTTAAAAAGGAACAAAATGATGGGGTTCATCTTGTCATAGAAATTATGGCTAGTGCTGTAGAAAGAAAAATTAGGACATGTTTCAAGTGTGATCTCAAATATCTTCCTGTTATATTTCAACAGGAGCAGCCTGTCAGTTGATGCCTTTGTGTTCTACTGCAGCTTCCCAGAGTGTTCTAAAGAACAACTAGAGCGCTAACAGTCTTACTTATGACAAAAGTATGGCACACCTGAAGCCATCTTGATTGGAATAAACTGGTAACACTTAAAACACAAAATGATGGGGTTCATTTTGTCATAGAAATTATGGTTAGTGCTGTAGAAAGAAAAATTAGGACATGTTTCAAGTGTGATCTCAAATATCTTCCTGTTATATTTCAACAGGAGCAGCCTGTCAGTTGATGCCTTTGTGTTCTACTGCAGCTTCCCAGAGTGTTCTAAAGAACAACTAGAGCGCTAACAGTCTTACTTATGACAAAAGTATGGCACACCTGAAGCCATCTTGATTGGAATAAACTGGTAACACTTAAAACATTTAATTTAAAAAGGAACAAAATGATGGGGTTCATTTTGTCATAGAAATTATGGTTAGTGCTGTAGAAAGAAAAATTAGGACATGTTTCAAGTGTGATCTCAAATATCTTCCTGTTATATTTCAACAGGAGCAGCCTGTCAGTTGATGCCTTTGTGTTCTACTGCAGCTTCCCAGAGTGTTCTAAAGAACAACTAGAGCGCTAACAGTCTTACTTATGACAAACGTATGGCACACCTGAAGCCATCTTGATTGGAATAAACTGGTAACATTTAAAACATTTAATTTAAAAAGGAACAAAATGAGGGGGTTCATTTTGCCATAGAAATTATGGTTAGTGCTGTAGAAAGAAAAATTAGGACATGTTTTAAGTGAGATCTCAAATATCTTCCTGTTATATTTCAACAGGAGCAGCCTGTCAGTTGATGCCTTTGTGTTCTACTGCAGCTTCCCAGAGTGTTCTAAAGAACAACTAGAGTGCTAACAGCCTTCTTATGACAAAAGTATGGCACACCTGAAGCCATCTTGATTGGAATAAACTGGTAACACTTAAAACATTTAATTTAAAAAGGAACAAAATGAGGGGGTTCATTTTGCCATAGAAATTATGGTTAGTGCTGCAAAAAGAAAATTTAGTGCATGTTTTAAGTGAGATCTCAAATCCTCTTCTATTTCATTAGAAAATTCTGACATGCAGACTGAAACAATCACTTTCAATACCAGCAGTAGACTTCCAGTTAACTCCTTGGTGAGCAGTAGCTTTACTACATGAATGACTAGAGTAATAACATTCTGAATTTATGGCAAATGTGTGACACATCTGAATGCCTTCTTGATGGAATCAAAGTAAAAAACTGAAAGCATTTCCTACTGAGGAGACTGCAGTAAATGAGGAAATTAGGAAACTTCATAACAAAGAAGTCTTCCAAGATGGCCACCAGTGAAAAAAGAGCCCAAATGTAGCACAAATATTACCGAGATGTAGCCCACATATAGCCCAATGACAAAAGTGTGCAAACCACTTTTTATTTTTAGTTTTTGTGCAGTTTTATGTAGTGCAGACTGGTCAGGTATTGGAGCGTTGCATCTTAAAACATGACCCCCTACACTACAAAAACACCACTGCACTACCCTAAACCCTAAAACACTACCCCAGCACGACCCCCTACACTACACAAGCACCACTGCACTATCCTAAACCCTAAAACACTACCCCCAGCATGACCCCCTACACTACACAAACACCACTGCACTACCCTAAACCCTAAAACACTACCCCAACACCACTGCACTAACCTAAATCCTAAAACACTACCCCCAGCACGACCCCTACACTACCCAAACACCACTGCACTACCCTAAAACATGACCCCCTACACTACACAAACACCACTGCACTACCCTAAATCCTAAAACACTACCCCCAGCACGACCCCCTACACTACACAAGCACCACTGCACTACCCTAAACCCTAAAACACTGCCCCCAGCACGACCCCCTACATTACACAAACACCACTGCACTACCTTAAACCCTAAAACACTACCCCCAGCACGACCCCCTACACTACCCAAACACCACTGCACTAACCAAAATCCTAAAACACTACCCCCAGCACGACCCCCTACACTACCCAAACACCACTGCACTACCCTAAAACATGACCCCTTACACTACACAAACACCACTGAACTACCCTAAACCCTAAAACACTACCCCCAGCACGACCCCCTACACTACACAAGCACCACTGCACTACCCTAAACCCTAAAACACTACCCCCAGCACGACCCCCTACACTGCCCGAACACCACTGCACTGCCCTAAACCCTGAAACACCAGCCCCTGCACGACCCCCTACACTGCCCGAACACCACTGCACTGCCCTAAACCCTGAAACACATACCCTAGCACGACCCCCTACACTGCCCGAACACCACTGCACTGCCCTAAACCCTGAAACACCATCCCCTTCATGACCCCCTACACTGCCCGAACACCACTGCCCTAAACCCTGAAACACCACCCCCAGCACGACCACCTACACTGCCCGAACACCACTGCACTGCCCTAAACCCTGAAACACCACCCCCAGCATGACCCCCTACACTGCCCGAACACCACTGCACTGCCCTAAACCCTGAAACACCACCCCCTGCACGACCCCCTACACTGCCCGAACACCACTGCACTGCCCTAAACCCTGAAACACCATCCCCAGCACGACCCCCTACACTGCACGAACACCACTGCACTGCCCTAAACCCTGAAACACTACCCCCAGCCAGACCCCCTACACTGCCCGAACACCACTGCACTGCCCTAAACCCTGAAACACCACCCCCAGCAAGACCCCCTACACTGCCCGAACACCACTGCACTGCCCTAAACCCTGAAACACCAGCCCCAGCACGACCCCTACACTGCCCGAACACCACTGCACTGCCCTAAACCCTGAAACACCACCCCTGCACGACCCCCTACACTGCCCGAACACCACTGCACTGCCCTAAACCCTGAAACACCACCCCCAGCACGACCCCCTACACTGCCCGAACACCACTGCACTGCCCTAAACCCTGAAACACCACCCCCTGCACGATCCCCTACACTGCCCGAACACTACTGCACTGCCCTAAACCCTGAAACACCACCCCCAGCACGACCCCCTACACTGCACGAACACCACTGCACTGCCCTAAACCCCGAAACACTACCCCCAGCAAGACCCCCTACACTGCCCGAACACCACTGCATTGCCCTAAACCCTGAAACACCAACCCCAGCATGACCCCCTACACTGCCCGAACACCACTGCACTGCCCTAAACCCTGAAACACCACCCCCAGCACGACCCCCTACACTGCCCGAACACCACTGCACTGCCCTAAACCATGAAACACCAGCCCCAGTACGACCCCCTACACTGCCCGAACACCACTGCACTGCCCTAAACCCTGAAACACCACCCCCAGCACGACCCCTACACTGCCCGAATACCACTGCACTGCCCTAAACCCTGAAACACCAGCCCCAGCACAACCCCGTACACTGCCCGAACACCACTGCACTGCCCTAAACCCTGAAACACCAGCCCCAGCACGACCGCCTACACTGCCCGAAAACCACTGCACTGCCCTAAACCCTGAAACACCAGCCCCAGCACGACCCCCTACACTGCCCAAACACCACTGCACTACCCTAAACCCTCAAACACCAGCCCCAGCACGACCCCTACACTGCCCGAACACCACTGCACTGCCCTAAACCCTGAAACACCAGCCCCAGCAAGACCCCCTACACTGCCCGAACACCACTGCACTGCCCTAAACCCTGAAACACCACCCCCAGCAAGACCCCCTACACTGCCCGAACACCACTGCACTAAAGCCTGAAACACCACCCCCAGCAAGACCACCTACACTGGCCGAACACCACTGCACTGCCCTAAACCCTGAAACACCACCCCTGCACGACCCCCTACACTGCCCAAACACCACTGCACTACCCTAAACCCTGAAACACCACCCCCTGCACGACCCCCTACACTGCCTGAACACCACTGCACTGCCCTAAACCCTGAAACACCACCCCTCAGCACGACACCCTACACTGCCCGAACACCACTGCACTGCCTTAAACCCTGAAACACCACCCCAGCACGACCCCTACACTGCCGAACACCACTGCACTGCCCTAAACCCTGAAACACCACCCCCTGCACGACCTCCTACACTGCCGGAACACCACTGCACTGCCCTAAACCCTGAAACACCACCCCCAGCACGACCCCCTACACTGCCCGAACACCACTGCACTGCCCTAAACCCTGAAACATCAACGCCAGCAAGACCCCCTACACTGCCTGAACACCACTGCCCTAAAAACCTGAAACACCACCCCCTACACTGCACGAACACCACTGCACTGCCCTAAACCCTGAAACACCACCTCCAGCAAAACCCCTACACTGCCTGAACACCATTGCTCTGCCCTAAATCCTGAAACACTAGCCCCAGCATGACCCCCTACACTGCCCAAACACCACTGCACTGCCCTAAACACTGAAACACCACCCCCAGCACGACCCCCTACACTGCCCGAACACCACTGCACTGCCCTAAACCCTGAAACACCAGCCCCAGCAAGACCCCCTACACTGCCCGAACACCACTGCACTGCCCTAGACTCTGAAACACCACCCCCAGCATGACCCCCTACACTGCCCGAACACCACTGCACTGCCCTAAACCCTGAAACACAAGCCCCAGCAAGACCCCCTACACTGCCCGAACACCACTGCACTGCCCTAAACCCTGAAACACCAGCCCCAGCATGACCCCCTACACTGCCCGAACACCACTGCACTGCCCTAAACCCTGAAACACCAGCCCCAGCACGACCACCTACACTGCCCGAACACCACTGCACTGCCCCAAACCCTGAAACACCAGCCCCAGCACAACCCCCTACACTGCCCGAACACCAATGCACTGCCCTAAACCCTGAAACACCAGCCCCAGCACGACCCCCTACACTGCCCGAACACCACTGTACTGCCCTAAACCCTGAAACACCAGCCCCAGCACGACCCCCTACACTGCCCGAAGACCACTGCACTGCCCTAAACCCTAAAAACACCACCCCCTGCATGACCCCCTACATTGCCCGAACACCACTGCACTGCCCTAAACCCTGAAACACCACCCCCTGCACCGCCCCCTACACTGCCCGAACACCACTGCACTGCCCTAAACCCTGAAACACCACCCCCTGCACCGCCCCCTACACTGCCCGAACACCACTGCACTGCCCTAAACCCTGAAACACCACCCCCAGTACGACCCCCTTTACTGCTCGAACACCACTGCACTGCCCAAAACCCTGAAACACCACCCCCAGCATGACTCCCACACTGCCCGAACACCACTGCCCTAAACCCTGAAACACCACCCCCTGCATGACCCCCTACACTGCCCGAACACCACTGCACTGCCCTAAACCCTGAAACACCACCCCCTACACTGCCCGAACACCACTGCACTGCCCTAAACCCTGAAACACCACCCCCAGCACGACCCCCTACACTGCCCGAACACCACTGCACTGCCCTAAACCCTAAAACACCACCCCCAGCATTACCCCCTTCACTGCCCAAACACCACTGCACTGCCCTAAACCCTAGAACACTACCCCCAGCACGACCCCTACACTACCCAAACACCACTGCACTACCCTAAACCCTAAAATACTACCCCCAGCACCACCCCCTACACTACCCGCACATGACTGCACTGCCCTAAACCCTCAAACACTCCCCCAGCACGACCCCTACACTACCCGAACACCACTGCACTGCCCTAAACCCTAAAACACTCCCCCAGCATGACCCCCTACACTACCCGAACACCACTGCACTGCCCTAAACCCTAAAACACTCCCCCAGCACGACCCCCTACACTACCCAAACACCACTGCACTGCCCTAAACCCTAAAACACTACCCCCGCATGACCCCCTACACTACCCAAACACCAATGCACTACCCTAATCCCTAAAACACTACCCCCGCATGACCCCCTACACTACCCTAAACCCTAAAACACGACCTCCTACACTACACAAACACCACTGCACTACCCTAAACCCTAAAACACTACCCCCTACACTACACAAACAACACTGCACTACCCTAAACCCTAAAACACTACCCCCAGCAGTACCCCTACACTACCCAAACACCACTGCACTAACCTAAACCCTAAAACACTACCCCCAGCAGTACCCCTACACTACCCAAACACCACTGCACTACCCTAAATCACTACCCCCAGCACGACCCCCTACACTACCCAAACACCACTGCACTACCCTAAACCCTAAAACACTACCCCCAGCACGACCCCCTACACTACCCAAACACCACTGCACTACCCTAAACCCTAAAACACTCCCCCAGCACGACTCCCTACACTACCCAAACACCACTGCACTACCCTAAACCCTAAATCTACCCCCAGCATGACCCCCTACACTACACAAACACCACTGCACTACCCTAAACCCTAAAACACTACCCCCAGCACGACCCTCTTCACTACCTAAACACAACTGCACAATTTGTTGCAGGCGTTGCAACGCAGGCCTGTGGTGCTTACTGGAAGTACCTAGTGGGCTAGTTGGGCCCCAGGGACCCTCAGGATTCAAGGTGACCTAATCCCCCAACTTAAAACGCACCATGGGGCGCGTTTGCACAGTGGTGAAGGGAGGGGCGGGGCCTCAGGTGACATGTGCGCAAACACGCCCTGTGGTGCGTTTTAAGTTGGGGAATTAATTCCCTTTGAATCCTGAGGGACCCTGGGGGCCAACTAGCCCACCAGGTACCTTCAGTAAGCACAACAGAGTTGCGTTGCAGAGAGGTGAAAAAGGTGCGTGGCCTCGGAACGCCTCTCTGCAACTCAGCTCTGTGGTCCTAACTGTAGGTACCTGGGGGCTAGTTGGGCCCCAGGGACCCTCAGAATTCAAGGGACTTAATCCCACAACTTAAAACGCGCCACGGGGTGCGTTTGCACACATGTCACCTCAGGCCCCCTCCCTTCACCACTGTGCAAACGCGCCCTGTAGCGCGTTTTAAGAGGTAGTTTTAATCCCCCTGCCCTATTATGTACTAGGGACTTGCAGAGGAGGTCATGCTAATCACAGGGGTACCCCAACGCATAGTGTTCCCTAGTGTATGTAGGTGTTTTCACTGTATTCTAAGTGTCTTTTAGCATAGCACTGGCTCTGGTTAGTCAGAGTCAGTTACCACCAGTATCCGTCTGAAAAAGTTGTGGGCACAGGATGATTTTGCAACAAGGCCTCTTTCTGCTCTGTTGGTTCTTTCTGCACATCTTTTGCTTCTTTCTGTGCGTTTTTTCTTCTTTCTTCACATGTCCTACCTCTGTAGGCATAGTTAGAAACTAGCATTTAAAAAACCTTTGAAATTCACTTAAAAAATCATAGGTTTCAGGCACGTTATAGTTAGAAATTAGCCTTTGAAATTCACTGAAAAAACCATAGGTTTCAGACACGTTATAGTTAGAAATTAGCATTTAAAAAACCTTTGAAATTCACTGAAAAAACCATAGGTTTTAGGGACAGTTATAGTTAGTTGGACATTTCACTCGTACAAAACCATAGAAATTCCCCGTTATAGTTAGTTTAGCTAACTATAACTCGCGCCCCGCAATGCACTGCTGATGACGTCACATATTACATCACTCATGACATGGTCAGTGACATCACTGATGACATCACTGATGACATCTCAAATGACATCACTGATGACATCATCCATGTGATAATTTCATGCATCTTCTCACACCCTAATATAACTTTTGATACACCCACTCTAAATTACAGACTGCCATTCTCAAAACCATAGACACTCCAACACCAAAAACTACATACCCACTCACTGATTCTTAGGTCTACACACACATCCACTCACTCACCCGTACAGTCACTCATACTTAGTCACTCAGTACAGGACTATCATATGCACTCATACACCTATATAAACACTCACACACCGCCACTCATCCATAGAGGTACTCACACACCTAGTCAGTCATGCAAAAACTTAATCACACACCCATTTACTCACCTATACAGTTATACACACACCAGCTCACTTACTCATACAAATACTAGCACATTCTTACGCTCTTATACAATCACTGATACAAGTACACACTCATCCATACAGCCACTCTCACAATCACACACTCTCACTTATAGCCATTCATATACTCCAACACACATATATACTGCCTTTCACATATGTAGTTACTCACACATGTACCACTGAGATATACATTCAATCACTAACACACCACACTCACCCACCCATACAGTCCATCACAGATGCACTCTTGAAACCATGCACCCAGTGAATCACCAACTCACACATCTATGCACAGAGTCACACACACCCCACCCACACAAACACTCAGGCACCCATACAGATACTCAGACAATCAATCAATAACCCATGTAGACACTCATGTAGCTATTCAGAAAGCTCATGCAGCCGCTTACAAACCAACAGACAGACGGATACAGACATTCACACAGTTTAGTCACTAACCCATGCATTCAGTAAGATACATTTAATCACTCACTTGTAGAGTCAGTCCCTCACGTACTAAATCATCCATTCAGACACTTATACACCCACTCATTCTTCAATACGCCTTTCCCTATATATATTAAACATATTTAAACTTTACATAAACACACAGTCACTGGATGATGTCATCAGTGATGTCATCAGTGATGTCATTTGAGATGTCATCAGTGATGTCATCAGTGATGTCACTGACCATGTCATGAGTGATGTAATATGTGACGTCATCAGCAGTGCATTGCGGGGCGCGAGTTATAGTTAGCTGAACTAACTATAACGGGGGAATTTCTATGGTTTTGTACGAGTGAAATGTCCAACTAACTATAACTGTCCCTAAAACCTATGGTTTTTTCAGTGAATATATATATATATATATATATATATATATATATATATATATTATCTACTGCCGGTTGCCAGTAGATAGTTATAGTTAGGACCTTTATCCATAGGAAATCCGCAACATTCTATTTGAAATAACTCTTGCGCCGGTTGACGAATCTTCGCGAAAGCTTCCAACTTGTTGGGGTGCTCTGCTCCGCTCCTATCCTGAAAGTCTCGGGTTGATTCGTCAAGCGGGGGCCGAGAAAAAAGGGGGGTCCCAAAACGCATTTTCTCCATTTTCTCCATGTTAATTCCCATAGGAAATTTTAGCCACGGCTACAGCCCGAACTGCTGAACGGAATTACACCAAATTTTGCACAAAGGTAGAGCTTGGTTCAGAAAGCGACCTTTTTTTTTAAATGGTGTAAATCCGTTCAGTAGTTGCGGAGAAATCAAAAAATAAGAGTGAAAAAATCGATTTCCCATAGGAAACTTTATGCAAGGCTACAGCAAAAACTGCTGAACGGAATTACACCAAATTTGGCAAAAAGGTAGTGCTTGGTTCAGAAAGCACCCTTTTAAACATGGTGTAAATCCGTTCAGTAGTTGCTGAGAAAATCCAAAATAAAAGTTTCGATATTTAGAGGCACGGAGGATCCACGCACCCTCCCGACCACGAGCTGCATGCTAATTGGCTGTCAACACTCCAAACCAGGAAGTGTTGGCAGCCATCTTGTTCCTCGGTAGAACCGAGGGACAAGAAAAGACAAAAACAAGGGCGCAAAACGCAAAAAGGGGGCAGGTAGAACCACCCTGACCCCCTAGCCCTGCTCAGGGGGTCCTACAAGGACCCCCAGGGCCAAAAATATTCTTTTTTTTTTAAATCGGCAAAAAACGCGCTGGGTGCGCGGATCCTGCCGATAAAACAAAAGCAGCGCGGGTCCCGCGCTCGTGGATTAATTGGCCCCCGGGTGGGCCAAGTCCCGAGGGCATGCGGGGCTTTATTATTAATTATATGGGGGCCTCTAAGGCCTCCAAGCCCCGGGGACTGCCACCCCCGGGGCTTTAAACAAAATGGTGCGGGAGGGCTCTGAGCCCTCCCGCAGCCCCGGGGACCGCCACCCCCGGGGTTTCTTTTTTTAAAATGAAATCACCTGTGTGGGGGGGCTCGAGCCCCCCCACACGCCCCGGGGATGGCCACCTCCCGGGGCACTAACAAATTTAAAATGGGGGTCCGTTTTGGACCCCGAAGCCCGGGGACCACCACCTCCCTGGGGCTTTGCAGATGTGGGGAGGGGGCCGCGCGGCCCCCTCCTGGAGCCTTTGATGGCCCTGGGGACCGCCACCCCCAGGGCCAGCTCCTGCAGTGTCCCGGGGTGCTCACCCCGGGACACTGTAGTTTGCAATGACAGGACGGGAGCCTCGCGGCTCCCGTCCTGTCATTGCAAACTGCTTGCTTCATTGAAGCGAGAGCAGGAAACCTGCTCTCGCTTCAATGAAGCAAAGCAGATTGCTTTCCACATGGGGAGCTGCATGTCAGCAGCTCCCCATGTGGAAACCAATGCCGGCTCCCGAGGGACGCGGGGAGCCGGCTGGGACCATGGGGGGATTGGGGACCCCCCCAACGTCCCCAACGGAGAGGGCCAGCCCCGGGGGATGGGGTCCCCGGGGCAAGTAGTGGCCCGGGAGGGGGGCCAGGCGGCCCCCCTCCCCCCCCAAAAAAAGAGAAAAAAAAAAGAAATAAAGGCCTGCCCCGGGGGATGGGGTCCCCGGGGCAAAAGGAGGCCTGAGGAGGGGGCCACGCAGCCCCCTCCTTAAAAAAATAATAAAAAGAGTGGCCATGCCCTGGGGGATGGGGTCCCGGGGCCGGAATCGGCCACGGGAGGGGGCCACGCGGCCCCCTTCCCGTTTTAAAAAAGAAAAAAAAGGGGTAAGGCCCTGGGGATGGGGTCCCCAGGGCCCAAAAAACAGGAAAAGGAAGGGGGCCACACAGCCCCCCTACGGAGAAAAAAAAACGATCGGGCCGCAGGCCCCGCCCCTTCCTTTACCACTTTGCAAACGCGCCCCTGGCGCGTTTGCAGAGAGGAACAATTCCCCTTGAATACTGGGGGTCCCTGGGGCCAACTAGCCCACCAGGAACCTCCAGTATGCGCCAGGGTTGCGTTGCAGAGAGGTGTACAGAGGCCACGCCCTTTTACACCTCTCTGCAACGCAGCTCTGTGGCGCATACTGGAGGTACCTGGTGGGATAGTTGGACCCCAGGGACCCTCAGGATTCAAGGGGACTTAATCCCCCAACTTAAAACGCGCCACGGGCGCGTTTGCACAGTGGTGAAGGGAGGGGCGGGGCTTCAGGTGACATGTGTGCAAACAGGCCCCGTGGCGCGTTTTAAGATGGGGAATTAAATCCCCTTCAATCCTGAGGGTCCCTGGGGCCAACTAGCCCACCAGGTACCTCCAGTAAGCGCCACGGAGCTGCGTTGCAGAGTGTTGTAAAAGGGGCGTGGCCTCTGAACACCTCTCTGCAACGCAGCTCTCTGGCGCATACTGGAGGTATCTGGTGGGCCAGTTGGCCCCTAGGGACCCTCGGGATTGAGGAGCAATTAATTCTCCAACTTAAAACGCGCCACAGGGCGTGTTTGCAGACATGTCACCTCAGGCCCCACCCCTTCCTTCACCATTGTGCAAATATTCCTCTAAAATCAGCCGAACTACGAATTCCGATTTACTCACCTGTTATCAGGAGAGACATCAGTGCTGCATCTTTGAGCCCAGTACTGATCCTGAAAAGTAATTTTAACCGTACTTATCAGTAACTTGAATTTCCTTCCATAGGATATCATTGCCTGCTTTTTGCTGAAAAAGTTTCTAAGTGTCGATTTTGAAACATACAAATATTCCTCTAAAATCAGCAGAACTACGAATTCCGATTTACTCACCTGTTATCAGGAGAGACCTCAGTGCTGCATCTTTCAGCACAGTACAGATCCTGAAAAGTAATTCTAACCGTACTTACCAGTAACTTGAATTTCCTTCCATAGGCTAACATTGACTGGTTTCACTTGGAAATTCTTCTAAGTGTTGAGTTTTGGAACTTTATAATATTCCTCTAAAATCAGCTGAACTACGAATTCCAATTTACTCACCTGTTATCAGGAGAGACCTCAGTGCTGCATCTTTCAGCCCAGTACAGATCCTGAAAAGTAATTCTAACTGTACTTACCAGTAACTTGAATTTCCTTCCATAGGCTAACATTGACTGGTTTCACTTGGAAATTCTTCTAAGTGTGGAGTTTTGGAACTTTATAATATTCCTCTAAAATCAGCCGAACTACGAATTCCGATTTACTCACCTGTTATCAGGAGAGAACCCAGTGCTGCATCTTTTAGCCCAGCACTGACCCTGAAAAGTAATTCTAACCGTACTTACCAGTAACTTGAATTTCCTTCCATAGGCTAACATTGACTGGTTTCACTTGGAAATTCTTCTGTGTGTGGAGTTTTGGAACTTTATAATATTCCTCTAAAATCAGCCGAACTACGAATTCCGATTTACTCACCTGTTATCAGGAGAGAACCCAGTGCTGCAACTTTTAGCCCAGCACTGACCCTGATAAGTAATTCTAACCATACTTACCAGTAACTTGTATTTCCTTCCATTGGAATCCATTGTCTGGTTTTCCGCAGAAAAGTTTCAAAGTGCCGTTTTTCACAAACTACAAATATTCCTTAAAAATCGCCTGTATGACTTAAACGCATTCTTTCAACTGTTTACAGGAGATGCACCAGTGCTGGATCCAGGATCCACCACTGAGTAAGAAAAATAACGATAACACTACTTACCTGCTAAGTGAATTTCCTCCCATAGGATAACATTGGTGATTCTATGTGAAAATGTTTCTAAGTGTCAACTTTTAAAATACAATAATATTCCTTAAAAACCACTACTGTAACCAAAACGCTTTTACTCAACTGTTTACAGGAGATGTCCCAGGACTGAATCTAGGATCCAGTCCTGTGGTTAGAAAAAGTAATCCATAAAGTAACTAATTGCATTTAACTAGAAATTCACATTGAGCTCAATGTTGCATTGTGTTTGAAATTGTGTTGCCCATTGCAACAACTGTAACTACTGTACTTAAAAGTCTATTGCCTATTTGCAAAGTATTTAAACTAAAGTAATTCATTCTGAGAAAGTATATTTTGTAATGTAATGTATAATGTAATTACAATGTAATTTAAAAAATAAAATATCTAAGAAATAAATAGTTTAAAAAATGTAGTAAATCAGTATCAAAAAAATAAATATAACAATTAATACATTTAAAAATTGTCATTTACAAAACCTTTGAAATTCACTGGAAAAACCATAGGTTTCAGACATGTTATAGTTAGGAATTAGCATTTAAAAAACCTTTGAAATTCACTGAAAAAACCATAGGTTTCAGGCACGTTATAGTTAGAAATTAGCATTTAAAAAACCTTTGAAATTCACTGAAAAAACCATAGGTTTCAGACACGTTATAGTTAGAAATTAGCATTTAAAAAACCTTTGAAATTCACTGAAAAAACCATAGGTTTCAGACACGTTATAGTTAGAAATTTGCATTTAAAAACCTTACAAATTCACTGAAAAAACCATAGGTTTTAGGGACAGTTATAGTTAGTTGGACATTGCACTCGTACAAAACCCGTGAAATTCCCCCGTTATAGTTAGTTCAGCTAACTATAACTCGCGCCCCGCAATGCACTGCTGATGACGTCACATATTACATCACTCATGACATGGTCAGTGACATCACTGATGACATCACTGATGACATCTCAAATGACATCACTGATGACATCACTGATGACATCATCCACGTGATAATCTGATGCACCTCCTCACACCCTAATATAACCTTTGATACACCCACTCTAAATTACAGACTGCCATTCGCAAAACCATAGACACTCCAACACCAATAACTACATACCCACTCATTGATTCTTAGGTCTACACACACATCCACTCACTCACCTGTACAGTCACTCATACTTACGGTCACTCAGTACAGGACTATCATATGCACTCATACTCCTCTATAGACACTCAAACACCGCCACTCATCCATAGAGGTACTCACACACCTAGTCAGTCATGCAAATAATTAAACACACTGCTATTTACTCACCTATACAGTTATACACACACCAGCTCACTTACTCATAAAAATACTAGCACATTCTTACGCTCTTATACAATCACTGATGCAAGCACACACTCATCCATACAGTCACTCTCACAATCACACACTCTCGCTTATAGCTATTTATATACTCCAACACACATATATACTGCCTTTCACATATGTAGTTACTCACACATGTACCACTGGGACATACATTCACTCACTAATACACTCTTACACACACTTACCCACCCATACAGTCTATCACAGATGCACTCTTGAAACCATCCACCCAGTGAATCACCCACTCACACATCTATGCACAGAGTCGCACCCACCCCTCCCACACAAACACTCAGGCACCCATACAGATACTCAGACAACCAATCAATAACTCATATAGACACTCATGTAGCTATTCACAAACCCATGCAGCCACTTACACAGCAACAGACAGACGGATACAGACATTCACCCAGTTTAGTCACTAACCCATGCATTCAGTAAGATACGTTTAATCACTCACTTATAGAGTTAGTCACGCACCTACTAAATCATCCATACAGACACTTATACACCCACTCATTCTTCAATACGCCTTTCCCTATATATATTGAAAATATTTAAACTTTACAGAAACACACAGTCACTGGATGATGTCATCAGTGATGTCATTTGAGATGTCATTTGAGATGTCATCAGTGATGTCATCAGTGATGTCACTGACCATGTCATGAGTGATGTAATATGTGACGTCATCAGCAGTGCATTGCGGGGCGCGAGTTATAGTTAGCTGAACTAACTATAACGGGGGAATTTCACGGGTTTTGTACGAGTGCAATGTCCAACTAACTATAACTGTCTCTAAAACCTATGGTTTTTCAGTGAATTGTAAGGTTTTTAAATGCAAATTTCTAACTATAACGTGTCTGAAACCTATGGTTTTTTCAGTGAATATATATATATTCACTGAAAAAACCATAGGTTTCAGACTACGTTATAGTTGCAAATTAGCATTTAAAAAGCCTTTGAAATTCACTGAAAAACCATAGGTTTCAGACACGTTATAGTTACAAATTAGCATTTAAAAACCTTTGAAATTCACTGAAAAAACCATAGGTTTTAGGGACAGTTATAGTTACTTGGACATTGCACTCGTACAAAACCCGTGAAATTCCCCGTTATAGTTAGTTCAGCTAACTATAACTCGCGCCCCACAATGCACTGCTGATGACGTCACATATTACATCACTCATGACATGGTCAGTGACATCACTGATGACATCACTGATGACATCTCAAATGACATCACTGATGACATCATCCAGTGACTGTGTGTTTCTGTAAAGTTTAAATATTTTTAATATATATAGGAAAAGACGTATTGAAGAATGAGTGGGTGTGTAAGTGTCTGTATGGATGATTTAGTAGGTGGGTGACTGACTCTATAAGTGAGTGATTTAACGTATCTTACTGAATGCATGGGTTAGTGACTAAACTAGGTGAATGTCTGTATCCGTCTGTCTGTTGCTGTGTAAGTGGCTGCATGTGTTTGTGAATAGCTAAATGAGTGTCTATATGAGTTATTGAATGCTTGTCTGAGTATCTGTATGGGTGCCTGAGTGTTTGTGTGGGAGGGGTGTGTGCAACTCTGTGCATAGATGTGTGAGTGGGTGATTCACTGGGTGGATGGTTTCAAGAGTGCATCTGTGATAGACTGTATGGGTGGGTAAGTGTGTGTAAGAGTGTGTTAGTGAGTGAATGTATGTCCCAGTGGTACATGTGTGAGTAACTACATATGTGAAAGGCAGTATATATGTGTGTTGGAGTATATAAATAGCTATAAGCAAGAGTGAGTGATTGTGATAGTGGCTGTATGGATGAGTGTGTGCTTGTATCAGTGATTGTATAAGAGCGTAACAATGTGCTACTATTTGTATGAGTAAGTGAGCTGGTGTGTGTATAACTGTATAGGTGAGTAAATGGCAGTGTGTTTAATTATTTGCATGACTGACTAGGTGTCTGAGTATCTCTATGGATGAGTGGCGTTGTTTGAGTGTCTATATAGGAGTAAGAGTGCATATGATAGTCCTGTACTGAGTGACCGTAAGTATGAGTGACTATACGGGTGAGTGAGTGGATGTGTGTGTGTAGACCTAAGAATCAGTGAGTGGGTATGTAGTTATTAGTGTTGGAGTGTCTATGGTTTTGCGAATGGCAGTCTGTAATTTAGAGTGGGTGTATCAAAGATTATATTAGGGTGTGAGGAGGTGCATCAGATTATCACGTGGATGATGTCATCAGTGATGTCATTTGAGATGTCATCAGTGATGTCATCAGTGATGTCACTGACCATGTCATGAGTGATGTAATATGTGACGTCATCAGCAGTGCATTGCTGGGCGCGAGTTATAGTTAGCTGAACTAACTATAACGAGGGAATTTCACGGGTTTTGTACGAGTGCAATGTCCAAGTAACTATAACTGTCCCTAAAACCTATGGTTTTTTCAGTGAATTTCAAAGGTTTTTAAATGCTAATTTGTAACTATAACGTGTCTGAAACCTATGGTTTTTTCAGTGAATTTCAAAGGTTTTTAAATGCTAATTTGTAACTATAACGTGTCTGAAACCTATGGTTTTTTCAGTGAATTTCAAAGGTTTTTAAATGCTAATTTCTAACTATAACGTGCCTGATACCTACGGTTTTTTCAGTGAATTTCAAAGGTTTTGTAAATGACAATTTTTAAATGTATTAATTGTTATATTAATTTTTTTCATACTGATTTACTACATTTTTAGAAACAATTTTTTTTACATATTTTATTTTTTAAATTACATTGTAATTACATTATACATTACATTACAAAAATACTTTCTCAGAATGAATTACTTTAGTTTAAATACTTTGCACATAGGCAATAGACTTTTAAGTACAGTAGTTACAGTTGTTGCAATGGGCAACACATTTTCAAACACAATGCAACATTCAGCTCAATGTGAATTTCTAGTTAAATGCAATTAGTTACTTTATGGATTACTTTTTCTAACCACAGGACTGGATCCTAGATTCAGTCCTGGGACATCTCCTGTAAACAGTTGAGTAAAAGCGTTTTGGTTACAGTCGTGATTTTTAAGGAATATTATTGTATTTTAAAAGTTGACACTTAGAAACTTTTCCTCATAGAATCACCAATGTTATCCTATGGAAGGAAATTCACTTAGCAGGTAAAAACTGTTATCGTTACTTTGTCTTACTCAGTGTTGGATCCTGGATCCAGCACTGGTGCATCTCCTGTAAACAGTTGAAAGAATGCGTTTAAGTCATACAGGTGATTTTTAAGGAATATTTGTAGTTTGTAAAAATCAACACTTTGAAACTTTTTGCTGAAAACAAGACAATGGATTCCTATGGAAGAAAATATAAGTTACTGGTAAGTACGGTTAAAATTACTTTTCAGGGTCAGTGCTGGGCTAAAAGATGCAGCACTGGGTTCTCTCCTGATAACAGGTGAGTAAATTGGTATTCGTACTTTGGTTGATTTTAGAGGAATATTATAAAGTTCAAAAACTCCACACTGAGAAGAATTTCCAAGTGAAACCAGTCAATGTTAGCCTATGAAGGTAATTCAAGTTACCGGTAAGTACGGTTAAAATTACTTTTCAGGACCAGTACTGGGCTGAAATATGCAGCACTGAGGTCTCTCCTGATAACAGGTGAGTAAATCGGAATTCGTATTTCGGCTGATTTTAGAGGAATATTTTAAAGTTCCAAAACTCCACACTTAGAAGAATTTCCAAGTGAAACCAGTCAATGTTAGCCTATGGAAGGAAATTCAAGTTACTGGTAAGTACGGTTAAAATTACTTTTCAGGACCAGTACTGGGCTGAAAGATACAGCACTGAGGTCTCTCCTTATAACAGGTGAGTAAATCGGAATTCGTATTTCGGCTGATTTTAGAGGAATATTTGTATGTTTCAAAAATCAACACTTAGAAACTTTTTCAGCAAAAAGCAGGCAATGATATCCTATGGAAGGAAATTCAAGTTACTGGTAAGTACGGTTAAAATTACTTTTGAGGATCAGTACTGGGCTGAAAGATGCAGCACTGAGGTCTCTCCTGATAACAGGTGAGTAAATCGGAATTCGTATTTCGGCTGATTTTAGAGGAATATTTTAAAGTTCCAAAACTCCACACTTAGAAGAATTTCCAAGTGAAACCAGTCAATGTTAGCCTATGGAAGGAAATTCAAGTTACTGGTAAGTACGGTTAAAATTACTTTTCAGGACCAGTACTGGGCTGAAAGATACAGCACTGAGGTCTCTCCTGATAACAGGTGAGTAAATCGGAATTCGTATTTCGGATGATTTTAGAAGAATATTTGCACAATGGTGAAGGGAGGGGCGGGGCCTGAGGTGACATCTGTGCAAACGCGCCCCGTGGCGCGTTTTAAGTTGGGGATTAAGTCCCCTTGAATCCTGAGGGTCCCTAGGGGCCAACTAGCCCACCAGGAACCTCCAATATGCGCCAGGGGCTGCGTTGCAGAGAGTGTAGAGAGGCCACACCCCTTTTACACCTCTCTGCAACGCAGCTCTGTTGCGCTTTCTGGATGTACCTGTTGGGCTAGTTGGCCCCCAGGGACCCTCAGGATTGAAGGGGATTTAATTCCCCATCTTAAAACGCGCCACGGGGCCTGTTTGCACACATGTCACCTGAAGCCCCGCCCTCCCTTCACCACTGTGCAAACGCGCCTCGTGGCGCGTTTTAAGTTGGGGATTAAGTCCCTTGAATCCTGAGGGTCCCGGAGTCCAACTAGCCCACCATATACCTCCAAAAGCGCCACAGAGCTGCGTTGCAGAGAGGTGTAAAAGGGGTGTGGCCTCTCTACACGTCTCTGCAACGCAGCCCCTTGGCGCATATTGGAGGTTCCTGGTGGGCTAGTTGGCTCCCAGGGACCCCCAGTATTCAAGGGAATTCGTTCCCCCTCTGCAAACGCGCCAGGGCGCGTTTGCAGAGTGGTGAAGGAAGGGGCGGGGCCTGCGTTTAAAAAAAAATAATAATAATTTTGTCCCCTAAAGGGGGCTGTGTGGCCCCCTTCCTTTTTCCTGTTTTTGGGCCCTGGGGACCCCATCCCCCAGGGCCTTACCCCTTTTTTAAATTTAATTTAAAAAAAAACAGGAAGGGGGCCGCGTGGCCCCCTTCCCTGGGCCTGTATTGGCCCCGGGGACCCCATCCCCCGGGGCATGGCCTTTTTTTATTTTCTTGGGAGGGGGCTGCGTGGCCCCCTCCTCAGGCCATTTAAGGCCCCGGGGACCCCATCCCCCGGGGCCGGCCTTTCCATTTATTTTTATTTTTTTGGGGAGGGGGCCGCGTGGCCCCCTCCTGGGCCACTACTTGCCCCGGGGACCCCATCCCCGGGGCTGGCCCTCTCCGTTGGGGACTGTGGGGGTCCCCAATACCCCCACAGTCCCGCCGGCTCCCACGTCCCTTGGGAGCCGGCATTGCTGTTCCACATGGGGAGCAGCTGACATGCTGCTCCCCATGTGGAAAAGCAATCGGCTTTGGATATTGGAAGAGAGGCAGGTTTCCCTGCTCTCTCTTCCAATATCCAAAGCAGTTTGCTATGGCAGGACGGGAGCCGCGAGGCTCCCGTCCTGCCATAGCAAACTACAGTGTCCCGGGGTAGGCACCCCGGGACACTGCAGGAGCCGGCCCTGGGGGGTGGCGGTCCCCAGGGCCCTCAAGGGCTCCAGGAGGGGGCCGCGCGGCCCCTCCTCCACATCAGCACAGCCCCGGGGAAGTGGTGGTCCCCGGGGCTTCGGGGTCCAAAACGGACCCCCATTTTAATTTGTTAGTGCCCCGGGAGGTGGCGGTCCCGGGGCGTGTGGGGGCTGGAGCCCCCACACAGGTTGTTTAATTTTTTTAAAAAGCCCCGGGAGGTGGTGGTCCCGGGGCTGCGGGAGGGCTCAGAGCCCTCCTGCACCATTTTTAAAAGAAAGCCCCGGGGGTGGCGGTCCTCGGGGCTTGGGGGCCCTTGAGGCCCCCACACATAAAATTAAACCCCCACCATGCCCCCGGGACTTGGGCCACCCGGGGCAAAATACAGTCGAAGCGCGGGAGACCGCGCTCGATTTTTTTTCGGCAGGATTCGCGCACCCTGAGCGCATCCTGCCGATTTTTTAAAAAAAATTATTATTTTTTTGCCCAGGGGTCCTTGTGGGACCCCTGAGCAAACCTAGGGGGTCAGGGTGTTTCTACCCTGCCCCCTTTGTGCGCTTTGCGCACTTGTTTCTGTCCCTCGGTTCTACCGAGGACAAAATGGCTGCCAACATTTCCTGAATCGGAATGTTGACAGCCAGCTGACAGCCAATTAACATGCAGCTCGTGATCGGGACGGTGCGCGCAGGGTGCGCTCAGGGTGCGCGAATCCTCCGTGCCCATAGATATATATGTACTTTTACTTTTGATTTTCTCAGCAACTACTGAACGGATTTACACCATTTAACAAAAAGGGTTCTTTCTGAACCAAGAACTACCTCTTTGCCAAATTTGGTGTAATTCCGTTCAGCAGTTCGGGCTGTAGCCGTGTCTAAAGTTTCCTATGGAAAATTGCATGGGGAAAACACGTTTTGGGACCCCCTTTTTTCTCGGCCCCCGCTTGACGAATCCCCCGAGACTTTCAGGGTAGGAGCGGACCGGAGCGCCCCACAAAGTTTGAAAATTTTGCGAAGATACGTCAACCGGCAAGAGAGTTATTTCAAATAGAATGTCGCGGATTTCCTATGGATAATAGGTTGCAACTATAACTATCTACTGGCGACCGCCAGTAGATAATATATATATATATATATATATATATTCACAGATAGACAAACAAATGGCAGAAGGAGCAAAATTCATAACTTCACAAAAGGGAAAACTACTTCTGTGCTACATGGGCTACACTTATACGCAAGAAAAAGTAACTGGAAACAAAACCCATTGGAAATGTAGTAAATATTACTCCAATTCTTGCTATGAGAGAGCCACTACAGTAGAAACAAATGTAGTCAATGTCAGAGAACACAACCATCCCCCCAATGTGTCTGAAATCAAGGTCAGAGATGCTCTAGAAACAATCAGAGAAGCAAGTACCAGCTCCCAACAGACCAGTCCCAAATTCTAAAAACCATGCAAACTAGGGTTCCTGAACATGTCACAGGAAACTACCATCCAGCCCCATTTTAAAAAGATTAATTGCCAGAACTAAAAGAGCTACAGCTCAAACACCACCCACTCCCAAACTTTTGCAGCAATAGAAATGTTACCAGAATACACCATCACCCACAAAGATGTAAAATTCCTTCTTCACGACAATAACAGTCATGAAAAGTGAATTATCGTCTTTGCAACCAACAACAACTTACAAAAACTTAAAAACTGCGAAACGTGGATGATGGATGGCACATTCAAAGTTTGCCCCAAGCCTTTTTACCAACTATATACTATCCATAGCGAATATGAAGACATTAACATCTCCTTCATATACGCAATACTCCCTAATAAGCAAAACACCACCTACATAGAGCTCCTTACAATACTAAAACAATACAGCAACAACTACTTTCCACAAAAAATAATCATTGACTTTGAACAAGCAATGATTCAGTCAATTTTAAAAATATACCCACACACTGAAATACAAGGTTGATATTACCACTTCAACCAAACTATCTGGAGACACCTACAAAAATGTACTCTAAGCATAGATTACGCCACCAATAGCAACTTTGCCTACCAAATTTAAAAAATAATAGCCCTGGCCTATGTACCAACAGCTGAAGTAGCCAACCATTATAACATACTTCTTGAAAGCCCTTTCTATCGGGCAAACGAAACTAACTCCCTTCCTAGACTACTTTGAAGACACTTGGGTGGGAAAGCTACATAGGTCAGGGCACCATAGACAACCAAAATTCCAAATACCCTGGTGGAACGTCTACAATAGCACTCTAGCTCAAAAAGCTAAAACTAACAATGTAGTGGAAGGATGGCATAATGCCTTCCAAGCCACAATAGGAAGAGGACAACCAACCCTACACAAACTAATAGAAGCTATCAAAAAGAACTCAGTAAACAAACAAAAACAATGTATGAATACCTACAACACAAAACTCGACTATTTCCAAACACCAAAGGGTTAGAATACCTAGACATGATTGCTAAATCTATACGTTAAACAAAAAACAATGCTGAACATCATAAGCATTTTAAAATCACAAAACATTTAAACAACATAATTCTAATCTTTTTTAAATTAATAATTATAATTATGCCATTTAAAATTTAAAAACAAACATAATGACATAATATAATTGCTAAAATAAAAAAGAAACAAACCAATTTACCCAAAACCATTTCCCACCCATAATAATAAAAAAATAACTTACAGTTATGTTGCAGATGACGATCCTGAAAAAAGAAAAAATCAATAGAAGATAAATCGAAAGACAAATCCATTCGAAAAGAAAGCCCCCAAAAATGAAAGAAATACAACTGTAGAAAAAAGGCTCCAACGAGGCTATTCTCTTAATAACAAAACCCTTAAAAACCCGAGATTTATTAAAAAAAAAAAAGCACAAAAATTGAAATGTTGATTCATGTCGATTCGATGTAACAGCCTTCTGGTTCCATTTGTCGGAACCAGAAGGCCGTTACATCAAATCGCTGATGACAAAAAAAGGGGAAAGGAGTATCTTTGGGTCTGATCAATTGAAAAAGATTGGCCCTGAATTACAAAAGTGGAATAATAAAAGATCAGATGAGACTAATTAAACTACGTCTGAAATTGGAACAGGAGAGTAAACAGATAAAACTGAGGGAGAAAACATTTTTACTCACTGGAGATTGCATCCCAAGTGGTTCCACTTAGTTTAAAAAAATCCAATTTTCTCAAGATATCATAAAGGATAATATCTGAGGAAAAACATATCCTTGAAAAGGTGCAACGCAACTTAAATATGCCTGCACCTACGGAATTTCCCTGTTAATACGAATTTAGATGTATTATCTGATTTTTATGAATTTTATGAAAAAGTTGTGAAATTTGAATAAGTCCTGAAGAAGGTGGAAAGAAAACAAAAAAAAACACCGAAACGCTGCGTCGACACACTGTTCTTTGATACAATTTATTCTATGTGACACATTGTCCTTTGATACAACATTTTTTCTCTGTGTATAAAATTGATGTTGTAATTAGACAACTGTATATTTTTATGAAAAGTTTTTGATTAATACGCATTGTTGATAATTAGATGAATTGTCATGATGGTTTTTAACAAATTTTAAATAATGAAATTAAAAAGATCTTTTTTGTACTGTATAAAATAAATTTATTTTAACTAAATAGACTTGTTAGATATTCATTATTGGATTGTGTGACTTGGTTCAGTGTATACTACTTGAGGTCAGTAACACGGCACATAAGGGAATCTTGTTTTTTATAAAATATATCTTGTTTTGCCAATTTATAGTGTGATCAGATATTTTTCCAATGTACGATTCTTCTGTTATATGAAGTGCTTGTGTAACAAATCTATGGAAGGAGGACTCTGTATTGTATGGGTCGGGGTACTGGGGCAAGTGGGATTCATTTTTTATGCCCCTAGTTTAGAATGACACAAGATGGATGGTGAGAATAGCTTCCTCAGACAGTGTATGTGAATTGCTTGAACTCCATTGGCTGGAGTGGGACACCAATACACTGAAATGAGGAGGATGGAAACAGGGCTACCATTAGAAATTCCATGAGGGCCTTGTTAGCAAAGGAAGGGTGAATTGCAAGGCCTGCCCTTTTGCCTGCTTTTAGTTACTGATTCAGGAAGGTGATGATAGCCAGATGCATAGAACTCACACTTTGTTGTGCCTATGTTTTGTATACTTCTGCTTGGAACCAGATCCATTGCTGCCTACTTTGAGATCAATCACTTTGCCCAAAGGCTAAATTTGGAGAGTGTACTGGAGACGACATTTTAAAGAAAAACAATCCATGTTATTTCTGAAACCTCAGAGAATGGATCAACATCCCCTGTCTGGAAAATGTATGTAGAAGTGGCATCCAAACCATCTTACTTGGTTCTAGTCCCAAGTCACACTTCACCAAGGAAGGGAGTGCTCCACAGGGTACTCAAAGCGGTGCTGTGTAACCAGGGCTGGAGTCTGTCACACAGTTTTCCAAGGGTGGAGGGTCCTCTCCTGAAGTATGCACTTTCTGTTGCAAGATCGGAGGTTCTGCCTAAAGAGCCTATAAGCCTGTCTGTCTGCTGACACAGTGAATGAGTGTGCCTGGCCCTGCAAGAAGAGAGATTGTTCAGGACTCAGGAGGAGAGGCCCAGCGTGTTCCCAGTGTGTGGAGCATCCAGGGTAAACTGACCAAAAAAGAGAGTCAAAAGTGAAAAGTGCTGCAATGGGTTCCCCCCAGTCTTGTTGCACTGTTTCCATCAGAACTGTATCACATTTGCACCAGAGCAAAGATTCCTGCTCGACCAAAGGCCTGCAGCAGGCTTGAGATATTGGTACTGCTGCTGCCTGTGGGGAAAAGACAGTAAGGTCACCACCAACGCGGGAAGCCAGGATCAGCCTGGAAGCTGCAACTGCCACAGAGACATCACTGCAAAGAAATTCGGCCAGATGGCCACAATTGCTAAGTCCAGTCAGTGGTATGTAGTCATACATGAGTGCCAGCACTGTCGAAGATAGGTATGACTGCACAGACCTGCCCAAGAATTCCACTCCATGACCACTGAAACAAACTAAGCTGTGGCCCCCTACGAAAAAAAGAAAAGCCCCGCAAAGATGGGGGCATGCCCTACACCCACTGATTAGCCTAAACTGCAATGCAACTAAGAATAGGTAAATGCAGGGCTTAGCTTGAATATGGGACTGGCGACTGACATGTGTGGGCAAGATTGCAAGCAGCTTAAGACTTTTTAGCCAAGGGTTGAAAAAGACATTGAACTGAGTTTTTATGCTTACGAGTGAGACTGCTTTGAGTAATCTGAACCTTTGCCGAATCCTTGCCTATTCGGTATGGCATTGTGAACTGTGGAGACAGAAACTCGATCATAGCAGGAAGTGGAAAGGTGCTAGGGAGAAGGGGTGGTCAAGACTTTGCTGCTAAGGTGGAAATTAGCTAGGATTAGAAGAGAAGTACTTCACTGTTAGATGCAACTGATTACCCTATATTATGCTCTCAGAGTGTTGTGCAGTATTTAGTTTTGCTGTGTGATAAAGTACTTTCTTTTCAATAAAAGATACACACTGGGTAGAGCATTGTGTTATAGTATCTGTTGGTTGGCTGTTAAGTTCTGAGCTCTTAATAAACCTACCCATAGTACCTTCCAGACAGGTCTCTGGCTGCATACCCATGCTATGCTGAGAGTCAAGTAAGGAATAGGTTGTACTTGGTCCAAGTTTGCAGAACTGCTTTAGAATGGACCCCAGGGCAGCAGTGTTAGATGACTTCAACCACCATGGTATTTCACCCAAATATTGACTACAAAGGATCGTGTTGCCAGGAATCAGATATCATGGCAAAAATATTGAGGGCCAAATATTGTGAAGGTAAGTTTATATAGGTAAGCAAAAGTGTTCTATACTAAACTCCATATATCTGTATCTTGACATTATGCATATATCTTCAAAGTTCTTAGATGAGGAGTTAAGAACAGTAATTATATACCTACCTATTTGCACTTACCTTTTCAATATTTTGGTCTTCAATATTTTTGTCACAATATTTTGGCCACACATCATTATTGCCCTGAAAATTCTGTCATACAAACAGTTGGGGCCCACTAGCCACAGTCTTCCCCGTGACCACCGAACATAGTCTGACACCACTCAAAATATGGAATTATAAAAAAATTATAACCACATTTTAATGTGCCCAATTCTCTTTTCCTTTTGGACAGCATGGCCCATCTAAAATTAAAACATAAAGATATTTACTTATACTGGTGTAGAACTTTTATCCTATGAACGTTCTTGCACATTGAAGAAAATATTGACCCATCCACTCATTATAACTGTAGTAAAATAATATTCATTTATTGTAAAACAAACATTTTGTTCATTTCTTCTTTTCATTATTTTAACATCATCCATTCAGGACTGTTCATTTCTCTATAATGTGGAATGGATGTATATAATGCTGTCGCATCTAAGTACAAAAACATATTTCCTACTTCTCGTGTTTTCCTAACTCAGTTTATTTAAGAAAACTGTTGTGCCTGCCACGTATGTCAAAATGTTATAAGACAGATTTTAGTATCTCATCTAGTGGCGTCCAGCATTACTCATGGGTGGCAGGGCAGCCGCAGGGGGCTGCGGGTGGGGGGATATCACGCAGGGGGGTGTGGGGAATCGGAATTAAAATTTTAAAAAACTTACCTTGAGGCCGGGTCCCGCGTCTCTGCTCCTACTCTCCTGCCTCCGACTCTGACAGGAACAGCAAATCAGCATTGTGATTGGTAAGCACCCAGGCTCCCCTGACCAATCACAACGCTGCAAGGCCATCATCACACCTGTGCATCCACTCATACCCTATGGACAATGCAAACAGCAGTGGCGAGAGGGGGCATCCCTACCTCATAACCCTACGTATGTTGAATTCCCTCGATGTGTGGCCATTAACCCTTATACGTGTCTTAGGGCGGTCATAAAGGAGTCTAACCAATCTAACAAATTTGGGTCCGAATCCCATTTTAGCCATAACCCCAAAAAGGAAACGCCATTCAACTGAATCGAATGCTTTGTTCGCGTCCAAGGATGAAATCACTTTTCCTATCAGTGTGCTATGGGCAGCCGCCAGAATATTGTGTAATCTCGTTAAGTTCAATTTGGCCGAACAGCCCGGTATAAACCCATTTTGGTCCGGGTGTACCAGCTCCTGCATTACTCCCCTCAATCTATTCACTAAGAGGTTTGCCAGTATCTTCACATCTGCTTTTAGCAGAGTAATGGGCCTAAGCGAGTCTTGCATGTCCACGGATTTACCTTTTTTCAAAATCAGAATAACCATTGTGGCATGCATATCATCCGGTTATTTCCAATAGTGAAGTGCCTTCTTACATGCCAAGTGGAGAGGAATCACCATTTGTCTCCTTAGTTTCTTAAAGAGCTCAACCTTTGAACCATTTGGTTTGCCTCAACGGTATGGAGGCTTCATACTCTGTGACATTCTGCTCCAGGTCTGCCTCCCTATCCACTCGTAGCCGTCTCAGTGGACAAGCTCATTTGAAGTCTAGCACCTCCCACTGGGGGGCACACAAGTGGGAGGCGTAAAAGGATTCCAAATACCTGGCAAACTCATCAGCAACTTTATCACTATCACACACTATGTCTCCGGAGTCTATCTTTCAACCTGGCACATCTCTCATATGCTTTCTACACTACCAGTGGACTCTGCACTGAGGCCGTGCTTTCTTTGAAGCAGTTTTTGGTGACTTTATCTATTCTTTTAACTTCCTGCCTGTTGGCAAGACCCCAACCACTGTATACACTAAAGGTGCATTTTCATTGTTTGGGCCGGGCGCACCTTTTAAAAGGTGTGCCCAGCTCAAACAATGAAAATGCACCCTATTACCATGAATGCACTGCCTTCAGGGCAGCCGTGATCTCGCACTGCTATGGGGGCAGCGCATTCCTGTGAAAAATGGAGCGGCTGCTTTGAAGCTGTTCCGTGTTTTCACAGTGCTGGTAGCAACCTGCCTACAAGTTGAAGGGGGATTAGAGATCCTTTGCAGGCGGGTGCAGTGAGTGACTGCACCCGCCTGCAAGGGGATGTCTGGGGGTCCATGCAACACCCTTTTCTCCCTCTAGAGGGCTGGTCTCAGGTGGCACACTGTTAGTGGGCCTCCTGAGAGCTTCTTTGCCGATGCGCCCGCGTCTGTAATATGGCGCAGGCGCAGAGGCGAAGGGATTGATTCCCTTATTGCATGGGGCACACCCCCATGCAAATGAGGGAACGCCCTGTGAAGATAGCGCTTTAAGTGCGCCAGTGCTATCGGTATTACAGAAGGGGCCGCACAAGCGTCTGCGGCCCTTTCTGCAAAATCAAAGTGCCCTGGAGCGCGCAAAGCAGGCGCAAATGCCCGTTGTGCCCCCGGGGCACTTTCATATTATGGCCCCAAGTCTCTATTTTCCAGGCTCCGACTTGTTTTGTTGCTTTGATGGTGAACTTTACCAACATGGGGAGTGAATGCCCTAGCCAAATATGTCGCCTCCCGAAACCGGATATATGAGTCTCCTATTGTTAAAAGGTAATCAATCCATGAATGCATTTTGTGTTCCCTGGAATAGAAAGAGCAGCCTCTCTTCGAAGGGTGTAGGGCTCTCCATATGTCACTTAAACCCAGCAGTTGTCGTAGTCCTCTTCAATCTGCTCCTGATCTTGGTTGCCCTCATCCTTCAGCTTTTTTCCTGCATGGCTCTGCAATAACTTGTCCTGTCACAGATCATCCTATCCTGTGCTAGTTCTCATGTGCCTTGACCTCCGGTTCATGCCAGTCTAAGAACTTTCTAGCACTGTACTTCTTGGTCCTGGTCTAACTGGTCATGATTCCCATGTACTCCTGCCTAGTCCTTTAGATCCTGGATCTCCTGTTTCACAGGTTTCCAGTCCTGGACCTTGTCATCCTTCCCACCCTATTTCTCATCCATCAGTCCTCCTGGTTCTGCTACCCTGGTTTATCTAGTACCATGGTGTTCCTGTTCCTAATCCTTATGATCCTGGACTCTTTGGTCCATGTAGTCCTGGTCTACGTTCTGGTACCCCTTTGCCTGGTCCTCAGATCTCCTGGAGCTGGTCCCACTGGCCTTGCTTTCCCTAGCCTCTCTATGCCCCCAGTCCTCCTGTCCCATCCTAGTCCTACTACTCCTCCTTGTCTCATAGTTTGCCTGTTCTACCCTGTTCTTGTCCATCAGACCTTGGTCCCCTCAATCTTAGTCCTCCGAATAACAGTCATCCTGGGTCTAGTCTTCCTCATCCCTGTGGCACTGATCCTACTAGTTCCCATGTCGTGTGTCACCTTGGTTCATGTAGTCCTTGTCACCCTGGATTAGGATCCCTATAAGTCTGACCCTCATAGACTTTATGATCCTAGTTCCACTGGGCCTGGACTTCCTGGTCATTTATATCCATCCTGGTCATTCTGAGCTAGGGTCTCCTGATCCTGCTAGTCCTAGTCCTTTGCCGTCATAGTCTTCTTGATCATGGTCCATTAGCTTATGGCCTCTTGGTCCTCCTTGATCTGATTTAATCTGATCAGGTCATGGTCCCTCTGTGTCTGTCTGATCCTTCTTTCCATTGGTCTTCTGGTACTGGTTGTCATTGGTCTGTCTATCAGGATCGGCTGCTTCTGGCCCTGATCGTCTTCATCCCTCTGGTCCTGGTCGGTGCACTCAGCCCCTCCAAGCCCCCCTTGTTGATTTGGTCTCTTCCCCTTACCCCTGGTCATTTTCTTCCTTTGTGTCCTTGTCCACTGGGCCCAGATCCCCCTGTTCCACATCCCCCTGGCCCTCCTGGTCCTTCTCACCCTGGTCCCTGTAAACCTACTCCTGCCATCCTTGTTCTGTTCTTCCTCATCTATTTGTTCCTGGTCTCTCTGGCAGTGGTAATTCTGGTCCTCGTGGATTGGGTATCCCTGGGCCTTGTTCTTTTTGTCCTCATGGCCCTGGTCATCCTAGCCCTCCTGGTAGTCTACCTTCTGGCACTTATTCTCCTCCTGGTCATCATCCTCCTCCTACTGCTTCCTTCTGAAGACCTCTCCACAAAGTCTTCAGTCAGGTACACCCTCCAAGTTTGCTATTTAGATTTTTTTTTTGGGCTGCCAGATTTCTTTAACTGAGACAGCACTGTCAGGGATAGAAATGAGGACTCCATAGAGACATAACCTTGTGCACTTAAAACACTGCTTAGCATGTTAAAAATCAAACTTACCGTTCCCAAGATACATTGTGCAAGTAAATCAAATGTCAGTGTGGCTGAATGGCCATTCCTGACATGGGGCCAAAAAGCATCTGCGCCTAAAATCAACTCTGTTGGGTGAATAGTATGAAAAAGCATGTTTCTTCAGCAGGCAGCTGATTGAATTACCCAGCTGCATTATTTTCCTGTCTCCTGCTTTTACTTACCTATTCCACAGAAGTCCCCTTACTGTGTCTTATTTAATTTCCTCCCGCAAGTACCCCAAAGCACTCTGCCCTAAGCACTAATTACTAACTGTAAGTATCCATCCCTGTGTGGCCCAGATGCAACTAATGTGTCTGCATTCCCTTTTTGATGCTGCTTGTCCACAGCTGCTATGTTGCCAGGTTTGAAATCCTAAGCAAGCAAAATCCCCCTTAAAAAGAAACCTAAATCTAGCGCAAGCCATTCCATGCAAGCATAAAAAGAGCCCAGCCCTCAAAAAATAAATCAGCAAAAAGAGGTTCATAAACATTACAAAAACAATGTAGTTGCATGAGTGAAGAGAACATTGATGTAACATGCTTTAAAATCATACTCATTATTCTTTGCAGACTGCCAAATACTTCTAGACTGCAGTACAAAATATCAGTGTGCCATATCCTGATGCTCCTAAAACTGAAGTTTGATGCCTTCATTTCTTATTTGAATATCAAAATAACATACATGTTTTTATTAAAAATTGATCTTACAGTCTTTTCATCTATAAACAGCTTAGCTTAATTCATGGTCTTCCCTTTGTACAAACTAAGGTGCATTTTTATGGGAACTTACTTTCAAAAGCTTCATACATGTTGCATCCCATTACAAGATGGCCATTGCCTCAAGTCCCTTTTTATTTCATAGCCGGCTAAATAACGACGTTCTTCATACTATTCATCCGTCCACCAGTCAAATTGTACATCGTCTCTACTATTTAGCCTGTGGCCGGCTAAACGCAGAAATTATGTACTATATTGCCCGCTGCTGGTTAAATAGCAGAGAATATGTACTATTCAGCCTTGTAATTCGCCATGTCCTTAAGGATGCACTTGATCCACATCAGCAATAAAAATGTTGAAACCAACCACCTTTGTTTCACCACTCAGTGTAATTCTATTTTGTTTATGGAACTGTCACTGACATTATTTTAAGGTCGAAGTGCTATCCATGCTTCATAGTACGACACATTTAGACATTTCTGCAATGCGTCAGTGATTTTTCAATCATCAAAAATATTGCATTGCTCGAGCCCACAGCATTTTAAACGAGAAGCCATTGTAGTCGACAGTGACTTGGATCTGGATTGAAGCAAGATGTAGTTAAATGTTATTATATAACACAAATTAAGACCTTCATTTATAATCTGTATATTAACACCCACTGCATATTTAATTGTGAAAATGACAAACTTTTCCAGCTTCATCAAGTAAGATATATTTTAAGAATTAAAAACATATTTAGCTTTAAAACCTAATTCTTGGATTTTTTGGGAATATATTGGAGAATGCATGGTTATTTTTCTTTGAAAGACAGCAGAGAGACTTAAGAATATGAAGACATGCAGACATGGATGCCATTTGGAGGTAGTCAGGGGTCGCAACTGTGACCTCTAGCGTGCTCCCTGCTACTCTTGGCACTTCGTTTGCGACCCCTGGCCTCAGAGGAGGCAAAAGTTGTGCCCCCTCGCAAAGGAAGTGCCAGGAGTAGCAGGGAGCAAACTGGAGGTCACAGCTGCAACCCCTGACTACCTCCAAATGATGTGCATGAATGCAGCGCTAGAAGTAACCCAAACATCCTCAGAAGAGGCGAAAACACTAAACAGGCTATAGGGAAGAGAGGAAGCATAGCAAGAGGGTAATGATAAGAAAAGGAAGAATATTCTAATATGAAGTATTGAGACATCCAGCCAAAAGCTTTCAGAGGCTAGAGAAATCACCGTTGGAGATGGGTCCCTATTGGAGCAGCACAGTTTAGACTTCACCTTTATACGTCACAGAAATGCAATTATATACTCGCCTTTGACATTATATTCACTGTGCACTTAAACTTAATTACCATGTGTTAAGCATTTAAACATATTAACTACTCTTATTCACTGTAGAGACTAGAGATTTATACACGTGTTCACTAATGTTCAGATTAAACATGAAGGCATATATTCTTTATTCACATTTTACACTTACACTTCAAGTTATATTGGCATTCATTCTGAAAGTTATATTTGCATGTGTAAACATGTATTCCTGGATTCACATTTGCATTTATTCTTAAAGTTACATGTGCACTTATATAACCATGTATTCAGAGTGCATCTTAAATGCTCAGTTAAATTAGACTGAATAGCGGGCTCAGTTGAAATGCATTTTGCTTTGCCAGCATGTTTTCTTTTACTTGCCGGTTTATTATCATGACTTTTGTTATTTAGAGAAAGGCTTATTGCCTGTATTAGACTCTTGATAGAGAGGCCTGGAGGGAAAAGTTGGCTATGAACGTGGAGAATTAATGTAGAAACAGGCCTTTGTGTTCATCATGCACCATAACGGAAAGATGTTCAAGGTTGAGAACCAAAGTCTCAGTTTAATGTGTTGAGAAACTGAAGCAATGTTGCAGATGCACTTGAGTAATGATTTTGATTGGTCCCTGGTAATGTGAACGGAGATAAGGATGTTTCTGAATCTCTTGTTACTTTTAAGTTGGTGTTCTCATAGATAGAGTCACGGCAGAGACCCTTTAGACTTAGAGAGGTATCGACCTCTTTGCTTGCTTATTCTTGCAAGTGTGAAGCTTTATGCTAAACACTTAATTTTCATTTTCCTAAGTCTTCTACTCAAGTCTGAACATGCTGACACTTTCTACGCTCCTGATAGAAAATCCTATATTTGACCTATATTCAGACGAGAGAAAGGAAGTTTCTTTGTGGAACACCTGTTTGCTTTAATCTGTTGCTATACTATTTTGGCTACTGCAATTCAGTATTTCATTCTGTTGCACAATAATCTATTGATATATTTCAGTTTACCTATTATATTGCTGCATTTATTGAACTCACTTTTGGTGTGCATATATACTAGATTGTTTGGTAATCCAAAATAAACCCTTAAACTATATTTGGCGACTCTTGGTCCTTATTGTGGAGTCACATTGGCTTCACAAATTGGAAATATATTATTGGTGTTTACTCCCTTTCAATGCTTCATGTCAACCAACAATGTTCCATACAACCAATGGGGAAAAATCTTTGATGATCTGACTAAGATATTATGTTGTAAGGCTCAGCCCTCTTTCACTATGCACTAACTATGCCCAGTTGGAACTAGATAAAGCTGACCAGTTATCCCACAACGGTAATAGCTAAGAAAGCAAAACCTGTCTTATAATTAAAGAAATTATTTGAAAGTAATGTGTATGCATAAAAGATAATTTATCGATTTCTATGACACATCGTATGAGCAAAATTATTTATTTAATTATTCTATTTTTTATCTCTCAAAAAGAAAGAAAATAAAAACAATACTGAGTGCTGCGTTTCACACACAAGTCATTGTACATTACAATATAATATGTAACATGAAGTTGACCTGGCCTAGTCGCACACATAATTTGAGGTGCGTTGCAAGGAACAGTAGAGGCAAGAGAGAGCACACACGTGCCGCTAGCATATTAGGCTATATCTCTGAGTTTACCGCTTTGTCTCCAATGTGTGTACTCCGTGCCATCTCAGCTTCAATAGTGCAGGCTAGGTATGCCCTGAGAGGTCCCCAAATATCTCTGGATCATGACGTCGGGGCTGCAGTTCAGCATACACTTTGCTGTGCTTGTTGCACTGTGTCAGGTCATGTAACAAGTCTTGATTTTGTGGTTTGTGAGTGCCCCCTAACAGAATTTAATCTGCCTATTGGCCAAGAGGAAGGCAAACGCCTGCAGTCTGCGCACTCCCAGCGGAATCTACTTGGTTTAACCCAGGATTACAATCAAGGGCTGAGGCTCTATGCTTACCCCCTAGTATTTTTGATGTAAGTTCAATGATGTCCGCCAAGAAGGCCTGTATGCTGGGGCAGTCCCATGCTAAATGGCAGAATTCAGCCTGATCTTCACAGCACCTCTGTTAGTGGTGGGGGCGAGTAGGAGCTACCCTGGCATGTTTTGCAGGAGTATAGTATAGTGGAGTATAGTCGGTGTAGGAATTTGAAATACAGGAGTTTGTGTCTGTGAATCATTGATATCAGTTTGGTAAGCGTGCAGCAGCATGTCCATTTTGAACTGGTGATTTCCCTCCCAAGGTCTCTTTCCATAGCTGCTTTGGAGAGCTCTGAGTGGTGACAGGAAAGCAAACCATAAGCTGTGTACAGGTAGGATACCCATCTAGTGGCATCCGTTGAATGACTAAGTAGGGTCAATGATGGGAAATCTGGAGATAATCCAGAAACCGTGGCAGCTGTGTCCAGGCTTTATGCCGCAGTCTTACATAGAGGAAGTTATCTAGTGTGGGGGGGTCCTCGTGTAAGTTGACCTAGTGTCAAGAACTTGCGCTGGTGGTACTCATCACTAATTTTGTGGACCCCACTGCACTGTGGTGTGCAGCACCAAAATCTCATGAGCGGTCATAGAGGGTTGTGGGGAAGGGGGGGAAATTGTATGTGCGGATTTATAATGGTATCTTCCATACAAAATATGGTCAATTGTTAACATGAAATGCAATACTAAGCAGGCAAGCCATCAAAGCTGTCATGTTCAGAAGCTCTTCTGACATCTTCCTGTTTTTTTTATGCATGATTATGATAGATAGACAGAGTGTAACAAAGTAAATTTTTTAGCATATCTTTCCCTTAATATGCTTCACAATTATTATCATATGTTCACAGATCAGCCATGGGGCCAACCTGTATGTCTTAAGTGATAAGATTCAGTACCCTTCCTTTCTGCGGACTCTGCCGAATTCCAAAATGACAAGCAAAGCAATT